>BCGF01000003.1:1584426-2298967 GCA_001599175.1 Pestalotiopsis sp. JCM 9685
GGGGGGGGGGGGGGGGGGGGGGGGAAGGCCCAAACTTCGCAGTGCAGGATTCACGAGTTTGTCGAGCTGGGTGAAAAAGAAGCAAACAAACCATCGGTTCGAAAGCAGTATAAAAGGCATATCAGACGTCCACCAGACGACAAGATCGTCGGGTCATCGATAGTCACAGTTTGCCAGCCTGAAATAGTCACCATGACTTTTAATTGACGAACAAGGACTCCCCATCATCGTCATGACCGTAGCCCTCATCCTCATAGTCGTCGTCACTGTCTGCACCTCCGAAGTCGCCAACGTGGTAATTGATTCCGGCTCTGGTACCGAGTCGAGCCGGACGTCTGCCACTCGAGACAGGCGTGAGCAGCTCGCGCTGGTCGGGCGTTGCGGGCTCTGCAACATGTGGCCGGAACGGGCCGTCGTCGACAGAATCGTCGACGGCCAGCTTTCGCAGCCAGTACCAGAGGGAAGCCAGCCGGGCGCGCGACCTCTTGGCCTCGGCGTTGCGCTTGGCCAGCATGAGCACGTCTCCGCTCCACACGTCGGAGCGGCCGGCTTCCGTGCTGCGCTCGGTGAAGTGCGGGCGCCGGTCCATGACGGCCTCGAAGCACTCGTGCTCGTGGGTCAGCGCCAGCACGCGGACGAACTGGCAGTTGAGCTGCGTCAGGGCGCGCAGGACGGGCGAGCCGCTGCGGAACCAGTCGGACACGGGGACGTCGTCGTCGGCGCCACTGGTCTCGAGGTGCAGCGCCGCGCGCGTCTGCGCCGGCAGCTCGACGGTCACGGTGTGCAGCTGCGTGTCGGGCAGGAACCGCTGCAGGGCGCGCGGGACGGCCTCGTGGATGTCGTACCAGTGCATGCGGTTGGCCTCGACGACGAGCCGGATGCGCCGGAACAGGTGCGCGTGCCGGTCGAGCGGGACGTGGTTGCGGCCGAAGACGTGGCCGAGCACGACGCTGCGCACGTCCGGGTGCGACGGGTCCAGGTCGCGGATCAGGTACTTGAACGTGTTGGCGCCGTACAGCACGCGGACGCCCTGCCGGTGGAACACGCGGCAGGCCCGCAGGATGCCGACGTGCAGATTCGGCCGCGACCGCTCGTACACGAGGGACCAGTTGTTGAGCACGCGGATGTCGTCGGGGGAGACGAGCAGCTCGGCGAGGATCATGTCGCGGACCTCGGCCGGGACCCGGGCAAAGTCGCCCAGGGCGGCGATGGGGTCGTCGGCGGCCTTGGAGCCCTCCAGGTGCGAGGCCAGCCCTCGCAGCATGAACGTGCCCTCGTCCACGCCGAGCAGGTGCTTCATCTTGTAGTGCGGGCTCTCGAGCTTCTGCCCGAATTGGTTCTTTCTGGCCTCGCCGGGCACCTCCCAGGGCAGCTGGGCCAGGGCGGACGACGTGCGGCGGCGCTTGAGGTCGCCCCGGCGGTCGTCCCAGGCGTTGGACAGGCGCTTGCCCGGGTAGGCGGCGTTGATGAGGGCTTCGACTTGCCGGTGCATGGGCGGGGGTGCTTCGAGAGGGATGTTGGGCGGCTTCTTCTCCGGCTTGGGGGTGCGACCGCCGCGACCACGGGAGTTGGCGTTCTTTCTGGGCATTTTGATTGAGAGAGATACTTGTAGGTGTGGGAGGCTTGTGGTGAGAAGTCTGTGTAGTAGTGGGTAGTCTGGGAAAGAGATGCCCAAGCAGTGGTGTGAAGGACCAGATATGTTGTGATGATGGAAAGATTCGGGTGTGCTTGTCGTTCGTGGAGAGATAGAAAGCTTCTGAAGAGAGGCTCCGGAAATTGAGAAAAGTCAGGAGTCTACTTTGAGCTGGTCAAAGAAAGGTCGCTGCTGAATGACCCGAGAACCTTGTGGCATTGGCAACTACTGGATTGTTGAAATTATCTGGCTGAGTGATGGGGTTGTTGCGAGTCGAGGTCCAGACATATGTAGATGAATGAGTGTGCTGGTGAAGATAGCAGGAACTGGAAATAATTCAAAGAGTCCAGACGGTCAATGTGCTCGAGGACAGGAGGAAGGAACGTAATTTGTCTCCAGCCAGATATGGGATGAGAAGGGTAGTGTTTCTTCGGAGGGGGTCTAGGTTCTCTCCTCATCGGTTGAGGCGTATGTGAGCTTAATACTCAACATACAGGTGTTGAGGTATGTCAACTTGATTCGATTGTGCTTTGAGAAACTCTATGGTTATTCTGGTTATATAGTTACCAGACAAGCACTCGATGTTTGCTAATACCATGGAAGATGTAGTGCAGATGCCATATTTAGAAGAAGGATGAACACTCCAGGCAGACATGCTCCCATCAAGGGCCTCTAGCTGGCTGTTGAGGAATTGCCCTGGGGCAGCTCTGTCGTTTGGATCCTTTGAAACCCGTTTATTAGATTACAGATGTGTATTTAGCTGTGCTTCGTGAGGACAAGTCTCCACGGTTTCCAATTCCTACGAAAAGCCGGACTACTTGAACAGGCTTATAACTTGCACATATGAATTATAGAAAATCAAAATAGGATCCTATAACAAACCAACTCTGGGTATCACTAGTCGAGGGATTTGACATCTGGGCAGCTCCTGAGCTTGGCCATCAAAATTCTCACCAAGGCTGAGGCATCTTACATGTTTCTCCTGTGCATGAAACGTCAATATCCAAGAGCATATACTGTCCAAAAACGCGCACCTTCCTTCTATCTGTTCCTTCCACATTTCAGTTTATTTTTGATACCGGACCATTCCATAATCCGGTCTTTCCTCTTTGCCCCCTTCGACCTGCATCAATATCATCTTCGAAGCTTGTTCGATTTCCATTCCAACCTTTCCACATTTCTTTCTTTCAAATACCACCACATTCCTCCTCGTCAAGAGCAGTTCGGATTCAACAATAACAAACACACACCCACGCGGCGACAGCTTCCATCTCTCCTCCATAAGCTGCTGACTGCAACCATGGAGGAAGAACTTGATCACCTGTGGCACAAAAGCCAAGATCAGCCCGAAAACCACGATGGCGAGTCAGACGACAACCACGATGACGACTCAGATGACGGCGGCATAGTCATCATAGAAAGAGAGAGAGAACAAAACGATCTGTCTGAGCCAGAGCTCGTCGAATATCTAGAGAGCCTCAGTACGGACATCGTAAGTCACGGAATCCATACATCGACTCTGGCAAAATGAATCCAAGTATCAAATCAGACTGACAAGAGCGTCTGTTTACAGTTAGGAAAGCTCAATGCTCCTAGCTTCGAGGACATCAAGCATCTCAAGCTTGAGGTCACACCTTTCGAGCATCAGAAGCGCGCCGCGGGCGTGATTGCCCAGGCAAAGAATTCAAGATTCCGAGGTATCGTCATCGCCGACCCCCCGGCTTTTGGCAAGACCTTGTCTTCTCTTCTTGCACCCATCTCTGAGAAGACTGAGGGAAGTGGTCCCGTTGTGGTCGTTGCACCGGGTGAGCGCACACAGCTATGGGTTGATGAGATCCACAAGATGTTCGAGGTAATATGACAACAATCTTATGCTTCTCCGTACTACAAAGAGTTCATCAGCTAATCAAGGCAATATGTTCGGTCAGGATACTGTCTCAGTCCTACTGCTGAACGACAAGAATACGGCACCAACAGATCTGTTCAAATACACGGTGGTCGTCACATCATATCGCCATCTCGCATCCGAGTACTCTCGAATGGGAAAGTTCTCCGATCTGCTCCAAAGATACCGCCAAGCAAAGAGTCGAGGCTTGGATGTCAATCCTCCGGCAAGCCCGCCAGTAGCATTGCTATCAGGAATCTGGGAAATGGACGTTGTAAAGCCCTTGGCTAAATACCTTATCCTTGATGAGGTACCCACCTTCAAGCGTATCTCCTTCGGTCTGGAGTATTCGGCAGTCATGAAGCTGCGATCTCGCATCGACGTGTGTGTCATGCTGGCTGCGACGCCACTCGGGGACAACTGGAGAGATGCTTACACCTATCTCAATCTGCTGGGTGGACATCCTATCAAGTCCTTGACAGAAATGGAGCGCCTGTTCACCTCGGATGATACATCTCGGAGCCTTAGCCAGAGAACTCCAACTGGTAAACACATGACACGGTTCATCCAGCTGTTGGATGCAGTTACACTACGAAGGCCACTCGCAACTATGAGAGATATCCTCCCTCCTCTAAGAAGCACCGACAAGACGATTGATCTTCCCGAGGAAATCCAATTCGAGGCGAACGAGATTTTCGTCAAAGCCATGGGGTCAACCCCTCCGGGTTCTCAGCCGTCTCTCTATGAGGTGGAGTGTTTGATTCGTCATCCAAGTCTCCAAGAAAGGATGAGGCTTGACGACGAACCCAGTGAGGAACGCGAAATTCCACTCGAAGAATGGAAGCAACGTCTTGCTGAAGACGGAAACTGGGAATCACCGCTGGTCAAATGCATCATAGATGTCTTCAATCAGCATCGATACATGCACCCAGGCGATGTCTTCGTGTTCATAGACCAACACAACTACTTTCTAGAAGTCCTGGAGATTGCTTTTAGGCTGATGGACGAGCCAGTCCCCGTCTTCATGTACGAGGCCAACACACCACCTTTCTATGATACCTCCGGACTGGAAGCCTTTAGAGCTACTAGCGGCACTCGGGTTTTGTTGACCACGCACGGAAGCGACCTGGATCTTCAATGCGCCAATGTGTTCATACAGTGCGGGCCCAAATGGTCCTGAGACAAAATCACAGCTTGGTTGCATCGTCCTGGCCAGCGAAAACCTGTCTACAGGTACTCCATCAGCGTCCGAGACTGCATGGCCGACATCTACCAGAGATACGCCACGGCCAAGGAAGACAGGCCGAATCGTATCATCATGCACAACATCACCAGAGCAGATGATGTGAAGACGTTCCAGAGACACATCTCATGAGTTGACCGTATCTGGTCGCGAGCAATGCGTTTACCGGGTTTTGGGCATACCTAAGAGACCAAGATTGGGATTTGAGAAGACTGGTACCTGTCGGCCGCAGCGCCGCTATACTGGTGGCAACGGGCAGACAACATCATTCGGTTTGCCTCAGACAAAGATAATTGCACTGCCCTAGTTTACAAGGCCATGAATAGATGCTCTGAGTAATATTTGGCATGATGACGGTTTCCGTGACTTTTTTGAGATGCTATGTAAGCTTACGGTAAAATCATTAACAGTCAGTCGGCCAGGGTGCTCAAAAAAATTAAGTCAAAAGACTATAAGCTGCTAGACCTATAGACTGAGAAAGCAGGAGACTGCGCGTTATACTCGGGAAAGACCAAAGCCGCGAAAGTTTCGTAGAAACCAAAAGTTCCACCAAAGCCACGCATTGGAAGCCCGAACAAGGTCGGTCAGCTGGTTCAAGCAAGTCATAAATACAGGGAAAGTATGCGAGTCTTTTCTATTCTAGTATACGATACTGTATTAATAACCACAAACGGGACAAATGCAAGCAATCAATAAGTCAATATTTTCTGGCTGGTATCGCCAACTTTTCCCACATGTTTGGCTCAGATACATTTAAGGCGACAGCCAGGGATTAACCAGGTAGAAGAAGAAAAAAAAATTTTGCTCGTTTTTTTTATGTAACAAAGCATTGAAACTGGGGCCGGCAGATCCAGCAAAAAAAAATTTCCGAGGAATAGAACCCCACGCGGGGGTCGAACCCGCAACCTTTAGGTGCGCTTTCTGTGTGAACAGATGTAGAAGCCTAATGCTCTACCATTGAGCCAGCGGGGCTGGAAGTTAGGAACAGCAGGTCTTTATCGCAAACTAATACATGACAAAGCCCAAGCGATTGTCATCAGGCAGCACCGTGGGCAGTACCAACGGAATGGCAATGTCTCTCCGTCTAAAAAATGATCAGGGACAAGGCTCCACAAATTGACGGTAGTTGTACATCGTATGTCGGCTGCTAACGCTATGCCAAGCTTTGTGGCCGCACACTACAGTTAGAAAAGTGTAAGATGCACCCAGCCGAGCATGGCAGTATAATCTGCACTTCTGCTGTATCGATCTTTTCCTGTGAATGTCGACCTGATGGATCTATTCTTTCCCAAGCGCTCAAATCTCAATTCATTCTGCATATTTCTTTTTGTCCATCCATTGTATTCGACCATTTTCCCTGTTCCGGGACAACATCAACAGGCTAGGTCTTATATATCATCATCAGCGATCAATAATGGGCAGCAACATGCAAACAGTTGTCCTCAAAGCATTGCACGAATTGAAAGAAGTATATCAAAATGATCATACGATATGCACGGAAATATTATAGGCACGTATTGGACGAAAAAGAAAAGACTTAGAGTACGTGCACAAAATTGTTCTCGTCTTCATCTCTTGTACAATCTACTATTGCTTTTTCTACCAGCCATTACTTTTGCTCAAACCTAGCTATCAGACGATTTCTTGAGCTTTTTCACCTACTTATACATTAGTTTATTGCTTATACTGTAGAAACAAAAGCTTCAGACGAAAAAGAGAAAAAGCTAAAGAACACTCTTGTACTTACTTGTCTGCGGGCGCGGGCGAGGCAGTGTTGGCCGACTCGCGGCCGAGCTTCAGCAGGGCGGCCTGGATCTTCATGTTCTCCTCCAGGGCGGCCTGCTGTATCTTGAGCATGGCCTCCGTCGCGCCCGCGAGCTGCTTCTGGAGTCGGATCGACTCCGGGCCGCGTCCGCCGTCGTCGCGCTTGGCCTGGTCGATCTTGGCCAGCAGGTCCTTGACCTCCTGCTGGTCGCTTGCCATTCGATCGAAGATGAGAGCGCTCTGGCGCAGGGATGAATCGCAAGCCGAGAAGGCAGGGTCGCTGGTGCTCTCGTCTTTTAAGCGATACCAGCGGATTGGCATCGTAGGGTCGAGCTCGAGTTCGGGATGGTCTCGAAGAATCTTGTCGGTGCTGTTGCTGGACATGATTGCGGCTGGGAAATGGGTGACCGGAGTACTTTGATAGACGGGAAATGGCAGTTGATTCTCGTGGAATGCTTGACTGGTGGTACGAGAACAGAGGGAGAAAATGGAGCGTGTTCAAATATTCAGTTGCGGGCGGAATGGCTGACGATGGATGGCTGAAGAGAAGACAGAGTCGAGGAGCTTCATGGCCCCTGGGAGAAGACGACAAAAGGCACAAGGCACAAGGCTTGGCCGTCTCTCGGGACCGATTGTCGGCCAGAGTAGAGTGGCGTGATCAGCTTCTAGATGCTCGACCAAGGGCAGAAGTTTGGTGTTGAGGAAGGTGCTACGAAATGGAGATGAGAAGCTTGCCCCTGGGTACCTGCCTCACGAAAAGTCGGTGAGGTTCGTCTTGGTGTTGGATGTCGTCTGGTGGGAAGGCACGCAACGGCCAAGGCTTGTTTGATATGGAGGGCAATGCATCTAGACCTGGCGGTCGAGGTGAATGTGTGATCATGCCGGTGGCTAGGCAGGCGATATACCACCGGCATGACGCGAGAAGCACCCGAAAGGTGGAAGGAAGTGGTTGATGGTTGCGAAGAGCGGCTAGGTAGGCATCGGTACCTAGGATAAGAGAGAGGTAGCCAATCTCCAGGCTGGCAACTGCTTGGTCGTGACTGGAGTGTTGACGTCTTTTGAATCTAGGAGATCTTGGAGACTGGGTCAAGAATGAACCTGGCTCATAACGTGGTTGTTGAGGTGGTGGGGGAGGTCGATTGGGAATTCAACGGTAGTAGAACGAGTTGGTGTTGCAGCTAAAATAACCAAGACAGAATCGAGGAGATTCATCCCATGGTGCAATCAAATCAGAAGCAAGAAACAAGTCTCTGGCGTTGGAGGATAAATCCACTCAGGGAAAACTACCAGTACAGGCCTGATTGTGTTTAACTACAAGGCCGCCGGCAGCCATGTGGAAGCATGGTGCTGCTACCATTACAGGGCTGTATTTGTACTGGTGTTGCTGTAGTTCCGACCAACGAAACAATTCGAAGAGACCTGCTTGGATGCCGTGCCTGCCACCTGGTACTAAGGTAGAGAAAACGTGTATGCCACGTACAGGTCTCCTGTAAAAGACCTCTTGCAGTAATACTTTGAAGCACTAGTGACAAGCTTTCCCCTGAGGGGGGCTTCAGACCTTCTGTGTACCACTCTGCCTCTGAATAGGTATGTACTAGGTAGGGAGGGAGACGGATCCTCCATAAGCTGCTCAATCGTACGGAATCTGCTCCCCAGCCAGCTATTTCCTTGCAGCATATAAGACCGTATGGTCGGTAGCAATCTTGCCATGGGTACCGTCCGTCCGAGCTCGATGAGTATAGTATTTCCCATCTTCTCTACCAACTCCTCGACCCTAGGAAGTTTGTGGGTTTGGCCATGGTCGTCGACGGTATTCTTTTTCAACTTTTCGTTACATGCCACTACATCCTTCAGGTACCTTCCATCACTGCCATGAATCGGTAGTCATGCTGCCTTTGTCCCCCTTTTTCTCCCCCCAGAGACTGTCGTCTTCGAGTGCCGGACAGGCGTGCATGTACAGCACCGCTGATATCGAGAGCTGCTGCCACAAACACTGAATCTTCCCGCAAGTATCGGCGAGGCACAACTATAGGAGTGGTGTCACGATCAATTTCGGAGCTGGCATGTCGGGAGCTGCTGCTATGGAGCCATCAGTGTGTTGTAATCCAAAGCTGATGAGCTTGCGATCCTGGATGCGAGCCACGAGATACTTATCTAGCTATCGTGCTTCCAGATAGGCCAGGGATGAACCACATCGTGATGGGCACTGCCAGCACAGATGATGTATCATGTGTGAACTAGGAGAAAGAACCAAGCTGCAGAACGGGATCGGGGATTCCCTTTGACGCTCCGGGATAGTGGACACAACTCGGGCGTAAGTGGGGTCAACACCCGGAGCTGCTCTGACGCGGGATCGGGGGGCCGATGACCATCAGGCCTCCGCGCATGAGGCAAAAGCCGTTTCACGTAGGAACCTGATGTAAGCCAGGGCGGGAGTGAAGTCACGATTGTGCAGAAGGTGGAAGCAGTTGAGGCCCACTCCACTCCATTTCTGGAACGTTAACTTGAATATACACTATAAACGGGTGCAGAGACTCCCAACCTTGTGATGTTTATTAACAAAGCTTCCCATGTGATCGAGTACGGCGGAATGCAAAACGCCAAGTATTCGATGCGGAGACGTTCATCCTCGACACGGACGCCGTCCGAGTAATCATTTTCCGTGTCTATGTCTTTTTTTCCCTCAAACTTCTTGTACACCATTATATCTTTGACGCACCTTCCCTGGCGGACAGAATGCCCTTCAGGTCTCCTGTAGTCATAGTCCACAGCCTTGGAGATCGTCGATCCTTGGCGTATCGAATTGAATGCAAGTGCGGTGCCACTCACAGTGAGAGCGGCCCTAAATGTCTCCTTGAGGACCCCTGAAGCGTACATTCTTGTACTTATAGACTCGTGACAAAAGACCAGGAATATTCCCAAGTACTCGGGACGCAGTATTTCGCCCATGACAACGAGATCTCCCAAATCATCATTACCAATTTGAATCTCATTGCTTGGTCCACAATGAGCAGCATGGGTCTAGAGAAGATACTCCAGTCGGAAAAATTGAAGTACTCATCTGTCTCTTCTTCGCAATGTTAGCATACAAATAAACAGGTGATGAATCTGAAACCTTACTGAGAGTTCTTTGATTATTCGATTGGCATTATCTTTTGACAGTTCCTCTTCAAGGTACATGAATGCGTGAACGCCAGAATTGTCCATAAGAGCGAATGTCATGTCTTTGGCGGCCGTTGCCAATCACCGAGCAGAAGTCTACTGATGGCCACTGCTGATGGTGTTTGTGTACTTTGGCGGAATAGTTCAATATTCGATTATACCAATAGAAAAAGCAACTTGAAATAGCTTAAACGATAGGAAAACATTTCAAGTATCAGATAAATATTTTCTTTTCTCTCTATATTTCAAAAGTTTGATAATTTTAGATAAATCATCACTTATATAGAAAGATACACATATAACATGTTCTGTATAGCTAATACGCAACCATACTATCTGGTGGTGATATTTTCGAAAATAATTGGGGAGAAATTCACAACAAAGCCTGTCAGAAATCACCATACTGGTCCGCCCTAAATGCGAATTTCAACTCTCAGGAGGACATGTATTCAAGAACAAAAAAAGACAATGGTCGTCCGTCGCCGTGTAACGTAAGTGAAAAACAACGGAACCGTTCCGCCAGAGCTCCGATAAGATAAGAATCGCCCCGCTTTAATTTTCTCAAGTTCCTCCCACCTTTAGTTGCAAAAGAGCCAATTGAGCGGCGGACCGCGAATGGCATTGGGATTGTGCAGCCAAAGACTGACGCGCATTGTATTCTCTGCCTCGGCTCATTATTGTCTCTTTCGGTCGCATAGTGTTGTCCGATCGAATCGGCTTCTTACAGCCTTGACTTGAATACCATTGGAGTCTCCGCTCGGTCCGCCTGTCTTCGCGAAACAAAACTTTCTGCCTGTAAAGAGGCTGGACGACAGCGCCACGGCAACCTTTCACAATGGCCAAGACCAGAGCCGCCGCCAGGGCCGAAGGGTCTCAACCGGAACCCGTAAAAGAGACCAAGGTGTCCGGCGACCGGGTGACCAAGCCCAAGAAGGAGGTCAAGAAGAGGGCCCCCAAGGCCGCGCCCAAGAAGAAGCAGGAGGCCACGGAGCAGGAGGAGGAAAGCCCCAAGGAGACCGAGAAGAAGTCCAGCAAGAAGAACAAGAGGAAGTCTGATGTTTCCGTCGCTGCCGCCGTCGACGACAAGGAAGAGGAGACCCAGGAGGAGACCCAAGAGGCCGAGGCTGCCGCAGAGGAGCAGCCTGACGAGGTGATGCAAGACGTATGAACACCCTCCAAATCATTCTCGAATTACGGTCGTAGAGAAGCTAACTTGTTTCGATCTCCTCTATACAGACAAATGACGATCCGGCAGAATCCAACTCCGAGTCTTCAGCCTCTTCGGACCAAGAAGCGCCAGCGGAATCCATGGACACCTCGGCGCCAGAGGAAGAAGAACAAGAGCCGCTGGTTCTGCAGCAGCAATCGAGCCTCCTCCCCCTCACCAGACCGACCGAGGACGCCGACGCCGACGCCGGACCTGGCGTCAGCGCGGACGATCCCGCGTTAGCACAGGTGTCCGCGGTCCCCGTCTCCGCCGGGCTCGGCAACCTAACCTCGAGCGGCCTCTTGGCGGCCTTTGAAGCAGCCGGCGCCTCTGAGGAGAAGAAGGAAGAGCCGAGCGAGCAGAGAGAGACGAGCGAGAAGAAGGAGACGACTGAAAAAAAGACGTCAGGCAAGAAGGACAAGGCGGAGAAGAAGCAGAAGGCCGAGAAGGGCGAGCAAAAGAAGAAGGCCGACAAGAAGGACAAGACCGACAAGAAGGAAAAGGCCGACAAAAAGACCAAGAAGGAGAAGCGGGAGAAGACCGAGGCGCAAAAGGAAAAGAGCCAGCTGAAGAGGGAGAAGCGCCAGCAGCAGCGCAAGGCCAAGACCGAGTCCCTCAAGAACCCGGAGCAAGACAACAAGGAGAACGACACCGCCGCCGACGACGAAAACTCCAAGGACAGTGAGGAGGGCGGCGACCAGCTCAACCGCAAGGCCAGGAGGCGCCTCGCCCTGATCGACCGGCAGCGCGACGTGCTCCGCAGGGAGCTGAAGCTGGGCGCGGGCGAGACGTCGGACGCGCTCGAGGCCCAACTCGAAACGTGGATCAAGGCGACCGAGGGCCAGGCGGCGCTGCGCGCGGCCAAGAAGCAGAAGCGGCTCGAGAAGGAGGGCAAGGGCGACGTCTACAGCCGCAAGGGCAAGGCCGTCAAGGTCAAGGAGCGCCGCAAGGTCCTGGCCAAGATCGAGAAGGGCAAGAAGAAGCAGGCCAAGAGGGACGCCAAGCGGGAGGCCAACGCCGAGGCCGAGGCGAATGGCTACGAGGAGCAGGGCGGAGAGCAGGCTGCCGAGTCGTGATGGAAAATATGAGCAATAAAAGCGAGAGTGCACGAGTTTTACTGCATCTTGTCTCGACAGGCGTTTTGGTGTTGAAATAGGGTTTCTATAGAATAGTGGCGATTTCTATTGTCATCAATAGTGTGGCTGCTTGGTTGGTTTGTACCGCCGTCCATTGCGCCAGAAGGGTTTTGTCCTTCGCGCAATCAAATAAAAGTCGCTATATGTACATAGATATATACAAGAGCTCAATCGAGCTCAGTTGTTGACTGGTAGTATCGCAAACGGGGATACCGCGTTTGTCCAACCCGCTTCAATCATATCATGTCTGATGTTTACACACAAATCGTACATCGTGTATGTCTCCTCTTGTGTGACGCTTCGTAGAAACGGCCTTGGCCTAGAGTGTCGAACAGGACAGCTTCTGAAGGACCATGCAGAGCCAATTTGCTCATTCGGCGTGCCATGACGAAGGGATAGTGTGGTCGATCTGTTTCTTCCACTAATCCGATCATGAAGACTTCTTCTCCTCGCCCTCGGCCTTCTTCTTCTCCTCCTGAGCCTTCCTCTCGCCGCGACTAAAGACGTCCGAGATCTGCTCCGTGATCAGGCCCCAGATACCGTCGCCGCCCTCGGACAGGGCCTCCTGCTCCCGCTGCGCCCTCTTCTTCCGCCAGTCCTTGTCCGCGTCGCCCATCCAGATGGCCTCGAGCGTGCCCTTCCTATGCTCGCCCTCCTCTTCGGCGTCGCCCTGCTGCGGCTGTTGGCCAGGCGCCGCGGTCCGTTTCCTCTCCAGCTCCTGGACGCGCCGCACGTCCTCCTCGCTCATGCCCGAGGCCAGGAGCTGCTTGGCCCGCTCGCGCCGCGCCTTCTCCTCGCGGATCATGCGCTGCACCTCGCCGGCGCGCTCGCTCGGCAGGTCATTGGTCAGGCCGCCGGTGGAGGTCTGCGCCTTGTTGTCGTTGGAGGAGGAGGCAGAGTCGTTCTCGAACCACTTGTGCAGCATCGAGTGCCCCGTGTAGTCGTACTTGAGCTGGGACACGCCCCAGACGGCCGAGACGCCCAGCAGCAGGGCGCGGAAGTCGAGCCGCCGCGGCGGGAGGGCGAGGCCCAGGAAGGCGACCGGCGTGCTGATCAGCGCGGCCGTGTGGAGGAGAGGGTTCTTGTAGGGCGACTGCTGTGATGCGGGCGAGGGAGCGGTCGCGAGCTGTCCGCCTTGTGGTTGCGCCGGCGGCGGCTGCTGTGGCGTTTGTGCATCTGAAGTCGACATGATGAAATGGTTGTATGCCGGATACAAAAGGGCGGCTGTGCTGATGCAGGTTGTCGTAGTAGACAAAGCAACTCTGCAGTCTCGTGCGATTGTGTTTCGTTCGTAGCAAAAATACAGAACGCTAGGAAAGCGTCATCGGATGAGCTTCCAATCGCAAATTCACCAATTGGACATTTTTTTGCAGGGGTAGTGGCAGTTCCGCAGTCTCGCCCCACAATTCAGCGCGCGGGTGGCCCGTGCGTGTCGTCCACGCTAGCGCCCACCAGAGGACTCGGGTTCGAATGCCTTCATCACGATATCACGACCAAACTTCAAAACGATGCTACGAAAACACCAAAAAAGATATCCAGGTGTTCCTGGAGGCTGTGACGATAGCGACAACTGCAGGATTTGAACCTACGCGGCCGAAGCCATGAGATGGCCGAGTTGCTGTGATAGCGAATTCGAGTCTCACCCATTAACCACTCTGGCAAGTTGCCAGCCGATTTGTTGAAAGTTTGTGCTGTAATAGCTTGTATATAGCTCGAGTGTGGGGTGCCACCAGGGTAACTGATCGGAAGATACCGCTGCGGAGTCCTCAATGGCTTGCTGGCCGGCTGCAAGCCAGCAGCGAGCCATGCGAGCGCCGAGGCTCCTCGGACCAGAAAGGGTCTCGCAAGCAGATTTGACAACGTGCTTGCGTGGGTAATGTCAAAGGGGTCCAGTCCATATCTGGTTCGTCTGTAATGATAGCCTATGCAGGAGACTTTTGGATCGACTAGCATTTGCTAATTACTAGCAAAATGTGATCGAGTAGAACAGCATGTCTGAGTAACCATTTGCCCGTTTGGGTTGAGATGGGACGAAAGGCGGGAACAGATGAAATTGCGATCGGGTTCATTTCCTTCACTGCATTTTTAGCAGATAATCCTCTCAATTGTTCGAGCGACAGCATTCTTCTGTAGACTGGAGAAAAAGGGTGGATCGCAGCACACCATTCTACCCGTTGTCTGGGAACCCTCTCGGCGCTGACTGGATGTGTTAGCCGCAGGGTCGCATATCTCGATCCCAGAGCGAAGGCGATCTCCGTGTCGGTCTGCAAGACGTCGTTCATCCCCAAGTCATCGTTTGCTGTGTGCCGGAGAAAATGCTGCATGACGCCATGGGTCCCTCTCGGCATCATTCTCTCTCATAGTTCATCATGGACGGGTCGGCTTTTGCTTGCTCTTCGACAACGTTCCCTGTCTAGTTCCGTCAGCCAGTTTGTGGAGTCGGTGAGTATACTGCGCTACTGTACGTGCGAGGGGTCCTCTTCGGCGGCTGAGCAGGACCTGGTGATTGTATCGTGCATCTGGCATGCAAGTCGCATAGCCTCAAAATGTGGCTTGTCCTCTCGGTCAAGTCCGGACGTCTACCGAGAGAATATTCCAAAGCGCTTCTGTTGCATCTGCGCAGCCTGCAACAGTGGACCGAGTATTACAGGTGGCTGCTGATGCCCTGATGGTATCTCCTTGTGGCTTTACGTCGGCTGCTGCGTGGTTCACAGCGGCCCGTGACTGCCGCATCGTATACTCCACTTCCAAGGCTGGGACGGGTGTACACTGTACTGTGTTGTAGTGTTTGCTCAGTACGTGATGGGAAATCGTCAAGTCGCGCAGAGAGACGGTCAACATGTAGATCCTCAGCCGTAGACTATATCAACACATTGAAATTGTGACCGACGGGTAGTCGAAAGATGAGCTGGCTTTTGGGACAAAGTAAACCTGTTGATGATAGAAATTTTCGATACAATGATCAGCGGCAGGGTACACATCTTTCGATAGTCTCTCGTGGTCTCAGTACTATCGAAACAGTCGACCTGTGATATTGCAATTGTGCTTCGCAGCCCAGATTACAACTAAAGAAATTAACGTGCATTTAGTACCGTGCTGGAGTATGAACTTCATCCATTTCAGACTTACAGATTACCAGGGATTCTCACCACCTCAAAATTGGAATCTATGTAGGCTATTACGATAAGAGACCGACAGAGAATCATTCCTTGCGCAGATGCAAATTGGGCCCTCGAGTAAGAACTACAGGTCGGTCCCTTCTGAAAGAGCGCTTGCTGCGCGCGTCGCTAGAGCTGGTTTCGCAGGCGGGCTGATCCTTCAGGAATCTACTTAGTGTGCAGAAAGGACTATGGTGCATATATTGGGGTGGTATCGCATCGGCACGCCTCGCTTGGCGCCAGAGATGCACGACTACGATGCCTTGCGTTTGCCTTGTTGGACCTTGCTTCTGATGAGATTCAAGATGTACCAAATTCTGGTGTCTCGAGTTTGTCCTTTGCTTCTCCGAGGGTGATGGCCGTATCTGTAATAGTGTGACTTGGTGTTCTATCTGGAAGCAAGAACACCATATACTTGTGCCTCGAGCACTAAGTGCTGAATAGAGGTATCGTTGGTGCAAACCATAATCATATCGTTGGAAAGCCACTCGGTATATCTATTCCTCCGAGTTGGACTTCCGAATAGGTACCATCATGCGACGGAAGCATCAAGAGCGTCATTACACAACGGCGCACCATTCCACAAGTCTAGGTGGTAGGTACTCCGTATGTGGCGAACCACTTCCGGTCAACAGGGGGCCGAGATGGACCGTCTCCTGCGTCCGGGAAACCCGACAAATGACAATGGCAATGACCATGATGCTTCTGTCCAAGGTTGTCCCAAGACAGTGGTTTCAGGGATTGCAAGTGACGCAGTCGTTTGCAGAGCAAATCAGAACGACAGAACAAGGATCTTGTAGGGCTGAGGGCTGTGAGCGAGGTGCACCGTTGGTTTCCCCAGCCGGGAGGTGCTTATACCCCATGCCTCCGTGACTCTGTCCAGTCTGGGCGCTGACGTGACGTGTCGATGCTCATGCACTGCTCACCGTCTCTGAGTGGTGGGAGCGTGGAATGCAGATTCTGATACAATGTTGTTTGGATATTCTTGGCCTAGTGTTCTGGTGTTTGGGTGGTTCGTCCATGTGGAGGAAATAGGCAGAGCGCTGTACAATGCAGAACATGGCTCTCATAGGGCTGAAGATGGTGGGGAGCTCACTGAGGACGCGTCCAATACTGGCGGGCCGCTGCTATGAGAAACGGAAATCGTTTTGATTCGTAGTACTCTGAAGATATTCTTTCGAATTGCTCTGTTGTATATGACCGACAGTTCCGGCCAGACAGGTCAACTGTGTGACTGAAGAGATGTAATAGAAGGGGCCTTCTTACAACGTCGTCCGCAACTAGGTAACCCAAGTCAGTGTCAAGTCCATACGACACCGCGGCGGGAGCCGGTCACTCGTTCGGCATCTTAACACGGCCGTCTCGTTGCTTCCGAGGCTAAGCCCGAGGATCTACTGACTGATTTGCGTGTCCGGCTCTCTAGACATGACCTAACCTAGTCCCTGCTGAGGCTGGGGCGACAAACTACTGAATTAACCTCTTGGAATGCCTCCGAGACGATTGACGGTACGTACGGAGTCTTTTGACCCGGAGCTCCCAAATCGAGACACTGCTTCGCAAGCGGTGGGGTTTAGTTCTGGAGAAACCACTCGTCGGGATCTGCAGGTAGGTAGGTAGAGGCCATGACAACATGCACTGTGATACGGCGGGTGAAGTCCAAGTCGGGAATCGGAAGCCGCTAGGAGAGTTCTTGCGCACATTAGCTTGGGAGCTGCTCGTTGCTTTCCCCGGGGCAGCAGAGAAGCAGAGAAGATGGTTGCGGCAAGCCTGTCTGGATTAGCTTGATACTCTCTGAATGGACTGTCAATGTCGATACTATTCGTTTCTGAGTTGCGAGAGGCCTCGCGACAATCTTAAAGCTCAGCCAGTATGGTGCAAGGATGAATTCTTGACGTTTCCCTGTATCGAAGAGAAGTAGTTCACTATCACTTCTTAGGAAGTCGAGGCGTAGCAGACGGTTCGATCCGCTAGCTGCGTGCGTTAGAGAGCACTAGGAATTGTCCAGGGATCACTTTGGCCCAGCCAAACTCTAAATGGCGAGGGTCTGGTAGATTGACGATACCCTGGATACCTACCTAGATACCTGGTATACATTACAGCGTGAAATGTCAAGCACAGAACGTAGGTCGGTAGAGTTTGCAAAGTATGCGGAGCCAGAAACGGGTCATCATATGCCGCAATTCCGCGTTGGAAAGGTACTTTACATTACTACTGTATGGTATGCCATTGATCGAGCGTGTTCATATATATTCCGAGTATAACACTGTACAGAGCACTCTGTAGAATGCTTATTAGTGCGGGCGAACAGAATGTCTCTTTACGGTGCAACGGTCTACGTGGCCAGGCAATCGGGGTCCTGCTGTCCATCATCTGGTTGTTCATGCCAAAAATCGAATTAGCAGACCATGAACTCCTTCTCGGTTGTGACAAACGACTGCCGTGACTCGGCGCGTGCAACGATTCGTGAAGCCAAGCAGGAAGTTACACGCCAGGTGGCTTTCCCCTACCAGTTCAAGTCAAAATAGTGTGGACACAACTGTGCTTGCCCGCTGGTGGCTTCCTACTGGCAGCGGCGCCCTGCGGCCCCCCGGTCAGGATACTGTACCTACCTCTCTCAAGCTGTTCTCTGCTCCCTCTTTCCCCTCCCGAATGCCCTCTGCGGCGCAGGTACTAGGCGACTATCATCTGCTAGGTGTTAGTCGCAGGTACCTGCCCTTGTATCCAGGTAAAATATCACAAGGCTAAGGTGGTAGACCCCTGGCATGGCATGGGAGTGTAAAGTATTCTTTCAGCTAGCCGCTGTCAAGCCAAGACGCTGAACAGTAACCAAAAGGGACATGGCCGTGAAACTTATCCTTGCCGTCCTCGACGACATGCTCTCTCCCGAAGGTATGTCTCAGAGGACCTGTTTAATTGGAGTAGCATGTCAAGCATGTCTCGATGTATGGCTCATCACTCATCAACCCAGTGCATAACTTGGTGGGAAGAGTACATGTAAGAAGTACTCCCTAAAACCTGTCGCTCTAGGTAAGGTAGGTTGGTAGTTCTGCCAGGTACCTTCCGGATGGGATCACCAAGGCTGTTGGTTTTCTTCACAATCAGGGTCTGCAATCTTTCTCGAAACAACTGAATTATCCATCATCAACCTAAATATCTCCCGGCCAGCATCTAGACTAGAGTGATGAGTTGTTTTTATAACTCTATGTAATTAATTACGCCGTTTCCCGTTTCCTAGAAATACAAGGAGATGGGACACGTACTTTGCCTACTGTGGTCAATGGTCACCTCGACGCCGAGCGAACCCGCTACTCACGCACTGTACAAGAACACGTTGGTCAGCGAACAGTAAACGATCTCTCTCAACCGATGCGGATCGGCGTCAGTATGCTTCCCTATCTTTAATAAAGCCAACTGGTAGGCGACCCAGACGTCGGCAAGACAGATAGGTACTTATTGTGCTACGCGAATCTGTCTACCTATCAGTAGCACTACCGAGGCAGGCTTCAGGTGTTGTACATTAGAGAGGTCAAGGTAAGGTATGCATATAGGGCGTGGGATGTAGCGATTGCCTGTGTCTACGTGGGCCGTCTACTTTGCGTGTACTTTTGACTATGCAGAACAGCGCATGGAAACCAACAGAGAGAGGCATGAGAGGCCCGTATGAGAGGGACTGGAGGCCCTCTGTGTAATCCTCAAATGCAGTGCATGTGTAAAGTAATGTAATCATGTACGTACATACATACATACATGGCATCGCCCACCCCATCGCCAACCATTGACGACCCTGGCCAGGGTTGATGGGCACTGGGGTGCACTGGGGGGGCCCTGAGGAGGCAGCGCAGGGGGAAAAACGACTTATACCCAGGCCGTCCCAAGTCTAAGCCCCCAACTTCTGCAGATAACCCGTGCCACTAAAGTTCCCACTCTCAAGCTCCGGTCCTGCACTACGACGGACATTATCACGAGCCTCGCGCCCAGTTTGCTGCTTCATTGCCGTCTTGTTTCTTCTCTCTCCCTCTCGTCTTCCTCGCTGGCGACTCAACTTACTATTCGCGAGAGGTGGAAAAACACATATACACGAACCGACTCGTTCGAGCCTCTTTGCTGTGCAGAACCCCTCACGAACATTGCGAGCTTCTTCCGTGTCGATATACTTTTATTCACTGGGAGGATTGAGGGCAGGTATTCGACGTCGCTAAAACAAAGTCCCCGCCACCACCACCACTGTCTGCCATCCTGCCAGCCTGCCCGCCAGCCAAGTGCCGGGAACCGGAGGAAGAAAAGGCAAGAAAGACGACAAGGCAGCTTCCAAAGGATTCCTTTTTGACGTTTTTGGTACCTTGAGATCTCCCGCTTCTAGGCTATGGTCGCCTCTCACTCACCAACATCCAATTCCCCGACTACACATCATGACTGGCGACGACAACAGCAGGAATCGCCCCAACCCAGCTCAAATGGACCCCTCAGTTGACGCGGCGCAAAGGCAGAGGAGGCCCAGGACCAGTAAGCCAAAGGTCAAGACGGGTTGTAACAATTGCAAGTATGCGCCCCATTTACCAATCATCTCATAATACCTCGAGCGATCCAGAATTCATCGGCCCTTATACTAAGCTTCGACACTGCAGACAGCGAAGAATCAAGTGCGACGAGAAGCGGCCGGCTTGTACTCAATGCGTTCGATCAAAAAAGGAGTGCAAGGGCTACCCTCCGCCCCCGAGGCCCAGGATTTTTGAAGAGGTCGCCATTGCGCCCCGGCCGGTCAATGGACCTGTAGCTGTCATCTCACCCGCGCCCGCGGCTCTTGCTCCTCGGCGGCCGACTATAGCTATAGCGACAAAGCCGAAGCGGGCACCTTCGCCCCCTCAGCAGCGCATCACGCCGCCCCTCACTCCCATCACCAATCCCGAAAGTGTCTTCACTTCGTTGACGGTCCATCGCCCCAGTGTCAATTTGCCGTTCAACCCTCAGGATGGTCTCTACTTTCAGCTATTCCGGGAGCGCACAGCTGGCGAGCTCTCTGGCTTCTTTGACTCGTCGTTCTGGACATGTAGCGTGCTGCGGGAATGCCATTCCGAAGAGGCCATTCGTCACTCGGTCGTTGCGCTCGGCGCTCTTTACAAGACTCTTGAAAAGATGACCGAATCTCCTCCAGGTTCTCCCTCGGATCACTTTGACCCGACCGACCATGCCATGGTTCACTGGGAAGTTGCCTTCCGCAATTATGACTCGGCCTTGAAAGCGATCCGGAGTCAAGCATCGACCGATCAGTCCACTCAGAGGACTAGTCTCATGGCCACTGTCCTCTTGGCATGTTTTGATTCGTTCATTGGCGACCATAAACAAGCTATACGACAAATACAGACAGGCCTGGGACTGTTGGAGCAATTGCGCGCCGAACGCCGCAGAGCCTTTCTCCCACGGCCTGAAGAGCCAGTCGAGCAGGATCTCATTCACATGTTTACACGCCTGGCCATACAGGCAAAATCGTATGACATGGCGTTCCACTTTCCGCAACCCTTTGTGATTCGGCTTACACCTCAAAATACCGATCCTACTTCACCATCATCTGAAGGCGGCTCCCCGGTTTCGACCTTGCAATCGCCTATACCCGAAACCTTCTCATCGCTTATAGAGGCCCGACTCGCATGGGACGCCCTGTGCGAAAAGATGCTCCGGTTCACCGAGACCATGTTCCAATATACAAGCAGCACCAGCCCCATGGGAGTATTGCCTGGTCAGCTTCAGCAGTTTGGCGCCGGGTTCAAGAACGAAATCGCATCTTGGGACCATGCTTTTGAGCCAATACTGAATTCGAGGAATGCTCCCGGAAAGAGCAGCCAGGAGAAGGCTGCCATCTCTGTCCTCAAAATGTTCCAGATCATGGGACAGATACTGTTCTTGATGACGTTCAGTGACAACGAGTCCAAGTTTGACGCATTCTTACCACAGTTCCAGAAGATCGTTACTCTCGCCGTGGAAGTGGTTGGAGATGAGGAAAGAGAAGCCATGGCGAAGAGGTGCCCCAACCCACATTTCTGCCAGCACCAGTCAGGACATCCCGATATCTTTGGTGGAGGAGAGTGGTCTGCAAGGCACATCAAGCCCAGTTTCAGCGCTGATCTCGGCATTGTGCCTCCTCTATACCTGGTGGCGACCAAATGTAGAGACGCTACAACACGAAGACAGGCAATCCAGTTGCTCATGAGCAGTGCTCGGCGCGAGGGCATGTGGGACAGCGAGCTCATTGCCCGGATCGGCATTTGGATCATGCAAATCGAGGAGGAAGGAGCAGTGCCGGATCAGTCGCCACGCCCCTCGACCAGCTCAACTGCGACATTCTCTGTGGGAAGCCCTGGCGCTAGATCGACCGGATCTATTTCGAACGGGTCTCCGGCCAGTGGCTATACGGACTTTGAGAGCGACAGGCCCCTTGGCCCCGGAGGCAATGCCCGCTGGAGCAACGACCGACGAGAAAGTGTAGCCACTCATGGCAGCACCAACCGGGGCGCAACAATACCCGAGGACAAGCGTGTCATGGTTCGCGCTGTAGAATTCGATCTTCGTTCGCGCACTGCTACACTGCAGTGTGGCTCCCGAGATTTGACGCCGGGAATGCAGGATTTCAAGACTCGAACCACTCAGTTTGTATGGTAATACAAACTTGGACCGCATCGACGACTTCAAGTGCCGGTCGCGAATAGTCGCATCATCAAGGCTAATACCTTCTTGGCCGCCCCCGGAGGGCTCCCTCTTCTATTCAGATATACCCGAACGGCAGGACCAATCAATTTTGCATATGACGAGGACGAGAAGACCAATATGGAAAAGGAGAAAAAAGCATGTGATGTTTAATCGATGAACGGGAGAAGCCTCTTGCGGATTTCTGGAGATTTTCATTCTGTCCAAGTGCAGTTTGAATAAAGAATCACAACTCTGTTGAAGCATTTGCGCTCTTGGAGCAAAGCAGAATCATAAGACGAGTCAGTTTTGATATTGGATTCATATAGTGGAAAGAGCTCATAAGCTATTTGCATAAACAATTATCACACTTGTCCCAAAGCTCTGCACGCGAGAAAGTCCAAAATACTTTTGAGTGATCTCAAATGAGAAGTTCGGTGCACGAGACCATTCAAGAGAAGGAGACGCTGTGATCATGTCTCACAACTGCAGGCTTCGAGCTATTGTAATCTTATATGCGACCAGAAAGCGAGATCCGAAATGATAGAAGTTGGCCATCTGTAAGATAGCTTTCACGGCACAGTGTTGTCATATAGTGTGTGAGATTTGTCAGCACTATAGCAGCCTAATACCCAGAGGAAGGCAACTACGTACACTTTGAACGCGCTACCTCCATAAACGCCATCATACAAATTATCTGAACTTCTTTTTCCACACTCATGCTTTGCAGGCCAGGCAACTCCCGCGATTGAGTATACAACCACTTCCAAACCAAGAATACCTGCAACAGTCGAGTTGATTCGACACAGCACGCAAATCTCAAGTGAGAACGGCCGGCCCCCAGGTCAAGTCTGCTGCTTACTACATAGGACCCCTCACCTGGCTCGCCGTGCGTGTGTGACACTCTGACAGTACTTGGCCATCATCAAGACTTCATTGGCCCCTAGTCAATGCTGGGTTCTGGTGGCGCATCGATCATATAATCAATTCATTTAGATCCGGGAAGTGTGCTCCCCCTTCTTTTCAGACATACCTCTTGGCATAACCGTTTCGCCACTCACTCACTCCCTCCGGGAGGACGCCATAACGTCAGCGTCTCACTCACCCATTTGAACTAAATCCGGCAAGGGAAAACGGAAAAGGAAACACGGGGCAGCATGTCATCAGACCCGAGCCCGACGCCCCCGGACGACCACCACGGGCCAGCCCAACAGCAGCAGAAGCGCACCCGGGTCCTCCTCTCGTGCGCCGCCTGCCGCGCCTCCAAGCTCAAGTGCGACCGCCAGGACCCGTGCTCGCAGTGCCGCAAGAAGGGCCGCGCCGACGCGTGCCGGTACGCGCCCCGGCCGCAGAAGCCGCCCAAGCCGGCGCGGACCATGGCGGCGCGGCTGCGGCGGCTGGAGGGCATGGTCCGGGGGATGCTGGACGAGGGCGGCGGCGGCGCGAATCTCGGGGCGGCGACGGCCGAGGCCAAGCGGGAGGAGGGCGGCAACCAGACCGCCGGCGTCAAGTCGTGCGCTTTGACGGCGGCGGCGGCGGCGGCGCAGGCGCAGAATGGTGATGCGGATGCTGGGGGACAGGTCGTCAGTGGAGATCTCGGCGCGACGAGTTATATCGGCGGCACACATTTTGCGGCTATATTACAAGATGTAAGTTTGATTCGAAAGTGCTCATTTCAGATGGGTCATCGTTTTCAAGATCTCTTTTGGGTTTTTCACCATGTCAAAAGTGAATCTCATTCTTTATTGAACAATTCATAATGAGATGTACAGATCGACGAGCTCAAGAGCTATTTCGAGTATCCCGACGAAGAGGAGGGCGACAGCACTACGACCGGGGACTCGTACGACGCGGCGCGGTCGCCCGAGATGTTGCTGCTGTCGCCGACGGGGCCGAGGACCAGGGAGGAGATACTGTCTATTCTACCGGATAAGACCGTGGTGGATCGACTCATGATGAGATATTTCAGTTCGAATAGTCCCTCGCAACGTGAGTATTTTCCGACAAGAGCACCACGTCTCATTGGGCTTTGCAACTGATTATTGGGATGTTATCTAGACATCCTCCACAAACCCACGTTCAGCAAAGAGTACAACGAGTTCTGGCGAGACCCGTCGGCGGCGTCCCTGCACTGGGTCGCCATCCTGTTCATGGTCCTCAGCCTCGGCGTCTTCTTCTCGACGTTCCAGGCGCCGCACGAGCTCGAGGGCGACGCCCCGCCCCTCCTGCCGCCCATGGACCGGTTCGCGCTGTACCGCGGCGCGGCGGGGACGGCGCTCATGCTCGGCAAGTACGCGCAGCCGAACCAGTGGACCGTGCAGGCCATGCTGCTGTACGTCGAGGCCGAGTTCGTGACGGCGCCGCAGTCGCAGCTCAACTGCTACCTGCTCTGCGCGACGCTGATCCGGCTCATGCTCAAGATGGGCCTGCACCGGGACCCCGACAGGCTGCCCGGCATCTCGCCGTACGACGGCGAGATGCGCCGGCGGTGCTGGAACCTGGCCGTCCAGATCGACCTGCTGGTCTCGTTCCACCTCGGCCTGCCGGCCATGATCCACGGCATCGAGAGCGACACGTCGCTGCCGCGCAACCTGCTCGACTCGGACTTTGATCCGGACACCAAGATCATGCCGCCGCCCCGGCCCGAGGCCGACTACACGCCGCTGTGCTACCCGATCAACAAGGCGGCGCTGTGCCGCGTCTTCGGGCACGTGGCGCGGCAGGCGCACTCGCTCAAGACGCCGACGTACGACGAGGTCACGGCGCTGGACGCGCTCCTGCGGCAGACGTACGCCCGCGTGCCCGGCTTCATGCAGGTCAAGTCCATGGAGGACAGCGTGACGGACCCGCCGATGCAGGTGATCCAGCGGTACGGCCTCGCGGGGCTCTTCCAGAAGAGCCGCTGCGTGCTGCACCGGCGGTACGTGACCGACGCCGCGCCCCGGCCCGAGCACGCGTACTCGCGCCGCGCGTGCCTCGAGGGCGCGCTCGAGCTGCTCAAGTGCCAGAAGACGCTGTACGAGGCCTGCCGCCCGGGCGGCATGCTCAGCCCCAACGGCTGGTTCATCGCGTCCCTCGCCATGAACGATTTCCTGCTGGCCGACATGGTCGTCGCCTTCGTCGTCCAGAGCGAGCACTACGCCGCCGGCCGGGACGGAGACGGAGACGCGGCCGACAGCTGGCTCTCCGAGGGCGCGCCGATGCCGACCCGGGAAGAGCTCTTGACGCTGCTGCGGCGGTCCTTGTTCATCTGGCAGCAGACCGCGACCAAGTCGGCCGAGTGCCGGAAAGCGGCCGATCTCATCGGCGCCGTGACGCGCAAGCTCGAGGTGCACCTGGGCAAGCCGCCCAGCGGCGCCGTCTCCCCCGACGGCCTGCCGATTACAGCGGCGATCGCCGAGCCGGACCTGATGGCGGGCCTCACTCTCAACGCCGCAGAAAACAACGGGGTCGCCCCGGATCCGAGCAGTCTAGCCGCCGGGAGCAGCGGCGTGTTTGACTCGGCCTCGTTCTTTGGCTATACCTCGCCGAATCTGGGTTACAGCGATTCCGCTGCGGCCGGACAGGTGCCTTGGATGCTTGGTCCGGGCGAATACGACTGGGTAAGTTGACCTATTCCTACGAGTCTTTACATTTCCACTCTCCGCCTACACTGAATCTCTTCCTCGGGCATGTATACTGACTCGCCTCTTCAGACGCAGATAGACGCCTACGTGGGCCCCGACGGCAATAATGAGTTTGACATGCCCGACGTTTCTCAGCCGGAACGGTCTTGGCTGGACAGAAATCCCCTGGAAGATCTGGACTTCATCACCAGGACCAATGTAAGCGGCACGACTTCGCTAGGCCTTCGGTAGCCCGACATCGGAAGCTGTCCCGAGGCGGAAGGCCTCTCACTACAGGCTTCTGTGGATGTGTGCAACTGGACGCTTAAGAGCTAGTGGAAGGGGTGATCAATCTACCGGAATCGAATTTCCTAGACGGAATCGACTTCTGATGACCGCAATTTCAATTGGCATGAGTAACTCTTGCACATAGCAGGCCTCGGAACATGCCTCGGAACACGGGGCTTAGTGTTCGTGTCCCTATTCCCTACGGAAGCCTTAGGGGATTGATAAAAACACGAATAGACACATAATAGATAAGACAAATGGAAGCATATTACCAATCAGAGAGCAGACAGATTTGGGGCCGAATCAGGAACTATTTGGCGCTCCGGGCTCTGGTCTAGATCTTGGTGTTGTCGAGTAAATTGGACAAACACGGGCAGTGGAGCAAAAAAAGGAGCCAGACACGAGAAATCCCATTAAGCTCGCTGCGCCCTTGGCTGAGAAAATCGCGGGGTACCCCGCGAAAAAGAACACAGCAGATATGGAGGCGTTGGTACGGGACCGTCGAGTTCATATGATGCTACTGCAGTGTGCACGCGTACGGGGTAGATTGCACCAGTACCGACATTGGATGCGGTGGCTACACTAGTAGCTCTGACCAGCAAGTAGAAGGAGACGTTGTTATCTTGGAGGACGGCTATGTGATGGGCGCGTGAGACACAACCAAAGATTACGAGTCGGAATATAATGCGTAGCTGCAGGATGGCGTTGGTGTAATAAGATATGCCTGCTTTGTCCGGGGGAGGGGCTCCTCTCAAGTTTGCTAGGGCCACTATTCCGCAATCCGTCAAGCGTGACCGTTTGGGGTGCAAGGGGAAGAAGAGCAGTGCAGGCAGGGCTGTCACAGGGCAGAGGAGGGGGAGAGAAGGAAGAGAGAGCGAGAGATGAAGAGGGTTCATCTTTGTTCGGGACAGGCAATCGCCAATTGCCAAAGAGCTGGCAGTATCCATGAGATTCTGTCTTGGCTTGGCAGAGAAGGAGGAAAGAAATGAAAAAAGTTTTTTCAATGCCAGTGTTTTGCCTCGACTGGTTTGACTGGCTGTCCAAGTGTTGGTACGTAATTAAACGTTTGTCTTTGCTAACAATCGTGACAGCGCTGAAATATGACCGTCCAATAGGCCCGTCGAGAGCAATCAGAGAAGTGAGAAAATCTCAATGCCACCTATAGCCGAATTTGGTTGAGGCCAGGCTACTCTAGCACGGATCAGCTCGCCGTTGGGCGCAGCGATATCGCTAAGAACAGGCTATAGGACTGCGCCAAGTACCTTGACGGACTCGAATCTCGATAACCCGGGCGGACGCCGGCGCATCTCACTCGCTGTACTGTTAATGGACATGCAGCAATGGCCGGTATGAGGTAGATAGGTCGATACCCAGATACTTTGTTAGCGACACACTCGCCTGGAAACCTGGGGAACTCCAGCACAAGTCGAATCCGAGTGGCGCCTTGTAGGGCGTCGCGCATTACTCGACGCCAAGGTGCATCCAAAGCAGAGGAGGAACCTGGATGAGAGTCAGTGTCTATCTACCTTCTTCATGTTTGCACGTGCTAGTCTGTCTGGCTACTCGCGCATCAGAGTATATAGGATGTAGTACACTCACTACGGCCTTGGATCCCGGAGGCAGAACCGGAAAATCGGGTCGGCACGAACAGCCCAGTCGAGTTAGGCCGCAAGGACGAGGCCAATCCAAATCCAAAGAGGTCATTTCTTGTCTTAACAAGGTCTCTGGAAAATGAGTCGCGTGTTGAGAATGTTTTCACCACAAGGCCGTGATCGACATGAGCAGGCATGATAACGTGCGAGGCTTGGCCGATCTATCTTATCTTTCCATCAGTGAGCTGTAAAGTAGGGCGAGGCGTGAAGTCGGCTTGTCCATTCTAGGCACGGCAGATGTTGTTGTCAAATTGTCACGACTCAAGACAAGATGACATATTGCGTACCTATGTACGTAGTCAAAATATTCCGTGCTCGGTGGTGGTAGTCAGGCCGTGTTGACATCAAGAGGCGCACATGTATCAAACTGGCCAAATCATAGGTGGAAGGCCGGCGGTCCTACGTTCTCCGTTACCATCGTATGTGGGCCACGGGATTCGGGAAGGCTTGCATCGGCATGCTCTTGAGCATCATCCACTCTTTCAACAAGCTGGGAAGGGGAAGAAGGGGAAGAAAAATCAAACAAAACTCCACGCAAGGCTCGTGGGGATCGTGGGTCTTGCATCGCGGGCTGACGGACATCTTAGATAATAGAATGATCGATTTTGTGCCGGCAGTCTTCTTTTCGGTGGGCCCAAGAGGTTCTCAGACAGAGAAGGTTGGGCCTGATGGGTAAAAAGGTACAGGTACTTGGCACTTCCAAATTAAGCTCGTGAGAAGTGGGAGGGAGGAACATTGAGGGTCATTAATGTAGAGTCCACATTGAGCTTTTCTGTATGAGAAAGAGGAGGGCTCGAAAGTTGGAACGCGGAGGAAGGCACTCGTCGTCTGAACCTACCTTACCTTGAGCAGTTACGCAAACCACCTCCAAAGTCGCCCGCCACGATGGAAAACCACTAATAAGCCGATGCTGATGATGTATGCCGTACAGGGTATACAGACTACTACAGAGTACCTACTTTGCTGAAGAACGAACAACCGAACCTAGGAATTAATTGCCCGGAAGACCGTAACTCCTGCGATAAGATCCCTCCTCAACTCAGAATTTGGGATAGGACAGGCTCATCAGTTCCGGCAAGCCAATTAATTGTGTTCTCAGGCATGCCGTTGAGTGTTACACTTTACGGCAGAACAGAGTGGCATCCCGTTCAGGTAACTGCCACTGTATTTAAGCATTCCCACCCTGGACCTAGTATAGATCGAGGCAGGGCTAGTTTCGCGGCCGATCATGTTCCTTCTTTCCTTGCGTCGATTATCATTCAAATACCGACGTGGTAGGTAGTAGTGAGTAGAGTAGGAAGCAAAACCGCACGAGAGAGCCAGCCCGTGTTGACTGTTCTCTTGTTCGAATATTGCTAATATCTTGCTCAACGCCAGGTCAAATCGGCCCCGTTGAGCAGCAGAGCCCCTAACCCCCTATTAAGAAGTCTCGTGATCAGATAACTATATGATCTATCGATCAGGGGGGCTTAATTGCGATGGAGAGTGTGCATCATCATGGTCTAGAAAATTGTGGTGCACTATGGATATACTATGCGTGCATTGCTTCGGCCACGTGCCATGACTCGGGAACTGCATTCTTCTCATCAACCAGATCAGAGAGATCAGACAGTGGCCAAGTGTACACACTAGGTTACTGTCGTGCGCCAGCGAACCGCGAACAAGGCTCGACTCTCGTCGCTCCCGCTTTCAGGCTCTGCTGCCGTTGTGGGTTCGTCTCAGCCAAAATCGATTTCGTGATGTCAGCCAGGCTGGCTTATTACTTGATAACGTAGCAGAACGTGGATGATATTGAAGCACGCAAAACAAGCTTGACAAGCAAAGCCTTGAACTGGATGCTTGATGCTCCACCGGCTGAGAAAATTTCCCTTGTTAGCATGACCTGTTTCTGACGCTACTTACCCCATGGTTTCCTGATGGGATGGGTGTTCGAAACTCCATCTGCTGTACGATGCACAAAAAATGTCACCTCGAGGCCCTAGACACCAAGACACCTCGAGCACTCAGACAGTATATCGTATGTTTGCCTGTGTGCATCAGCCCAGCCCCCAGACCGCGAGGGCGAGAGGACAAGCCCGATGTGATCCGCCTCGGTCGAGATACCTTACCTAGGATCATTGAATGTGACTAACAAATGAGTACCCTGATGTATCATTCATTTGCTCATTCAATTCGTGGATTGACCCAAAGGTCTGGCGATAGGATAGGGAGAGAAGGCGCTGGAAGCCAGTAGCGATCAAGGCGTTGCACAGGCGCACCTAGAACGGCCCCCCAAGGACCGAAGACCCAAATGGCCCCCCTCCAGAGGACCCCTCCCAGCAGTGAGGTGAGGTAGCCCAGCAGAGAGAGGCCCAGCAAATAATAGCCCAGCGCATCGTCAAGTCTCAAGCACGTTGACGCAAAACTTCCATTTTGTGGCTAGCAAACCAACCAACCGCTCGCTTTCTGTTACCTAATTGCGCTCTCCTCTTCTCCGTACCGCATCCCGCCTACCAAGGTCCAATATACCGTACCCAATCTGCCTGCACGTTTGGAGAAATTGCTGAATCTCAGCGAAAAGAAGTGTATTTCACCATTTACATTGAAGCCCGGAGTTGCATGCTCACTCAAGCTTCACTCACGACTTTTAGGGTGGTGCTTTCCTTCTGATTACTACCTGCACACAATTTGCCAAATTGACGAGACTGGATCCTGTCCGGGCTGCACCTGCCAACTATCCTGAGTTCGTGGGTCGCAACGACTTACAGCAACTGCCATCTGTCTATCAGCAACCCAAGAGGTCCAGCATCACGACAAACTCATCTCTGTTGCTCGCCTTGCTGTAGATGCACCAGTTTCTGCACGGCAGTATTCTCTGGAACGAAACACGAATATAATCTCCAACAACTGGCGACCGCATTGCGCAGGAAACCGTCCTCTTTTCGCAACCATCTATCTTACCACCTCTTTATTCGCGAGCTCTGACTTGCGCCAGGAAGCGCCCTGCTGCACATTGTCCCTGATAAGGAGACGGGCATCTCTTGTTAACTCTATTTTTTCCTATCCGACGCAAGCCTGTGACCACGGCAGCCGGTTACTTACACGTCATAACTTCATAATTCACAACAAATCCCCGTCTCATTTCACTTGCGGACGGTGGCCAACAAGTCGGCTTATGATCAAAGTTAGCCCTTCCAGCAGTTTTCCGTATCCGCCTGCGGTTACTGACCAGAAATACAGCCAAACTAGGCCCAGACCAGAGCCGACGAGATAGACGGGCAGCCTTGACCTCTGCGGATATTACTTCTTCGAGAATCCTCCATTATATTGCAAATCCTCCTGCAAGTTGCACAAACACAGGAGAACCTGCTGATATCATCCTCCATTCTCACCGCCCTTGTTGCGTGTTTGATACCGTCCGATCGGCCTGCCCTGCCGACATTCTGCGCGCGCGCTCTCGCTGCCCACAAAGGACCCGGCCAGTTTTTGGCTGCAACCTCTGGCTGCCATCACGTCTCTCCGCTGTAGGACCCGATTGGATCGCGACCGGCTCCAACCCCAGTGTGGACCCCAAATCACATCAGGCGCAATATCGCAATCATCCTACCTGTTTTTAGGTCATTGTACCTCTACTATCGGGGCACCCGCCTAGGATAAAAAAAATAAGTGAGGTTTTGTCTGCTTGTCTCAGACTACTCAAAAAGTCCTCGTCGCCTCGCTACCTCCCTCACAACACCCCAACTCGGTTTTTTCTCTCTCTCTCTCGCAAATCAACTCCAATATTTGCAGGCCACCTGGCACCCTCGCTGTCGGGTCTGGCTCATTCCGAAATCTCTTCGTGGCAGTCTCGGGCTCTTCCCTTTTGATCGACAAACAAAAGAGGAAAAAGAAGAAAAGTTGTGCACTGCGCCCAGCCCAGTCCGGTAGTGGCTGACCTTTACATACAAGACAGCTCGCATCTGAGCAGTCTTTTTTTGGTTGCGGCTTCTTGTTCCCCGCCAGAAATTACCAGTTTGAGGAACGATAAGGCCATTGGCATCTGATGACCGGCCTGCAAGCATCACTATCGGCGTCACAAAAACCTATATCCCCTAGCTAACGCGCCATTGGACCCTTGGAACTGCAGCACGCCTTTCCACTTCTCAACGCCGTCGCGCGCCTCTTATTGGTACTCCACAGACCGGATCGCGTGCCCGGTGAGTATCAGCCTGTGCCAACAGCAGTTTACCGCGGGAGACGACGTGCTTCGTTTTTTGGCTTTGCCGCGTCCTCACGTTTGCGATAAGCTGGGGTCGCTATTCCCAGACGACACCCTTTCGTCAAAGCGGCACACCGGCTTCTTCCTTGATTGGTCCTCTCCAGAAGTGTATACCCTGATCCGGTGATACTCCCCGGATTCCCCCTTGGTATCGTCCCGACGTCAAACCGCAATTCCCAGACAGACCACCATCATATTGATATCTGTTCGCGCCCCTCCTTAACGCGGCCGCGATATCTGATTTCCCTTGCGTTCGGCAAGAAACAAAGACGAACAAATCTCGGTTCTGTTGGTGTCGGCGTATTGAAATAATAGCCATGCCTGCCGCGCCAATTCCTATCCGGACTGACCTGGTCATCAGGCCAGCCCCCTCAGAACACGCCAATGCTTCGCCCAGAGCAGTCACGAACACGGCAAGACACAAGCACACGCGCTCTTCTTACTCGGAATCTTCCCCCATCCTGTCCATGTCAAGGAATAATTCTTTGAGTTTCCGACCTCTGAAGCGCTCCATGCCTACTCCGGACAAGACGATTGCTGTGATCAATGCCAGCGGTCGCCAAGCAGCTTCGCTGATTCGGATAGCCACTGCCGTCGGCTACAAAGTTCGTGCACAACTGCGGAATCTTGAAGGCGTGATCGCCACCGAGGTTTCCACCAATCCCAATGTCACGGTCTTTGTTGGAGAGCTGTACGTCCGAAAGAAGCCGGACGATAACCGAGATGTCACGGCCAATGGTCATATTCCCGGTATAACCGTCAACCAGGACCTCATCTCACAAGTCTTCTGCGGAGCGCAACTCGCCTTCATCAACACCACCTTCTACGGCAACGAGGTTCAAGTGGGAGAGGCGATTGCAGACACGGCCAAGAAGGTCAAGGTCCAGCACTTTATCTATTCGTCCATGCCTGATCATGCGGCCTACAACCCCGACTGGCCGTCATTGCCCCTTTGGTCGGCCAAGCACAAGGTGGAAGAATATATCCGCCAGATTGGCCTACCGGCCACCTTTGTGTACACGGGCATCTACAACAACAATTTCACCTCGTTGGCCTATCCACTTTTCTGCATGGATCTCCAAGCTGACGGGTCATTCGTGTGGCAAGCCCCATTCCATCCCGACGCCAAACTCCCATGGCTCGATGCCGAGCACGACGTTGGCCCAGCCATTCTGCAGCTGTTCAAGGATGGAGCGATGAAGTGGAATGGCAAGCGTATCGCGCTGGCATATGAGCACTTGTCGCCTCTCGAAGCGTGCCAGGCTTTTGAGAAGGGGTTAGGTCGACGAGTGCTGTACCAAAGGGGTCCCATCGAGGTCAAGTGCAAAATTCCAGAAGGATACCGGGACCAACTCGTTGCTCTCGAGAAGCTCTTCTCCCCTACAAATCCGGATGCAGACAAGCAGCCGCCATACTTTGGAGACCGCGAGCTCGAGGACAGCTGCCCTGATAGTGCCCTGGCGCTGTGGGAAGGCCCTAGAGGCTTGGAAGAGTACGCTGGAGAGATCTTCCCTCTTGAAGAAGAGGCCAATGGCAAGACCTGGATGTTTGATGACGAGGAGTACGAAGAGCCAGCAGAGAACGAGGTGCCCGCTTTGGACGAAGAGGAGCCAGACAGCGACGAATCATTCGACGAAGGTCTCGTCATGAGAGGCCTCAAGCGCGACGAAGAGCAGTGGCTCGCCTAGCTGAGCAGGAATTATTCTTCCTGCATATTGTGGCATGGATGAAAGACTCGTTGAGCTCATTTCCATATTCATCCCATTGGCCCATTTTTTCCCAATGTGGCATCAAGGCGTCTCGTTAGTTAGACGAACAATACCCCCAAAAGCAATAATCATAGTTCCGGCGCATCATTGAGAGCATCTCTGCCTGCGCAGGCCATTTCTTTCGTCTGCCCAAATAGCATTTACATCAGAAAAGGGGAACCTCAACAAGCATGTTCATATCAGCACTTTTCATGGCGGGGGACTGGTTGGGGGAAATCTGTCGGAGAGTTGAAGCATTTTCAAAGCACGGTGTTGGATTTTCAGCGAGTGAAACTTTGGAGCTCTTCTCGAGCCGATTACTTTTGGCATTTACAACAACAAAAAAAGGAGATGTGTTTACGCACAGAGCATACGGAGTATATGAGCGCGTATGTAAAAAAGGGAGGACGGAAAATGAACAAAAATGAGGTTCCATGATCCAAACGGCATCACAGAATCATTGTGGTTGCTTAGGTAGTTACCGAGAATAATTAATAGAATTCACGAAGAAATTACCGTCACATGTGTTCCTTCATATCTGTGCCCTTGCTTTCTGACTCTTGTTCTCCCGTTCTTTCTCCTTTCTTACCACTCTCATTTTTTTGGCCTTGCCAGATATATAGGTATGTATGTTTTGCCATTGTTCACGTATCTTTAGGTGCATGTATAAATATAGTCTTGGCATACTTCAAGTTCCGTGGCCAGGTTTTGCATAATTACGAGTACCCAGACATCTCGACAAATCATCACGAAAGGTCATGACTAATATAGTATCTGTCTTTGTATTCATCCATCTACCAACAATGCCTCCCTTCTGCCGCCCTTTCCTCACTCTAAATTCGTTTGGTCTGTGTGCATACGTGAATTCCCATCTCATGATCGATAAAAAAAAAGTCGTGACTATCATTCGGTCTTCTTTTTTGACAACAAGAGTAGAAGGAAAAATAACTCCCCGTCCTCGTCATCAAAAAACATTATGCGCCAAATGAAGTGGTGCTTCTTCACAAACACAAGCCGCGCCGGTTTCCTTTTCAAGCATGAGTTTTCCTGCCTGTAGATCAGGCCAAAGCTCCCGCCAGTTGCCCGGGGAAGCTGCTTTGCGTTTCAGCCAGAGACGCCGGCTTTGTCCTCGTTGTATCGAAAATGTTGGGTATCAATATGAAGCACTCTTCCCGAGCTTTGTCTGAGCTCAACCATTATGCCCCGAGCGCTCGTCTTCCCAAGTGCTCACGGTCGTTAAAATAGCGAGAAGCATTTCGCATGATATCGTGTCTCTCGTCACCTTGAGTTTACTGAACCTGGCTGACGATCTCACTTGCCCTGCTGAGCGACTCGACCATCTGCTGGCACTCCTTCCTCCTGCGAACAGTGTAGTCGGACTCCTTGAGGAGCTCATCCAGGGTGTCTTGACGGTACATGTTCTCGAGCAGCTCACGTTGCATCTCATCCTTGGTGAACCTGTGGTTTGTTAGCCACCTAAACATGGATTTCTTTTTTCGGTTCTGTAACTTACTGGACGAGGTTGAGCATGATAGCCTTGGGGACCATGTCGATCATGGTTCTCTTGACAATGTTGTAGTAGGACGAAATGAGCAGCTTGATGACCTCGACTTCAATGTTCTCGCGCTCAGACAGAGTACCGGAAGCCTTGAGCATTGGCGGTGGGGCCTCCATGGCGGCAGCCTTCTTCTTGTTCTTGGCGGCGAAGAAGCTACCAAAGAACCCAGAGTTGCCCTGCTCCAGACCCTCCAGGGTAGGGCTGGCAGACCGGGCTGGGGTTGCCGAGGCGGGAAGAGGCTTGCCAGTCTTGGGATCGACCTGCACCGGCTTGGCACCGTTGTGCCTCTCATTGACAATGGCCATTGCTCTGTGTCCGTTCAAGAAGTCGGGATGGCCCGTGTTGACGTAGCACGACTCCATGGCCACAAGGTCCTTGACGAGCTTGTTGGTGGGGTCCATGGCCTTCTTGAAGAAGCTGATAATGACATTGTGAACAGTCTCCTTCAGCTGAGGGTACCTGCGGTAGAGCGACTTCTGAAGCAGCTGGCTAAGGATGCGCACCAGCTCGTCGTAGACGAGGGATACACACTTCAAGCTGGGCTCCTCCAGTCTCTTGATCTGCTGCTTGACAATCAGTTCGAAAGCAGTAGTGCCGACAAAGAGGGCGGGCGAAGAACCCGACGAGTTGTACAGAATCGTCCGAATATCGACATCCTTGACCATATCAAAGGGGTCGACAGCCTTGACACCGTTCGAGTACAGCTCGTGGAACACGAAACTGATTCTGGCACCACCAGACAGTTCTGTGCTCGAGAGCTCGCCGTTGTTTCCCTCCAGGACAGTCCGCCACTCGTTGGTGAACTCGGTAATGATGTTCAGGACAATGTTGGAGTTGTTACCAAGCATGGACGGGCCTAGGCTGTTAAGCTCGGCAGTGTACTTCTGCAGAGAGCTGGAGATCCTGGCCTTGATGTCGGGGAGTGTCTGCTTGATGTGCATCATCAAGATGAGGTTGAGTTTGCGCGCCAGATAAGGTGTACCACAGTAGGAGCTCTTGTTACGATAGGCCTTGTGTTCCTCGAAAAAGTTCTTCTCGGCCTCGAGCGACTGGTTGATGGGCTTCTTGTTGTCAATATCCCTCTGGCCTCTGTTGACAACCGGGACATAGCCCAGACGGAGAGGAATGATTCTGCCAGCCAGAATGTCGACAACGTCTGTACCCTCGTCCATCAAATCGACCTTGGTCAGGACACCAATGGTCCTCTGACCCTCGGGGTCGACCTCTCGCGCCAGCTTCAAACCGTCCGAGTTGGCCAAGTCAATGTTGGCAGCGGTGACGGCCAGGATGATGGCGTTTGTCTTCTGGATGTACTTGACAATCATGTCACGGATCTGCCTCTCAATGTCCCGAGGCTGGTCGCCCACGGGCACTCTGGTCAGACCGGGAAGATCGACGAGGGTGAGGGTGAGGACGTTGGGCGAGTAGATGCGGAGGTTGATGGGGGCGGGGGAGATGCCAGCATTCCGGCCGACCTTTGCCTCGGTCTCGCGGCTGATCTCGTCACGGATCTTGTTAAAATCGTAAAACTTCTGGCCGGGGACGTGCAAGAACTCTCCCCACTCGTCGGGGTTGGCGGCCTTGTCGGTCGAGTCGAGGAGCTCCTCGTTGACGCCATTTGCTTGTGAGGGTGCCCGGTTGATGAGCTGGAGGACGAGAGGCCGTCTCGTCACGATGCCAGAGCCTCGCGGCAAGAAATCTCTTCCTACGATGTTCTCGAGCACGGAACTCTTACCACTCGACTGGGATCCGACAACTACTATTTGCGGGAGATCGATGGGGTTGTTGACACCAACCGTCGCGAAGACATCTTGGAGCTTGTTGACGAGTCTGGAAAGACGCCACTGTTAGCAACCAGACTTAACAAAACAAGAAGAGAAGAGGCTGCCAGCCCGCGATGCGCCTGTAGTCGGCAGCAGCATGTGACGGAGACGCATCGATGCAGGGAGTCTTCTTGGGGGTTGGCCGCCACTTTGGGACGGGGGCGGCCAGCCAGCAAGCAAGCAAAGGGGCCACGTACTTGATGAGGGCAGGATCCGAGATACCTCCCGGGGTGACGATTGTTTCGCTCATGGTGGAAGCGCAGTATATTGTGGTTGTTGCGGGAAAAGGAAAAACAGAAATGCGGTCGAGGGGATTTGGTGGTTGTTGTTGATATCCTCCTGGTTTCGGTGTGCTGCCCCGAAGAGTTCAACAAATCGCAGCAATTATGCGAAGGCGGGCGGGATCGCTATCGGTGGCTAGGGGTCTGGTAGCAGGCACGTCTGTCTGGTTACTGGTAGCAGCAGCGTCGTGGTAGCTGAGGTAGTTGGGCTGAGTCGACCGACGTCAGTTGTCTGTAGCTCTGGTGCAGATGGCAAAAGTCGCAAGTCTCTCCCTCTGGTCTCTCTCGTTATTTCAAAGCGCCGAACAAGGTCGTATTCACGTCAAAGGTATTAATTATTTGAGAAGGAACACAGTTCACAAGCTCGATAACACACAAAGACAAAAAACTAGTTTTGGGGGGAAAGGGTGTGACGTTGAAGGTGTACCGAAGGCGCATCACAGGTTGCTTTTTATTCACATTGGATTGGATCGCAATCAATAGGCGGGCGGGCATACTGGCAGGCAGGGCAGTGGGCGACTGAGGTTACAGGTAGCAACCCAGCCCAGCCCAGGCCTCCCAGTTGGCAACATGAACTGACTGGGGACAACCCAGCTCGTAGGGGGGCAAAGCCGCAACAGGGATCTCGAAGGCACTTGACACGCTAGGAGCTAATACTAAACCAGACCGACTTGATACCGCGTTCAATCATGTTACCTGCATACATACCACTAACCTTGGCGTCCCCGAGTAATGCCAATATCCATCTTACTTGGCCGCCCGTCATAAAACATCAATACCTGCTCCGGTATTTGACAGTCCTGAAGCAGACTCTTATCTCATCATACCGGCCGCATGACACGATATCTCTCATGTTGGGCTCCGTGGGGCTGTGAAACGAGGAACCCTCATTTCAAAATGTTTTGCCTCGTCACAGCATACCTACCTTGCTATACGCTTTGGGTAGCCCACTAACCTAGGGTAGCTTGGTTGGGCAAAAAGAATTCGGGTGCCTGAACACCCTCGTCACCTGGGCGATATGCTGACGACGACGGCCACGAAAAAAACACACAACATTATCTGGACTGCAAAAGCACTCTGGACAGATGCCTAGTTGGTAGTTCTTGACAGGACATTGAGCTGCACAACAACCTGATGCATACCAGTGCTGTCTTGCCTTCTGAAAATTATAGTTCTTATGTGCTGTGCCATAATCATCTTTGCATCGCAGTGCTTGTTGGCTTGGGCCCCATCCAGCCATCTTCTATAACTCCCGGCATCCTGACCACCCCATCATACCCCGATGAACCCTCCAAGCCAAGCTGCACATGACGAGCCTGAAGCTCGTATGTATTGGAAAACACGCGGAGGAGAAGTGAAAAAGCTTCAAGATGAAAGAGCTGCATGTTTAAGTGCAATATGCCTCCGCAACGCCAGGTCTGGTACCACCATACCGATCCGGTTCGGTCCAACGCCTATAGTAATGCAATGGAATCATCGTATATCAAGCCTCAAGTTGGTAAGGCACCCGCCCGTTCTTGGACCCGAACCGTGCTGTATGCCAACGTTGCCACTCGGGATTCGACCAACTAGTCTAGAGTCAATATAGGCATTCCCAAAGCCTTCAAGACGAGAGAAAACTTACATGGAGATCTTGCCATCGTCGCCACACGAAGCAAGAAGGCACGGGTTGGTAGGACTCCAGGCAACAGAGTTCGTTCTGGGTTGATGGCCCGCCAGCTTCTCCACTAACAAGGCCGTGGCCTTGTGCCAAATAAAGATGTCGCCGCCTAGGAGAATGCTTCAGTCAGTAACCATTTGGGACAGAATTCCCCCTTCATGGACAGATGAATCCATACCTTCACTGCCACTGATGACAAAAGTCTCATTGGCACCTCCCATGCTGCTGCGAATCAAAAAGTCGCCTCCGCTCGCTCCAACATAGCTTTGCACATGTTCTCTGAGTGCCAGGTCGAACAGCTTTGCCACTCCATTCCGGTGGTTGACAAGCAGAAATCGCGAGTCTGCGCTGATCTCGAGCGACGTCAATCGGGTATGGAGATCGATCGAGTACTCCAGCTCCCGCCTCCTGAAGTTGTAGACGTGGATATGATTCTTATCGTCCATCGTCACAAGCCAACGCCCGTCAGCAGAAGCCGTCAGATCTTCCACTCTTTGCGACGGCGACCAGTCCATAATCTTGTTGCCATGAATATTCCACTGTGTAAGGGGATGAACCCTATCCAGCGAACCGACGACGAATGACTGGTTGTCGAGCGCCCAAACACAGCTGCTGACCGGCTCTGTAAACTTCACTGTGGTCATCATGAGAGCGCCCGTCTAAATGTGTGTCAGTCTGTGCCGAATGTAGAAAGCCTTTCGCTTCAATAACGCTTACCTTGGCATCCCACAACCGTGCGTACTGATCTTGACAGCATGTCACTAGCATGGAATCGTCCCAGCTCCAAGCCGCGTTACCGATGCCTTTCGTATGCTCTCCCAGCGTGTGAAGAAGCTTGAAAGAAGGAACATCATAAATGATGACTTGTCTGTCGCCACAGGTCGCCAGCTTTGATCCGTCATGCGAAAATACCACCTGCCATACTTCGCCCCGGTGGTCATCAAGGTCGATGACCGGCTGCGAGGGAAACTGCTGCCGATCGCAGGTGTGGTCCGAGTAGAGCGACGGTGAGTCCGCACTGGAATGGAACATGCACATTCCAATTTGGTTCTGCTTGACTTGCTGGAACAAGCTTGCTAGACGGTGCTCGGGGAGCATGACCGACGCTGAGATGCATTCTATTTGCCACGATTAGATCACTTACAAACCTCTTTGAACGGGACAGAAATCGAGAAAGAAAATGGGGCGCTCATACTGGATAACTCTGAGAGTAGAATCTTGCGAGACTCCCCATATGCACCGTCCCAGTTGGCCGTTGATTTGAGATCTGCAGGAGTCGGGCACATGAGCAGACCAGAAAGGAGCTGTAGTCGTTGCGGATCCTGATAGAGTGGCGTGACCTCATTGCGAAGTACCGCTAATGCGCGAGTGATGTCCCTCTCCTCCAGAAGCTCAAGGTACTTTTGTTGCCGTATCCAGAATCTCATGAGGTTCTTGCTTGCGTCATGTTTTAGCACCAGCCCATTGTCGCCCTGGGCTTGCCTGCCATCAGCCGAGATGGCACCTGTGAGCAAGTCCTCTGCTTGGTCCCAAGCGCCGTTGAGAATGGCGTTCCGAAAAGTCGATACAGTCTGATTCTCCAGCTCAAAGCCACTGTCTTTGCTCACACTCTCAGCTGCGCCATGATAGCCCATATCCGATAAGGCCTGGATGAGTATCCTGGTCACTTCTTCTCGGTCATGGCCATAGTAGGTCTCCGGCGCCCTAGCCTTGGAGGAACCATTAGTAGTCGAGGCAAATGATCTGTGGTTCCCGTTTGTACTTGATGTCGGAGATATCCGCGGCTTCCCATTAGCAAACGCCTTCGAGGTACCATTAGATTCATTCGTTGCGTCGGTGGATGCCAGCATGGTCTCGTTGGCGCGCCGGCGCTTCGGCGTGGGCTGAGATGTAAGTATATTCGAAGAAGCCGAGGCTTCTGAGAGCCCAAGGCCGGGCTCCTGGGGGTTGTAGTTGTCGCTAGGCGCTCGTCTTCTCCGGCCTAGTAGTTGATTCGTGGATGGCAGAAGCTCCCGTGGACGCGGCTGTGATTCGAGGTGTTGTTCGGAAGAAGGTTGCGGGTTACGGGGTGAGCTTGGCTCGGCGTTGTTCGGGGCTGGGGCAGAGAGGGCGGTGTTGGGAGGGATCTGGGGTGGCTGCGGGATGGATGGGCTGTCGGGGGCGGATGGGGTGAATGTGGACGTGGGATCTTGTTCTGCCACTTCGACTTTAACTGCGGGAAACGAGGTTCCCGCAGTTACGAGGGTTTGGGACGAAGGTTCGAATGTCCGGAGGAGCAGGGGCAAGAAGGATCGCGTTGCAGGTGCGAGAGCAGGACGAAGCTTAGTCGAAGCTGTTTGGAACTCGAGGTCGGCGGTTCTATGGGCCACGGGCAGCACTGAAGTCCTGCCAGTTTGAGTAGGCTGACCTCATGTCAATGCGGACGATAGACTTCGGCCAGAGGGTGCGTGAGAAGGCAGTTGATTACTCTCTTGGTTCGGTAGATTTACGTCTGCTGGATGGAGTAGCTATCGTTCTCGGTATTGGCGGCGGTTCCTCCGGATGAACAAGGCAGATGAGACGCTCCGATAAGCTGGGCACGACGGACTCGGGTTCCAGTATACAAAGCGTCGAATAAAGCTTTGAATTAAGAGTATGGGAAAGGAGCTGATGGGGTGAGCCGTTGAGGCGTGGGTTGTTCAAGAAGAGGTGATGTAGGTCGGGTAGATAGCGCAAGTAAGTTCGGTCGTTGCATGTACATACAACAAGCAAGCAGGCAATGACGCTAAGCAGCCGCTGGTGCGCATCCTCCATTAGCTTGGGTAACCCCCCAAGTGCCTAGAACTGGAACTTCAGCCAGACACTGTAGCACTCACACCACAGGCACCTGCTATAGGATTCCCTGGGGCTGCTGGGCGGAAGTACAAGCCCTGATTGGTCTCCGACTATGACGCTTTCATGCTCAGTCGCATTAGCGCCCCCCCCCCCCCCCCCCCCCCCCCGGCGTCAACGCCCTGCCAGGTCAGTTGAGGGGAGGATTTCCCGGGCACTTCTTCCATTACAGTACAGTAGCACTCTCTTGCCCGTACCTTGAGGCATGGCATGTATGTATTCCGTAATGTAATGTAGGTTAGGTGACCTGCACGACCCGGCCGTGGGATGGATTGATGGTATCATCTAACGCTCTAACCACAGTAGAGGTCTCGTGCCTGAGACTCTTGCCCACACCAAGTCAGGTCTGTGCTTACAACATCTCAATTCGGAAATCCACACCATGTCGTCAGATATATTCTTTGTTACTTGTGTTTCAGACCGCTTCCAACAACGGGGCACGATCTAGAGAGATGGACAACCGACTCGTTCTTACTTAGAGTCCTACCTAGACAGTCCCGAGCAAAGCACGCGATAACAGAGCAACCTTTACCGACGGAGGGGTAACTTTCCTCACGATAAGCACGTTCGGGGGCTCCACCCACGAGGTGCTCATGAGACCCGAGAGGAACATGTCAAGCGCTCCAGGGTCTTGTTAGCGCCGTAAGCGGTCCTCATGTCCCGGATCGATAGATAGGTATCCGAGAGGAGATTTAATCTTGTTTTATTCATCATTTGCATTGACAGTCCACGCAAGCCCAATGGTAAGCTCTTTCCGAGACTGTATGTTCCCTTCTTCTTGATGTGCTCGAACCAAAGTTAAGTTTGTGGCTACGTCTCGAAATATGCGACTTGGACGGCATCTCCCGAGCACCGGTCTATTAAACTCACTGATCTCGTGGGAAACACGCCAGGCGGGTGTTTATCGATTGGAATAGTCATTCAAGTGTCGTTATTTTGCTACACTCCATCATACAGTCTCACCAGCTCATAACCACCGCGTCAAATCTAAGATCTAGATTCTAAGGTTTCTTGGCCATGGACAGACATGGCCTCCTTCGCTACCGCATCTATAGCTTCTCCTGGCCCGCCTTGAGAACCTCGTCTTTCGCAAACTGATAATAATAGTCGAGACTGCCGGGATTCAGCAGCGTGCCGCTCGGCTTGATGACATGTCCCGACACAATCTGCTTGACCGGCAGTTCCACTTTCTTCAGGTTCACAGTCGTCTATACACGGTCATTACTCTGGATAATTCACTTCGGATGTGCAGGCGAGGACCACTTACCGGTATCTCTGGAGTCTCAAAGACATACTTGGGCACATGCCTCTTGGAGAGGTCCCTCCGGATGGCGTCCTTGACCTCGACGACCAGCTTCTTGGTGAACTGGTGCCCGGGGCGCATGAGCAGGAACAGCATGACGCTCTCGTCGTTGTCCTTGGGCCTGCGCTGGCCGATGCAGATCGAGTCGACGATCCGGTCCGAGAAGTGCCGCTCCAGCACGCTGTACACCTCGGCCGAGCCGAACCGGACGCCGCTGGGGTTCAGCACCCCGTCGGCGCGGCCGAGGAAGGTGATGTTCTTGGTGGCGGGGTGGACGACGATGAAGTCGCCGTGCGCCCAGACGTGGTCGAAGCGCGCAAAGTAGGCCGAGTGGAACTTGGAGCCCTCGACGCCCACCGGCGTCTTGTCGTTCCAGAGGTAGACGGGGACGTTGGGGAAGGCGGCCGTCGCGACCAGCTCTCCCGGCGTGCCGTCCGGGACCTCCTTGCCCGGCCCGTTGGGCAGCAGGGAATCGTAGACGGCGACTGGCGTGCCCAGGCTCGGGCCCTGAGTGCCGCCGACGTAGACGGGGGAGAGTTCGTTTCCTGCGCCAAAGCATCCGGCCTGAGTAGTGAGAAACGTTAGCAGTGTCGCCGATTTGATCATGGTATACTTACAATATCTGTGCCGCCGGAGATGTTGAACAAATGAGCATGAGCTGGGAAACCAGTATCATAAAACCACTCGAAAAGCTGGTCTGACAAGACCATGCCGGTAGACGAGACAACTTTCAGGTTGGACAAGTCGGTCAACTCGCGAGGCGAAATGCCTGCCTTGGCAACCTCATGCATCCAGCGCGGGCTTATGCCCAGCTTGGTGACCTTTTGGTCACCGATCAGCTTGACAAAGGTCTGCAGGTCGGGCTGAAAGGGCGATCCGTCGTACAGCACCGACCTCGCCCCCGCGAGAAGCTGGCCGACACACGCCAGATACATGATCCATCCCGTGGTCGTATACTGCAACGAGACGGATTCCGAATTCATGCCCTCGTGGAGCACGCCCTCTTTGTAATAGTTGATCAATATGCCTCCCACGGAGTGGACAATGGCCTTGGGGATACCGGTCGTTCCCGAAGAGTAGCAAATCAAGATCGGCTCGTGGAAATCGAGGCGCACAATGGGCGGAGGGCTACCGCTTCCCATGCTCAAGAAGTCGTCCAGTTTTTGAGTGCGAGGAATGTTGGATATATCCAGAGCCTCCTTGAACCGACGCACGGATATCATGCCCTTGAAGAGGTCGCAGCCCTTCATGCCGGCCTCGATATCGGCCATCTTGCCTCGGAGGTCGACCCGGCGCCCATTGTACAGGGCAGCATCGTCCATGAAGATGAACCTCGGGTTGATCTGGACCGTCCGCTGGAGTATGCCCGAGACGCCCATGTCCGTCGAGCTGCTGCTGAACATGGCCCCCACCCAGCTGGTCGCGAGCAGTACCGCCAGGGTCTCGACGCTGTTGGACCCGACGACGACGATGCGGTCGCCCCGGCCCACGCCCGCCGCGTGCAGGGCCGAGGCGAACCGGGCGACCGTCTGGCGGAGCGTCGCCCACGTCACGTCGCGCACCTCGCTGGCGCCCTCCCGCACCTCGGTCACGGCCACCTTGTCGTCCTCCTTGCCGACGGTGCCGTGGGCGTCGGGCGCGTCGTCGGGCCCGCGGCTCCAGAGTATGTTCTCGGCGAATCCGAGCTGGACGCCCTCGAACCACCTGGGGACCTCGTCGATGCGCTTGCTCTCGTCCACCACCCGCTTGGCGGATCCCGTGTGGATGAGGTTGCTCGACTCGAACACGTCGCCCCAGAATGCCGAGCGCTTGTTGATGGACCACTGATACAAATCCCAAAAAGTCTGAACTTCTTGTCAGCATATGGTCGGGACTCGGTATGGTCTATTCCAGCATTGATACCTTGAGCTTGAGGTTGTGCTTTCGGTTGACTCTCTGCATAAATTTGTACATCTCAGTACTTTGAGGGTCGGGATGTTCCCAAAGCTTTCTTGGTATCGTTGCCGCCATTTTTAAGACTGGTGCGGAACGTCGTGTAGCAGGATCAAAAGGAATTGATGCTGAGTTCTGAATTTCGAGTTCGCTGTTTCTCTCCTCCCCGCAAGATGTTCCCGAGGTATCGGCGATGGATAAATCGGTAATAAGTCAAGAATTGGTAATACTCCGTACCGTACCTAGTATACAGTCCAATATCACCACGCTCGTGCCAAATCAATGAGCTAGTCGAGGTCAAAAACACACTGAGCCACGATGCGATTCACTTTCTGCAATGGCTTTTGTCCGGTGGATGTCAGACTGACGGCCAAGAAAAGGAGAAAAACGCAAAAGGGCTTCCATCCTTCCCGAGGCTCGTCAGCGGAGTTCGGTTCCAGGTGTGGCATTCGGTGAACGGGCTTTATAGTGTGTTGTACAACCCCGGGCCACATCAGATCAGCTAGCCCCCGCACTTCCCCAGTTACCTGCTCCGCCATAATATGGATCTGGGATATACTCATTAACCTAGGCAGTGCTTACGTATAGGCGGTGCGACGGGGCTTGGTGTTAATAGATACAAATGCCCATGTCATTCCACCAAGTTCGTAGCTTTTCTGTAAGATATCTATAATGATAGGCGTGCGTTTATATCATAGCTCGCCTGTTTGATAATGTTTATATTTCTCGAACGTGCCCTTTGTACTGGATCCCACATCATGACCCGAAATCCATATCCCAGGGACCAGTGGTCTCTTACCTGGACTTGGTGAAGGACAGTATTCCATAATCTTACAGGATTCAACTCTGTCAATCTCTACAATCAACGAGGTGGCTTGTCTCCTAGGTCCCAAAAGACTACGTCAATACCGACGGATCGCCGTCATACGTGCGATCACATACCGCGAGCCCGCTCCTATGGGCCAGAGACGGACATTTAGCCGCGAGAACATCACCCCACGCGACCGAACGTCCCCCCTCATTCTCGGGATATTTTGACCGGGGAGGGCACGGGGGTTCCCTATAGGAAATGATGAACGGCCCCATGGCCGCAAATATTATAGGCAACTGAACACTGAGAAATATTAGTACTTTCTTCTCTTCAACCTCGTTCTTTTGTGCTCAATCTGTGACGCCCGTTCGAGTCTATTATTATACAAGTTGCTGCTACAGAAACCCATAGAGCAGCAGCAACAATCAACCATGGGCTCTAAACCCCAGACCGGCCTGGTCCTCGGCTACGACGGAGTCCACCCGTTCTCCCAGGTGAAGATCAGCGACCGGGCCTCGGTGCAGGAGCTCCTGCGCACGCTGCTCGACCCGCTGGAGCCCTTCTTCTCGCCGGGCAGGGCCCGGGTCCGGGTGCCCGGCGCCACGGCGGTGCGGTTCGACCAGGCGGCGTCCGAGGTCGAGGGCCTCTGCCGGCCGCTCTGGGGCCTGGCCTGCCTGCTGGCCGGCGGCGGCGAGTACCGCGGCGCGCAGTGGTGGGTCGACGGCGTCAGGGCCGGCACCGACCCCGAGAGCCCCGAGTACTGGGGCTACCCCCGCGACAACGACCAGCGCATGGTCGAGATGTGCCCGCTCGGGTTCGCCCTCGCCGTGGCCCCGGTGTTCTGGCAGTCCATGAACGACAAGGAGAGGGGCAACGTCGAGGCTTGGCTGGGCAACTCCATCAATGAGAAGAAGTATGTTATATTCTCGCAGTTCTGAACGTGGCCGGAGGGCTTGTGTGGTGATGACTAACACGGACTATCAGTATGCCAAATACCAACTGGCTCTGGTTCCGAGTCTTTGCGAACCTGGGACTCAAGAAGAACGGAGGGAAGTTTTCGCAGGAGAGACTCGACAGCGACATTGAGCACCTCAACACCTTCTACCGCGGTGAAGGGTGGTCCAATGACGGCCCGGAGGGGATTCACCGTAGGCTGGCCCAGATGACACGACAGATTCTGAACGTGGGAACGAAAACTGACAGCGGAGACAGAGATGGACTACTACTCGTCGAGCTTCGCCATCCACTTCCTCCAGCTCCTGTACGCCAAACTCGCCGGTGAGGAGGATCCGGAACGCGCGGCCGAGTTCAAGAAGCGCGCCCAGGTCGCCGCACTCGACCTAGTACACTACTACGACGACGAAGGTGAAATCCTCACTATCAGCCCCATTCTGGATACGAGGACTGACTAGACGTGCAGGTCGCGCGATTCCCTTTGGCCGCAGCGTCGGCTACCGCTTCGCCATGGTGTCGTTCTGGGGCGCCCTCGCCTACGCCGGCGTCGACCTGCCGGAGCCCCTGACCTGGGGCATGGTCAAGGGCATCGTTCTGCGGCACCTGAGATACTGGCAGACGCAGCCCGACATCTGGAGCTCCAGCGGCACTCTGACGATTGGGTACTCGTACCCGAACATGTATGTAAGTAGTCATATGCGAACAGAAGCCCGCTACGCTCGGAACGATGTGCTGACCATGACCAGATGGCAGAAAACTACAACAGCCCAGGCAGTCCAGTAAGTGTATCATTTCTCGCCACATGATCATAGCTCATCTGTCAATTAGTATTGGGCATGTTTGGCATTTATATGCTTAGCCGTGCCGGCAGAGCACCCGTTCTGGACATCCAAGGAAGAGACCCTCGGAGGTGTCATCCCCAAGGTCAAGGCACTGAAACATCCAGGACACATTATGAGGTAACTTTCCTTTCTCGAGGCTTCCCCATCCAAAGGATACCATGCTGTAAAAGACAATTTTGCTAACAGGTATACTTGCACCAAAAAAGCAATCTCGGCGGCCACTGCATGCTCCTGTCCTCGGGCCAGGCCTGCAGCTACCCGATGAAGGGCACCCACGCAAAGTACGGCGCCTTTGCCTACAGCAGCGCCTACGGGTACTCGGTGCCGCCGGGCCTGTTCACGCTGGAGCAGTACGCGCTGGCGTCGCAGCTCGGTCTGTCGGACGACGGCGGCGAGTTCTGGAAGACGCGGAGGACGTCGAAATACGCCGGCCTCGAGGACCGTTTGGGTCAACCCGTCCTCGTCTCGGTCTGGAGGCCGTTCCCCGACGTGCGCGTCCGCACCGTCCTGGTCCCGCCCCGCGAGGCCGCGCCCAACTGGCACCTGCGCGCGCACCGCATCGACGCCGTCGGCCGCGACGTCATGACGGCCGACGGGGCCTTTGCCATCTGCAACCAGCGGGCCGGCGACGGGCGGTACCTGGACCCGTACGACGCGGCGCGGGGGGAGGGCACGAGCCCCAAGATCATCGGCAACTACGACCTCAACACGCCCGAGGGCTGGACGACGGGCCGGCAGGGCGCGTTCGCCGTGTCCAAGGGCGCCGTGGGCATCCGGGCGCTCGAGGGCGGCGAGACGAAGCGGAGCGCCATGCTGGTCAACGCGGATCCCAACTCCAACCTGGTCGAGAGCCGCACCGTCATCCCGACCCTGCAGCACACGATCAAGAAGGGCGAGTCCGTGTGGTACGTCTCGGCCATCTACGCCAAGCCGTCTGGCGAGGGCGTGCCCAAGGATAGCTACCTGGACGGATGGGATAAGGTGCCCGAGATCCCGGAGTGGCTCGAGGCCGAGATGAAGGCTTAGAGGTCTTGCCGGAATGAAGATGACATCTTGCTAGAAACATATTCCACATCAGGCCCGCGGTGTAGATAGTAGATTGAACAATAAGATTTGCTTATAGAGTCCATATCTCTTAGCATTGAGGCATCTTCCTGGCGAGCAGATGATGAGTGTCTGTTTTCGGCATCTGCCCATCTGAGATCCAGATACCGGACTTGGCTGTATTCTGGACAAAGATTTATAACCGTGAGATGTGACAACCGTCCGACGAACCAAGAAGCAGTGAGTGTCCAGGTTGCTGGCTGCGTTGGAAATATATCAAACGTTGAAAAATAAGGAATGTGAAAGGAGGGGGAATAACTGGCGAATGAATGTGCCATCCCGGAACTCAAACGCAAGCCCCAGATACAATAGAAAGCCCCAACGTTTTCCCTGTGCAGCGTTACAGACTCACTGAGGCGAACGATTACGAGGTTTGCCAGCAGTGGATTCCCCCGAAGGCAACCGGGATTGGACAACCAAGTCGATCAGCGTTTGTGAATACTCCATCCTGTAAGCCACCACCTCACCTCTGCCAGATGCGAAACATGAATATACCAAAGCAGACTTGTCTTGGAGTGGCCTCTCTCGATGTTCCTTTTGCTCAGGGTAGCTGGCGAATATGATAGGATAGTTTCTCATGCACAGTTTAGTTGTCGAAGCTCGCAAGATGAGCCGAGACTGGAAGGTATACAAATATGAACCAGAATTTCGGGATTGAACGCACTGGGTTGAACATTCCCTGTTTGTTCCATTCACAACGTCGTTGAGCAGGGCTCGTTTCCTCGAGCCTGTTCGTCTTTCCCGGCCATATGCCTCGAATGGGCAAGGTGTGATCAACGTTGAGTGATCGGTATACTAACCGCCTTTTTCCCTTTTCCCTTGTAAATGCCCCTTTTCCTGCAATTATAAACCCTAAACATCAAGGACGTACATATGCTGCCCGCCATTCCACCAATAGACCTTGCAGTCCACTATCTTGGTCCGGCGGTGATGCATATGCGTTCGTGTCTCATGTACAGAGTACTGGATGTTCATGCCTACCTACTCAGATGCGTGATATCCAAGGTTGTCTTTGTCTAGCCCACCAATAAATCTACCTAGATATACAGGCGCTTGCATTGGCACACAATGCATTGAAAGACCTTACCGCCTAGTGGAGGTAGCAACCATCTTTACGTATTGGGCGTGCTCCAGTACTGGTATATGATCGATCGCCTAGGCGCTAGCAAAGGCTTGGATATACTCGGCAAGCTTCTGGGCGCCTCCGAGGGGGATCGAGTTGTACTATAAGAGAAATGTTAGCCTACTCCCGGTGTGTGGGATTATGATCGGGTACGAACGTTGCTGGCTCGGATACCGCCAACGCTTCGGTGTCCCTTGAGACCTTCCAGACCCTGGGCCTTGGCCTGGTCAATGAAGGCCTTCTCAGCAGCGTCAATGTCGCCACCCTTTGTAATCCTGAAACAGATGTTCATCCGGGAACGTGCAGACTTGTCCGGGACGATCTTGTAAATTTCAGGGTACTTCTCGAGGGCCTCGTAGATGAGCTTGGCCTTCTCGTTGGATACGGCTTCTTGCCCATCAACCTTGTATTGGCGGTAGTTGGCTAGCAGCTTCTTCAGAACCTGGCCGGCGACGTACACGTCAAAGATGCTCAGCGTGTTGTACAAGCTGTTGTTCTTTGCAATAGTCTCGTAGGAGAGGACAATGGGTCCAATGGGCAGACCAAGCTTTCTGAGAAGCTTGGGAGATGGTTGAGGAGTAACCGGAGGCAAGAGGTTCTTCTTGACAATGGCGACCGTGACACCGGTGGAACCCAAGTTCTTCTGGGCACCGAAGAAGATGACGTGGTAGTTCTTGACTGGTATTCTCCTGGACAGGATGTTGGAAGACATGTCGGCAACGACAATGGGACCAGAGCCGTCCTCCTTGGGCGCCAGGATCTCTGGGAATTTGGGGAATTCTACACCATCCACAGTCTCATTGTCGCAATCTGATAGGTGGGAGCAACGTTAGCTTATAAAATTCCTTACTTATATGTGCAAGATTCTTGTTTGTGGAATCATGTCGCAGGCATGTTCCAAGACAGATTATGAAACCATAGAATATATCTTGGACACAGAACCTTCTTGAGATACACATACAAGTCAAGAACATCACGTGTTATGGACACTTACAGTAGACCATGGCAGCATCCTTGGACAGCTTCCAGGTGCTCTCCTCCGGGATCTTGCCGAACTTCTTGTCATTGATGGTTCTTGCATCGGCAACCAGGTTGACGTGCTCCTCTCCGAGAAGGCGGCAGGCCTCCTGGTAGGCCTTGAGTGACCAGCCTCCGGTGACGACGTAGTCCAGCTTCAGCTCGGAAGCAACCTGCTTCTGCAGGATTTCGGCGACCTTGGCCTCATCGTCGCCGGCCTGCTTGGCAGCCTCCTGCTGTTTTCTCGTGACCCAGGCACCGACAAGGTTGTATACAGTGGCGGAGAACTCGCCACTGCCGCCGCCCTGCATGAAGAGAATCTCATAGTCATCAGGAATATCAAGATAAGTGGCCAGGTCAGCCTTGGCCTCGTTGAGGATCTTGGCGGCCAGAGCAGAGCGGTGCGAGTGCTCGGCGATACCCAGGCCAGTGCCCTCAAAGTCCAAGAGAGCGGTTGCGGCGCTCTCGAGCACGTCGGTGGGCAGGGCGGCAGGGCCAGCACCAAAGTAGGTGATCTCTGCACGGGTAGGCATGTTTGGTATGTATGCTTGTTCTCTCTTAGCTCAGCTGTTCTTCGGCAGGCAACGGAAGCGCGAACGCGGCGGCACACGGACACTCACGCGCGCACAAATAAGCTACTTACCGGGGGTTTCTGGGCTGTGTATGTGGCAGCGGACTGATGCGGATTCCAACCGAGACGGTGAAGCACGAGATGAAGATCGTCGCCCGGAGGTGCTGGTTACAGGAAGCCGGCAGGCCGCAAGGAAGGCAAGCAAGCAAGCACACGAGACGGTAGGAGGTTACGGGACGGATTGCACCAAGACGAAGGAAGGCTAGTGATTGATCGGTTCCCTTGCTGGGTCAGAGTCCCGATGCAGCGGCAGAGTTAATAAGTAAGACGAGGATATAGAATCCGGTTCGTTGGTGTCCGGTCTGGGGTACAATGTATGGTATGACTAGATTCCGATGTGTACCGTGTGTGGTCGGACAAACTGAGGCGTCATATCCAAAGTTTTTAGTGAGTTTTTGGCCCCTCACATAGCCCGGCATCGGGATTCGTCACTTCCATTTTTCTCTCTGCAACAGTGCAACCCTATTATGCATATACTAATCACGCCTTACCGGCCTGGCAATTCTGACTCGAACCGCCTCCGGATGGGCTCCGGATTGGGCGACCAGAAGTGGGATCCATCCTTGCTGCCACACGATCAAGGGACAATGTATATGAATATATTAGAGTTTCTGCTGTCATTAAACACAGCATCCTGCCCTGCCTACACTACCACTGTACCACGCCAAGGCTGAGCAGGTCAACCATCGCGTGGGGTATTTTTCCTCTTTCGCCATCCCATCCGTTTTGCCTGCTGCGCTTGCATGCGAGAAAACTCGCTTACATACATTTAAAGTAGTTCACTTCCCTTAGGGCCAGGTACCGTCCTTCTAGAATAACGAGGAGAACCACCACAACCTTGTTCGCATCCCGAACATGCCTGCCGAACCATTAGCTAACCCTCGCTCCCCTCCTGGTTGCTGCCCGGCCAAGCGATCGCTAGCAAACCATATCCTCGCTCGGGAACTTTCCCGTCGTCCTGTCATCTCACCCTGTTGCCTCTGGACCTCTCTCCTTGTGTTCATCCCTCTTTTGCCCTTTTGGTCAAAGCTAGCTCACGATCTCTAGTGTTTGTGGCCATCCCCTGCGATCAGACGATCAATTGATGCCGCCTTTTGCATACTATTCCCGTTTTCATGTCTGCAAGCTCTACTATATTCGCCGTAGCTCTGCAACGTCGAGCTCCGCCCCATCTGCTTATGTAAAAGAAGAAGTGGAAGCATGAGAGACGAGAAAAGTACCATTCAGACAACATGATGCTCGAGTGTCGATGAAGAATCACACCACTTCTTTTTCATTTCGAGCAGGATCAACGACATTGGAACCCTCCAACCATGCACAAACATGAGAAGTGACGCCACCCTGATGGCTTAGCAGTTCGTCGTTTGATTGCGGTCGTCGGTAACGACCCTGAGATTCTGCCAGGGCAGCAAAAGTCGTGTCTATCCCGCAGTGTCGTTCCACTGATTGCCATGATTGGGTACTTTCGGCGGCAGTTTTGTCTCCAGCTCAATCCCGGGGCGTGGAGTCGGATGCAACAGCGGGCATGGCATCCGCTCGGTCATCCTCCCCCATCCCATCCCCATTCCATCCCAGCCCATCTCAGCCCAACCCAACTTCGAGAAGAAGCGAGCTGTGAGGCCCTAGGCTAGCCGTGCCAGGCTACTATGATCATGTATGTACGACACCGCACTACCTGAACAGTAGCAGCACTTGACTACACCAACCATAACCATGCACTATACCAACCAACTTCTACCGTCTCAACCCGCCCCCCGTCTGTGCCGGCTCACTACCGTACCGTACCTCGCTACTGTACGCATGCAGGCAAGTCGCCCCGGAGCAACATGTCAGTCAAAGTTCAAACCGCGCCCGTGAGTCGCATATTCGTTCTGCACGTTGCACGCTGAAGTAAGCAGAGCTGAGGGAAGATCATGACCGTTCTAGGGCCATTCGGCGATAAGATGCGTGTCTCTGCGCACGCGCTGGCTTCTAATTCGTTCCCGTCTACCCGTATTCTCCTCCGTCGCTCACCCGCTGCCAACGCCGCCATCACAACCTTCGTGTTGGGGTCCAGGAACTTGCAACCTTGGACGGCCACTGTGACTGACTAGACTGACTGACCTGTCAAAGACGTGAATACACCCCCCGACCTTTTCCCTTGGCCCACCCTGTTTCTCTCGAAGTTCGCCCCCATCATGCACCTAGGGTGCTCCTCTCTCTTCAGCGTCGCAGTAGCAAATGGTCCCCCCCGGCGCCCCTTTGGGTCCTGCTTTTGGACCCTGGAGGAGATAAAGTTTAACGCGAGTTTCCTAGGGATCCCGGTAGGCTATTGGCCGTAGGATGAACTTTCCAAAACGATCAGGGAGCGATTCACTTATACCCAACCTGGCAGCTACTACGGCTAGCTAGTATCAGACGGTCTGGTGCCTCCGGCGGATGTGCGCAAAAGCTTTTCGCAAGGTCAGGCAGGCATTCAGGGCATTGACAACTGCCGAGTGGACAGACCGGCGATCAAGAGGAAGCACAGAGGCACAACGGCCACTTTGGAGATGGGGGTTACCCAAAGTAGGCCCGACGATTCCTGCTTGGTGCTCGCTCATCGGAAGCATTATAATATAATGGCATTGCCTGTTCAAGTCGTTGATCATGTTTCATCGCCCTCGACGTTTCCCTTCGGATGGCTTCTTTCCCTCTTTCATTCTCTCCTTCTCTCACTCTTTATTCTTGATACTCCCTGTTGCATTGCGCGGGTGATCCCTTTTCGAGAGGCCTGACACATCCAAAAGAGAGTCTTGTTCCTGTTTCGATACTTGGCCTCCCTCCCATCTCTTCAGCAAAGTCTCGTCTTCAAGCGGCCATGTTTTCTTTATGACGATTGCCTAACTTGTATATCATCGTTTGCAAAATAAGCATGCGGTGTGCATCATCTCATTGTGTTGTCCAAGACGGGCCATGAAAAGCGGCTGCATAAAGTGGTGTTACCTACTGCAGTGTGGCCATCAAATTATAATAATAAGCTGAGACGAGACCGAGAGAAATGTCCGAGAGAAAGGCTTCCGAGGCTGGCCCTGCGCGACACACCTCTCATACCTTGCCCGTAGCCTCTTTCCGTACGTCACCCCCGCCTGCCAAACACTTACACATACACGCAATTCTTTTCTTTTTCTACCCATCCCCTTGCTCAGCCTGCTCATTGCTCGTCCGCACTCTCTCCTGCGAATATCTACCTCGGTAAACCCTCGAGGGAGTCTTTCCCCAAGAGGAAGAGACACGCAGAGGGAGGAAACAGACCAAAACGAGACAAGAGGGGCGCCCCTCTATACGCTTGGCGTGCAGAGCTTCGCGAGCGTTACAACTCTCTTTCACACTCTCTCCCTCATTCTCATCACATACCTACATATTCATCCTTTTTAACCGAATGGTGCTTCGAAGCTCATATGATTCCGCGACTAATGCCATCCGATGACTTAGCTACGCACAATTCGCCGCGGACATGGTTCCTCACGTCCGCACTCACCCCGCTCGCCATTAGGCTGATCCGGAAGCTACTGGACCATGGCGACAACGTGGTCGCGTGCTTGCCGCCACAGGAGCTCGAGCACGACGACCGCAATGCCGAGTTTCGTGAGCTAATCAGCGAGTGCAAGAGCAACCGCAAGGACCGCGAGGGCTGGCTGGGTCGCATCCGCCCCATCCGCTGCGATGGCCGCATCATGGGGCAGTGCAGCGCTGCCATTGCTGAGACCAAGGAGATGTTTGGCCGGATAGACATACTCCTCTGTTGCACTTCGGAAGGTGAGTGTCGAGCTCGTCCCCTCGTGCATCCATTCCTAGAGACGGGGAGAGGAAGCAGGAGCGCCGAGAGAGGAAAGAGAGAATGTGTCTAACATTGCCGCTTTTATTACAGCCGTCGTGGGCACAGTGGAAGAGCTTGCGACAAATCCTAGCACGCAAAACCTTGTGCGTGACCAGTTCGACTCCATCTTCTTCTCGCAGGTCAACTTCATCAAGGCGGCCCTGCCGCTGCTCCGGGCTCAGCACACTGGTCACATCTTGATTCTCACCAGCATTGGCGGTCATATTGGGACGCCTGGCATGTCCATGTACACGGCGGCTACGTGGGCGCTGGAGGGGTTCTGCGATTCATTGGCGTACGAGATAGCGCCCTTCAACATCAAGGTTACGATAGTGCAGCCACACAAGGAGGTGCTGTCGCTCACCAACAAGATTGTGTTCTCGCCGCAGCTGCCGTACTATGACAGCGACAACAACCCGGCCCCAAGTGTGCGCGACATACTCAGCAACGTCCTGAACATGAATGCGGACACGGCCATGGAGCCGTCCGACGATGAGATTATACAGCGATTTCCAAAACTACCGGCTTCGGCGCTGGACAAGATGGTTCAAGAAACCGTCAATGCGCTCACGGCGATAGGAGGCAACGAGAACCCGCCAGCACGACATATAGTCGGTTTTGAGGGTGCCGAAGCCGTCAAGGAGAAGCTCAAGACGGTTACGGAGGAGCTGGAAGATTTTGTGGAAGCCAGCCTGGCTGTCGATATATTCGAAAGTGAGCTCAAGACGGAGGCGCGGCAAGGCAAAGCCAGAGCTGCTGCTGAAGCGGGTAGCAGCAGCTCAGGGGCAGTCGCGGGGCCTTCGACGTGAACAAAAAGGGAGAGAGTAGAAAAAAGTGGAATTTATTACATGTCCTTGAGGGACGGTTCATACAATCTGAGTTGCAAGTTGCAAAGGCATTTGGTAATAATGGCGAAGGGGGAGCGACATATATATATACACATGCTTGGATACTGGATATAATTCTTCCCACAAGACGGACAACAATCCCATGTTCTTGAATGTGTTTTCTAGTATATAATGTAATGTCGAAATGCTGTGTAAGTCAATTGACCATGATCATACATGTAACATACAGCGGGTATTACCTGGGCACCTTACCCGCTAGACAGGTCCCAATTTAGCACCAAAACACCCCGGCCAACGACCTGAATTCCAGGTTGTGGAACATCCACAGCTTTTAGCAGCTGCCCCCCATATGCTGCTGCTGCTAACCGATACACCCCTGTGTTCAGGGGTTCCACTGATTGGCCGCGACTGGGACACTGGCGCACGAGGCTCGAGGAGCTTCAAGCTGTCATTCACGAACCACTGTTTCCCTCCTAGGTTGTGCGGCACATGCGCCTGGAACATACCCAACCTACCTACCTCCTCAACGTCATTCTGCTTGCTTGAACAGGTGGCCGCTGTGAAGTTCAGAAACACCATACAATTACAAGCTACAACCACGACCGAGCAGCGACCACCAGCTTCAACCGTCGTTCATTCTCATCGCCTGGGTCTCCCCCTAACTGCTATGTCGGTATCGAGCGCGCAGACAGTCGCACCCTGAAGTCGGCGAGCCGATCGAATCCAATGCCACCATGAGCCTCGATTCTTTGGTACCCGTCGCGCCGGCGAGGGTACGAGCACTCGTAGTGCCCGTCGGGAGGATCACTAGGGACAAATTCTCTTCCTTTGTCAAGAGACTCAACGAGGAACATGTCGTCCACCTCAGAGACATCAGCGCCGATGGGCGCCCCAACCGAAGTCAGTCGCAATATGTCCAGAGGACCCTCAAGTAGTAGTGGTAGAGAAGACATATGCTCACAGTCTATGATCCGCAGCCATGTTCTCGCCATTGGCGTTCCAGCACGGGGCCATGTTTTACGACCTCATCACATACGTACCGCCGACCTCGCATCTCGCCCTGTCCCCTTTTGACCTCTGGCGCGAGCCGCTGGCCGTCATTGCCATAGCCGACGGAGGCGAGCTCGAGGGCGAGCCGTTCAGCAAGAGGCAATCCCTCACTGCGCCCACCATGACGGAAAGAAATATACGAACACTGTATCAGGAGCTGGAGGATCTCCGCGATGCGCACACGAAAGCCCTCATCCACCAAGTACTGATCTTCGACTACGTGCCCCCCGTGGGCCAACCCATTACCATTCCCGAGGGTGTCAAGGTTGTGCCGCCCATTGAGCAGTCAAAGCGGACGACAATGAAGACAGTCATGTGCGACATGTCCTCGTTGCTGTTGGCGGAAATGACCACTCTGGCCAAGTCGTTCGAGGCCATGACGGTCATCGAATCCCCGGGCCATGCCTCGAGGCCACAGATGAACGGTTCGCACACCACAGAAGATGCGAACAGTCTCCGAAGGAACTCGCAGTTTGCCATGCCAACGAGGTCGGTGTCGTCAAGCAGCGCCGTGGATAAGAGCCAGACGCGCATGTCCATGCCGGCAGCCTTCAAGGGCTTACCGTTTGGTTCTAGTAGCTCGACACCATCGAATCGCCCGTCGACCCCTGTGAGAAAGAATAGTACAGCATCGCAGGCGCCGGCGGCCGCAGACGAAATGGCGAATGGCAGCGACCATGGCCCAACAAGCCCGGAACAGAAGACCTCGCGACCCGGGACTGCGGAAGGCTTCAAGTCCTCATCGTCAGACAAGGTCTCGGTGCAAGGCTTTGGCCCCGGTGGACCCAATGAGAGGTGGCGCAACAAGGGCAAAGGGCGAGTCACGATTGTGGTGGGCTCCCTATATCTTCAAGCAGGACGATGGGTCGATGCGCTCAAAGAACTCACCGAGGGCGCGACAGTCGCCAAGTCTATCAACGATCACTTGTGGCACGGCAAGGCCCTGGATCTCATCGTCGTGTGCCTTCTTCTGCTGGGTTGGGCCGGTATCGAATTCCAGGTACCAGCGATATGCGCCTCGCCAGACAGGCCATCAAGCAAGGGGCCTGAAATCGAAGAAGTGATACCAGACCAGCCAAAATATCTGCGAAACTTCCAGGCAGTCCTGCCCGAATTATTAGAGAGGATCGTTGCGCTATACTCGAGGATATCGGGAGAGCAGTTGCCACCCCTTCCTCTATGTCAGACTGTCATCAGATTTTGCAGTCTCCTGACTTCGTTGCACATTTGCCAGGGGCGTTTGGATAAAGCATTTTTAGACATGGCGGTATTGGGAAAGAACTCACATCAAGCCTTGACTTCGTCACCACGCCTGAATATCACACCGACTCGTACACAGATTGCGAGTTTCTTGTTCAGAGCATTTCCCTCCTCAGCCCCTGAGCTCATTACCACGGTGGACCGAGCCCTTGTATTAAATGGCATTGCATCTGTCATGGGCACATTGGGTTTCCACAGAAAGAAGGCAATGGTTCTGCGAGAACTGGTTGGTGTGCTCATTGGCGGCCTCGTCGATGCTCGCACCCGCGGCGCTGCTGAAGTCGGCATACACCCAGCCGCCGGCTTAATGGCTCTAAATGCTGTCAACGGCAACGGGAACGGCGGCGCTGGAGCTCTCGAACTAGGAGAGGGCGACATTGAGCACGGCATCGACGCTTTCCTCAACGTATTATGCAAGACCTATGGCGCTGTTGGCGCGGATGGTATTCCGCGTCCCGGCGACAATTCTGATTTCGATTATCAAGACGACAGCATCATATCGAGGATCGAAAAGCAGTCCATGATCAGACAGTACGGCATCAGGAACATCAAACTGAATGTACTTCGAGCTTGCATAAATATCTCAGAGGCATTGCCCGACTTCAATGGCGTGCTCAAATTCTCAGGCGATTTACTTCGCACAGCCGGCAGCGGAGTTGCACCCGGACCGCGCCGTGAGGATGTAGCTCCGATAATCTCACGAGAGGAGCAAATTCGACTGGTCAACAATATCGTCAAGACGTCAGAGTTGTCGAGGAGGTTAGGTCTCGGCCATCTCGCAGCCGAGTTTTGGGACGAGTTCTTGGTCCGGGGCATCTCGATGGATCGTTTGCCTACCACTCGAGCCCCCGTACCGCACGATAAGACCGTCTTGCCCGGGGCGAACACTGTGCGCACTTCCCAAGACGTCAATCCATTCATATATAATCCGTTCGTCAGAGCACCAGAAAAAGCGGCGATAGAGCGAACCCTGGTGACTGGAGAAGCGGCAACCTTCCGCGTCACCCTTCAGAATCCCTATGAGATTGAGCTGGAGATTGAGAGCATAAAACTCGACACCACAGGCGCGGCCTTTGAATCCTCTGCCGAGAGTACCGTCATTGGGCCATACCGCACACAAATTCTCAAAGTCTTTGGCACACCCAAAGAGGCCGGCTCTGTAACTGTCACTGGTGCCATTGTGCGGGTACGAGGATGTCGGGAAAGGAGATTCCCCATCTTCCCCCAGTCCTGGGTTGCAGACAGCGAGGTCAAGGTTAAGGCCATTGGCCTCCCGTCGGTAGAGAAGACGGCAAAAATGTACGAGAACAACCAGTTGATTCGACCTGGGCCAGACCTCAAGCCCGAAAGCATGAGTCTCAATGCCATAGGCGCCCAACCAATTCTTGTGGTCAAGTCAACGACATTACCGCAATCGGCCGTCATGATCCTTGAGGGCGAAAGTCAGGTATTCTCCATTACACTGCGAAATCTGTCAACCGAAACTCCCGCGGATCTGCTCCTCTTCTCATTTCAAGACTCGACGCAAGCACCTCTACAGTCGGCCGTGGCCAATAGAGACGCAACTCCTGCCGAACTCTACGAGTACGAACTTGCCCTGGCCAAGAGACCAGCATTGCGGATGCGCAGAGTCGATGAATCGAAAAGATTCATCCCACCAGGAGGCACAGGCACCTTTGAGATTGAGATTCTGGGCAAGCCCGGCTTCACGAGTGGCACGGTTCAGGTCGATTATGCCTATCTTGGTGTACCCCAGGATGAAATCGAGGGCCAATTCTACACGCGACAGGTCTGTCTCGACATGACTGTCACGGTCAATGCAAGCATTGAGCTCAACAGGATGGACCTGCTTCCCATGCAAGGCAACGTGCCAAGCTCGCTCTGGCAGAAGATTGCTTCGGAGGCGACCGACGAGGCAGCCGACCCAGACAAGTACTGTCTTGTAGTGATGGACTTGAGGAATGCTTGGCCAAGCCACATGGAGGTCCACTTTGAGTCCGAGAAGAGTTTCACCATTGACGAACTCATTCTCCCCGGCAACACAAATCGCGTCGTCTTCCCGATACCTAGGGTCTACCTAGAGGACCCCTACGCGTCCATCCCGTCCATAAACCCCTCGAGGCAGCGCCAATTTGTTGTCAGTACGAGTAAGATCACACCCGAGACTGAGCGCGCAAACCGCGAGGCATTCTGGTTCCGCGAGCGCGTGGTCGATTCCCTCAAAGGAAGCTGGAAGACACTGTCCGGGCCTCCAAGGTCGGGATCTATAGAGCTGCGGAGTATGCGCCTCACCCCGCGCATGGTCGAAGCTGTCAAGATTGACGAAGTCGCCATCGATGTGGCTGTCATGCCCCTAGACGGAACAGATAGTGACCTGAACACCATGTACGTCGATGACTTTGCCCAGGTCAAGGTGACGCTTCGCAATCGCACTCTGGAGCCCATATACCCAACCCTGCGACTGCTGCCGACGCTCTGCCACCGGCCGCTGAATGTGGCGCTGGATTTCACGCGGAAACTAGGCTGGAACGGTACCATGCAGCGGTTCCTGCCATTGTTGGAACCGCACCAGAGCACGGAAGTGGTCATCGGACTCACCCCCCTGTGCCGAGGCGATTTCGAGTTCGTGGCCAGCGTCGAGGAGACCAAGCTGTGGGAAGAGGGCGAGGCAGGAGACGCGGGAGGATCGGAAAAGGTGGGACGGGAGCGCTCAGATACCCAGAAGATGCTCGACGCGGTGCTCGGTCCGAGGGAGAGGAGGATCTGGCACTCTCGGCACAAATGCCTGGTCCGCGTGCGAGACCAAGAAGACGAGGCGTGAACAAGTGCCCCCCCAGCGCATGTCCAGTCACATGCGAAATGTAATTCCACAAGAAGATATTATGAAAGATTATAAAAATAGTTTTGATTTCTAAAAAAGAACAAGTGTACCAGTACTCCTATGACGCCTGGGCATGTAAAATCTTGATTGTGGAAATGTCAAGTTCCCAGTCCAGGGCTATTATGCAGTGTACACCAGCTCTGCTCGGGTGGTTTCGTCCGCGGCCATGCCGGGGCAACCTCCATTTTTATATATAATGTGGCCGGCTGAACCGATGGAGCTGTAACTCGAGGCATGGGAGAAAACTTGCCCCCAAAGACCCTGATACTGAGCGGTGGGATCAATCAGCCCTCGACCTTTTTTTCCTCGGATCGTAGAGCCCCGACTGATTGCTCCCGCTATCCATCCTCATCCTCTTGATTCGTCTCCAAGTCTTTCGGGCTGGGAATACTGTATGTTTTCGTTGCACAACTGCCCCGTTTTGCTCTTTCAGCCTCCCCCCAACATGACCATATATTGGTGGGGAGCATTATCTCGAGAAATCGTACATGCGATCGCTTCGCTGTCTTGTGGCTTCTTTTGTATGTCTCGCGTCTCGTCTTCTCTCTTCTTGTTTTCCATGGGATATTCGATTTCTCCTTTACCCCGTCCTCTAAAAGAACCGCAGCCAGAGGAAGAGCAGAATAATGGCGCCGAGGGCGGCAAAGGGCCCGTACTGCTTAAGCATGAGGTCCCAGTTGATCTTGACGGCGGCCTTGCGGTACTTGCGCGAGTCGTCGCGCAGGCGCGAGCTCATCTCGCCCATCTTGTCGAGGCTGTCGCCGCGGTACAGCAGGTCCTCGATGTTCTTGGTCATGACCTTGGTGACGTCGCGCAGCTCGTCGTTGAGCTTGCCGAGGTTCTGCGTCGCGCGGCTGTCGGCGTACGTGGCCTTGGTGCGGCCGATGAAGGTGTCGAACTCCATGAAGGCGTACGGCCGCAGCGACGGGCTGTGCAGCTGCGCGGCCGGGTACGAGTTGCGGAACTCGGCCGAGATGTCCGACAGGTAGGTGAAGGCCAGCTTGCGCGGGTACGACCGCTCGCAGATGCACAGGAACACGATGCCGTCCTCGGACAGCAGGTAGTGCAGGGTGAAGCTGCCCGACTCGATCGAGGCCTGCGGCTCGGCGTTCTTGTTCAGCCGCCGCAGGATCAGCTTGACCTGCGACTTGATCTCGGCCAGGGACGACTCCATGGCCTCGTCGTCGACCGAGGCGCACAGCATGAGGCCTGTTTGGGGAAGCGTTGTATCAGTATTCCATTGCGGCTGCTCGTGTTCTCGGAGCTGGTGGGAGAGGGAACCGGCGACCAGACGTACCATCGCCCACGCGGGCTATTTGTGTCGATCTGATCATTGTTGGGTTTTGTGTGTTTCTGGTTTGTGTATATGTCGAGAGAGAGAGAGAGGAGGAAAAAGGGTCGAGAGCTGGCCGCCCCCCTGACGTTGGTAGACCTCTGGGCAAAGCTTCCCGAATCTGCTACAGTCAAGCGAAGCGCACACGTGGCTTTGTTCGGGGTCAAGTTGCAATTCGTGAGGCCACGTTGAGAATTGGTATGGCTGCGCTTGTTGTGTGATTGGGCGTGTTTAGGCAGTAGTCGACTTTGTGAGTGTGATGCTGAAGAAGTTTATTTGTTTCAACCTTGCTTCTTCTCTTCTATTCGAGATCGCAGCTCGCTAACAAAATGTCCAAGGTCGCGAAACAAAGCAGGGAAAGCGACAGCTTGTTCCCTAGGTCAGTGATTAAGCTCCGCTGCCAATCTACGTCAGGGATGTTCAGGCGCGCTACAGAGGGATAGGAGCCAATCAGCGCCCGCGTCTTGCAACCGACCTCCTGTGACGAGATGCTAGTGTGTATCGCCTATCGAGCAAGATATCTTATAGAAGGACGATACGTCGTGTATAAATACAGGTCAATTGAACAATATAGGTATGGGCAGTTGTCTTAATGGAGATATCAGGGATACATCAAGTAACTATGTAATCGCTGGTCTGCATTTGTATCTTTGGATTTACTGACAGTCATTCTCGCTTTGGGGACTGCTGGCCTTGTCATTCATTATATAATATTTCTTTTATTTGAGTCCTTGCATAATTGTCCAAAGAAAATTGGTTGGTATAGAAAGATTTGCCGAGCTGAGAAGTCACTGAGAGATCAAGACTTCTTGTCGATACAGAAGTGCACACCTATAACATGGAGAGCTGGTGCCTTGCATACGGAGACATTCAGGTATGATGCAAGAGAAGACGGCAGTAAGTGGTTCCTGACATCGGCCCCACCTGCCGGCCCAAATACGGTCCCTGATTCTTAAATCAAGCACATCCGCTTCTAGGTTTCCACAAAACAACTTTCAACGACACCCAAGTTGTCGTTCGGAATACAAAGTAAACGCCCAAGATACCATCAAGTATATGAGTACAGAGCATGATGCCGTTTCCATTAGCAACTGCTCAAAGGCAAATCTGATGTAGTGCCCTGCCGACTGCCCAAGATTGCTTTCGACCATATTTGAACAAACCCTCTGTCCGGCGCCTTGGATCGCCGGAGTACAGTCTACATATCGACGAGGAACACCCCCAGTGTCTCCAGAGACCCCGTTGAATTGTTGCTATTTTCCCTCCGGATTGTTGCGGTCATCGTTTCAGTCTTAGTCTCTGGGCACTCATGTTTTTAACAAACCCGGGACAAACTTACGGGGTCTCTCGCTCCCACACAACGTCACCAAACGGTTACAAAGAAATCACTTATTCACAACTTGAAGCACGCATCCAGAAGACGCGGAAAGACACTTGATTCTTCATACCTAAGGCCACAACATCTCAAACATACTCTGGATAGACCTCCTCCAGCAAGCATCTTCTGGTACAACGACACTTATTTGGGCTTCTTCCCAAAATCACCACGACCATGGAACTCCTGGTCGACGAAAAGTCGGCTCTCGCCCACGCCAACCTGCGGGCCATGATCCTCGACCCCGAGGTGTGGAAGCTCCTCACGCCCGAGCAGGCGGCCCTCGTCCGAAAGTACCTGCCCAACACCAGCAGCTCGTCGTCGTCCTCTTCTCAGAACAGCAACGGCGACGGCGACGTCGGCGAGGCCCTCGCCGCGCTGGCCAGCAACGATCACCTCCGCCACGACATTGCCCAGTACCAGAAGGAGCTGTCCGACGGCCAGCACGACCCCGAGTGGATCCGGCAGGCCCGGGAGGCCAACAAGCTGAGGAACGAGGCTGCGGCAGAGGTCGAGGAGTCGGAGAATGCTAGCGGCAGCGAGGGCGGTGCCAAGAAGAAGGCCAAAGACGCGAATGGCGTCAAGACGGAGGCTAAGGAGGGCGGCGATGGAGATCACCACATGACGGATGCTTAGTGGTGCTTGTGTTGTCCTCATTGCCGAATCCTTCTCAAGCAGCTGGGTTTCACAGTTTTTGGTGCGGGCTGATGGTATTTTGTGGTGGCAAAAGGTTTCGACTGGTTTGCCTATGCCAGAGAAAGAATCTAAGAATTGACTTTAGAGAGAGAATTCTTGCTCGACAGACTGCGAGACTAGGAATATGGCAACCAGCGGTGGGTGGTGGTCTTGGCTGGAAGGCAGTATGTTTCAAGTCCGTGGTTGTAGACACCCTTTCTTCGTATCGCAAGTGGTCATAATCATAATTCTTTGCGAGAGGTGGCGGTTCGGAAGTTATCTTGAACCCTGCATTGACAATCTCGGAAGCATCAGAGAGTTGGGTTGGCAACACGGGGAGGCTTTTTGGTGTGGCTGGTCAACGGCTGCGGCTGGAGGTGAGGGTTCAACGAGGTGATCTTTGCTGCGGGTTTCTTTGTCCCTCTGGGGCAGCAAATTGTCAAGATTACAGCTGCGCGCGCAGTACTCCGGCCTCGTATCGAGACATCAAGTCTGTCACGAGGTTTACGAGACGAACACAACGATGAGATGGCACAAGGCATGGCCAAGTATTTGCAGGAGAGCGATAACGTGTACAGATATTCAGGGATCACATCCGGATCTACCTGTGTATTACTGGTGGTGGTGAAAGTAGAGAATCAACTTTGATAAACGAGACAAATACAACTCATACTAAGAAAGCACGACGACACTACTTATCCACCCGCTGCGCAAACTTCATCTCCTTCTTGTCCGAGACGTCAAACACGACCAGCATCTCCTGCAGGAACACGTCGCCCAGGATGTACGTGCCGGACCCCCGGGCGATGCCCGTGGTGCAGTAGTCGGCGTCGAACTCGGGGACTCTGGTCTCCGGCAGGATCAGGCTGCTCGGGTCGATCCTAAACTTTTTGCCGCCGAGCCCAAACTCGACCGTCGGCGGGACGGCATCGCACTGGACCGTGTATGTACCGCTGCCGTAGTACTGGGCCTGGGTGGTGAATGGATATGTCAGCTTGTCGGTTTCTCTCGATTTGATGTACGAAATTCGTTGACAGTTGAAGACGAGGCTTTGACCTATTTATAAATGTAAAAGGCAGACGTAGAACTTACCGGCGGAGAAAATAGGCTCGCGATATTGTCAGCCACGTCTTTTGGCAGGTATGTGAGTGTTGTGCCGGTATCGACAATCATGAGGCCGGGTTGCGTCCAGTTTGACGACGTTGCCGTATTGTTGAACGTAACGCTCTCGGGTTTGAGGCCATAGTACAAGTACTCTGGTGTCTTGTGGTTGATACTTATCTGCAATTTACTCACTCAGCCAAAATCCTTCAGGCTATACAGAAAAAGAATGACTCCCGGTGAACTTGCACTCCTACCTTTGAGATGGGCACCGTGGCAAACTCGCCCGTCTTGACCCCGGGCGGGACGCCGCCGAACGAGATGAACGAGCGCGAGTCGTTGCGGGACATGGCCACGCTGAAGACGGGCGGCGCCACGGTGCCGTTGGCGCTCATGGTCTCGACCAGCGGCGGGTACCGCTCGGCGTTGGCGTCGCTGTCGCTCGACGGGTCCGTCCCCAGGTACGCCGTGGTGAGGCCGCGCAGCCCGAGGCCCAGGATGCCCGACATGAGGCCGTTGCCCCGGATGCTGGCCGACGTGACGAGCGAGATCTGCTGGTTCGGCACTGTCAACCCGGCGACGGTGACGCTGGGCGGAAGACGTAATTCTTCAGCTGGGTGGTTCTCTCATCGAAATACGGACTAGATCAGGGAGACTGGAAATGAGACATACTCGGCATAACCAAAATCACCATTCAGCGAGTCCCCGCCGCCGTACGAGATGTTCATGTGCTGCCCGGCGATCTTGCCACCGGAGAAGGCGCCCGGGTACGAGGGGCCAAAGTTGCAGTAGGCCTGGGCCTGGGCGGCGTGCGAGCGGTCCAGGCACTGGTACGACGACGACATGAGCCACGTGTCCGAGCTGCCCGTGTCGGGGACCATGGACCAGTTGGCGCCGCCGACGCCGACCTGCATCAGGTACTCGGTCTGCGTCGGGATCGCCCTGACGTGGTCGGTGCCGAAGCCCGACTGGCGCGAGCGGAGGAGGCCGCCTTGGTCATCTCCATACGGCTGCTGCTCGAGGAGGGCTTCACGGCTCAGTGGGTTTCTGACCAGTGGGTGGTAATTATCTGTGACGGCGAGTCCGGCCTCGGCGATGAAGTTGCGGCGAGAATCGAGGCCAATGTCTAACGGCACTGCGACGCTCGAGGCGGCCAGAAGACTGCCGACAAGAAGTAAACCTGTATACTTGTCCATGACGGCATTACAATATCAAATTCGATACAGACAGAGATACTCAGGAGAGGAGAGCAAGTTCGCCGAGGACAGCACCAAGTGAAACGAACCCGTCAATAGAGGAACAAGATGGCTTCAAGTGATGGGCCACATGACGGCTATATTGCGACGTTTGGTGGTAGCCCTCCCAGTTTCACATCTCTAGCCAGTACGAAATGTAACATGCTCATGACGCGAGAAAGACTAACAAGATATCATATCGCTACGCCAGTAGTATACTGTTCCATTTCTCACAGAATCCAAATGGCATGTTGCTGTAATAAATCCGGTATCGATGTGAGGGGTGGCACACATGAACAGCAATTAGCCGCAGACCATCGAATAAAAATGATCGGTGGAACAGAGGTATATGGGTAATATAGTGTCTTTGCATTTTCAAAGCAAAGTTGTAAATTGGGCTGTGTCGTTGTAGTTGTCGTTGTCTATAAACCGCAATATATAGAAGCAAGACGAGCCAATCACGAGCCGCTAATCTTCCCCGCCAAATCGCCTTAGGGTGACATCAGGGTCTTTGGGTTGGGTAGCTTAGCCAAAATAATCCTTCACAGGCTCAAAGTCCGACATGTCGGCAGTCATTGCAACACTCTAAAATATCCAACCATACAACCAACACCAATAGAGGAGGAAACCACACAAGACTTGGAGCACGTCGAGAAAGTCTCAAAAGCGGACAAGAATACGAAAGCCAGAGCAGGCCAAAGAAAAGGATGCCTCCGCCGGGCCAATCCCACGCGCGATCTCATGCGCTCCTGCTCTTCCAGAAATTGCTCAATTTACGCGATAGTGCCAGCCCGCTGACGCTGGTCCTTGATACGCTCGAGCAGAGCGGGCGCCCGGTGCTTCAAGAATTTATTGCGAGAGCCAAGGTCGGTAGTTGGAATTTTCTCATTTCAGTTTTCCTTTCGTTCTTCAGATTTCTTCTTGTGTCTTTTGGCGTCGTCTATAGTTTCGGGCTGTGCGTTGAATCTATTCAGATGTCTTCATGGATTATACTGGAGATACCACCTGACAGTATAAAAAATGATATGATCGTCAAGGATAATGTGTTCTTGACCATCATGAGGATACACTAGCCATACATGTTCTTCTTTCTCTCGTCTGCTTGTTTGATCTATGTATGAGCAAGTGCTGATGCATCCCCCAAGGTCTCGAGATCCAAGATCGTCTACATCTCCTTCGCGACGCTGCGCAAGCCCGCAGACGTCGACGTCTTCGTCCGGGCCCGCGGCAAGTCCTCCCTCGACGGCCTGCGGTCCGAGATCGTATCGCACTACCACCAGTCGGCGGCTGGTCCCTCTAATCAGAAGGTCCTGCTGGTCGTCGACTCGCTCAACCCGCCCGCCGGCCTCTTCGCCTCGCACCTGCCGCACCTCCTCTCGTCGCTGATCACGGGGCCGGCCGTCTCGCTCGTCGGCCTGTACCACGCCGACGTGCCCGTCGTGCTCTCGCCGCCCGGTCTGGTCGGGAGCGAGTACGAGCCGCACCCGCTGACCGTGCTCTCGCACCTCGCCACCGCCGTCCTGCGCGTCGGCAGCCTGTACCAGGCGGCGCGGCGCCGCGAGGCCCGCAACCGCAGCCTGCCCGAGCCCGAGTGGGGCCTGCACGAGGGCCGCGAGGGCGTGCTGGTCGGGCTCCGCGAGGGCGGCGGCGCGGCGGCCGCGGCTACGGGCGTGGTCGTCGAGATGGAGATGCGCCGGCGCAGCGGCCGCTCCGTCGGCGAGAAGTTTGTCCTTGTTCCCAGCGAGAAGCTCGGCCTGGGCGGCGCGTCGCGGCTATCGCTGCTGAGTGACCATCCGCTGTTCAAGGATCCCGTGGCGGACGACGGCGGGGCCGGAGAGGATGGGGAGGAGCCCGAGTCGACCTTCAGTCTAGGCTTGACTGACAAGCAGCGGAGGGATCGGGAGGGTATCGTCTTGCCGTACTTTGATGCTCAGACGGATATCGGTGCAGGCGAGGGTGGTAGGATCCTCTACGAGATGGGTCGGGAGGATGACTTTGATGACGAGGAAGATGAAATATAGACATCTTGTAGACCCAAAACCAAAAGCAAGGACACCAAAAACAATCAAAATTTGCTCATCGCATGTTCATTATAGTACATCTCTAGATGACTTCCTGGCGCGGACGCAATACTTCGTCGAGCCCCAGCGAAAATGTGTCTATTTTCGGCCATGAAACTCTCATCTCTATGCCTTGGACAAATGTTACCACTTTAGGGCAACTCATAATCTTCTGATCAAGACGCTGGACCAAGTTACTCGTCAACTTGCATGCCCTCTCCCTCTGCTGTCTCACCGCCCGCCTCTGCATCATCGGCCACACTGTTGATCCAGTCCTTGACCTCATTTCCATCGTGCACCTTGAAGAATTGAAGAGACTTCTTGCCACCGGCTCCGTCGAGACCAACGACGCCAACACTTGTGTTCTCCACGGTCAGCTCGCGGTCCTGAACCAACGTCTCCTTCAGTGCTTTCAGACCATGCTTGATCAGTTCCTCCCGTCCGCAGTCGGGGAACTTCTCGGCGTTCTTCTCGAGGTATGTCCTGGCCATCTGGGAACGGGCGCCAATCGCGCATGCTACCATTTCTTGGGTCATACCGCTGGGCTGGAATTCGTATAGGTGGGGGCCGGTCTCGTCAATGCCGGCGACGAGCAGTCCGACACCGTAGGGCCGCTTGCCGTAGTGCTGAGTGTTGAGTTGAGCCTTGTCGCCAATCATGGACACGAGCGTCTCGACGGGCATGTCCCGGCCGTAGGTGAGGCGTTGCGATAAGCACTGCTGCTTCATGAAGTTGGAGAGAACGCGGGCGTCCGAGGTCAGGCCGGCAATGGCGAGACCTACATGCTCATCTATGGCGAAGAGCTTCTTTTGGTACGACGACAGCTCCTCGGCATTTCTCTGTCAGGAATAAATAGGTCAGTCGCGCGTTCCTTGCATCATGGGTGTCTCGTTGTATTCAACAGCACAGGCGGGCGTGCGTATGTGTGTTGCTTGTCCAGCCGAATGCGTACCTTGATCGCTACCAGCACGGCATGTGTCTTGCTCGTCAATCCCACCACCACTGAACCTTGCTTCACGGCCTCGGCGGCATATTCGACCTGGAATATTCTTCCTTGCGGAGAGCTGTTTGGGAGCTTCTTGTTAGTAGAGGCCGGGTTGGCAGCGTTGGCGAAGCTTGGAGCTTACAATGTGACGGAATCGTTGTCGTAATTGTTACGGAACATGGTGAAGCGGTATCGGAGTCAATGGCTAGAGAAGAAGTGAAATCGAAGCTCCTTGACAATTAGTCGTGGGCTGGTGATGCTAAATGTCGTGGTTTCGAGGTGGTTGTTTGGCGAGGCTGATGAATGTGAGGTCTGGTCTGGGGAATAATAGGTAAGGCAGGCAGCTGGAGCTTCGTCAGGTCCTCGCCTGAGTTCAAGTGTATGCTGCTTCCATTCGGGTTTAGCGCGTTGGCAGGGGTCCGCACCTTCAGTTACGTCTGGTGCTGGTGCTTCCCTTCCTTGCAGGGGGCCAGTTCAAGCTGCTGGCCTTCAATTCGGGGGGCCTTGACTGCGCTTGCCTGCCTGCTAGGTAAGAAGCTGTGCACGAGCTTCTGAGCCAAACAACCCGGAGCTGACGACACTCCAGTTGGGTCCTGTTCTGCTGCTGATCCAGCCCGGAAGAGCCTCACCCACCTATCGAAACCTCAACCTCATCCTCAACTCCAGCTTCGCCGGCGCATCCTCTCGACACTCTGTCAGCAGCTTCGCTTTTAATCGTGCCAGATCAAAAGCTACAATTTATCGAACTCGATCCTAGATCCAGCCCGTTCGCGACTGGCGACTCGACAAATCAGCCACCTACCGATAAACCCTCGGCCTCCGCCTGCTCGACCACTTCAAGTCTCTTCAAGATGTCGCACGCAGGCCTCAAAACGATTATCGCGTTGTCATTTGTACTCGCCGTCGGGTTTCTGCTGGTCATCCTATCGTGCGCCTTGTACGGAGTCTACCTGCCTTTGCTTGTCGTAGCCACCTACGTGCTGGCTCCGCTTCCCAACTGGATCTGCAGCCGCTGTGCCAACCCGGACGACTTTGTTGAGAGCTCCGGCAATGCCATTCTGGATCTGGGACGTTTCTGCACTGGTTTCTTGGTAGTCATGGGAATCGGTAAGTCATCACTTTGTCCAGAAAATTACGTTGGAGGAGTCGTAGCTAATCAAGGTTTTCAGCATTGCCCGTCGTACTCTACCACTCGTCCTTGATCAACGCCGCAGCCACAGCCATGAGCATTATCGGAGGACTCCTGATCTACGGGACTATCATCTCGTTCGGCATGTTCTTCCAAGAGGACTCGGAATTCTAAACGGAATAGGGACGACTTGAACCCTTCGAGCGAGTGGGCACGGAGAAGACGATAATAGCAATATTGTATCATACGAATGCATACGCCAGTGGAACGCATGAAGGGTATATTGGCTTCGGGTTAGCATCTTGCTGGTCATTCAAAATGCGCATTCTGATACCCTACCGCGAATGGGCATCTCATTATTGAAATTTGTTGTCAATTTTGGATCTAGGCGTTCTAACTCAAATTTATCTATGACTGTAAACACCCATATGCCTGTTATGATCATGGAGTCGGCCTTTACCGGGTTTCCCAAGTCAAGTTATATCTTGAGCTCGACACCTTGTAGTCTTTCAGGGCCTGGATTGCACCTGCTGCCGTAGTGGCCGTGACGAGGATATCGGCATTGGCTGCCCGCACAAAGTTCTCCTCGACAGCCTTCTGTAGCCAGTCCAGCAGTCCGCTGTAGAAGTCGTTGATGTTGAGCAGACATACACCCTTGTCGTGAATTCCTAGCTGGTTCCACGTAGCCACCTCGAACAGCTCTTCCATCGTGCCGAAGCCTCCGCTCAGCGCAATGAACCCGCTCCCGTCAGCGCCCTCGAGCACCTCCTGGGCCATCATCTTCTTGCGGGTGTGCATGTCCGGCACCACGGTCGTCCGCCCGTACACTTCCGCCGCCGGCACGTAGTGGCCGTTCTCGTCCTTTTGGCCGGCGTAGGTCGAGTCTCGCTCGAACTTAACGAGCGCCTCGGGTATGATGCCGTGGACCGAATCCGGGCCGTTGATCGCCACGATGGTCTTGGCCACCTCGCCCATGAGCCCCACCGTGCCGCCTCCGTATACTGGATAGTAAGAATGTCAGCGTTGGGGTTGAAGAAAAACAGGAGGTTGTGCTTGTCGCGCCTGCCGGACTTACCGAGCGAGATGTCGTTTTCCGCCATCAGTTTACCGAGCTCGCGGGCGGCCTCGATGTGCTCCGGGCTCTTTCCCGGCGCGGAGCCGCAGTAGACGCATATCTTGACCTTCTTCTGTGCATTGGGGTTGAGCTTGGATCCGGACGGTGTCGAAGTCCGGGGCGTCGTCGGGAATGGTGAAGCGCCGCCTGATTCCATGTTGGGCATTTGGTGTTACGTTGGAGCGAGACTATGAAGAGGAACCTCGTTTGTTCCGGACGGTTGGGACGAGAAGAAGAAAAAAGGAGTTATGTTTCGAAGTGCGCACCAACGGTATAGAAGCGAAGTCGGCCTTGGGGATAGTCGCACCAAATTGGAAGCTTATCAGGAGCAAACAGTTGGGATATGAGTATTTGCGACTTGCGGTAAGCTGCGTAAGTTAGCTGATAGTGTGGTGGACTAGGCGCAAGCAAGTGTTTATGTATGTTTGTTCAAGTGAGGCGAGGTTATCACTAGGATCCTGATAGGTGAGTCACGATGTTATCCTTCAAGGGGTCTCCATCCCATCTACCGAGACTGGCGACATGGACGGCCGCGCCACCGACCATCATGTGGCCAAGCAGTAGAAGCTATCGTGGTTCTGCAAATGACGTAGCCCATTGGGTTGTCTTAGATAATACCAATCGTCTTACATCCTTACGCGGAGATCGCCCAAACGCTTCACGCCGCTGTCCGTAGACAGATATTTGTTGTAACGTAAAACATCCAAACACACTCTTGACAAGCGGACATCAAGTCGATCTGCAAACAAACATTGGTCAACTCCTACCCTGCCGACCAATACGCGAGTTAATCATTCCTGACATTTGCTGCTTGGCCTAGCTGCGGCTCCCCCACCATTTGTCCAGTAGCAACCCCAGCTCAGGCGGTAGGTCAGGCCTCTAGCGGGATGCGTGCTCCCCCGCCGGGCAGCCATTCGCCGACTTGCCGGGGCGATATAGGAGACCCACTCTTATGTTGGATTCGGGGTTCTAGACAAAATAATCTCACAAACCCAATGGCCACCTTGTAGTAGGCTGAATCCGATCAGCGTCGTCGGCGATTCGTATCAATTTTGAGAAGCCATCTTCTCATCCCATCTACCCAGCGCGCATCTTGGACGCGCATCTACCACGATGCCGGAAGGAAATGCTGCGGCCGGTAGGCCTGCTCGACAGGAGCAACAAGGTGTAAGCAACGCGTCCATCGCATCCTGGACACGCCCCTTTTGGCGTCTGCTGGCTGACCAAGTGCTGTGCTGCTACAGCAATCCGTCATGTGGAAGATTGGCCAAGGCCTGATTATGTGGTATGGCATGCAAATGCTGTTGAAGCAGTTCACAGGTGGCAACAAGGCACAGACCACGAAAGAGGTGAAGGATGATGCTGGCAACATCGTCAAGGTCCCCGCCGATACGGGCTCCATCCCGGCGTACCAGCTTCGACCCAAGTCCCTCGACGAGGGCGCCGTCTATGCTCGAATTCCGCAGCGCGTCGCCCCGATATGGCCTACCGACAGCTCTCTCGACATCATTGTCACCCTGTCCGACTCGTTCGTCCCCAAGCCCATCTCCAAGACCGAAGAAGAGTATCGCGTTCTTGAAGAGAAGTCCTTCCAGCTCGGCAACTACAGCGACAAGCGCTTCATCGAGACCGAGTTCGCCGTCCCTGCGGCGGTCCAGAACAATGGAACGCTCTGGGGACACTTTTATGTCGGCCTGACTGGCTCGTCTCTGGATCCCAAGGAACCTGGATTCGACCCGGCTACCGCTGTACACTTTACGTACCCTCTGACCCAGTACATTGGCAAGAAGAAGGTCGCAAAGACGCGAAACTTGCTGGAAGGCAAGGACGAAGCCGAGGAGGAGCCGGAAGAGGAACCGTCTGTTGGCCCGACCATCGCAAGTTACTACCATCCCAACACGACCCTGTCCTTCGTCCCCGACACTGGCATCCTGGAGCTCTCAAAGGCGGCACCTGCGGTCCGCCAGTTCCTCAACATTGAGACAACTGGTGCTCGTGATGGCAGTGGCCAGAATGGCTGGTACTACCCGATCCTGTACATCAACCAATTCTGGCAGCTGAAGACGCACATGACTGTTCTCAACGAGACTGTCAAGACACTGCCCCTCCGACTCGATCTTACCAACCTGGCCAACTGGCAGTTCTCCATGATGTCTACCGTCGATCTCAACTCCAAGGAGCAGGCTCGGCAGGCTGCCCTGGGTCACTCGACCCCTGGCGGCGGTGATGGCAGCGAGATTGAGATGATCAAGGAAATTTTCATGGACACGAACCCCTACCTCTTGGGTATCACCATTGTTGTCAGCATCGCTCACATGATTCTCGAGACCCTTGCCTTTGGTTCCGACATTGCACACTACCGCAAGAAGAAGGACAATGTTGGCATCTCTGTTCGTTCCATCTTGGCCAATGTGTTCATGCAGGCCGTCATTTTCCTCTACCTCGTGGACAACTCGCAGAACACGAGCTGGATGATTCTCGGTACCCAGGGTGTCGGTATCGTCATTGAGCTTTGGAAGGTCACCACCGTTGTCGATGTCCGCCTTCGTCCGGCGAGCCCTGGCTCCTGGCTGCCATACTCGGTCGTATTTGAAGACAAGCACAAGCTCAGCGAGACGGAGGAGAAGACCAAGGAATACGATGAGATCGCCTTCAAGTACATGTACTGGGCTGGCGTTCCCCTTCTCATTGCATACGCAGTCTACTCGTTGATTTACGACTCGCACAAGTCGTGGTACTCGTACACCATCACAACTCTGGTCGGATCGGTTTACGCCTACGGCTTCTTGATGATGGTGCCCTCGCTTTACATCAACTACCGCCTGAAGTCAGTTGCTCACATGCCGGGCAAGGCCATGATGTACAAGTTCCTGAACACCTTCATCGACGATCTGTTTGCCTTTACCATCAAGATGCCGTTCCTGCATCGCTTGGCCACTTTCCGTGATGACATCATCTTCTTCATTTACATCTACCAGCGATGGGCCTACAAGATCGACTACACTCGTGTCAACGAGTTTGGACAGGGTGGCGAGGATGAGCCCAGCGAGGAGCTCAAGGCTATTCCCAAGTCGCTGCCCAAGGCTGACCCGGAGACGGAGAAGGAGATCAGCGGTGGTCCCATTGCTACCGGAGCAGACACCGGCAAGGCCACCAAGAGAAAGTAATTCCTCGCCTGGTTATGACAAGAAGCAATGACTCGCGCGTGCAATAGCTACGCTACGGGTTGTCTTGATGTCCTGTTTGAAGTGGAACTCGTTGGTTATTTACAACCGGACATCTCAAGGTCAGATGAGAATACGTAGCTGCATGTTACTATAATAAGAACCTTGAGACAAGCCTGCAGTATATGTAAGCCACTGATGCGCTGCGCGGTGATCATAACGATGCAATTGGATGATGGGCGACGATCTGCTGATGACCCCTAAACCTTTGTGAATGCATTATAGACAGGGATGTCCGATTGTAATAGGGGCAAGATGCAACTCAGCCCTACCTGGGATTTCGAGTCTCGTTTATTCGAGAATGCCATCCAATCTTGCAAGGTGGACTCGCAGTGCCTGAATTCCGTAGCTCTAGTGGGGGATCTGCCCAGGTGGTCGCTAATGCCATCGGCAAAACGGCGAAGACGGGCCAGACCGGCACCCAAAGGCTCCCCCGTGGGCGTACCTACTCCAATCAAGCATAACGCTGTAGGGGCTCTATGTCCCATCCTATGGGGGCCGCCCACCTAGATGTCACAAGCCAAAAGCCAATTTTGCCAGGCCAGTGAACGCCTTACCCCCAAAAAAGAAATCTGTCGGTCGACCTGGAAATAGAACACCCTTATCTGCCCAGCCAGAACTCCCACTCGGTGACGGAATTCCCTCCTTTTGGTGGTTACACGGCCGATCTGCGAACCTATCTACTACATATCTCGAATCGCGATTCCTCCCGACTAGGCTATCAGCTATCACCAAACTCGTCCCACGCCAGAGTCCACCTGGCTGCTCCATCTTGAGACCTGTGACGACATTTGCCGAGTGTGACTGTCTCTTTTGTGCTGTCCTGTAGACGAACCATTCCAGCGAGTTACGAAACGAAACGAGAGACAGCAATCCCGAGCCCGCAATCCAGGCGCAACAAGACGGCGACCCCCGACTTCAGCTTTAACTCTTGGCGACTGTAAACTTGCTCCCAAGCAAGTTTTCTTTCGGATAACTGCAGCAACCTCTACTTGCCAAATTAATCCTCGCCAACCAGAGAAACAAGCCTGCGACTCTACCGACGTACGGCCTCCGCCTGGAGGGGAGAAAGAGGTCTCGGGCCGAGGCAGGAGACATGAACAACGAGACCGTCGGTTCACTCCTGGCCATCATTGCAAATTCGATCAACGATGGCCTCCGCATCATGATGTTCGCCGACAAGCGAGCTTGGGGATCCGACGAGTTTGAACAGCTGAGGTTGCTGGAAGATACGCTGGACGAGGCCAAGAAGGACTTTCAGTCCCTGCCGTCACTAATACACGGGCGAGGATACTATGAGCATGACAGGAAAAGTACGTAAAAAGAATACCAGCCCACGCGAGCTCTCAGCAGCCAAACACGCTTGGAATGAGACTCGGTTGCGTTCAATCAAGTGATGGCTCCGTCGCAGACCCCCGAACGTGGACAAACTCCCCCGGAAGAGAAAAGGTTGACCTAACAAGTACGGTTTTTACAGCTGAGTCACTCGAGGATCTTCGGTTGTTATGCACGCGGTTCGAACTTCATGCGCAAAACTTCAAGGAATGGGTGAGATCGGGTGGCCCTATCAATCCGATATGGGCGCGCGAGACCATTGAGCTCAAACACGACCTACACCGAGCGCAGTGTCGGGCAGCGAGACGGATATTCAACTCGGAGCAGGAGACGACGACGCGCTGTCTCGGTGCCTTCCAGGTGTACAGAGTCCAGCGGTCGCTCGAGAACGCGCAGCAAAGGGGCCTCGAGGAGCTGGCCGTGTCCAATTCGACGGGCAAATTCGAACGGTTCGGCGATGGAGACATTGCATTTGCCTGCGACTTCTGCGACGGCCACATGGTATGGGAGGACCTCAGAGAAATGCCGTCGATTAGACAACCGACCATGGACGTCCCCGAACCCACCAGCGCCACGAGTATGGCACCGCCCCAGGAAAAGGGTTGGGCGGCCACGGGATTCAAGTCGTCGGACGGGGAGGAGAAGACGGTCGTGTTCGCGCCCGTCGCGATAGCGAACCACATGCCTCCTGAACCGGGCTTGTGGGAGGCCAGGATATTGTGTCCGTTCTGCGACGACGTCTACACGGAAGAGCAGGGTGAGGACGACATGGACAGGGTGAAGTGGAACCAAGACGAGGGCGGCTTTGCCGACTTGAAGGAATTCCACGAGCACCTCGCGTGGAGCCACGCAGGCAGTAATTTCCCCAAGGCGGCTAACTGCTCCATCATGTGAGTTTCTGACTGCAGGCGACATGTCAGAGGTGTCTTGCCCGTCACCTACCATTTGCGTTTTCTGGCGTTTCTGTAATAGAGCTGGAGGGAGGCCTTATCGCGCTCAGCAAGAGCCAGGCCGTTTTGCATCATCACCATCATCATCATCGAGAGCCGGCGTTTTTTAATCTTTACAGACACGAGAGTTGGAAGCCAGTTCTTCCAGCGGCTGATGAATAGAAGAGAAGAAGCCAAGCCAAGTTTGAGGGCCACTAATCAGCTCCTTCCATTAATATACTGTCGATCCTCGTCATCTCATCCTTACTGCAATATGAAATGGTTGGAATATGCGACGGAGCACAAGATGGTCGAGTCAGATAGTTCTTTTTGAGGGCATCATCGGTATATCAAGGTGAAGTATAGTGTTAGTGTGAAAGATCGACCTCATGATAAGCAGGTTCTAGGGCCATCGTTGGAGCGGAAATGACGACAGTCTGGATTTCTTCGGTGCCAAGCAGCGTTGTCGCTCTCGACCAGGTACGAATAACCTCGTCGAAGCCGACGACGACAAGTTGAAGAGCCTTTCACGTGTGTTTACTGTAGGATCGTTGTACATCATCATGTCCTCCCAGCAACGCGCTGCAGAGTCCCAATTCACATGTCACATGCATCATCGTACTCTGTGTGCTTTGGCCTTGCAGGGCGTCTGTCTCGTGCTTTTTCCAACCCAATGGCCCAGTCCGCCATCACGATCCCAAATGTCTGCCGTAAGAACTTAGAAAAAGTACGGTAGTGCCGGATATTTCGATAGTCTCTCTGCTAGTCCTGTTTGCCGCGCACTACGTTAGGCCCGGTACGGTATATACTTTGCGAGTTCAGCCTCAACGACGGTGGCAGGGAAGGGCGAAATCTGGCTCGTGGGAGAGGACACTGACAAAAAAACAATGGCATTGACATGAGGTCCAGACTCGAGAGGATGGATGGATGGATATGAAATCTCGCAACTTATCTTGGTGTCCAGCAAACGTACCGTGCATTCTTTTTTTGATACTGCACTCCGCCCAGGGTCTACTCCCGACAGCCCGGATGAGCAGAGCAGGGATCGATGCATGACTTGCAGATACTGATCGACCATGCGTTGCGTCGACGTGCCTTCTTTTTCGGTACTCGCAGGAGAAGAACAAAACAACATGTGCAGTTGCACCACCTTTCAATCGAAACAACAAAAACGACGTGCAGTAATATCTACGAGACTCGGAACGTGGAACGGGATGTCGGCAGGTTGAAAGAAAAACGTGGTACAATGTCTCGTGGGAATTGTCTTGACTTGTCAGTTGGGGACCCTGGATCTTCCCGATGGAGTTTACTTGATGACTAGGTTAAGTTGAGTACCGAAGAGGCCATATCGAATAATCGCCATCTCCGCATGAAGCATGTGCTTTTCGTGTCGTATTTCAGCTGCTTCGGATGTACAAGAAGAGAATGGAAAACTTCCGCGACCAGACATACCTTCGGAGCAGCTCCGGTATCTTGTTGGGTAATGAAATACGTTCCTGACTCAGCAGCCACAATTTTTTGCCCATCTACACTATTGAAACAGTGAACAACTACCGAGGCCTGCGAGGCTTGGTATACCCCAAGAACATCTCTCCCCTGGCTATTGCCTGCCATGCCAAAAGTGGACAAGAAAAGAGATGCCATCTCAAGTGACGGATGACAGTTTATACTCTTTCCGGCAAGGATCGCAACTTAGGCTGGGGGGGTCCATCCGCAATGCCGGGGTGTTTTTTTTCTGGAATGAATGTCTGCGGCTGAAAAGCTCCCTCCCATGTCCCAGCTTTACCTACATACACTACACTGCTTGGCCATAAAGAGATCTCCAAGAGATCTCCCGATCCCAACACACCATGGACAAACATCGCGATCGCGAATTTGTACGCGCGAACGAGGTCATGTTGGCGATTCATTTCCAATTCATGGCAATTTCTTTTCTCTTGGCCGGATGGTGATTGAAATCCCCATTTATGGAACATGGAGAAATAAGATCATCCATCTGAGGAGCTTCTGGATATCGCCATATCTTTTTCGAGGAATCAAGAGCTACAGTACTTCCACCATAGTACGGCGAGTACGATTGATTACACACACCGTACCTCGGATTCCAATCGACGATTGACATTGGGAAGAAATGTCACACCCTTCTGAGAGTTCGCAATGCCGTCATACGGACGAAGTGGGAGGTTCGCGCTTGTAAGGGGGAGTTGGAGTCGGGAGAGCTGGACGACGAGCTAGAACCCCCATTGACAAGAGTCCGGTCGACCAAAAGTCTAAAGTCGTTCAGAGTAATTCCTTGCTTTTCAGCCCTCTGGCAGCTGGCTGATCCGTCTCCCCCTCGCTGAACGAGGCCAAGTCCGGCCGCGCTACCTGTTCGGCCGGATCCAGAGCCGGTCGACGACTCGGCGCTAGAGAGTGCCAAACTAGCCCAGACGTGCGGTATTGATGCCGGACGGGGTCGAGATCCGCATGCTTGACACTACGTAGGTAGGCGCGTATGTAAGCTACTGTACCTACTTGTCACCAAACGTCACTGACGGAAATCCATGTCAGTGTGTCACACACACACACACACACACACACACAAGAATGTGCTCTGCCGGTCGTCTGTCGTGTACCTGCTCAAGTGGCACCTAGACGAGATGAGCGAGCAGGAAGATCCAATGGCAGGATGGAGCTCGCCAGGGAACACGCGACTTGGAATTAATTCCTAGTACGAATACGCATGGTCCCTGTCCGGCCGTCATGTATCTTCTTTATAGTCGGGGAGACAGTATAAGTGTCTTGATAGGCCCGGCGCCGGTCTTTGGTCGCAATGCTTGTTTTCTTTTTTCGACATTCTAGTTTCGAACTTGCTTTCCTCGACGCAAAGCATAACCGGCGCTTGTCACAGCTTGATTGACGTAGGATCCCATCCTCCCAAGCGGACCATCGCGATCCGGCATTCCACTATACGCGTGGCAGAGCAGTTGCCAGCAGTAGTGGGAAAAAGCAAATCAAGAGACACGCACTCACAGGGCACAGAAAAAGGCAAAGGCCGTTCCTGAATAAGACCCCCGGTTTAGGGCACACCTTCATGTCGGGGTCTTGCACGTCATGTCCAATTACTGGAAACGCTCCCGGAGCCCCTTGGAGCAGAAGCAGCAGCAGCACTACGCCGCCACACACGCCGCTCACCAGCAGCAGCAGCAGCAGCAGCAGCAGCAGCAGCAGCAGGGCGGGAGCAGTAGTCACCATAGTAATAGTGGCCTCCTCGGACGGCTGTCCAAGCAGAAATCCCTCGACCCCATGAACGTCCACTCGATCAGCGCCTTTGGTGACGAGCACGACGGAGGCGGCGACGAGGATGCCGCTGTGATACCAGACATCCCCATGCGGAAATCGAACCGAAACTTCTCCGTGAGCGAGCTTCTCACTACTCCCCCGTCCAAGGCCTTTCGCAACAAGCCCAGGTTCGTGGAAGATATCGGCGGCAGGCCCTACGACCAAAGCCAAGGGCAGCAGCCGCCCTCAGCAGTACCAGCAGCGGCACCGCCCGCGACATCATTAAGGTGAGTTTGAGACACCTGGACTTGTCTCGGCAAGGCACACTTTATTTGCCCACTTGGTGTTTTCGTGTCTGACCGTTGTTCCACCGAGAAACTTCAGCCCAGAGCGTGTCTCGCACGAGTATGTCCAGGATCATACCAGTGGCACCCGCGACGAACCCGAGTACATCCACGACGGAGTGGCGAGCCGCACCGCCTCGACGGCGCCCAAGAGCCTCATGTCCAAATCCTCCTTCTCCCGGCCGGGCTCCTCGGCCTCGTCCGCGGTGCACCAGAACGGCGGGTCCGCGCTGGCGGCGCTGCAGACCCGCGCCGCCGTAGAAAACGACGGCCTCGAGCCGCTGGCCGAGGAGGAGATCGACCCGGGGTCCTTTGACCTCGTGGTGCCGGCGCACGCCCCCGGCCGGCAGTACTCGCTCGAGGTGCAGTCGGAGCAGCTCTTCTCGCCCAAGCACCTGGGCGTCATCTTCGAGGACCCGGTGCTGCTGCAGCGCTTCACCAACTTCATCTACCAGAGCCGGCCCGAGGCCGTGCCCCTGCTCCAGTACTACCTCGACGTGCTCAAGGCGCTCCGGGCCATCGACTACGCCAACGCCGTCGTCGGCGGCCTGCAGGCCGTCGGCGACCTGCCCTACACGGCCGAGCCCGTCGACAAGACGCTGAACCGCGTCCTGAGGGAAAAAGCCGACAAGGCCTTTGAGACGCTGGCCTCCGAGGAGCTGCCCGCGTATATTACTTACACGTACATCCAAACCGTGAGCGTGACTATCAAGAGGCGTATCGCAGACACGCTACCGCCACACCTACGGGAGATGTCTGAGGGTTTGGCCGAGGTATTCTGTCTGACGGATCCTGCCAGGCCGGACAATCCTATTATCTTTGCCAGTGAAGGTAAGTTTCTTCTCTCTCTCGCAATAAGCCCAGCTTGCTGACATGGCCTTTGCGTACAGAATTCCACCGGACAACACAATACGGCATGTCGTACGTGCTGGGCCGCAACTGCCGCTTTCTGCAGGGCCCCAAGACGAACCCGTTCAGCGTGCGGCGCATCCGCGACAAGCTCAACGCGGGGCGGGAGCACTCGGAGACGTTTCTCAACTACCGCCGCGACGGCTCGCCGTTCATGAACCTGCTCATGGTCGCGCCCCTGTACGACTCGCGCGGCGTCGTCCGGTACCACATCGGCGCCCAGGTCGACGTGTCGGGCCTGGTGCGCGAGTGCGCCGGCCTCGACTCGCTCGCCCGGCTCGTGGACCGCGAGAACGAGGCCGACGGGTCCGCGCTGCCCGTGCGCATTCATGGCCAGCAGCAGCACCAGCACCAGACGAATAGCAGTACTATGCACGGCAAGTCCGGAAACTATAGCAACCAAAACGGCGACGCCCAGCAGCAGCAGCCCGACGAGTTCCGCGACCTGGCGTCCATGTTCTCCCTCGGCGAGCTCAAGACGGTCCGCGAGCACGGCGGCTCGTACCACCGGATCCACCAGGCCGAGCTGACGGACGGCGAGGGCGTCGCGGGCGGCGCCAACTGGGCCAAGCCGCGGCTGCTGATCAAGGACGACGCGACCGTCGGCCGGCGCAACTCGGACCCCCTGCTGCAAACCTCGCTGGCGCCGCCCAACGATGGGCGGCCCGGCAGCGCCTCGGGGCCCGGAGACCGGCTCGGCGGCGGCCGCCTCGCCGGCGTCTACGAGCATTACCTGCTGGTCCGGCCGTACCCGTCCCTGCGCATCCTGTTCGCGTCGCCGCGCCTGCGCGTGCCGGGCATGCTGCAGAGCAACCTCATGTCGCGCATCGGCGGCTCCCAGAAGGTCCGCGAGGCCATCGCGCAGGCGTTCGCCGACGGCAACGGCGTCACGGCCAAGGTGCGCTGGACGACGCGGCAGGGCACGGACCGCGGGCGCTGGATGCACTGCACGCCGCTGCTCGGGTCCAACGGCGCCGTCGGCGTGTGGATGGTCGTCCTGGTCGACGACGAGCAGGACCCCGCGGCGACGGGCGACAACGCCGGGCCGAGGGACGCGCCGCCCGTGGACCGGTACATCTCGGCGCGCAGCCGCAACGACGCGCTGGCGAACATCGGCGGCGGCGCCAGCGTGGATAATTTGAGTCTCACGAGCTTTGGCGATGGCGGTCTGAATGATCGGGACTATGGCGCGCACGAGAGGAGTCCCGAGGCCGATGAGCAGCAGTACTATCATACGCGCGGCCGCGGCGGCGGAGGAGGAGGAGGAGGCGGGTACGAGTCGCCGTCTGGCCACCGGGGCTCGGGCACGAGCTCGGGCGCCGGGGGCATGATGATGACGTCGGCGCAGCAGGGCCACATGCGGACGCCGGCGTTGAATGGATTGGCCATGCACGATCCGCGCGGCGGCGGCGGCAGCGACGGGTCGTCGAGGGCCACGCCCGATACCGTGAGGACGCACTGAGCGTGTCGACTAAGAAAAGTCGTCTTGGTGTCTACAAGCATATAAATGACAATACGCTTGTACACGGTCTGTCCTGAAAGTGCACTTATGATATGCTCTGCGGGACGGATCCAAGGTAGCGTCTGTGATGGATATTACTTGAACATGATGAGTGATGGGAACATGATGAGTGATGGGAAATATTGGAATTACGGGCGGCTGGGGAAGGGGGATCTGGTCAGTTTGTTTTTAAAAACCAGGGGAGGAGGAACTCGGGATCAGGTTTTGCTTTTTCTATGGAATATTGATTCTGGTGGATACCCCAAAATATTGATCCTTATAGCATAGCTCCCAGGAAGCCAATTTATGATACAAGCAATGATTTATTCCGCGTTCGTTCACCTCGAAGCCGAAGCACTACAAATCATGTTGCTAATTTTGGAAGCCCGCAGATTTCTATTAACAAGCAGCCAGCTCTGTCATGATAATAATGATGCAGACTAGCTAAAATCAATTATCAATACCTTTCACGTTTAGTTAGACCGGTACAGTCAAGTATGCAACAACTCTATTGTATATATCAACATCATTCATCTTTGCGTAGCAAGGACATTCTTTCGTCACGGTCAAAGAAAGACCGGGGTAGAAAAGTGTATGTTCTGCTTATTTGTCTTTCTCGCTCGCCTGCGCGCTATCTCGCTTGTCTATAATAATCGTGACCATAGTGTGTGCAGGTTTATACCAATCGATATGTAGCCCCCTCGCCTCAAATGTTTAGGCGTCTCTATATTTTCCCAAGGCTGTACAATTAGAACGTGTTCCCCAGCATCCTCATCCGCTGGGAACAACAAAAAGGGGGTATATGCACCAACAACCGCCATTGCCATGCCTCGACAGAGATATTGCCGGTTCTCCAAGGAAGCCCGTTTTCAAGGAAGTCCCGTCGTTCCTTTACTTGCTTCATGCCGTGGCTTCGGCTTGCGCAACCAGCTTGGCTCGCCAGTCGTTGCACATCTCCTCGAACCCACTGACAACATCCCGGCAGACGTCAGCACATTCCCTCTTTTCGAGCCGCTCGCCCCAGTTTCCCTTGGTGAGCCACCTCTCACCCTCCTCCCTCAGCTCCTCTTCGCGCTTCATCTCTGCCACCATGTCCTTGGCAGACTTGAGCCTCCTCGTCGCCGTCGTCGTCGTCTGGCGGGACATGTGCAGGGTGTCTGAAAGGTAGTTTAGGGTCTGGACCAGGTCCGATGTGAGCGTCTGGAGGGCTGCCAGGGAGTTGTATGCCGCGGTTGCCGGACGAGGCATGTCGTCTGACAGGGAGACTAATAGGGGTAACAATTCATCTATCGTCTCCGCGTCCGGGGGCATCACCAGAGGCGACAGAAGCGGGAATGTGAGGTTGTGCAGTTGGCGAGTCTGGTGCGCCAAATGGGTTGCCAACGCAGAGTGAGCAGTAATCAACCTTGTTGTGCTGCCCTCGACGCTGGCCTGTGATCCCAGGTCGCGCAGACCCTCTGTTACCCGGTGGAAGACCTTGTCGGCGGGCCCGCCATCTGTTCCCCTCCTCGCGAGGGATTCAACGGCGTCCATCCTGGCTACTAAGCTGGGCGGCATGCCGGCAGTCTCCAGATCGGATTCCGAACCATATTCGCTTCCGTCGTACGCGCTGCCTTGCCTGCGGTGGCTCTTTGGATTTGGCGGTGGGCTCAACTCTAGTTTCTTGTTTCTTGCTGGTAATTGCTTGTGTTCCTCGACGTCCACACCGCTGTCCCTGATTTCCTCGGCACGGTTCTTTGGCGACTCGAGGGCGCCGTCGGATAGTTGCTCGCCTTCTCCTTCCTCGTAGTAGCCATTGTCGTCTTCGTCGCCCGAGAGGGCATCTGCCAGCTCGTCTGCTAGATTGCCGAGGCCGTTGTCACCGCCGTCAAAGTTTCCGGCGCTGAATGTGCTGATGTCTTGGTCGTTCATGTTGGGCGACGGGGCCATAAGATCTTGAAAGGAGGATTTGGAGGTGCGGCGTCTACTGGCGGTGGGCGAACCAGCAAAGGAGGACTGCCTCGAGTGCCGCGGTGTTTGCGGCGAGGAGGTCATTGCGATCGATGGGATGATTTTAAATGGAGAGAAAGCTGGGTGGTCCGTTCGGTGTTTGGTTGCTACCGTAATTAGAGAGAGAGGCTATGGCTGTGACGCGTGCGGTGAGATGTGCACGGCAGCATAAATTTCGGGGGCTCCTGGAGTAGGTAGGTATTTCGGCACTGGCGGCCAGAGATTTTGGAGAGAAGGCGGGAATTACGGCGTCGTCGAAGAAGGGCTGACGGAGAAAATGGTCTGGCTACGTAGTGATGGTGCTTTGTCTCTTGGTTTTATGTTTCGAGGCGTGCTCGGCGTGGTGTCTTGGGGTTGTTTACTGGACCGGAGACTCGGTGTTGACGCTAACTAGGAAGACTGGTCGACGCTTTGTTGTATATTTACTTTTTTTTTTGTCTTGCACCTCGACGTGGTGACAAGTCGCTGTTCAGGGTGGAGATGCTTGGAAAATGGAGCCAGGGAGGACCTGTTGACGATGGGCTGTACGTATATCAGATGTGCTTGGATCTATAATATAAATGAGGAGTGCGCATGGGGCAGCAAGTGAGTAATGTGTGTCGGCCAGGTTGAATCCAAGCCAGCAACAACGAAATGATGCAAATCAATCACATGCGTTCCTTTGTCTCGACTGAAGACGACAAGGGGAGGTGCCGGTAAGTAGCAGTGGTTCGTATCGTGGATGGGATGAATCCAACGCGTTCGTCCAAGGGAGAAAAAGTCATCAGGTAGTTACAGTCGACGAGAACACGGAGACCGAACCAGGCCCTGGGAACGAACGGGAAACGAGGATCTCTTGACTCGCGGGTCCTGACGATCGCATTTGCTATGAACCCGAAGTTGGCGACGGTGGGCGCCCGTTCCTGGTGCCGGTCGTGTTGACTTTGGGCTGCTGCTTGGGGGGCCTTGAGCGCGTATGTTGGCGTTCAGGGGTCTACATTAATAAGGTACCACCTATCGAGTTAGGTACTTTATTTAGCGACTGGCCGGCATCACTGAACGGAAATTTTTTGGCTTCTCGCTACCTAAACTTCAGGGCGTAGCGGGGATCAAATGCACAAGTGACACCTGGGCTTTGCCTTCGAGGTGCGTTTCTTAGCTTACTTTTTTGGTTCGGGTATCTGGTGTGCATATTTATTTTATGCTAGATGGGAACGTGGCATATTCTGTGCCAAAGAGTGGGCAGTTGCACATGTGCGCGATAGGTGGGGCAGGTGCATCCGACGACGTCCACACCAAAACTTCAACACCAAGATCTCCAGTTCTGATTCGGCCCAAGGCTGTCTGCGCTTGTCTTCGTGTCGTGTCGATCTCGACAGTCTCTCTTTCAAGTCCTACAGGTACTATCACTTGTACATTTGATCGGACTTGATTGGCCACAGAATAACGGCTTTCTTCCTCTTCCTCGGCCTGGATCACGAACCCAACCTTTTCTATGATCACTAGGGTCTGATTGTGCTCACTCCAACATACTGAGACAAGAACGGTTTTCTCCAACCAGGGCAAGCTATCCATAGAGCTTGGTACTACTAGCCTGCCAGTGGTTCAAGCAGAATTCTGGAAGCTCGTATCAAAACTCTTTTATTGGTCGCAGGACTTTTGATCCTCTTCCACCGAGCATCGAATTGATCGCTTACAAAGGTCTCATTCCCAATTTTGTACACATATTGAGAGAGATTCATGATAAGTCGGCTTCTGAAGATTTTAATCCATCGCCGCCAACCGTTCTTCAAATCTCTACAAAGTCGGGGATTGGCTCCTCGACCGTCGACATAAACACTTTGTGACTGAGACTGAACACATCCATCTTCTTTCATATCTCATTACAGCACACACAACTTTCAGCCAACGAAGAACGAAAGTCACCATGGCGGTCAGCTTCCGACGCTTCGAGCCTCAAGATCTCAACAGGATATCCTTGTGCAACTTGGATCCTCTGACTGAGACTTATGACATTTCCTTCTATCTTCAGTACTACGCAAAATGGCCACAAATGTTCATCGTTGCCGAGGATAGTCGGGGTAACATTGTCGCATATAGTAAGTCTCTGCTTTTACACCGTAGAGGAACACAGTCCGATGTGCCTCGAAGGCGCACAGAATACATGGCTGACACAGATCTCCTATAGTCATGGGAAAGCTCGAGTCGTCGCCGTCGTGGATGACGGGCTCGCCGCACTTCCTGCCGTGGCACGCGCACATCACGGCGCTGACCGTGTCGCCGGCGTACCGGCGCACGGGCATCGGCAGCATCCTGACGGAGCGGCTGGAGCAGGAGGGCGACGTCGGCAAGGGCTGGTTCATGGACCTGTTCGTGCGCCGCAGCAACAAGCGCGCCATCGACTTCTACAAGCGCAACGGCTACAGCGTCTACCGCGTCGTCAAGGACTACTACGGCGACAACGTCTCGGACCCCACCGCCTCGGGCGAGGACGCCTTTGACATGCGCAAGTCCATGAAGCGGGACACCGCCGGCGAGCACGTCCGCGAGGACGGCGAGAAGTTCGAGGTCGATCCCGAGGATGTCTTCTAGTGGCTTGGACTCTCTTTTCCTCCTCGGCAGAGGACATACGACAGATCAACACGGAAAAGTGGTTTGAGAGAAAGGAACAAGCCACAGATTATTTCGCCCGCTTCAAGAGATATACAACATCAACATAATCAGACCATTCACCGTTTCGGAGAAATTTTGATACTGCGAGAAGCAGGACAGACGTGTTCTTACGATATGAACAAGAGGCTCTGGTCATCTCCAGTAGAGCGAGACAAGCTTAGAATAAAAGTTGTGATGCGTATAAGCAAAAATAAAGAGAGAATACAAATAGCACTGGACCGGCATGAACCTTTGCGTTATTGAGTCTTGACATATTCCCGAATGCATCTGCTTCCATTATATGTGTGCTCGTCAGGACATGATTATCGCTAGCCAGAATCGCTCATTGACGCGAGCACTTTTGCATACCGACAAAAAAACACCTTTCAACAGAGTCGTATAAGAAAAAAGTACTAAAGCCAAAGGAATCAGAAGACGGGGTGCAACCGTCACCGAACCAAAACATACATACCTACAGGCACATAGCAGTCACAAGAATCCAAAGCCCTCAGACTGGAATATTTCCAGATCGATCAATGGCAAAGATGAACACACCAGCAAAAGCGCAAAAAAATCAAAAAAGAAGAGGTCCGAACGTGGATCGAACACGTGACCTTAGGATAACTTGCTATTGAAGCTGCAATCCCACGCTACTGCAATGGTTGTTAGAATTGAATGCTGGTGCTCTGCGAGAGTTGTGTAACTTACTACCACTTAGCTACCGAACCGTTGTTGAGAACTGGATCACTATCGCTGCCTATGTCATGTGGGTGTGGGGGCGGCGGGTCATCCACCCACCAGCGGGCCTTTCCTTACTCTTGCAGTTTGTACTCGAGGTAGGGGGGAACAATCCATGTAATCTCAATCATCGGCCTGGCCCTTTTAAAGTTGTTATACCAACTATTTCATTTGCAAACTGACTGCATTGTCTGCTCGAGAGGTGGCTAGCAATGGGCTGTGCCTTATGATGTGCACGACACGGGCAGATAACTCGAGTGTTGCACTGCGTCAAAGAGCGGACAGGTGACAGGACATGCCGGCTTTCATATTCCTTATCAACGTCCCAAAAACTTCCTGGTGATAATACCTAATATCTGACACGGAAGTCTCATGTGTATACGAGGCACACAGTTCCACACATGTATAGACTTTTGGGCACAGGTTGCGACTTAGGTAGTCACGCAAGATGCACAGCATAGTTCAATTCTCTCTATCAATATACGCGGATTCTATTGAGCCTCGGATGGTCTTGTGTCATTGTCCTTGCCTCAACGGCCCTCCTACAGCTCGAAAGGGCTATCGTGTTCACCACCTTCAAGAATCTCGGCCTTGAGAACAGATGCCACATCAATGTGGGCTGGCTTGCGCTGATCCAGGAAGCTCAGACTGTCAGCAGCCTTACCGCCACAAGCCCTCTCGAGTGCGAGGAACGCAAAGTGGCCACCGACGACAGGACGCGCCTTAAATTGAACACCGGGGTAGTCACTTGTCTCAGTATCGTAAAGATCTGTAAAGGGAAGGGCTATATATAGTGATCAGTGATTGGCCTGCGCATGACTTCTCAAGAACTTTTGCTTACCGGTCACAGTTTCGTTTACCCATCGAGCGACATTTGTCAAGATTGTTGACCGCGTATCCTTGCTAGTGACTGCGGCGGCAAAGAACTCCCAATCGCTCTTGGTCTGTAGACTACGTTGGTCCAGAGGGAGCCCGTACTGTTGCACCACGTTGTAGTACCAGTCACTCTGAATCTGGTAGATCCTGTCTGGAATGAAAGTTGATCTCGAAGAGTGACCAGAGTCGCCATCCAATGGATCTTGGTCTTGGTTCCAGAATCTGCTATTGCCCAAGGTGGACTTCTTCTCGGGAACGTGGAAACACAGGAGAGCATCGGCGTACAGGTTGTAGATGGTAGTCCACGAACCCTGCCACGTGTAAGACAACTTGGCGTGCGTCCCGTCTCTGGAGATACCATATCCTTGCCACTTGTCAATGTAGTCCTCGGCAATGCGCTTGTACTCTTTGGCGTCTTGGTCATTCCCGACCAGAGCAGCGAGGTCAGCCATGGCTCGAATGCCAACGATACCCTTGAGAGCCAGGTTCGTCTGGTTAGCCAACCAGCCAGCGAAATCGTCTGTGCAAAGTTGGTTGGCCGGGATGAGTGATTCTCGGACAAGGTAGCCGTTCCATCTCTTCCACAAGGTGTACGATCTCGATACCCATTTGACGGCAGTCTTACTGCCCGTCGTGCCCAAATCTTCAAAGGTCTTGTCCATACCGTACTGGTCTACGGAAGTGAACTTTTTCAATACCGCGGCATCGATGCTCTGCGTAGAAAGTGGTGTCTCGCGGCTGAATGCCGGTTGCGAACCATCCTTCAGCGCGTTTGCCAGAGCCAACGCCATAATCAGCATGTTGCCACACTCTTCTACAGGCATGTACTCGTCATTACCGTCGTTATGACCGGTTGCATTGGGGAAATGGGTTCCTAGGTCGTGCATGCTGTAGGCGTTTGGATACTGCCCGCTCAGCTGATGCTCCAGCAGCGGCTCCAACAGGTAAGCCAACCATTGCGGATTGGTATACAAGAAGAAGGGGAAGGCAGGGAAGATGACATCGACAGTCTGGAAGTTTCCATTTGATGAAATCTCCTTGAGGAAAAGAATTGGGTTGTCGGGAGTGCCCGACCATTGAGTAGCACCAAAGACTTGACGAGCGGAAAGCTCAGCAATGTCCTTGTACTCGGACGAGCCAGATGCATACGCATCCTTGGCCAGCTGTGCCGAGTAGTCATTTGCCAGCTTGATGGCGGTCGGGAAGTCGTCGTAGTGGAACTGCAGCATCTCCTCGGCTGTGAAGAAGTATGACGCCCAAAGAGGCCGCATTTGCGTCAAGCCCCTCGCTGACGCATACTGTACCACAGGATCTTGAATCAGTGAGAAGGTGAACAGAGCGCTATCGACCGTGACATTGTGGCTCAGATCGAAGTGCTTGGAGAAAGCAAATATAGGCTCATTGTCAAACATTTTGCGTGGAGACGATTCACTGGCATTCGACAGGTGGCCGTGCTTGGCAAACTGGCGACACACCGAGTGAATCTCTCCAGCTTGGTGCTCAGCATCAGCAGGGCCAGAAAAGTAGAGAGTTCCCCATTCTGCCTGGTCATCTTGTTCTGTGAGAAGCTGCTGGTGCAGGCGGGAGATTTTCCACGACTTGATGGAGCTCGCAGACTTTTGGGATGACTTGGCCTCCTGCAGGTCCCAAGCCACTTCATTGTTGCGGTCTCCGCTGATCCATTCGCCATTGATGTCTACGAAGAGACTAATGTTCAGGTTTCCCTCAACAACAAAACTCATGTAAGACGCGGGCAGCGCCTGGCGAAAGGTAGAGGTCGGCGTGATCGGCGAAGTGAAGGACAGAGTGATCTTGACGGACTTGCCGGCAGCCTCTGAGCTTGCGATCGTATAGGTGAGGTTCGTAGTTGAAGCATCGAACACGGCTCCATCGTATGTAGGGTATCCAATGGTGTAATCACTGCACAGAAGGGAATGTGAGAACGCGGAAAGTATATTGCAACCTCAAGGTAGGACCATACCTGCTGTCTCTTTTCAAAAAGGCGTGTGGCTGCCCGAGCAGAGGATATACAGTGTTCGTCTCGGGCACAGATGCTAGTATACCAAAGCCAAACGTCTTGCCCGTCCAAAACATGGGCCAATGGGCCCAAGGTTCGTGGCGGGCATTGGCGAGCCAAACATTCAAGTAAGGGTTTCTCACGGCTAGAGGCAAGACGGGCGGCGTCAGGGTCGAGGCCTCAACGGGGAACACAGATCCCAGGGCCGCCAGGGCCGCCGACCAGATGTGTAACTTCATGGCCAGCCCGGGTCGTCGGAGCAAAACTTGGATGTGCGGGTGGACGGGACGGAAACTGGTGATAGCTCACGGGTTGAGTTCAGAGCCAAGAATGAATACTAGGTAAATAAGCAAGAAAGGGCTCTTGATTCAACCAGGAACCTCGTGCGCGTGCTGAGCGAAGCACCAAGATGGGTAAATGGAGGAGGGGGAGAAGAAGCAAAAGAACTGGATGGTAAGCAGCATGTGCCAGTCAGTCAGACAGACCAGACAGAAGAAGGTGGACGATGCCCAGCTTCCTTACCTAGAGGCCTTGGGATCAGCTCGTCCAGCCCCATCGCTGCCCTCGATCCCGAGGAACCGACGGCGGGCTTGGGCGCGGGTTACTGAGCTGGGGCTGTCCGCGCATGGCAAGAGATCCGCTGTATGACGCCCTGTTTGGTCGGACGAGTCTGGGGAATGGCTGAACGGCTCCAGGGACGCTGCATTAGCGTGTCGCCGACAGAGGGGAATCGCCCCACGTGCCGTGTCAAAATGCGGGTTGAACCTGACTCGGCCTTGGAGCTATGGAAGCATGCATAGCATTGCAGGATGCATTTGATCGGATTGGCAGATTGTAGCTGTCAAACTCCAACGGGGATAAAAGTTTCCAGACGAAATAGAAGACCTGTAGCTTTGTATTACACTATCGAGGACGAATCTATCTGATTTGTATATTAGAGTTTCCAAAGCTATCAAGGCTATGTGATGTCTGAAACCCCTGACCCGCTATACAACTGCTAGCTGGAGTAGCTCTTCTCACAACTATATGACGTAATATTCAAATGCTGCAGTCTGTCTTGCACTGTAACCCTCCCACACAAAAAGGACATTTTGTGTACAATGAATGATGCTGAATAGGGGTCGATTGATTCTACATCAACCCAGAGCTGGATCTGGTCACCGCCAGTCTGCTTGTCTGTTCCAAGTATGCAGACGTGTGTATTGGGTCCTCTGTGGAGTTCATGCACTGTGTAGGAGCTACCCTCGAGCTCGCCAAGCTGTCTCCCTACCTATGATTCACTACTATGCGTTCAGGACACAACTAGATCAAGGCCACGATCTTCGTTGTAGAGCATCAGAGGATTCTTGCTGATCAGAATTTGGCTGAAGCTAGAAAGAGTGATACTGCACTTATGCAACCAGTGTATACTAAGTCAGTATTCAGGACTTGACAACAGTAATGAATATGGTAGGTTAGTCAACTGGTCAATCTATGTAAGACTCCGTATGTAACCTGGTCAGGTAAACAGCATCTGCCATCTGCCTAGGTAGCTATACTCAATATAAATACGATCTCATCTCAGAATTGATTCCATTTTTGCTTATAAAGAATGATTCAACTCTCCCTAAGATGCAGACTGTCTGATGGCCAGGTTCAAGCACTTCAATACTTTTGTTTCTTATTTTTTTTTTAAGTTGTCGAGATTATCAAATTCTTAGGACAAAGAATTCAAAACACGGGACATCATGCTCATTGTCTCGACATTCTGAAGTTATCCGGACGATGTTCTTATAAGTACATAAGAATGGTTGGTTTTAGCCATGTTTGTGGACATTGGCCACTATGCGAAAGTTCAAGCCATTCGTGCATCTGGACGATTTGTGTCCGTAGTTATAATTCCATGTCCCATTACGGCCCACGTGAGATTCCAGTATAGCCATACAATTGGAAAGTTTGAGATTCCCTTGGAACGATGCGCGGTACATCTGCAGTCATGGCGGAAAGCAGCGGGCCGACTCTTGTACAGAACATGGACTATGCTATGTATGTATCGCGGATACATTACGATAGTTTGGCAATCATACGACAAATCTATGATGTTCAAAGATCAGAGATGGAAGTTCACGAATTCCATTACCAGACAAGTGCTGGCTTCGCGCAGGTACGAACATGCATTTGAAAGGAACAAATACAGTTTTACTGTCATAGGGCAACGAGCTCTGGCTTGAAATAGTCTGGTCGCGGGGCAGAAGGAGCGTTTCAATACGATTCGAATGGTTGTGAAGGGAAATCCCAGTTGCTCTTTGTTCTCTCAGTCCGTGCTCGCATTAGCCATCCGTAGGAATAATTAATAAGTGGCCTTTCGTGGGAAGCGCAAGGTAATACAAGTGTGGCACAACATTCACTGGTTGCCTCTTTTCCCTTGTGGTGAGCATATGCGGGCAGTTGATGATCAAAGAAGAGGTGCTCGGCAGCTGGCAGCATACCTTATTAGCTGCAAGGTGGCCAATGGGCAAATAACGGTCGGCGTGGTGCGCGCGCCTGCCTGAAATTTGTCGCGTTGCTGATTGCTCAGCTCTCTTCTGGGTCCCCGCTTATTCTTTTTTTTCCCGGCTACTCAGTGGCCACCTTCTTCTCGTCCATCACCAATCGTGGCTCCAGCAACGAAAGTCCCAGACGAGAATTCTGGAGCTACTTTCCCGCGAGGCAGCGCCAACAGCCTCTCTGCCGACGACACCATTTTTTAGGCCGTCTCTTCTGCCTGCTACATCATACTCAATCCATCGATTGATTCTTCCGTTCGACAACAGAGTTCATCCTTCTTTGTCGTTTTCGATCGCATCAACACCTGCACAGCTCTCCATCCTCGTGCAGCCTCTCCCGTCTTCTTCTTGTTCTCTTTGGTAAGCAGTTCAGACCCCCTTCCCCCCCCAAAAATCGACGGGACCCGAACTTCAGCCTGGTCCAAAAAAAGCAACGTCGACAATCAAATTTCCACTTCCGCGCTGCTTGCCGTGTCAACTTCTCTCCCTCGCTCAACATTCCCATCCATCCATCCCCATCACCACTCAATCTCGGTTTTTCATTTCCATCTCAACAAGCCTTTTCCGGACCCGCCCTGCAATACGCAGCATCCACATACCGGACGCGCGACCCTGATCAAAGACGCGCATCGCCACCTCGCATTTTCACTCACCACGTTCCGAGACGTTGTGCTTACAAACCCTGTCAGCAGCTACATTGACACAGCGCAACCATGGATAACCAAGCAATGGACTACGAGAACATCGAGGGCGACCGCTACGAAGGTACAATGCCCTTCGTTTCCGAATTCTCGCTCAATAAATGACTAACGGTTCGATTTTCCAGAGGACGCCCCTCGCTACCGCGACCCGCGCAGCGCCTCTCCTCGTCCTGCTGGCGGCGACGATGGCCATGAGCCTCGTCGCTCCGCTTCGCCCAACGGCCACGCCGACCGGTAAGCTCCCAGCTCCAGCGCGCGACGCACCTCTTTGCGCGTGATTGCTTCTTCAAACTCGCTTCAATTCGAACCTCGGATTCTAACATGGTCTCAATAGTGTCAAGGATGACCACATTAGCCACAGACGCGGCGGCGGCGGCGGCGGAGATGACGACGACTCCTCCGTGAACCCTGGCTCGAACTTGTTCGTGACTGGCATTCACCCCAAGCTGACCGAGCAGGAAGTCACCAGGGTCTTTGAGAAGTATGGTGAGGTCGAAAAGTGCCAGATCATGCGCGACCCTCACACCAAGGAGTCCCGTGGCTTTGGATTCGTCAAGATGGTCACTTCTCAGGAGGCCGACGCTGCTAAGGATGGCTTGCAAGGCGAGGTCATTGAGGGCCGCACTCTGAGTATCGAGAAGGCCCGCCGTGCTCGCCCCCGTACTCCCACTCCCGGCAAGTACTTTGGTCCTCCCAAGCGAGGTGAGCAAATGTCCCCATCCCTTTCTGTGTTTCATCAAGCTTACAGCCCAGGAGATGGCCCCGACCGACGACGTGGTGGCGGCGGTGGTGGTTACGGTGGCCGTTACGGCGGACGTGATGACCCCTACCGTTACCGTGGTGGCGGCGGCGGTTACAGAGATGACCGTGGCGGTGACCGTGACCGTTACCGTGATGACCGTGGTGGCTACGGCCGCGACTACGACCGGGACAGAACCTACCGTGACGACCGCGGTGGCTATGGCCGTGACTACGACCGCGGTGCCAGCTATGACAGACGCGAACGTGGCGGTGACGACTATGGCAGTCGCTATGCTGGTGGCGGCCGCGATGACCGCGACAGAGGCTATGGCGGCCGTGGTGGTGATGATCGCCGTGCCCCAGCTTATGACCGCTCTGACCGTGGATACGACCGCTCCGAGCGAGACGGCCCTCGATCCCGTGACCCCGCTCCTTCCGGATACGGCGGCGGCGACTCTGGCTCTCGACCCGAAGGCGGCCGCGACGCTTACGGAGGTGCGCCCTAGATACAGCAGAACAACAGTGAAGATCGACACCACCAGCTAATGCATTGACCAGGAAGGTGAGGGATGAATAATCCTGCACTAATCTGCATCTGCTCTTGTATGGATGGTTTCATCTGCTTCTCTTTTTCTTTTCAAGGGCAATATAATTCTCGGCAGACACCCAAAATTGGCTTGACACTTGACACGAGGAGTTCATAACGGCAGGCAGGAAGGAAAAGGCATTCTGCACCATGTTTTCTTTATTTGTCACCCAGTCCCAAGAGCTCGACATACTCTTAAGAACGAAAGACACCCAGCATACGCCCACTTCACGGCTTGATCTAATACACTGAGTTCGCGACCGGCGACGAGGGGTCATAGCAGGTCGATCTTATGACTTGTCGACGGCTTTTCCTTCTCTTTCGCACTGGATCTCTCGCAACATTCCCCCTTCGCAGTAGGCGCGGATGCCGCATCACATTCGGCCTGTCACTTGTATCATTATTTCAGTCAGAACCATGGGGTTTATTTTCGAGTTATGACGAAGCTTAGACGACTGCAAGTCATCAGCAGCATTCTGCCGGCAAAGAAACAGCAAAATGGTCAGCAGCAAAGTGCAACACGTAATTGATCGCAAATTCCCAATGGTGCAACACTTGACTCGACTCGACTTTCCGTAAATTACCTTGCATAATCGCCATAAATGCCGCTCTCCACAACTTCGCGGCTCTAACAGCAGCGACAGACGACGACGCCGATCCTTTGTGACCTTCCCCCAGCTGGAACCGAATCTTCTTCGCCGCATTCAGGCACAATCTGGTCAGCAGCCTTGACGCCCTATCGCTCTGACCTCAGGAGGGACAACTTTGATTGCCGATGACCCTGGGCAAATCACAGTACATACGATGTTCCAAAAGTATTCAAGGTAAATGCATCATGCAATTGCGTGCTGACCGCGCTGCGCAGTTTTGTAAGTCGAGAATAGGCCAAATTCCAATTTCGGATGGAATGTGGCGTCGTGCCAATGGCCGCACAGTCAGCAACCCACCCCTGTCCACCACAACAGCGTCACCAGAAGCTGTGTTACCATACAGGCTTGGCCTCTCATGAACTACTAATCATGTTCTATTCAGACTAATGAAGAAAGAATATAGATAGAAATAAATTGGTCTTGTTCACTGGAATCGTTCACCAAGTCTAATGTGTGTTCTTAGTGATGACTTGACGGAGCAAGTATTTCGATCAACAGTCACAGCCCGATACCATGCGGGCGCTTCCAGTCGAGAGGAACTTATTCATGTTGTGGAACGGCCCATGTTTGAAAACAGCGCCAGTCTTCCTCATCCTTCATCTTACATTGCATCCGTACTCTTGAGTGCCTGGGCCATCTTTCTTTGATGTTTGCAGCAGTGTCGGTGGGAATTGCCTGAGTCCATCTGAGACAAAGAACAAGACACTCTGAAAACGGTTGCATATAGCTGCTTTGCGTATAGTCCGAAATCGGTAAGTATGTACACAAAGAATCTCGGGGATACCTTCAAAATAATCTCATCTTCTTTATCCCAGACCTTTCATGTGAACAGAGAGTTGCTTGATCTAATACCTCCCAGGAATCGATTTGGCTATACTTGCACAGGGGCCTGAGACTATATGCAGCTTGAAGTGAGCGCCTCGTCGACATAATTCTGGCCCTTTTTGTTTTCGTCCAGGGTCATGGTATAAAGCAGTCGACTAGCATCATTCTTCATATCGTGTCCCCAACAGAAACACACGCGTAGAGAAAAGAAAACATGTTCGCCAGCAAACTCGCGCATGGCGGCCAGGCCAATTCGGGGCAACAGACGAAGGGCAATGGAGTCGATGATGAAGAGTCCGCCAGGGCTCTTGAAGAGCAATACGAAGCCGCGAGAAGGGCAAAGGCGAGGGCGGAGGCTCTGAAACGGGCGGAGGCGGCGGGGCATGCAAAGAAGTCGGCCAAGGCAAAGGCGGGCATGACGTGGTCGTCGGCAACCGAAGCTCAAAAGCAGACCGCCGCGGCCCAAGCCAGAATCATCGCAGAGGAGGCTGCCAGGTTGGAGCGGAAGGCCGCTGAGGCCGCTCGATTAGCGCAAGAGGAAGCGGCACTTCGTGAACAGCAGAACCAGCCCAAGCAAAACTCTTCCAACTCAGGACTCATGACAAATGCGAGGCTGGCAGCCCAGGCACAGGCGATCGCAGATATGAGAGCCAAATATAAAGCTCAGAAAGAGGCGGAAGAGCTAGCAGCAGCACAGGCACAAGAGGATGCCCAAGAAGAGGCCGAGGAAAGAATCCACGGTATGAGACCACATGCTTCACCAATCTTTACCAACCAGTCCTTTTTTTCTCTGGGGAACCTGCTAACGCTTCAAAAGTCCTTGAACATACTCCGTGGCATAGGATAAGAGCGCAGCAAAAGAAGGCTTCCAGGGAACGAGCCCAGGCTCGCAAGGACGCCAAGGCCGATGCTATACGTCAGAACAGAATCGATCGCGGCTTGCCCGTGCCGCCACTGCCGACGGAAGAGGAGCTTGAAGAGAAAAAGAAGGCAAAGGAAGCCCTCTCTGCAAAGCTCAAAGGGAGGACCAAACGCACCGCAGTGGAACAGCTGCTCGGATCCGGCAGCCTGCACTCGTACAATGAGCAGACCATCGTCGGCCAGGATGCCCAGCTGCTGCCCAACGCGTACGACTGGACCTGGAGGCAGAAGCAATTCCGCCCCGAGGAGCGCTTCACGGACCGCCTCGACCGCATGATCGGGCGCATGGTCGACGAGGACAACGACAGGCTCCAAGAGCAGCTGAGCCAGAGCCGCAAGGATTACGCCGAGCAGCGAAAGAAGGAACTTCTCGCCGCTTCTCAGAAGGGTGGCCCTTCTCTTGCCAAGGCGATGAGGATTAATAGTAGCTTTGCTACCGGGGGTGGAAGGACTCTTCGCTCCGGCAAGAAGACGCGTTTCGCCGACGACTCTGACACTGACTCCGACGACGGCCGCACCCCTCAGCCCATCCGCTCTCGCCCTCGCACTCTAGACACCCAGACCCTGGCTTCTGATATCGCGCTCTTCATGGACCGCGACGATGAGCCTGCGGCCATGATCCGCGGCCTGAATGGCTACTTTGACGACGAAAAGGTCGATGCCGCCGAGGTCATCGACCTGCTCGTGGACAAGATGGACGAGTCCGAGGATGAGAACGACGAGGATTCTGAAGATGAGATCGAGGAGCCCTATGATCCCAGCGATGTAGAGTCGTTGACGGACCCCGCCGACGAACCGGACTACGATATCACTGAGGCCCTGGATCCCGCCGACGATGCACTGCTCAACGACTATTATGCTGCCGAGTGGCTCGACCTTATGCTGGAGGACTCGGTCAATGACATCTTCGCCAAGGCGTCGTCCCGCGGGGGATCTTCCAGCGGTGCCGAGTTCGATCTGCTCCGCCGGCGCGTCTTCAACGAGATCCAGCAGGAGTTCGCCACAAGGCTGTGGCTCGAGGACGAGCAGGCCTGGGGCAAGGCGAAGCCGATGAGTCTGGCCCCCTTCGAGGACGAGTTCGGCCCGTCCTTTGGCAGGACGCTGGAGGCCGCCACCAGCGGCGCCCGCCGCGGCCCGTTCGCCAAGATGGCGCGCATCAGCAACAAGAAGAAGTACAGGCCGAACAGGCCCGGCCGGCGCCCGGGCGTCGACGTCTCGGGGCCCATGGACCTGTTCAACAACAACGACGTGGCCCCGCCCGACGACTCGGACACCGAGCCGTCGGCTTCCGAGTCCGAGTCCGAGTCCGAATCCTCCGGGTCCGAGGACGAGGTGATCGTGGTCGGGACCGGCGAGGAGAAGCAGAAGAAGGACACGGAGGATCTGCTCAAGGCCATCCAGGCCGCGCTCCTCAAGGGCGGCGGCGAGGACATTGACGAGGCCGCGATGCAGCAGCTCCGCAGCGAGCTGGGGCCGGACTGGAAGCGCCGGTTCACCGACGTGTTTCGCGAGTCCAACGGCCAGAAGGGCGGCGCCACCAAGACAAAACCCCAGCGCAGGAACATAAGGCACCAGGCCAGGACCAAAAACCTTACGAGGGGCCGCTTTACGTCACCAGATCCCTCTCCCAAGAAGGGCACGAAGACGGAAGTGAAGAAACCTGCGAAAACGGAGGAGAAGAAACCTACGAAGACGGAGAAGAAAGCTGTGAAGACAGAAGAGAAGAAACCTGTGAAGACGGAGGAGAAGAAACCTACGAAGAAGGAAGAGGAGGAGGAGGACGAGAAAGAGGAGGACGAGAAAGAGGAGGACGAGAAAGAGGAGGACGAGAAAGAGGAGGACGAGAAAGAGGAGGACGAGAAAGAGGAGGACGAGAAAGAGGAAGACGACGACGATGAGGACGACAGTGAGGACGACAGTGAGGATGATAGTTCGGACGACGACGACGAGGTCAAGGAAGTTCCGAGTCCTTACAAGACCGACCCCGCCTTCCAGTTCGTCCAACTCGACCCGAACAAGTCCGGGTCCGGTCGCAGCTGGAACCCGACCAAGCCGCGGAGCCGGCAGACGCGCCCGCGGCGCTGGGACAAGTCGACGCAGCCGGGCCTCGGCCAGACCCAGGCCCGGGAGGTGAACAAGGACCTGGACATGGACGCGCAGGGCTACCACGCGCAGGCCGAGAAGAACGAGCGCGACTGGGCCGACCAGCGCCGCAAGCTCGACCGCCAGTCGCACCACCGCACGAGCACCGACCGGGTCATGCGGCCCGACCACTACTACGGCTACGAGACACGCAGCGTCACGGTCCCGAGCAAGCTGCGCAAGGGAGAGTACATACCCGTGCACGTTGACCCCCAGGACGCGTACATGATGTCCAAAGCCAAGCCGGACTCTCTGGAGTGGCCCGAAACCCAGACAGAAACGGACGGCGTGGACCCCAGACTGGACGCCCACGACGGCGACGAGATCGAAGTCGACGAAGACGAAGAGGAGGAAGAGGAGGAGGAAGAAGTCACCGCCTCCGTGCCGGCCAAGAGGACCCGCGCCCGACGGGGCCCCGGCCCGGCGCGCTCCGTCAAGCGGCGCAAGATCGACGACGCGCAGCGGCTCATCGACGAGATCGCGGCGCTCGAGGCGTCCATCTGGGACCCGGCGTCGCTGCCGCGGTACGCGCCCTCGGCGTACCCGCTGCCCGAGCTCCTGGAGCAGTACGGGCGCATCGCGGCCGCGTTCGACCGGCTGTCGTCGGGCGCCGACGTTGACGACGCCGGCGGCTTCTGGAGCCTGCAGCGCGAGAAGATCCAGTACATCAGCGCCGCGCTGAGCTACCGCGGCGCCCTGGAGCGCGGCGACGACGTCCTGCCCGATTTCGGCGGGTTCGGCAGCAGCGCGAGCACCAGTGCGTACTCGACCGACGAGGAGAGCGAGGTCGCTGCGCAGCTCGAGGGGGCGCACGAGTATCGGCTCGGGACAGGTATGCAGAATCCCTGAATATTGCCAATTTTGTAAAGAGGACATGTGCTGATTGTGTGTGTTATAGATATGAGAGGAATGAACGTGCCCCGTCCCATCGTGTCGGCGGCGAAGAGGGCAGTCCAGCCGGTGAAGCCGAGCCGGGAAGCAAGAATGCGCAATGTTGCGAGAAAATTCAGCACGGGGGTGTAGTCAAGACGGATAACTCAAAGTTGTTAGTTCCAGGTGCTCGTTCTGAAATGGACTTGGGCCATTCACATTACCATATTACAGGTCTCTTTTGTAACAAAGATTTGTTTTTACCTTTTTGGTTTGATAGGAAATGGATAAGGGATACTTACTGTAATCAATAGCTGATTTCTTATTAGATTAATATCTGTGTATCATTATTCGGACTCCTTCTGGGAAGTGGAAGAACATGGACTCATGTTTAATGAAACCCGTGACGACTATGTCTGGAACGACTCGAAAATACTGAAGTCCCTGATTTTGTGAGAATGGTACTTGAAAAATGGAGAATATGCCTCTACACGAAACGAAAGATTTCAGGGAAGAGCTTAGAGTCGTAACATTTCAAAGTATCGCATGGCCTAAGAATTATGGTTCTACAAGCAACGAGGTCACAGTTGTCTACCACGTCATGCCGCTTCACTAAAACATATTATACAGACTGATAATCCAAAGATACCTACGAAGTCCTTCCCACAAGAGAAATCACCACCACTTCTCACACAGCACCCTCTCCGAGTCCATGCCCAGCCCGTCCTTGCTCTTCAGCCACTCGACAAACTCGTCCGTCATCCGCGGGACGCCGCACACATACACCAGCGCCTCCTCCCTATCCCCGCCCACCGCCTCCCGGAGATCGTCCCTCGTGATCCTCCTGCCGCGAAACGGGATCTCGTCCCCTTTCCACGCAATCGTCCCGTCTTCCTGGTTCTTCTCCGCCCCGCCCCCCGTCAGAAACAACTGCAGCCCGCCCCGTACGCGACCGCTCGCAAACACTTCGGCGATGCGCTCGAGGAACAAAATCCTGGCCGGATCCCGCCCACCCGCCGGCCCGGGATCCCGAAGGGAGTACAGAAACCGGACGTCCAAGTCCTTATCCCCGTCCTCGGCCAGGGCGCTCAACATGCTGACCAGGGGATTGATCCCGACGCCGCCGGCGACGAAGACGACGCGCCTGATCTTCTCCTTCTCCCCCGCGAGACCTGGGGGAGGCCAGACAAAGGACCCGCCGACGCGGACCTGCAGGTGCGCGCCCAGCAGCGACGCCGGCGGGTCCTGCCAGAGCCAGGCGGCGGGCGGGTTCCCCGGCGACTTTTGCACCGCCAGCTCGAGGTAGCCGGGATGCTCGGACGGGGACGAAGGCGAGCGGGCCAGGGAGGGCGGCGATGTTATCGTGAAGCCGCCGGCGCGGGATATCCCCGGGACGAAGACGTCGAGCCACTGGCCGGGGAGGAACTATACGATCGTGTTAGGGACATTTCATTATTCTTCCTTCGTATATCAAATTTCATGAGTCAACTTGACGAAGAATAATAAAAAGATATCATGATAAAGTCAGAAAGTCTGAGAAGCAGAGGGACGAACTTGCACGAATAGCAGGCCCGGAAGCGGGGATCTCCAGTCGAAACAGCCGCGTGGTCTCATTAATCTCGTCAATCCTCCCCAGCTTCACCGTATGTAAAGACTGTCGAATCAATTAATTTTCTGTCATAATACAGCTGGAAAATCGTGCAAATATACCTGGTCGCGCGGCTCTGCCGCCGTCCGCTCGAGGTGGCTCGTCTTGTTGGCGGGAATCGATGATGCCATCTTGCTAGTTGAGAATAAGCGGCGAAAATTGAAAGTGACAAACGTTCTCGCTGCATATGACGAGGTCATCAGTGGAATGCGACGTTCCACAACGGCTAGCTCTGTATGACCTCACGTTGACAAGTACAGATATGATATGTACGATGTGGATGTTGAAAACAGCATGTTAAGGTTGGCGAAATAGCCAGATTGGAGAGTTTGGTGGGTCAAGCTGATTCATACCCGCAACAGTCCATACCTAGGTAATCACCACTTCGTTCTTAGATGTAACCATGGCCCTCATAGAAACCATCTCAACGAGGTTGATTTCGAATCAAGCCTGGTATCGTCTAGCCACATGATTTCATCATGTTGTACGTTGTCGCCACCAGAGAGTAATGACTACAATGGGCACCAAGACTGATGCTCCCAGTATACACTATACTATACTCATCCATCTCTCAGCCGATAGCATTGCACCAACTTGTCCCATAATTGGAAATACATAGTGGTACTAAAAGTCCTCGAGTTACCACTCATTCCGCCACTGCCAAAAAGATTGAAGCTCAGATGCTCTGTTCCATTAATTCACCCTATAGCACAATGCCAACTCAAATGCAACAACACATTCCAGCTCAATGCCATAACTCCAATACTCAAATCCAGTTGCCTGCTGGTCTCTCGTGCAGTTGTAGTCCAGTAGGTTCTCTGCAGGACTCCCAAGTATTCTATTCACTGGATCGTTCGGCATGAGAATCCGAGGTTGAAGATTCTTGACAGTCCGTAGGGAAAGTGGCACATCGCGGAGTCGAGGCATCTGACGATGCCTCTTGCTCAAGTATGCTTGTTGTCTGGGCAATTCCATTGGCGTCAATCTCGTCGGTACAATCTTTCAGTGATTCGTTGGAAGGATAAAGACCCAAGTCACTGTGCCTGCTGGTTTTCTTATCCCTGAGGGCCAACCGCATGATTTTCTTCCCGAGTGTGGGACTCCAAAGTCGGCTCGAAGACTTTCGCTGCACAGGCGAAGGGCTTCGCCCCAGCCACTCTGACTCGCTCAGATTCAACGAACCAAGTGGAGATGCAGCAGAGTCCCCGACAAGAGTGCTTTCCGAAGGCGAGATGGGAATCCTGGGTCGCATACGAGTCGGAGAAGATGGCAATGCAATCGGGCTCGTGAACTGTGCCATTTGGTGCTCAAGTACACTGCCAGTCGTGGTCAGATATCTCTCCGGCGAAGGAAGACCCCGTGAGGAAGAGTTTGCAGAAGAGGGCGATGACTGCTCGTAGTCAGAAAAGGAGACGTCAACAATGGCCATCTCCGACTTTCTCTGAGGTAGTACGACCATGGAAGGTGCCGAGCTTAGTACAGTATGTGCCGTTCCAACTCGAATATCTTCGTCCAGAAGGTTTCCATTATCGACGAAATTGGCGACGGAGGGTGTAAGTGATGGACAAGTGGAATGCGCTGATGACTGCGACGTATGTCGCGATCTTGTCTTGGGAGTGTCGGGAAGAGGACGATTCAGAATGTCCTCAATTGCTGGAAGTTCTGGGGTGTGATTCGACTCTCGATCATCTTGTTCGGCTGGCGCAGCATCCGGGAGCTCTGGCAACTCTTTCTAAGCGTTGTCCTCGGCAACCGTATGTACTGCAGCTCCATCTGAACCCAAATCCATGATGTCTGCATCGATGACAATCGAGGTGATCACAGTCTCATCCTCAAAGACGAATGCATCAGCTGCTGTCGTGGTTGTTATAGCCACCTCATTCTCGTTGATAGGTCTCACGCTTACAGCAGAGAAGCTCGAGTCGATTCTTGGCAGGAGAAGTCTCGATTCGGATTGCGGAATGAGGTTCAGCTGTAGCATATACTTCAACGACCTGTAGTGAAACCGGAACGAAGCGTAGGGTGCATTCTTCGCATCAATGAGAAGCCAGTCGTAAAAAGTGGCATCCTGAGGGTTCTCAACAAGTCCTCCACTCGGCGAGCTGTTGTGGTCAGTAAACCTGTCATGATGTGATGGGAATGGGAGTGGCAGTGTAGGATGGGAGAACACGAGGGGAAGGAGATAACTTACGCTATTCCATATTTCTCCTGATTTCGGAATGCGACCATTTGAGGAGCGCGCCGCCTGCGACCCTTGGAGCGAAACACTTGGACCTCGATCAGCCCACCATCCTCCGCGGCCGACTGCTGATCTACGGTTGGCGTAAAGAAGAAGTATCGCGTCTCCATGCCGATCATTCTCCCTTCTGCATCCGTGTTGGTGTGCTTCCATCTTTGTCCTGGCTCGTACAAAGCTCTGACTACAGTGCCACCCACAGGTTGTTGAGTCTGGTCCGTCTTCTCGGTGTTGCTTAGTATTCCCCATGATGTGATGAGCGCGCCGTTCATGAACATTTTGAAGTAGAGATGAGTTGCGGGTGCTGGAGTTCGGAGGACGCTGTACCTCAACCAGAATTGGTCGCCTGATTCGATCTGTCAATAACCGTCGCATCATACATGTTGACGAACATGTTTTTGCTTTCAAAAGACTTACCAGGCATAGATGGAACGTACACGGAAATGCGGGGGTTGGTCTTCTTCTGGCGCGCTGGGTCACTGTCCGAGAGAATCGAGCAGTCGGCGGACCTGGTTGGGCTTGTAGCCTCGGGCGACATGAGGCGGACAGAGGAGCCATCGGGATGAGGGTACTCGGGCAAACTCCTTGCGTCTCTGCTGGCGACGACGGAGACGTCTATGCCCCGGAATATCGGCATTCTGGGAATGCAGACACACTCGTCTGAGGTTCGCCAGAACGTGGAGTCTTCCTAATATCCGCTTGGATGAAAATACGGCGCAAAGAAAAAACGTGGAAGCTGGGATGAAAACGAACGGGAACCAAAGCAGAACGTGGCTTGTGATGCGTCTAGACCATCAATTGAGTAGGGCGAAGGAACGATGGTGGATTGGCTTTGTGGTTGATTGACAGAAGCTGGCGAGTTGCACCTACCTCAACAGCTTGTTTGATACCCCAATGGAATAATCAATCTGGGATAATCAAACCCCTTCCAAACATGTCAGCATTAACATCCGCTGAATCGTAGCAATTTCTAAAGCAGTAATATAGAAAAGAATGGCTTATTCGTTTAGAATGTTGCGAGGCAAACTTCAATACCTATCGGGGCGTAGAAAGAAGCCTGGCCTGACTTATGATGCTCGATCTTTCGCATACTCCCAAAGCCATTGGATTTCCTGCATTTTCCTCCGCCGTGAGTATTTCGATTCATCTCAACATTTGCAAATGTTGAATTCAAGAATGTAGGGCCTCGGCTTTGGTGCTTTACACAACATCCAGACACCCAGCAGGAATTGGGATTATCGCAATACTGCTCATGGTTCTTGCACAATGATTCTTTCTATTCCCTCTAACACTCGATCCTCGTATCTTATGTACACGTCCGGCAGAGGTCGAAGTGGTATGTTCCTTGCCGTCCTATCATCACTTCTCGAGAACCTTCTTCGTATCGTCATCCTTGTCTAACAGTCCCAGATTCCTTATCTGACCTGCAGTGGGCGCGCTGTCACGTCCAGCAGAAGACTCGGCTTTCCGGAAGGCGGATTGCAGCGCTCTTGTCCTGGCAGCCTATAGTGACCCTCTCATTAGCTTTCCCTCTCACGCAATTGGGCGCAGGGTGTTCTGACCTCCTTCTTGTGGTGCAGGCACTCATAGTAATCCTCTAGAATCGGAGCGCACTTCTTCTTGCCCGAATCGTCCTCGGCAGATGTGTTGACGACGTAGCAAGACAGAACTTCTTGCCAGAAGGGAAAGCATCGGCCGGGGCCTGGAGATCGCGATTGAGGTTAGTGGACCGGAGCCATTGGAGGCGGCAGAGGTATCTCACCTCCATGCAGACCGAAACCGGAGGCCATTGTGTATGCTGAATCGTGAACAGCGGTGCCGACGTTGTGCAAGAATCAATTGAGCGCCAGACTGTTCGCTCTCGAGATGGACGCCTTTGACGTTGTGGTCGGGATCACGGAGCTGGCCCAAGTTCAATTGGCAAGTGTGGCTGCAGAGTGGAGCTCGGGCCACAACTCTCATACCCCTGCTGTGGCGCACGGAGCTCTAGTCTCCCAATTGACGTCGACGTGTAAGTAATAATAATAGAACGGCCGACTGGTGGAATTCCTAGAGCTTCGGAACTCGGTTTTGAGTCGCAACAACACGCATTTGGAGTGGGCAGAAGATGTGTGCGAAACCTGCAAGATGTCGTCCCTCCTGTCGCCGCCCAAGGTTGTGCTTCTAGCTGCCAACTTTGCCACCAAATCCGACATCGACAGCTTGACGGCGCTGGCCCTGCGATATGACAAGGTGTTGCAAAAGGAGCTCCTGCTGCGTATACTGTTGACCTGTCTCCCCGAAACTACAGAGGCCGAGCTATATGTCCCGCTCCTCCACCGCTTGGGATCGGAAGATTTCGAGCCCGAAGAGCATCATGTGCATCATGAAATCGATACCTCGTCCATCGACGATCTTACCGACGCCGAAATCGCAAAGAAGGTCAAGAAGCTACGACTTCTGCCCCTGAACTCGCCAGATGTTCCAGCAGAGGCGGCAGACGACCTGCTGAGCCAGTTCATCATTGCCCGGGCACATCGCGTCGACGAGGAGGCGGGTTTGCTCACAAAACTGCCGGATCTGGTTGTGCCCTTCTTGGATCACTCCACCTGCATACGAACATGGATGATTTCGGCATTCCTACCACTTCTAAGACGGAATTACGAATACTACCCGGATGCCCCGGTTTCCCAGACCTTGGCAGAGTTTGAGAAGCTCAGCGACCGTGCTGCTGTCAGTTTACTCCTGGATCAGACCGGTTCAGGGGAGGATTTGTCAGATATCGGTCGGGACTTGCGTGGCTTGATAGGGCCATGGCTTTACAGCGAATCGAGGTGGAAGCAGGACGGGCAGTCATCACAAAACAAGTCGTGTCCCGGCTGGGAGCAGATGTTGGAGTGGCTCATCACCCAAGCAGCGAGGTCATGGAAGGTTGCTGTCAAGGCTATTGAACAATGGGATGGCCCTAGCGACGTGGATCTGGGCGGCCTTGGCTCCTTGTGGTTCCAAGACGAAGAGCAAGGCTATCTGGAGTCAAGATACGCCCGCGCCGCCCTGGCAGCTGCCTACTTGGTCCCAGAGGCATCGATCGAGGCTCTCTCGGGTGTCAACACCATCATCACAAAGGTCACCAACTTGCTAGGGGAGGATCCAACACCTACCCTACAAGTCGCATCATCACTCCTTTCGCCCCTTAGCGACATTGTCAATGATTCTGTCATATCGGCGAAGAACGCCACATATATGCGCAACGACTTACTAGAAGAGTCCAACATTTTGACGGCGCCAAACGAGCTATCCACACAAGTGCTACACGCACTGAATCTCAGTGCTTACATTCTTACCAAGGCAGGCGCGCCTTGCACTATACGCAGAGCCGGAGAGTTGGCCTTCCTCCAAGACGAGGGAGAGCAAAAAAGCGAGGCTCTAAAGCTCATTTCTACTCTGCGCGACAATGCGGCCAAGGCAGATGACAAATATTGGATCCGAGCACGTAACGAATTGTTGTGGCTGCGGGACTGGGGCGCTGAGGAAATCGCAGATGCTTCCTCGTCCCCAACCAAGACTCATGGCGTCTTTGGCCAGATCAGCAAGGAATATCTGGAAATCGAATGTCTGAAAGCCTTCCTCGCCAGCGGAAGTAAGTACAGGCCTCACTCGAGAGACTAAACAGCACTAATCGATGATCAGGATATTCCCTTGCACGATCAATATACGAAGATTCGTACGAAAAGATACTCTCGGAAAAGGTGTTAGAAAGCACCATCTTTGGAGCAGCCATGAACGCATACGACAATGCATCGAATCCCAATCGCACACGAGGTGGCTTACTCAAGTGCGATGACATGTAAGTTTGTATACGTGCATGTGCCCGGGATGACACACTAACAAGTACAAAGTGTCCATGAGTTTCCGAAAACGCTTCCGCCAAACAGCGCTTCTGCTAGAAAAATTGAAGCTCTGTTAAAAGCTACACATGGCTTGAGCACTTATCGTCTAGCTCTGAAGCAAGGAGAGCCTTTTACGCCAGTCGTATTGCGCGTCCACTCGGATCCAGTCTCTATCATCGGCAAGGTGCTGGAGCAAAACCCCAAGAGCTACACCAAACTTCAAGCCTTCCTCGAAATCGGCGCCAACATGGTGGAAGCAGGTCTGCCGGCGCAACAACAGACATCAGAGAGGCTTTCAACGCCAGCTCAGGATATACCTGCACAGAAATCAATGGTCGAGAAACGTGTGATATCAATGTGCATCGATGCTGCACTGACAGAAGACGATTTCGAAACCGCATATTCATATGTCGTCAACCGACTAGCAACGTCAGGAGCTGTACCGCCTTCGACTGACGAATACTCCTGGAAGGCCGCGCTACAGGCTGGTAAGTACCGCCGCACAGCGCGCACCATCCGCCCTACACACATTGGTACTTCAAGCGGCAATCTCGATATTCGTCACCTAGAACAACGGATAGAATGTTTGTCGACGGCATTGCGTATCGCACCACCCGACACGCTGCAGGAGATCCTCAATGTGTTCCGCCGCTGCGAAGAGGAGCTCGATGCTGCCGTCAAGGCAGAAGAGCAGCAGGAGTCGGCGTGGGATGATCAAGGAGACGTCCAAGCCATGCCCGGTGCCTTTAGCAGTACAGTACCGGCCGGTGTGGTCAGACACAACAATACGAGATCAACAAGACAGCAGGAGGAAGCGCCAATGTCCTTGTTTGACCTTTCAAGGGCAACCATGGCCCGCGCACAGCGCAATCTACCTGCGCTCTCAAGCCTGCAACGCAGTGAGCAACATGGAGCAGAACAGGCATCAGAGGAGGACGACAGTCAAAGAGTCAGAAAGAGAGATCAACTCAGAGAAGCTGCCGTGGGCACGCTGGCATCTGGTGTAGGCTGGCTAATTGGCGCTCAGCCCGCACGACCTCAAGATACTGATTAGGAGGATTACGATCGCGGGCTTTGTGCCTGCGGGTGATGATTGTGACGATAGCCATGCCATGCCTTTCTTGTTCATACATACCCCTTTCTCGCTCATGGCCCGCACATCTGAGCTTATCATACAGAATTAATACGATGAAGGATAAACCAATACTCACATCTCGACTGCCAAATCCATTTTGACTACTTACAAGACACTAACATTACTAACTCGACCTAGATATTTTCAAATAGTAGAATCGAGTGGGAGAGTCCCGTATTACTCCAGCTATCCTGCTTGTCCACATGCTCGAATGTCCAGGCTCTTCCCCTGCTCAAATTACAATTACAATTATGCCCTACCTCCTTGCCAACGGTGAGCTTCTCAAGAACCCCTTGTCATCGTACAAACCCAAACTCTCAGAACTCGTCCCTGCGGCCTCAGCTAACCTCGCCTGCAGCCGAGCCAACTGTTTCTCCTTGTCCGTCCTCCCGCCCTCGGGCCCCCCGAGGTTCCCACCGCTGCCCTCCCTGAGTATGCCGCCCATTGGTCTCCCACCATCCGCTCCTCGCGCCGCCGGCCCGGCTAGACCAGCAGCGCTGCCGCCCATAACGGTCCCCCTCCGCGACCGCGTCCCCGTCCGCGCCGGTATCCCGGCCTCGCCGCTGCTGCTGCCCTGGCTGAGCGGCCGCGTCGCGCGCCTCGGACTGCCGCCGCCGCCCACGGCTAGGTAGTTGCGCGTGCCGGCGGGCCTCTTGCCCGGGCTGGACCCGCCGCCGCGCATGGCCGGCAGCGTCGGGCTGGCGCTGCCGATACCGTTGTTGTTGTTACCCTCGGCGGTCGCCACGCTGCTCACCCCGCTCGCCGCGCTGACGCTGCTGTTCATGCGCCGCAGCTCGGCGACCGTCTGCGCTAGGAGCTGCGACGTGCGCTGCGAGTTGGGCGCCGTCAGGGGCGGGACGTCGTCTTCATCGTCGTCGTTCTCGGCGTTGTCTCTAGGGAAATGGTATGGGTCGTGGGGTTGCAGGCCGAGACCCAGACCGAGACCGAGACCTAACCCCGGCCGGCTGTGAGGATCCCCGTCTTGGTCCTGCGAGTATACCGAGTCCCCGGACGGTTCCCTGTCGACGTGCGGTCTGGTCTCGGCAGCGCCGTAGCGCGCCGCGCCCATCTTCCGCGGCACGCTCGACGGCCCCGCGCTCTCGTGGGTCGACAGCGTCGCCGTGCTGTAGTTGTTGTCCGGCGTCGCGCGCTCGCTGCCCGCGTAGCTCTCGTAGACGGACGACAGGCCGCCCTCGGAAACGGCGGGGCTCGGCTGTCTCTGTCGTCGCCCGCCGAGCGTCGGCGAGCTGATCACGGGCCGCAGGTTCTGCGGCGGCGGGAACACGAGCGCTGCTGCTGTTGATCGGCGGCTGTGGTTGTTCTTGGGAGACGGCGTCAGCGTCGTCGGCTTGGTCACGCGCACCGTTGGATATAATGGATCGTCACCGCCGCGATCGCCGAGGCTGGACCAGCCCGGATCGACGTCTTCGCCGGCGGCGGAGGAAAAGTCAAATGTGGACGACGGGATCGGGGTAAAGACCTGCGAGAGCCGCACCGGATCGGTTGACGGCGCCTTGGCCGTGAACGGGTCGTTGTCGTCTTCCTCGTCGTCATTGCCGTCGTGGTCCATGGGGTAGATGGTGAAGTGCAGCGACGTCTCGGGGGGCATCCACGCATCGGCGCCGGCGTGTAGATCCTTGTCACCGCCCCTCGGGTCCGGCAGCGGTCTGCTGCTGCTGCCGTGAGGAATCATCTGGCCGAGGGTGCCCCTCTTGGGATTATACGGCCTCTCGCCGGCCTCGCCCAGCGGGAACATGCGCGTCTGCAGGCTGGTGCTCTGCTGGGCCGCCTCCTCGTCCTCGCTGTACAGCGTCGAGAGCGCCGACGAGGCGTGCGAGCTGGCCGCCGAGCTCGGTCGCGCTTTCTGCTGTTGTTGCTGCTGCTGCTGGGGAGCATCCTCGCGCCTCGCCGCCGGCTCGTACATCTGCTTGACGTTGACGTTGTTGGCGTTGTTGTTATTCCGGCTCGGGCTCGACAGCGCTGTCGTGTGCTCGGGCTGGCACGTCGTCCCGCGCATGGTGAGCAGGCTGTCGGCCTCGGAGGCCAGGGACACCAGGGACATCTGGCGGCTGTGCCGGTGTTGTCGCTTGGGCGTCGCTTGCTGCTGCTGCTGCTGCTGCTGTTCCGGCGGGTGCTGGGAGGAAGAGGAACAAGACTTGCCCGGAGATGCCACCTCGTTGGCCTCGAGCTCGGCGCACGCGAGGGCGGCCGGCGCGCTCTTCTGGCTCTTGGTGGGACTGGCCGTCCCGCTGCTGCCTCCAACATTCACGATCAAATTCATTGCCAGGTTGTTATCGTTGTTGTTGGTGGTGGAGTGCTGCTCGTACGTCAGGGTCTCCGCCCCGTCGGTCCTCGACCGGATCAGCATCGTCTGCCTCCGCGAGCTCCTCTTGCCGTCCTGCAGCCTCTCGGTCGTCATGCGCAGGATCTCGCTCAGCTCGCTGTCGGTGGCGCTGTGCTTGGGCACCGACGGGCGCTGCGGTATGGGAGCCAGGATCTTGTTGGTCGTGTTTGCGGCGGCGCTGCTGCTTCCTTCTCTCGCGGCGAGCAGCTGGGCCGCGTCGTTGAGCACACCTACGGCGACGGTACTGTTGTTGTTGATGCTGTTACCACCGCGGTGTCTCGGATTGTTGATCATGGCCGACGGCGGCTTGGGCACGGGCAGGATGGGCGCCGACACGACGGCCGACGGGATCGCGATGCGCACCGTATTATGCTGCCCCGGCTTCAGCGGGCTATCCTGCGAGCTTCCCCTCGTTGGCGATGTCGCTTCCATCTCGTACGGCAGAGCCAGCAGCGACGTGGGCCTGCCGCTCTCCCTCGGCCCGACGTGCGGCAGCGTCGGGCTGCCAAAGACGACCGGGTCGCTCAGGGGCCTCCTCTTCTTGAGGCTCAGCCTGCGCGTCAGGCTCCCGGACAGCCACGACTTTCTCCTGCCGTCGCTGTTCTGCTTCTTGCTGCTCTTGCTCTTCTTCGGGCTCACCCTCGGCCCGTGCAGCGCGTCCTCGTCGATCCACGAGCTCCGGCGCCGCATCTGGTACATGTCGCGCCCCCGCTGCTTCTCCAGGCGCTGGCTCTCCTCCCTCTCGAACTCGTCGTCCCGGCCGCGGGTGGTGCTGGCGCCGTCGTTGGACGTCGACGTCGGCGGCGCCGGCGCGCTGCCGGGCAGGAACGGGTACAGGTCGTAGCTCTGCTGCCTCGAGAACACGGGCGGGAGCACGGGAGGCAGGAGGGTCGCGGGCTCGTAGACGGGCCACCCCTGGCCATTGTTATTGTTGGCATTCATATCCGCCTCCGAGGCCGTGGCCGAGTGCGCGCCGAACAGCAACAGGCTCTTCTTCCTGAGGCGGCTCTTGCGCGCTCCGCCGCCCGACGACGCGTGGGACTCATAGAGATCAAGCGCGGCCACGGGCGAGCCCATGGCGGCGTGCACGGCCTGGCGCTGGAGCACGGCGAGCCGGCGGCGGTCGCGGCGGCGGCCCAGCATGATGAAGAGGTGCGACAGGGCCAGGAACAGGACGAAGCTCCCGCCGAGGGCGATGCCTATGATGGCGGGGCGCGAGAGGACCGCTGAAGAGGCGGCATTGTCTCGTCGGATACCGCTGCTGCTGCTCGCGAAGAAGGCGACTCGTGGCATGGCAAGAAAGAGGAGGGCGAAAAAGCGCCCGTCCAGACAGACAGGCAGACTGTACAACTCCGCACCTCAAAATATTCTGTAGTAAATAACAAGTCTTGTTTCCTTCGTACGCTCAATGACTTCTGCTGCCTGGGAAACAAACGACGTGCCTGAAGTTTGCAAGTGACTGACCTGAAGAAGCGCGCAGGACGTGCAAATATGCCGCGAGACGCAAGATCTCGACACAAGCCATCCCAAACACGTATCAGAGAGGCACGTGAGGTAAACAAGCATAGGTCTAGATGAGAATAACATTGTCGCAGGAATGTGAAGCCCGACTGTTGATGGCATTCCAGTCGTTCAAGTGTTTTGAGACATCTGCGGCTGATTCATGGTAGTCACATACAGAGAAGCCAAAATAGCTTCACCAATATCCATGGCCATTACACACGGCAGGACAAGCAAAACTTCAAGGTCAATTGCCAGAAATAACTCAGACTGTGGGTAGATACCAAAAGTATTCCCTGTCCCAGCTGCGTAAGCATGGTTTGCAAGTGAGAATTAGACATCAAGTTGATAACATTCACAATTCAAGGCAACACATCACGATAGTTGCAATTTAACAGTTTTTGATCAATGATTCAGATTGCTCTTTTGTGAAACTTTAGAAAGCCAACGCGGTGAATTCTTGTGACCTACATCCCTTGCCAGAAGAGACGTTCGTCCATATGCATCGTCGTTCCATCTGCGATATCAGGGAGGGCTCACAACACACAAGCCTGCCGATTTTTCTGTAAACGCCAATCACCAATCCCCTTATGCAATGTCAACCAAGTACAGCACTTTGTCTCCCACACCGGCCAGCAGGAAAAATTCGCGGCAGCTCTGAAGCCAACCCAGAAGTTCTCTGCCGATGACGCACAGTGCAAAGTCCAAAGGGCCGAGTTGAAAAAAGTGTCATGAAGCATATCCGGGCAAGGACCGTGAGCCGCGGAGTATGATGCAGTATCCATCGCCATAGCAAAATGTGTGGTTCAAGTATCTTCATGAAGAGAAAAGGAGGCCATGCCTGGTCGCTTAAAAGTGACCGGCGTGGTGGTGGTTGTGGCGCTTCATGTGGTCACGCTTGCGCTGAGCACCGCCAACAGTCATAGTGGTGACGGTGTCCTCAGTGACGGTGACAACAGCCTCCTCGTACACAATCTCTTGAACAACGTTGCCGTTGGTGATGTACGAAGTGCTGACGGTCTCGTAACCATCACCAACAGCGTCCGAAAGGCTGGCGGAAGCAGTCGTGGCCGGGGAGGCGACCTTAGCGGCACCCGGAACCGAGACTGAGCTAGAGGCAGCCGAGGCAGTCTGCTGGAGGAAGATGGCGCCCGAGGTGGAGGAAGCGGGAGCGTAGGTCAGGGAGGGAGCGCTGTAGGTGGTCGAGGCAGACGAAGCCGAAGACTTGGACGAGGTGGTGGAGTCATCAGAGCTGCCACCCATGTTGGCGGGCTCGGGGCCGTACTTAATGGCAACATTTCCGGGAAGAGACTCGAGGACATCGGCGACGCCACCAATGACGTTCTCGAGGAGGAGGGCAGCAGGCATCTGCTCGATGCTGCAAGCGCGCTGGTCCTGCTCGCTCTGGATGTTGAACAAGGGGCAGTCAGTCAAGAGACCAGACATGTTGGTGCACTCGCCAACGGCCTCCTGCAGGAAGTCCTCGTCCCAACCAGTGATGAAGTCACCGTGGTATCCGTATCCAGTAGGGTCACCGTTGCTAAGAACAAAGGTACCGTCGATACCGTCGTACTTGTAGGTGGCCCAGATGGTCTCGTAGAAGAGAGTGACAAGACGGGTCTCGAAGCCATCGGGGCAGTTACCATCCTGGACCAGGTCGGGGTAGGCCATGTGGCTCTTGTGGTCATCAGAGTCGAGGTCCTTGCCGTTCCAGCACGAAGGGAAGGCCAGCTCGAGACGAAGACCATCGGGGCAGTTGGCGTCAAGGTAGGACTTCTCGGGCATGTAGTGACGGTACAGAGAGGCCTCGGCCTCCTTGTCGTAGTTGAGGCAGTTGAAACCGAGAGCGCGCTGGGCGAGATCGGACTGGTTGGTCTGGCCAAGGGCCTCCCAGTTGGACTCGGGGGGATCGGGCTGCGAAGGGTCACCCAGGGTGTAGTTGCGGCGGTTGGTGTCACCGGCGAGCATCTGGAAGCCAGAAGGGAAAGCCTTGACATCGTCGTTGGGGTCACGAAGGAGGTAGTATCTGTGTTGATGTTCAGCAACCAAGTTACCACACAGCAATGAGAGATCAAACTTACGCAAGCATACCGCCATCCTGCTGGACGACCTCAAAGGTGCCGTTGGCGTACTGGAAGTACATGGGAGGGGTCCAGTACTCGGACATGTCCTGAGTGACGGCGCAAGAAGTGCAGTCACCATCCTGGAGCAGGTCGGTGGTGGCCGACTCGGAGATGCCTGTCACGTGTTAGTTGAGGGACGCAAACGGACGAATATCGCACAGCGCATCTCAGAGAAATTACGCGCGCGCAAGGAGTCAATTGGAAAAAAAAAAAAAAAGTGAAACATACCGCTGGAACCGTGAAGGGTGTGAACGTGAGTGGCAGCCTCGCCGAAGTTGACAATGGGGTCAATACGGGCGAGAGCAGTGCGTCCACGGCACTCCATGCGCCAGAAGGCGTTGGCACCGCTCAGGGCGCCGAGGACAACGGCGGACGAGAGAAGTCTGGGTGCCATTTTGAGAAATTGGCACAGAGACTGGGAGGTGTGAGTTTGGCTGAATCTGATATCAAGGATGAATTCCGAGGTCGTCGAGATGGTCGGCGGACTTGGAAAATGCGAACAACGGGCAGTTCGAGGATATCGAATTTGTTGTTGTTGTTCGGAAGGTGAGGTCGAGCAGCGTCAAACTCGAGCTTGAAATACCAAGTGGGAGTGCGGTCACTGATTGTGAGCGTTTGCGCCTTCCCTTGTAACTAGGTATCTTTTTTGGCCCGAAACGGTTGTCAATTGACGACAGCTCGCGATAGTGGGTCCAGCGAGGATGGATTTCCAACTTTCTGCCGCGGTCTCGATGAATTGGGATAAATCCAAACTGCCTGAGGTATCAATCCCAGGCGGTGGCAGAATTTTTTGTTGTTGTAATTTTCACAGTCTGTTTGTCGTTGTCTCGGGGACTTGGTATTTTTTTTATTCGGACAACAACGTCGGCGATCACAGATGCGTGAAAGAGAGAGTGAGAAAAAGAATGCACTGTATAGTAGTCTTTCGACCCTAAAAGTTTGATCACAGGTGATTTGAAGGAATGTATGGGGTCGGAGGTGACGAAGCGAGTGAATGTTCGAGACACACACGTAGTCGAAAGGAGGACGAAATGCGTGGTGGTGGTTAGGAAACAAGAAAAAAGAGAGAGTGAGTGACTACTGGTGGATGGATATGGTGTGGTCAAAAGGGAAAGCGAGGACTCAGATCGTGGTACATGGTACCACGGTTACATTACTAAATGTAGGCAGATAGGTACCCCCTGTAAACCAGACGGGGGTGTTTTCGTTTGCATGCGCAATGAGAGTGAGTGACTTGAGTGAGTGCGTGGTGGACCAGCCAGAGGTGCCAGATACTGGGCAAACTGGGCGTGGGAAGTGAAGCCCGGCGTCGATTGTGGACACTCAGAGGTGTGGAGTGGAAGTGGACATCTCACTACCAGGCGTGGGTACAAGGTAGGTGGCGGCAGCGGCAGCCAGTGGGCAGGGATTACAGGGGTACCTGGAAAGGTAAGGTAAGGTACCTGAATTTGAAGAGGGTACTCGCAGGGTCAAGCCGCACGACAGCGCAAATCCCATTCATCAGTCCCCTCAATTCCATCCCAGCAGGAGGTCGGAGGAACAAGCGAGAGACACGAGGACTAGGTACGGTTTGTATGTACCTAGGTATCGTAGCTGCTATCCATCATTCAATCTATCTCTTTGCGTGCTACCCAGATTTCCCTATCTGAAAAGCCTGTGCGTGTTCAACCAACCACCGTTCCCTTATCCGCGTTCTGTGCATTGTTCAATTAGAATATGATCGCCCGGCCCTGGTCTCTTCTTGGGGTCGGTCGCCAGCCTATGAGATGCCCCGGGTACCTGACCTTTTCTTCATCTGTTCCGATACGATCCTTTTTTCTTCTGTACCAAGCTCACCAAGTTTCCCTTTTCTCGCAACGATGGATTCCGGGCCCCACATGCTCACAGCGATTGTCTGACTCTCGCAATCTGCCCAACAGTGGTCCCCCCTCCCACGTCTGCCACTCACGCTGCCAGAACCCTGAGAACCGCCGGGGGCACAGGCCACTCTCCTCCACCGGCGCCAACAAGTTGCTGGAGATCCTCATGATGCTTGGCACCTTGGCCGGCGGAGATTGAGAATTCAGGAATGAATGGAACGCCAGGGCACACAACAGCGGGCACCTGGCACACAGCAAATGTTCGCCCTTCAGGCCTGCCTACGTATGACTATGCTGTCATGCCTACGCGCCAGAGTGGTGCTAAGTTCCAACCCAGGGATGACGGCTCTTCCGTCGCGAACTATCCTTCTGGTTAGCACGTAGGCCCTAGCTTAGCCGCGATGATGCTGGGCTGCCGATGGGGGGATTTTGATGAATTGAATTGGCAGGAAAAGAGTCGGTTGCGATCTTGACACTCCCGCGCGCCCGACTCTGGGGGAGATGACATGGAGGGGCACATTACTGCAAGCCATCCCGCTCTGCCCGAGAGATCTGTCTGCGGTAACATGTCGCCTACGTAGTATGCAAACTGCAGGCACACAACCAGTTACGCCACGCCATGTAAGGGGTGTGACTGATGATGCTCTCCCGTCTGTAGTCACTGCAGATGGGCGTTGCTTTCTAATACAGTAGTGCCAAGCGCGAAACACTTTGGTTCAACGTTGGAATTTTTGGGCAAAACTCGAGCTCTATCTAGATTGCAAACATCAATTCAACAGCCTCAACGTGGACGATTGCATTTGCCGCCAGCGCATTCCACTAATGTAGTCGCATCCAACACTTCACACTTGCAGTCAACCCGCCACGATCTCGCGTATCACATTGCACCGCTCATTCATTTGTTTTCTGCGCTCTCTGTCGGTCTGCGTTGTCCCTTTTTCCGCCCAAGTGTGCCAGGGCCCCAACGATGGATGAGTGTACGGAGTAGGCTCATGAATCAATTTGGCTAAGAAAATCATCCCAAAATTTATCGCGCAGCAAACAATTGATTAATAGACGCGCATGTCCCGGCCTTTCATCTAACAGGGCAGGTCCACTGGGTGTGGGCTCCATTCCAACCCCATTGGCCTTCGCGAGAGTTCGCGAAGGGGATGTCATATGGGCGCATGAAGTTCCGAACTAACCCAACGGCCCGAGGCTGGTGCCAGAGGACGGTTCTGGTGTCGAGATACTATTGAGCGGCCTACAGAACTAGCACTTGCAGATTGCCATCTATCTTATTAATATTTCATCTCTGAGCTTCCATCAGGAGGATACAACAGGTTGCCCGGATATCCGCTTGTGACAGGAGTGCGTTGTGTACCCTTCTGCTCAGACTGATTACACATCTCGGGGAGAGGAACATGCGAGTTTAGCACTCATCGCCACCATGAAACTACTGTCCGGTATAATGCCTCGCTCCAAGGGAGAAATTGAATCATTTGAATTCTTCTGGCCTGAATATGTTGTATCAGAGTCACTCAACGACGGATAAATACTGCATATCATCAAACACTCGGCAAAGCTTCCACAGCACCTCTTGGACAGGAACAAAAGGGCTCTCTTGTTCTATGAGATTGCGTACTACACGGCAATTAGGAACACAAGAACCCGCTGGCCCGTATCGTGTCATATTAGCCTCGCCGCTGCTTGCATCTTCGGGTTGATTGTGTATCACGGTATTCGCTTCTCGGGTGAGCGTGACCGTCATGGTCGGTCATGAACTTGTTTCCCACGGGTACTGGCAGAAGCAGCCATGCTCAAAGAGAAGATCATGCTGGCCGTCGCCTAGATACCGCCACTTACACAAGCTTCCATGATGTTCGATTTCCCGCATGCATGGCCAGGCTGGCACAACACAACAGCAAGGTCCGGATTCCTGAGAGAGCACTGACTGAGCGGTTTTGTTATTGGGCTCTAACACCTACTCAACGTTTACGAGTTTGGATTCCCATGGCGTCAGTGCAGCAGTAGAGAGTTTGAGACTATTTACCCAGATACTCCACCCCATATTGTTCTCGAAAACTCGTGTTGCCAAGCTTTCCGGGGACCAGTCATCTTCCCCGGTGAGCATCCTATACTTGACTGACCTGCGACTGAATGATCAGTCGTCTATCAAGCCACACTCCATGCTGAGCTGGGCCCGGCGTCGTAGGTCTTCTTTGTGTGAAGCAGCGGGCTGTCTTGACTGATCTATTCTACTATGACGGGCGTTTAAGAAGTTTTGCTGGGGGGACTTCGGAATTGTGACTGTCGTAAACCAAGCCGAAAGTGGAGGGGCTAGAGGGGTAGTGAGGGGCAATCCTGCAGGGTTGGATCCCGTCCCCTTTAGTGGGCGCCCGAGATCTGTATATGCGATGGGCAGGGGTCGACGTTTCAAGTTGGCCCAGCCCGGCCAATCATATGCCATCTCGCGGCCGCCCGACGCCTCCTTTGGCAAGAGGCCAAGACCCAGGCAGCCAGGGGGGGTTCAAGGGCAGGGCCAAGCGCCCTTCAACCGAACGCCCAAGACGCCCCGTTCCTGCATGGCGATCGACCGTTTCTCCCCCCTTACGCCGGGAGGGCGTCCGTACCTGAAGGAAAAGGAAGCGAGTTCCTGGGCTTGACAGGTCACCGAGCCACACCGAATGGAAACCTCTTCTCTGCCCCCAAGGGCTCCCCGGTCTGTCAATTTACTCGTGCTTTCGAGCTGATGGCAAAAAGGAAGCGTCGCCGGCCCCTGATCGCAAAACGATTCGTAGACCTGGTCGAGATAAGTTATTATTACTTGCCAGTCACATGTGATTGATGCCTCGTCCGGCTTGAGCTGCCCATGTCTGATTCTTTTTTTCCGCGAGCGAATTCAGTTGTGGTCTATGTCCTGATGAAGATGATCTATTCAAAAAGATCGTCTTTTGAGGCTTGGAAGACTTTCTCTCCAACGTCATGAACATTCCCCACACGATGAAACTCGAGTAAGGAGCGGGCACTAAAACACTCACATGCCGTGACAGCCTTGATAAACGCGAGTCGTGTGGCAGAAGATGGCATTTCTCCCATCGTGTGTAAAATTCGTCGCGCTGACTCATCTCGACTTTCTTTTCTTCTCGAAACGCGGTTGTGCAGGCACGTAGGTCCTTTTTGGGTGTGGTAGCAGCGCTAGAGCACTCAAAACGGCTTCAACTATATCGACGTTCAGGTCAACGTTGCTTCGCGGGTCGCACGTACATGCCATGGTGCACCGAGCAAAAAGCAAGTGGTCAAGCCCAAAACGGCCCGTCAGACTTGCGCCCACCGTCATTCGACCACGCGCGGGTTCGAGTTCTACAGCATATGAGCCTCGTGCAATGTGTATTCGTTCTTTGATGCAGTCTCGGTCGATCTTGAAATCCACTTATGCACTTGCTAAAGTCGTTGTCACAAATTGAATACAGTCACAACCCAATGGCGCATCTAGATTCACAGCATGTATGAACAACTGATCAATCGGAGAAGACCCTACCAGCCAGTGGTCAGTCGAACCGCGCCATGAGAAGAAAAGCCCCGGTGTTTTAGGAAACACATCAAAAGAATAAACGTGTTTCTGATTTATGCTTCTTCTTGTGCGTTTTGCCAGGCCTCGAACGATACAGAACTTCGTCCGGCCGCCCAGGAACAAAAAAAAGAAAGTTTCGCTCTGGAGATGACAGGACTCGCACTTTAAGCTTTGCAATCGCCATCTGGGGAAGGAAGCCCGGGGGGTTCGTGGGTTTGGGGTTTAGACGTCAGATGGCTTTCTGAAACGGTACCTGTATGATATTCCTACACTGCGCCCGGACGCCAGGGGAGACCTTGGGAGGGAGAGGGAGGAGGACATGGATTTGGGCGTGTGTGCGCAGAGCTGATATAGTTCGGGCGATTATAATATCGTCCGAGCCCGGTCCCAAGTCGCCCGGTGATCACAACTTGATTGCGGTCGCAACTCCGTACCAAGGTGTTCTAGTTCCGTGACTATTGAAAAACTCGAGAGCAAATCGGAGCCGTCGTGATTTCCCATCCGAGGCAATTGTATATCTGGATAGGCTAGGCACAAATTCAAGATCTAATAATGATTTTCCTCGATCGGCCTTTCTAAAGCTTCACTTCTAGAACGTTTGGGTCCTGATTGACAGTTCTGCGTCAGGAATGACGCTGTCTCTGTCGGATCGCTCGTGGTTCTTCTTGAAGTTCTTGGCCTGCTTGGCCTAATTACCCATCCCTTGGCGTAGAACTTGGCCATGGCTTTTGATCGAGCCCGACAGTGAGCCATGATGATTGATTAGGCCTTGGTTTGACTTGATGTGCAGACAAGCGAAAGGCTGGACTTTGCATTGCCGCAGTAATATGCTTGCAGTGTCAAGAGCTATCCCTTTGAAGTTCTCACTGGCAATATTCATCACAGCTATACCTGGGACGAGGGTAATGATTTGTTGCGATGCTCATGGAGGTTTCCATAGATTTGACTGGTGTATTGGTGAAGTTTTGGTTCTGGCACAAGGAACTCGTACAGATCCAACTCTTGCGAGGCACGATTTCGAACTTGAACTGGGCTGTGACAGTTGAGACCATCAAGCAAGAGGATTGTTTATATGTTCTTTGCCTTGACTAAAGGTTTTCGCATCCTGTTTAATTCATGAAACTATCGTTTATTCCATCACAGCAATTATGGCCATTTTTGAAATGGCTGAGGCGCAGGTAGTAAAGATCATGATTCGCAATACGAGAAGGGGTGCTCTTGGTAAGAAACAGAGTGTCGTAAGTTTTGGCCTAGGTCAGATTACCGGTAGTACGCATTATCTCAATCTTGATACATACTACTCCGGCTCTATCCTTGACTGAACCTGTTGATGATGATGCTGAATCGGCCGTTGTTGACATACCGAGTCTCAACTAATCTTGTAAAGTTTCGAGTGTTAAGACGCATCGATCAGAGGGATTTAGAACCGCGTCCAAGCGAGGATGTGTAGAATGTATATCGTAGACAAGATGTTGTAAGCGGTGAGCATAATTGTCATTGTAAGCTTGAAAATGAGTATTCGATGGAATTTCACGAAAGATTTCTATGTATGATTGCTCTCCAAACACATCGATGGGCATCTATGTCCATGAACAAGCATGAAAGAGTTGGGTCGCTGACCGGCTCGCTTGGCTTCCAATGTTCAACAATATCAAAATCATGACCCGATGATCAATCACTGGATATATACTTCTGCGATGGAATGTTATGCTTGATATCTCAATTTGACATGTACAGGGCCTTGATCTGCAGTTGCCGTCATTCGAACGTCTTCTTGACCACGTCCGGCCCTTGCATGCGCTGCCCCCGTGTATTATGGCTTCCACCTTTGCGCGGAGATTTCTACGAAGGGCGTTTTCGATAACGTATCAATAAGAATGTCGCGACAAGCTGAGAAACTATTGGCTACTTTGGAGGATTCGAATATGTCCATGTTGTCACACTCTGAGTTAACTTCGAAATTCGATCAGGCGCTTCTCTTTTATTCTTCAGCCGTATATTGACAGCGAGCTGATGAGTGTACAAAATATCGAAACAAGTATCTGAAATGAATGAGATCAGGAATACAGACTGTAGTTGGACAATTGAATGTCCACCTGATGTAGATAATTATTCTACCATGTTGTGACGGGGACTGTTCCCTGAGAGCAGCTATTAAGTTGGTTCTTTTATTTTTATCAATATGTGGTCTTAGATCACAAAATACACTCCTTAGAAGGCATACATGTGAGTAAAGCATTCAAGAAAAGGAGTAGATTATATGTTGGAGTGTTTATTAAGCTTCCGGAGACACTGTTCTGCATATCGTCAACACTGCCAGCTACCACGAAAAACGAGAAAATTTGTGTTCTAAAAGCCACAATTTCGCAAATAAATACCACAAGAGGATATAACATTTCACAAACATTTGATTTAATCCCGTACCAAAGGAGTATGGTGATAGATACACCAACGTTACAATTGCATGTTGTTGGTGTTGAAGTAAGTGACGTACAGTGCGAAAACGGCCTTAATAACACTCAATGCAATTACGTAACAGCTAGCCACACCTCCAACCTTCAAGCCACACAATGCATCTCGCAGCTCTCCGTACTGTTGTCGCGTGTTACAAGTTGCACAACTTCCCAGTAATTGCCATTGCAAGCGACAACTCTTTTTGAAGGATGATAAAATTCCTGTGATCTCCGCCTGCGACAATGGACGATCTGGCAGGACTCGACTGGTCCTCGACCAACCCCGCCAAAGGGGCCCCCAAGACGACAACCCCGTTGGGCATGAGCCAGAACAACTTCTACCCGAGCCTTCAGCCCACGCCGCCTCCCCAGCTTTCTGGGCGCAATACGCCATTGTCTGCCCAGGGATCCGGATTGAACGCCTTCAAAGCCACATCGACCAAGCCCGCCGGCGACAGCTTCAGTAACCTCGTCAACTTTGGCGGCGCCAAGAGTAATGCGAACCTTAGCTTGCGCGAACGGCAGGAGCAGCTAGAGGCCGAGAAGAGGAGGAAGGCCGAGGAGCAGAGGAAGCAGATGCAAGCAAACTGGGGAGGCGCAAACTGGGACAGCCTGGGCTCGGCCAGTGCATCGCGAACGGCATCGCCAGCTGTACCTCTGGCCAGTGCCGGAATAGGGGCACCAGCGGCACCAGCAGCAAAGAAGCCACAGGACGACGACGATGATCTCTTTGCAGCTTTCAACAGGCATACGAAAGTCGACACCTCAAGCCACTTACCCCCGCCGGTACAGCCAACCTCTGGCAAGAGCACGCCGGCCAGCGCTGCTAGACTGGACTTGAGCAATGCAAGCGCCTGGAACGTTCCAACAACCTCGGGTGGTGGAGGCGGTGGTGGTGACTTTGGCGACGACGACGACCCTTTCGGTCTCAACGATTTCAAATCAAAAAGCTCACAGCAGCCGACGCCAGCCCCTGCTCAGATGGAAGATGATGACTTCCTCGGTGATCTCGGAAGGCCTGTCGAGGAAGTCCGTCGCAAGACGGAAGCTGCACAACCAAAGCCAGAGCCTGGGAAGCCGATCGAAGACTCCGAAAGCGATTCCGAGCCAGAACTACCTCAGAGATCTAGAACCGATGACCCATTCGACAAGGCAGTGGCAGAACTGGTTGACATGGGATTTACCCCGGAGAATGCCAGACGGGGTCTTACAGAGAGCGGCGGCGGCCTGAATGTTCAAGCTGCTGTTGGTTGGCTTTTGGATGATGCGCACAAGACAGCAAGAAGGGAAAAGCAGCCCTCAAGAGACTCCCCGGCCGAGAGGAGTCGTGTTCGGGAGGATGCTGGGCGCTCGAGAAACAATGCCAGTCCTGCCTGGATGAGAGAGGAGAACCCCAATTTGCCGCCACGAGGAGATAGCCGATCGCCTGCAGCAGGCACCGGTGATTTCTCCCAGAAAGCAGCAGCCATGGGCACAAGTTTCTTCAAGACGGCCAACTCACTATGGAAGCAAGGCCAGAAGCAGGTTCAGAAAGCGGTCGCGGACTTTAACCAGGAAGGCGGAGATCCAAACCAGCCCAAGTGGATGAGATCTGCTCAACATGAGGGGCTTGAGAGACCTGAAAGACCCCAGCCACGAGAGAGGCAATCAGCATCCGCCACTGACGAGGCCATGATGCTCGATTCTGGCGGCAGACCAGAAAAGCATGCCTCCCGCTCAAGGGAACCACCGTTTCCCCAGGACTCGAGACGCGATTTCCCCCGGGATCGATCACCAGCCTTGCCCAGCCGACCTGCACCGCCGTCGGCTGCACCTTCGCGACAGCAGACACAATCCCCAATGGACCCTAGGAATCGTCTCAATAAACAGTTGGTAGAAGAACAGAGTGCCCAAGCCTATGTCAGCCCGGCCAGGAGGAAGAAGGCAACACCCCAGCCACAAGCTCCTCCTGAGCCAGAAGTTGATTTATTCAACACCACTGCTCCTGTGCCTGCGGCCAAGCCACAGCCTCAAAGATCGAGCCAGCCATCTCCGGCCCTCGGAAAACCATCCAGCCAGCCAATCTCACGAAGCATCACCCCTCGGCAGCCAGTACCGACGCGGCAAATCCCCAGTCTCGCGCCGGCAACCTTGCAAGCATCGACTCGACAGCGTCTGGACGGAACAGCTCATTTCAAGCGTGGCGACTTTGATGCCGCCCACACTGCCTACACCAACTCGCTCAAGGGCGTTCCGCAAGCACACCCGCTCTGTATCGTACTCCTGACCAATCGCTCGCTCACTGCGCTGAAAACCGGCAACCCTAAGCAGGCCGTGGACGATGCTGATGCGGCAATTTCGATCATAGGACCATCTCGCGGCGATGGTGAAAAGGTCGCTCTTGGAGATGGCGAACAGAGAGACATGAAAGATCTCTATGGTAAGGCCTTGAGTCGAAAGGCGGAGGCGCTCGAGCAAATGGAGAAATGGACAGATGCTGGCAACGTGTGGCAACTCTGTGTCGAAGCAGGAGTTGGTGGTGCCACTGCGACTGCTGGTCGCCAGAGATGCCAGAAAGCCCTTGCTCCCAAGCCCAAGCCAACGCCTCGACCTGTGCAAGCAGTTCGGCCAAAGCCATCCGCAAGCTCAAGTCTAGCGCCTCAGAAGGACTCCGAGGCAGTCAAGAGACTCAGAAACGCCAACAAGGCAGCCGAAGCAGCCGACGACGAAAAGTTTGCGCTCAGCGAAAAGGTGGATGCTCGCATCGCAGCATGGCGCGACGGCAAGAGAGATAACTTGCGTGCCCTGATCGGTAGTCTAGACACGGTGCTTTGGGAAAACAGCGGCTGGAAGAAGGTCGGTCTTCATGAACTCGTCATGGCGAACCGTGTCAAGATTCACTACATGAAGGCCATTGCCAAGACCCATCCAGACAAGGCAAGTAATCGAAATTAAGTTTCGAACAAAACATGCAGTTCACTGACTCTTATCTAGCTTCCTCAAGATGCCAGCACAGAGGTCAAGCTGATCGCAGCCACGGTCTTTGCAACACTGAATGAGAGTTGGGACAAATTCAAGGCTGAGAACGGCCTATAGAGCGGAGGTTTATATCATGATGAACATTATCTACTTTGAATCAGCACGTTAGGCGTATGATGAATAAATTACTTCACATGAGCAGCACGCGACAGCCTGCTGTTCTTGAACATTGTAAATATTTGGTTCAAATAATTTAAAACCTGTGGTGCAACCAACATGATGGTAGTCTTCAACGTTGTGATAGAAGATCAACAAGATCATGAACCTCGATAAGTCACAGACATGGCGTACGCCTCTGCGCATATCGGTATATCATATGTTACATTACAAGGATGGTCTCAGGTAAGTTAGTAGGACTGGGATCGGCACTATATATTATAAAACCAGCTTACGACGATACTATAGTGTTTCGCTTCAAGCTCTAATTTTGACATCGCCTCGACTTCTTAGCAAGCGATATGTAAGACATCCTTAGTTGTTGCTACAGTCAACGGCATCTCCATAACACAACTCCATTGTATATGGGAACAGTAAAACAGGGACCCACCACGTGACATCTAGGCACTCCGTTCCCCCTTATCATTACATAAAAGGCGGGACTGGTTGCAGATACTGATAAGTACAAGGTGATTTGATAGAGAGAGAAAAACAGGGGATCGACTATTCTTGTGGCATACTCTCTTGCGAGTGCCGCCGCGATGGGTGTAAAGGACATTGCCTCGACGGCAAAGTCGGCGTTGAAATCAAAGCTGAAATTCCGTTTTTCGCGCTCGAACAAACCCCCGGCCGCAACTTCTACAAGTAAGTATTAGATCTGAGAACGATATATGACGGTCAAATGGACTCATGTATGATATCTAGGCAATGCCAACGTAACTCCGAGTCCATCGAGTGCAAGCCCGCAATGCCATGTTCCCGCACCAACCCAGGTCGAGGGCGAAGTTCCTGCAGCGGCTACAGGGCCCGAGCCTGCCAGTGTTTCTACTACGGCCGCTTCTTTGACCAGTGCTCTTACCCCCGAGAACTCTTCGAACATTGAGGAACAGGAGGCGCACCCTGAGCAACCCGTCGCCCTTTCCCCCGCCCAAAATCTGTGGGATGAGGCTTACAGAAGCTTGGCAGAGGACAATGAAACATCCGAACTTGTCAAGGGATATGTCAAAGTCCTCGTTGCTCAATTTGGAGATGGATCGCTGTCTTGTGGAGTCGATGATAATGAGTCAACGTCTCTCCAAGCCGTCGGTGAACCTGCTCGGGCGAAGGACCCCGTCCTGAGGGGGCAAAAGATGAAAGAATTGCTTCTCGCCGGCAAGAGCAAGGTCGCTACTTTGGCAAAAGTTGGGCAGTGGGTCGACAACGCGTCCGGTTTCTTGACCTCTGCAAAGACCGTGATCGACTTCGCCGTTGACAACGTTCCTCAGGCCGCCTTGCCGTGGGCGGGTGTCTGTATCGGATTCCAGGTGAGGGAAGCCCTTGCACTGTAGCATATTGCTCATTTCTCATGTTGACCTTTGGAAGATACTCGTACAACCACTGAAGGCGACGCCCTCTAATCTCAAGGGCATAGCTCTTGTAAACAAGCGGATGAAGTGGTATTGCGCTCTGACGGATAGTCAGTTTGACACGGAAGCTCGAACAGATGGAAACGACCACTCCAGCAAGCTTGGAGACCAATTAAGAGATCAGATTATTGATCTATACAAGGCATTACTTGTCTATCAGATGAGGAGCGCTTGTTGGTACTACCGGTCCAAAGGGATGATTATCCTCCGAGGTCTTGTCAACATCGACGACTGGGATGCAGAATTGAAAAAGGTCACTGATGCCGAAGACGCCCTCCAAAAAGACATTCGGCAGTTTACTGCAGAGGACATGAGGAAGAACCTAAAAGGACATCTTCTCGGTGAAGCCAAAGCTAACAAAGCTATCTCCATCGGACTGGAGCACTTTACACAAATGTTCACTGACTTTTTGGAGTCGCGAGAGAAGGACGATGCTGCAAAGTGTCTTTGGGATTTGTTCTTGATCGATCCTCGGCAAGCCATGGAAGACCTCAAGAAAAGGAAAGGAGAGCCCCTAAGTCCAGCGAGCGACTGGATCCTAGATACCCGAGAATACGCAGCCCTCACAGACTGACACAGCGACTCGGGTCAGCTCTTGTGGTTAAAGGGCCTTCCTGGCACGGGAAAGACGATGCTTTTGATTCGCATCATCGAAACGCTTCAGAACCAGTTTTCCGACATCTCTCCCAAGGTGGCCTACTTCTTCTTCCAAGGTACTGGCGGTACTAAAACGCACGCGACCGCTACCGCCGCGCTGAGGTCCTTGGTGTGGATGGTCCTGGTGCAACAGCCAGAGCTGAGGAAGCATCTCGAGTCGGCCATCAAGAGGAAGGGGCCTTCACTGTTTACGGGGGAACAGGCTCTCCAGTCTCTGCTAGAATTGTTCAAAGTTATGCTCGAAGACCCACGGCTCCTGCCCACTTACATCATCGTCGATGCCCTCGACGAGTGCCTGGACGACCTGAAAGACATCCGGGACTGTATCCGGCACTCCTTGTCGAAATCCAACAAAGTAAAGTGGCTGATTTCTAGCCGGCCCATCGTGAATCTGGACAACAGCGTCCCGCAACTTCAACTGATCGAGATCGACGCTGGAAGGCTCGACGGTCCAGTCAAGATCTTTATCGAACACAAGCTGTTGGCTCTCGAAAAAAAGCCCGGCTACAATGAGGACGTCTTGAAGAAACTTTCTGTCGAGATACAAGAACGTGCCGGTAATACCTTCTTGTGGGTGGCGCTCGTGTTCATCGAGCTGTTGAAAGAGGATGAGAACCTTCAATGCCCATTTGGCATTGACGCGCTCGAGATCGTCAAGCAAACTCCAAGAGGGCTCGATGAGCTCTATGGTCACATGATGGGCAAGATCGAGAGAAGCGAGTTGAATGACAGAAAAAGATCCAAGGCCATATTGTCGACCATGCTTCTCGTGCAGAGGCCTCTCAGCTTGTCCGAGCTGGATATACTGGTCGGTCTCTGCCCGAACAAGGACGTTTCGATAATCGAGACAATGGTCAAGAGATGTGGCTCGTACCTCATGGTCGAAGAGCACAAGGTCTTATTCATTCACCAATCGGCAAAAGATTGTCTACAGAAATATTTCGAATCAGACACTCAGCAAGATGAGAAGGGTCGCGGGCACGGGGATGTTGTTTCCCAATCTATCAAAGCCATGATCCAAGGACTGAGTCAGAATCCATACAAACTGTCATACGACACCGAGGCAAGGTCTTTGGTGGTACCAGACCCAGATCCCCTTGCTCCCTACAAGTATTCTTGCGTGTTCTGGATGGATCATCTCGGCTATCAGATACGCGAGGCCATTTCGTCCCATAAAGAACCCGAAAATTGCAATCAGGTATTGGCTTTTCTGGAGAATCACTCTCTGGTTTGGCTCGAAAGCATGTCACTTTTTGGGGAAATTTCTTACGGACTTGCATCCATCCAAAATCTATTGGCCCTGATACCAAGACGGCCGCCAACTAATAATCAATTAGTTCCGGATCGAGTTTGCCAAACCCAATCTGGTCTCATCGAAATCTTGACGGATCTTGAGAGATTCGTCTCCAGAAATGCATCTGTGATAGCAACGGTTCCACTGCAAATATACGGCTCAGCACTCCTTTTCAGCCCTCAGACCAGCAAGATCCGAAATTCACAGTGGAGAAAACGGTCCGATTTCATCGAGGACATCTCCGGAATCAAGGAAGCTTGGGGTCCGTGTCGGTTTATCCTCGACGAATTTGGGATTGTATTGACATCTGGTATCAAGCATGTCGTTTTCTCACCGGATGGCAAATTACTGGCGACTGCCTCGGTGTATGGAACCATTCGCCTTCATGAAACAGCTACCGGCATATCTACAAGAGTGCTTTGGAAGGACAACAGCACGAGATCAATAAGTTTTTCGCCCAACGGCGAACTCCTTCTGACTGCACACGGAGACAACTCTCTCCGACTTTGGACAACAGCAACAGGCGAGTGCAAGAGAGTACTTCATCATGATGACCACCCGAGCATTGCCAAGTTTTCCCCGAGTGGTCGGCTTTTCTCATCATTTTCCGATTCCACGATCAAGATCTGGGACACGTCAACTACAGCTGTGAGACGGGTGCTCCCAATTGCAAAGCAAGGTGACATGGACCACCTGTGGCGAGATCTAACCTTCTCGCATGATGATCGATTGATTGGAGCACTCACCGAGGGTTGCAGAATACGCGCTTGGGATATCTCATCCGGTGAATTAGTTGGCATGGTTGGCGATGAACGCACCTGGGGTATCTCATCCTGTCAGTTAGTTGGCATGTCTGTGAGTGGCGAGAGAGACCCAGAAAGGATTCAGTTCTGGCCGGATGGCAAGATTCTCGCTCGCTTTCATGAAAGAACTGAGCTTTGGGAGCTCAAGAATGACAGATTGAAAATGCTCGTCAGCCACGAGCGGGGGGACAATCATTCATTCGCTCCCCAAACTCTGTCTCAATTCATCTCGGCGCTCACTTCAAGCATTGGAGACGATCTTCGGCGGATTTTAGCAGAGGCGCCATGGACTGTGTTTGGCCATCTCATTACCTCAGCTCTCTGTCCACATGACAAACTTCTTGCGACTGTTGCGCCCCCGTCAGAAAATCAGCTGAATGAGGTTATGCTTTGGGATGTGTCAGAAGGCAGACTTGTAAAGTCTTTGAGAGGGCATAGCTCTTCCGTCGAATCTGTCGCCTTTTCACCCGAGGGTCAAACCCTTGTATCGTCCTCGGCAAATGGGGAAGTGATACTCTGGGATATCTTGGTCGACGCTCCAGAAAACTTCCTAGAAGACCAGGGCAAGCAATCTGGGTCCGTAAAGATCATTGCCCTCTCCAACAATGGCCAAGTTGTTGCCACAGCCACCGAAGACCGAGCTCGAGTTCGAGGAACGAGCTCATACATCAGACTCTGGGACACAAAGTCAGGCTGTTTGATTCGAACGTCCGAGGAAAGCTGGCGGGGATTACCAGAAATCTTGGCCATCGCTTTTGATCCCATGGACGCAACGCTTGTATCTGTACACCCCCGAAAAATTAAGTTTTGGGACAGCGCAACAGGCGGATTACGGCATGTATTGGACATGCCCCAATTGCAAAACCTGGGATTGAAGATGAGGAGTTGGCGAGCAATGAGATCGCAAGGTCTGGGCAAAGTCCTTTTTTCTCCCGATGGAAAACATTTGGTAAGCACTCGCTGGACCGAGCACTCAAATTTAGAGGTGGAACACTTCAATATCACGACCAGAGCATCTGATTGGAGTAATGCAATGCCACGCGGAGGTTTTGTTCGTGCCTGGGGCTTCTCACCTGACAGCAAGCTCCTGGCGGTCTCTTTGGGTCGGAAAGTGGTAGTTTGGGATGCGGAAACAGGAGCTCTGCTGGGAGCCGTGAACCGGCCGTCCCAAGAGCGACGCGATCGGTATGGGGTTTTCTCTGAGGCTGTAGCTGTGTCGTCTGGCGGCGAGACTATCGCCTGCAAGGAACAGAATCGCGACAAGACGATCCAGCTTTGGAATGTTCAGGATGACACGTTGACCCAGGAATTCGAGGTCGAGTATCCAGTCGATACACTGTCGTTTTCTGCAGACGGCCACTATATCAACGCTGGCCTGGGCCGCGTTTGCCTGAACAGCACACACAAAGACTGCAGCCATATCCCAAATGGTTCTGCTTCTGTGATTCTCCCAGGAGCCTCCGGTGCCTCACGAGAATTGGAAGATTGGATTGTGAAGGATTGGCGAAAGGTTATCCGACTGCCTCACGATCGCAGTGCAACGGCGGCTGCCTTTTCTCACGGCAATCTGGTCATAGGTCATAAGTCTGGCGATGTGACCTTTTTGAAGCTGAAGGAAGACGTGGATAGTACCACTATGCAGTAGCTAGCACCGCGCCGGATATGGATATAAGTTGAGGAAGTAGCTATTCCGATCATGGTCTCGAGATTAGACGGCCATCCACGGGGCACTCTTGGAGATCTTCTTCAGCCACGATTGATGGATGTGAGGGTCGATATCTATAAGAATTTATTCAATTGACTGAGTCCATAGTTGGCAGTGAGAGATCCAACTTAGTCCTCTACCAGGGCAGAGGCCCTGCCGGTTGTGTTTGATGAGTTTTGTATAAAAGATGTAGGTCTCGTGCCAAGGCCGCCGCAGCGAAATGTATGTTAAAGTGTATTAGAGTGCGCGCGAGACGCGCCGTCTATGATCATGATCCCGGCGGCACCCGCTCCCGAGACTATCCCTGTCGGCCGGCTTCATGTTTGCCCTTTCGCAGGTAGGTAATGAGCAAAAGTGCATCTACACAGTATCTAGGTGTGGACATGGTATGACGAGTGAATGCTCTGATCTCGCGATTGATCCGGGTGCCGGACCCGAAAGAATCCTGCCTTACAATTCATTTCCACCCGGCTGAAATCTTGTCGCGTGTCGTGCAAGTCACAGGTTATTCGGGGGATGCGCAGAGAGATGCGGGTGAAGAGGCGCCGAGAAGACGCCGGACCCGATATTCTTTCCCTCTCCGCTCCCACTCTCGCCCCCAGGAAACCCGCTTTTCCTCTCCGCGATTCTGTCCTGTCTTGCTTGCAACGGACCCGCCAACCCCAGCTATTGGTTCGTCAGATCCCATCGGTGTGGTCAAGAGCCTGGCTCGCCTGGGGGAAGAGAGGCTCGAATCACCATGACGTCAGTCATCATTCTCTGCGCGATATCTCTGCCCCCGTATCTCTCGTCGTGCGCACTTCGTAGCCTCGGCCGGGTTGCCCAAAGAGGCAATCCGAGAGACACCAAAAGCGGATCTCCAATGAAGGAACGCTGGGGGTGGAAACGCGGTTCTCCAATTAAACTCGATCTGGAAGAAAGACGAGGCTCAAGAAAAAACTAAGAGGGACCGTGCCTGGAAGGAAGGAAGCAAGAGTCTCACATGCAATGCATGGACTGTGGTTAGGGCATTTTCTAGATTGTCATGTTCAGCACCATTGTGCTCAACTTTGCATCTTGGCTCAGCGAGTGAGGCTTTTGAGTCGCTCGAGTTTCATTTGGAGGAAATGCTCTGAGGATGCGTGACTCTGACCAGAGATGGAATTCTTGTCAAAATAGGATTCCCTGTCTATCGTAAAACGAAATAAGAAAAGAGACAAAAAAATCAACCACACGAACTTTTACCCTGGCGCCGGCAGCCTCGAAAACAGTCGGGCAAAATGTACGAACGGGAAACAACGTACTTTGTAACAATGCCCACCTTGGCTCCTTCCATGGATTATAAGCAAGGAGTTGCGAAAAGAATTGTGGATCTCCCACATGTAGCGCAGCCCACAAAAAATGCATCTCTCTCTTCCTATCATCAGTCATTCACATCACTTTCCCCCCGGCCAAGCACCAAGCGAAACTGAGAAATTGCTGGTACGTAGCCCAGAAGTTTGGGACGGGGATGATGTGAGAAACGATCGGCATGCATCTTTTCCTCAATGCGTATGCTAGCCACGGGCTAATCGAACGGTCAACAGTCTTGGCGCTGTCTTGGAACCCGCGATGACTACTATTAGGTATTATGACGGAGATGCCAGAGGGAGACGGACGGACAGAATGCTTGCAGCCGGACTAGATACAAATACTCGCCGCCGTCCGCTGCTGGCTGTCCGGCCCGGACTCTGCTAGAAGACGATCTCTAACTATACTCTCTCTCTCTTTCAACCTTATCCTTGGCGTTGTGAGCGGCCTGAACTTGTTCAATCGCATGAGACTCACGACACAGTTGCCATCTGACACCACATTGGGACCGCAACCATGAAGAAGTACTTTGGCCTCCGGGGCAAAGCCCTCAACTATGCCGTCAGTATCATTGCCGGCTGCGATTTCCTACTCTTTGGTTACGGTAAGCAGGAGATATATACATTCATCCTCTGGAACGCAAGCACAGGTGGCTAACTCAATATGACCAACAGACCAGGGTGTCATGGGAGGAATCTTGACCATGACCCAGTTCCTCTCAGTCTTTCCCGACATCAACCCTGAAGAAGATGGCATCCCGAGTGAGCTCAAGACGTCGCGATCGACAAACCAAGGTATTGCCGTCGCGGCGTACAACCTGGGTTGTTTCCTGGGCGCCCTAATCACCATCTTCATCGGCAACCCGCTTGGTCGGAAACGTATGATTATGCTCGGCACCAGCATCATGGTTGTCGGCGCCATCCTGCAGGCCTCGGCGACGACGCTGCCGCACCTCATTGTCGGGCGCATCATTACTGGACTTGGCAATGGTGGCAACACGTCTACCATACCGACTTGGCAATCTGAGACGTCGCGCGCCCACAAGCGCGGCAAGCTCGTCATGATTGAGGGCGCTCTCATCTCCTGCGGTATCATGATTTCGTACTGGATCGACCTGGGCTTTAGTTTCGCCGACGGCAGCGTCGCCTGGCGCACCCCGCTGGCCTTCCAGATCGTCTTCTGCCTCATCATCCTGTCCACCATCTGGGCCATGCCCGAATCTCCCCGATGGCTGATCCTCAAGGGGCGCGAGGAAGACGCCATCGAGGTCCTCGCCGCGCTCGCCGACGCCGAACCCGACGCCAAGGAGGTCCACAACGAGTTTGTGGCCATCAAGGACGCTGTCACGGAGATGAGCAAGGGCTCCTTTGCCGACTTGTTCACCATGGGCAAGGAGAGGAACTTTCACCGTACTGTGCTCGCTTACACGAACCAGATGTTCCAGCAGATCAGGTGAGTCCCTTTCATGAACTCGTAACGTAGATCCAGCGACTGACTTTATACTTAGTGGTATCAATCTAATCACATACTATGCTCCCGTCATCTACTCTGGCCTCGGCATGTCGTCTTTCATGTCGAGACTGCTAGCCGCCCTCAACGGTACCGAGTACTTCCTCGCCTCCTGGCCTGCCGTCTTCCTCGTTGAGCGCGTGGGCCGTCGCAAGCTCATGCTCTTCGGTGCTGCGGGTCAAGCCGCGACCATGGCGATTCTGGCCGGCGCAAACTCTCAGCCGGACAACTCGGGCTGCCAAATCGCCGCCATCGTGTTCCTGTTTGTCTTTAACAGCTTCTTCGCCGTCGGATGGCTTGGCATGACTTGGCTATACCCGGCTGAGATCGTGCCGCTGCGCATCCGCGCACCCGCCAACGCCCTGTCGACCTCGGCCAACTGGATTTTCAACTTCCTGGTCGTTATGATCACGCCCATTGCCTTCGACTCGATCTCGTATAACACGTACACCATCTTTGCCGTCATCAACGCCTTCATGGTGCCCTCGGTCTACTTCTTCTACCCCGAGACGGCGTACCGCTCGCTCGAGGAGATGGATACCATCTTCCACAAGGCGCCCGGGGCCAAGGGCTGGCTCAGCGTGGTCGGCGTCGCCCGCCGCGAGCCCAGGCGCTACGGCAAGAACGGCGAGCTGCTCATCGAGTACGAGAAGACGGACGAGCACAAGGCCCACGTCGGCCACCACGACTACCCCAGCGACGGCCCGCCTTCGTCCGATGCGGAGAAGGCTCGCAGCGGCGTGCTCGGGGCTAACCTATAATGTCGCTTTGATATATTGGAGCGCGTGTGTCAACTTAGAAGGTTGTTGTTGCAACTGAAGATGCGAGCCTACAATTAAGATCGGCCGAGCATGTGAGGAAGAAAGATAGAAAGATAGAAGGACTCAGTCCACTGTGGACTCTTTTTGAAAGGTCAACGCCTTGCTATGCATTTTGCTAAATCATGAATAAAGATACCCTTTGCCTTTGCAATTCTAATATGTCCTTCCGCGCAATATACCAGTGTGATTTTGACAGTGACTTTGAGATCGTCCTGATGTGAGTACAAAAGACGATGGTATGTTGCAAGAGAACGGTGTCGCCTCCCCAGAGCGAATGAGTGTCCGGTCGTGAGAATGAAGAAGCAACGTGCCCTTCCACACCTCTGCTTCTATTACCCCAGACTCGGCTCAACTCTTTCGCATCGTACCTGTCTCCCCTTTACAGACCCAACATCCTCCGCACGCCGTCGCGGACCTTCTTCTCGTACTCGGCGCGGTGGTTGCGCCACATCTTGGCGGCCTCGACGTTGGCGGGGGACTCGTCGTTGGGCTCGGCCAGCATGCTCATGACGGAGATCAAGATCTTCTCGACGCTCTGGATCGGGCTCCACCGCTCCGACGCGTGCTCGTAGTGGTTCGGGTCGTCGCCGGGCGGGTGGAGGATCGATATGCAGACCAGACCGCTGGGATAGACTGCCGCACACCATAAATGTCAGCCCTCTCCCCCCTCTCTCTCTCCCGTAATCAATCGTGGGTGGTAGGTAGAGGAAAGCTTACCGTTGGGGTGAAAGATCTCCCCCAGAAACTTCATGCTGGGCGGCGCCAACGGGTAGTCCTTGGGGAACTTGAGCTCGGCGGGGAAGACGCCGCCCTCGAACGGCGTGCCCTCGGGCCCCTGGATCAGCGCCTCCCAGTGCAGCAGGTCGTCCTCGGACACGGGCCCCGCCGTGATGCCGTCGGGCGGGTTGTTGGTCAGCGCGCGGTACTCCTGGAGGAGCCGGCGGTGGGCGGTCGACGCCATTTTCTTTCTTTGTGGGAAGGGAGGATACGAGGCGGCGGTGTGCGGTTCTGCGGGTTGCGCCAGCGGTGGGAGGCTGGTCGTGGTGTTTTCGGAGGCGGCGACGTCTCTGGTGAGGGAAGGCAGAGGTCGAGCCTGGCTAGAGGCAAGACTCGTGGTTATAAAGAGTGGTAAGGCAAGTGGATGAAGCAGGTCTCTGAATGGATCCCTGGGGGTGAGACCCATGATGCCACAGACGGCGATAAGAGGAGCGGCGCTCAGTCAGGTACCTGCGGCTCTGACCCACCCCCACTATAGGCAAAGATGCCCCGCCGCCACCAACCTGGAACACAATCATTCAACGTTGTTTTGTCTGGGTTGGGGTAATGTGCGGCTGAGGTCAGAGTTAGGGTAGATCATACTAACCTGAATTCTAAGCAAAAAGAAGATGCGTTGTAAATTATCGGCTCTCAAGACTTGGAATAGTATTTTAATTTTAACATCTCTTAAACCGAATCTAACATTGCAGATTTTATAAGCACGGGAGGACAAGATGGGCAGAACAGTATATCGCTATAAAAAAAAAGTTGCCCTTTGTAGTGATCCGTCTCCAATACATACGCATGCAACATTCACAAATGCGATATATATAGATTCAAGTTCCCAGTAATTGTTCAGAAACATTTCTCACTGGATGAATGGCACGTAGAGAGCACTGCTCAAGCAGGTACCGTGAGGATGATTGCGCTCGTATATAGCTTAATATCAACACACAAAGCCCACCAACACAGGCCTGTAGTTGCATGACTTGCTTGTAATCAATATATTTACACATACAATAGGCAACCATATTCATGTAATAAACCTTGAGAGGCGACAAGAAAATGCATGCGACACTTTGTGAAAGCCGCAAATGAGTATACCTAGTCTTGGCATGGACCTTGCCCCAGCGTACCTTCCCGCCAGGGTCCAACTGCGAGCACGGGCCGTTTCAGAGTACGTGCACTCAAAATTTCTGGTTCAAACTTCTATCTTGGTCGTCATCTGCAGTCCTCGAATTGATTCTCTTGCCATCATACATTTCGTCACAATCAACATTCACAATTTCTTCTTGGACGCTTTCTAATTATACAAGAAAATCAACAAGTTTCCCTTCCGAGCAGAATTCTACGCAACATGTCTAAACGACCCAAGGCGTTCCTGAAGCAGCAGGCAAAACCCAAACAGAAGAAGGAACAGGTAGGTGCAGACTTTCAGCCCACAAAGCAAGCTCTAGGGTATGCGACATTGCTTGCTAACCCCCAGACCAGTCATTGAACACTGCCGATGACTTCCAATCAGGTAAGAAAAGACCGATCAATGTGTATAATCTATAATTCTAACATAATCATGAGCTGGTGTGGACTTTGAGGAAGCCGCGGGCAAGTGGCGAGCCGGCGATGCTGTCAAGTCCATGAGATTCTTCCAGCGCGCCATCGAGACATATGACCAAGGATTGAAGGCCTTTCCTTCTAGCTCGGACCTTGCGTACAACAAGTCAGACTCTTCCAATGGCATAACCATGTCCTTCCTTCACTGACATGCTCCCAGGGCCCGCGTTCTGCTGGAGGTGGCGACGCATCCGATCCTGGTGGAACAGCTCAAGGTCCCAGTCGTGCAAGCTCTCCGTCAAGCATTGGATGCCCATCGCTATGTGTTGAAGCTGGACCCCGATAATCCAGACGCTCTTTACAACACGGCACAGGTGCTGACCAGTATTGCTGAGGAGATTGGTGGCGACGATGAAATGCCGGACAAGGAAGCATTGAAGCTCGTTCAGGAAGCTTTGGATCTGCTCTCAAGATGCTACTCGATTCAAGAGACGAAGCTTCAAGAAAGCATCGAGCAAGAACGCCTGGCTAACGAGCAAGCTACCAGCATGGAGACAGAGGCTGCATCCGACGTTGCCCCCTCCGCCCAAGAGGGACATGACCACGACCATGACCATGAGTCAAATGATGACCAATGGTTCACCGTCGTCGAACCGGTCACGCGAGACAGTCTCATTGAAACGCTGTTGGCCGAAATCAACGCCCTCACCTTGGGTTGTAGCATCTTGATAAACATGGACGATGCTCCGCCCTCGACGCTACCGATGATTACAGAACGCTATGAGACTCTAGATCAGAAGATTTCGTCCTTGACACAGGGCAACCAAGAGAGACTGCAGGAAATATCCTACGCCAAAGCCGAATTTGTCTCTGCAGTCCTAGGGGTTAGCTTCAAGGAGGGTACGGTCGATGCTGCGAAGTACAAGCAGAGGCGCGACGCCACTTTCAACGTCCCAGAGCTTGTGGAAAACGGCACATCCGATACCTTGCTCGCCAATGCTCGATCCCTGTTGGCTTTCAACTCGGCAGTGGGTGAGCTCGACCCAGCCCAAGGGCCACTTCGGTGGGCTGCTCTTACCGACTGCAGCAAGCACCTGACGCGTGCTTCGAAGACCCAAGGCCTGTCAGCGGCGGATTTGGCCATGACTCACCTTTTGCGCGGAGACGCAAATCTTTATCTGTATGCCCTTGCCGTGCCCCCGGTGTCGTACGAACTTGCCATCAAGACCGCTGCCTCACTGGCCAAGAACGCCGAGGGATACTACCGCAATGCTAGCAAGCTCTCAACCGAACAGGAATTGAAGGCAGTGGCAGCCTTGCGTATGAGAGTCTCGCAGCACCTCCATCAGCAGGTAGTAGAAGGCGCTCAGATCAGCATTGCTTCGGTCGTGACTGAGTGTCCAAAGGGTCAGGAGTGGGCTGTATACCAGCTCGAGGATATGATGAGTGAGGGTTTGTTGCCAGAGAGTATGGCAAATTAGAATAGAACACAAGAGTAAAGGCCTCTTTGGCATGAGTCACAAATACCAAACAAGTATGATTTGAGAAACGTGAAAATAACTATTGGCTGAGTGTTGAGATGATGGAGTTTTGTATACTAGATTGAAGTACATCAAGGTACTTATTCTGGCTCCGTCCCTGTGCACAATGTCCTGGCTGTAGCTTTGAGATTCATAACTAATTGCCAAGCGATTTTGATCTGCCTTGAACAGTATCCATTGTTAAAAGGAAATAGATCCATATATAAAACAATATGCGAAAAGACTGAATCTTTTTTATAAATGAATCCGAGTATAACATGAGTTCGAGACGGCCGGCATTTAGCCGCAACGGTGTCGATCCACTTTTGCGGGAATTCAGGTGGGCGAAAGTCCGTGCAGCTTTGCTAGGTTAGGTCGGATCCATGGATTAGAGCTTTTGGAGAGCTCTTTTTTTGGGATGGAAATCCAAGGCCAATTCTAGCGTCATACCTTTCTTTACTTTCCTGCCAATGCGGCCAAAATAATGCCGCCACGATTACCGTTGCGAGCCTCGGCGGCTCCCCGTCGCCTGATCGGACAGGTCAGCAATAGCGAGCGGCAGGCTGTTTGTTTATTTTGTTCGCTTTCGGGTTCGTCGTCACCCTCGAGACAGCAACAGCAGCAACCCACGCGACGGACGAGAAGAAGAAGAGTAACGGCTGGGCCGCAGCAGCGATTGCACCAGTCCACCTCGGCAGCCAGCAGCGGAACCTCGACGACATCGATTGAACCGCAGCTGGACCCCAGAAAAGAGCTGGAGGACGCCTTGGTACAGCTCCAGAAACATGCCGCCAGCTTCGTGAACCTCTCGCGGCTGCAGCTGGCCATCAACGGCCTGCGCCAGGAGCCCGGCAGCGAGGCGATCCGGGTCGCCATTCTTGGTCTCACCAACGACTCCGTCTCGGCAAAATCCGCCAAGCAGGTCCTCAAGCTCCTGCTCGCCGACCCGCTCAAGGACGAGGAGGAATGGGAGCGCGAAGTCGACAGCCACGACCTGGCACAGCCCATGATCATCCGGGTCGGCTCCAGGGAGCAGCAGGAGTCCTCGGGGCTGATCTCGCTCGCCAAGGGCAGCCTCCTGCACGAGGTCAACGTCTCGTCGGCGACGCTCAACGGGCACAGCCTGGAGCTGCTGCTCATGGAGACCAACCCGTACGTCGCGTCGCCCGACGACACCGTCGAGGGCCTCGAGGACTCGATACTCGTCCCCACGGTCGACATTCCCATATCCGGTACGGGCAGGTATACGCCGGTCACGACACCCGTGCACAAGGCCCTCCTGGTCTCGGACGGGCTGATGGGCGCCGCGTCCGTGACGTCGCTACCGCTGTCGGAGAGTGCAAACGTCATTGCGGCGGCAGTGAATATCCCAGAGTACAAGTCGAGCAACGAGGCAGCTCTGCCATTCACGCCTGTTGATGTGGGGACTGCCACCCTGGGTCTCGGCCTGATTCGAAAGAGCCTAAACGATGCCATGGAGTATGAGCACATGTGGTTCCAGAGCAACCTTCCCAAGCTCGTAGAATGGGTAAAGTCGGATGTCACATCGGACACTGCCGGCACGACAAAGGCGCCTGTGCGGAGATTAATAGCATCGCTGCTCCAGAATACCACGATCGCGATCGCAGAGGAGGAAGCGAGGGCACTTTCAACAACATTGACAACCGCGACATCCAAGACCTCGACGCATCTCGAATCCAACTTGGCCGCGTGGGCCGAGGGTGCACACTCGGAATTGCAAGAACAGCTCGACTTGGCGTTCTCGAGCCGGAGGTGGTGCAAGCTGGGCTGGTGGAAGCTCTTCTGGCGGGTCGACGACGTACACATGCTCACGACCGACATCATCAACCAGCGCTTCCTGCCGGCCGCCGAGAAGAACGCCATCTATCTGGCCGGCCGCATCCAGGAGGCCAAGGCCTCGAGCGGCCTGTCCGTCATGTACGAGCCTCCCGTGTTACCGCCCACCACGGCCGCGGAGAGCCCAGCCCCTACGGCCTGGCCGACCGGCATCCCGGCAGCGAGGGCCTATCTCCAAAACGAGACGATACCGGCCCTGCAGGCACTGGCGCAGAAGCTCGTCCTCCAGACGCTGAGCACGTCCGGCCTGACCACCTCGCTGGGCGCCATGGCCTACTTTGGCACCCTGACCACGGGCATCTACGAGGCGGGCGCCGTGGCGGCGCTCGGCATCGTGTGGAGCATGCGCCGGATGCAGAAGCAGTGGGAGGCGGCGCGGGACTTTTGGGAGGGCGAAGTGAGAGAAGAGGGGCGCAAGGCCGTCCGCGGCGTCGAGACGTCGGTGGAAAAGGTCCTCAGGCGGCCCGAGGACGCCAGCGGAGCCCCGGTCGCCGACAACGAGGAGCTCGTCAAGGCCAGACAGCTGGTCGAAAAGGCCACGGAAGCGCTGGGCAGATTAAAATAGAAGAGGGAAGCCTTTGTATTAGAGTACATGTATAATTAGTATACCAAGAAGACACGATGCTGGATGATCACACATGCGCATTTCTCTTGTGTTTTGTATTGCTTTCGTATGCGTGTGTCTTCGTCTTTATTAGATGTTGATGGCCTTTATCTTATATTCTCCTTCGTATTGTCGTCGAAACCATTTGGCCTGGACTATACAGACGCATTGCGCCGGAGTTTCCCAAAACTCGATTTTTCCTATTTTCTATGGGTATCTTGTTACCGTCAAGGCTCTTTCATATAGCCGCGAACACCGGTTTTGTCATTTACATTGCATCATATTCCAATTCCCCGGCACATATCCTTACTCGGTGCGCGGGCGCTTCGGATCGCTGTCGCCTTGGGCCTCGCTGCCATTGACGCCATCCGTAGCATCCTCGCCATCACCCTCGCCGCCGTCCACCTCGTCCCTGCCCCGGACCCGGCCGGCGCCCTCGCCCAGCTCGCCGCTGACGACGGCCTCAGCGCCCCCGCCGCCGATCCAGTTGCCCTCGGCGTCAAAGTAGTCCTGCACGTTGTCGGCCGTGATCCAGCCCGAGCTGCCGGGCATGGGCGGCGGCAGGCCGCCGTCGGCGTCGCCCGCGAACGCGCCCGGCAGGCCCTCGAGCGCCTCGCCCTCGAAGACGATCCTGTCCATGGGGTCTTCCCCGTCTCCGCCGCCGCCAGCGTAGTATTCGTCGTCCTCGTCCTCCTCGTCCGCCGGGTCCGGGTGCAGGTTCTGGCAGGCCGAGATCTGGGCGAACAGAGCCGAGGCGCGCTGGGCGTTGAGGGGGTCTATCGTCGCTCGGGAGGCGTCCTTGTTGTTGTAGGGCACGAGGGTGAGCTCGAGGGGGTCGGCGAATTCATCGTCCTCGTCGCCGCCGTCGCCCGAGAACTCGAGCTGCATGTACACGCCCAGGAATTTGGTGGCGTCGTCGTCGGGGGCCGCGCGGCTCTGAAAGTTCTTGGTCGCGTGCAGGGAGATGGACGGGTAGGGGATCTCGATGCCGGTCTGGGTGTTGTGCGAGAAGAGTACGAGTTTGCTAAGGAAGAGTATGAAAAGTTAGATCCTTCCCCTGAGAGCATAACTGAGATATTGTGTCTTCGGGGACTCTTTGTTCTTACTGTGACGACACGAAGACCTCGACCCTGTCCTCCTCGCGCAGGTGCTTGCCGCCGTCGTTCTCGAGGGCGTGGGCCTCGGGCGCCGTCGGGGGCCTCTCGTCGCCCTCGCTGCCGGAGAACAAGTACAGGCGCCCCGACTGCTCGGGCGAGCACCAGGCCTTGACGTGCTCGTCGTGAAAGTACAGCACGGGCTTGCCGTCGAAGAAGGTCTCGGGCGTCTGCGACTGGTACTCGCTGAGGGGCTGGAAGTCTGCCTCGGCCGACGGGCGGCTCTTGATCACCGTGGGGAGCATTGCTTTGTTGGTGTCGGAATAATGATAATAATTGTCCACTGGAGAGTGCGTGTAGCTCTTCTTTCGTCTCCCAGAATTGCCAAGTTTGTGACGTTTTCTCCTCCAAGGCTGTGTATTGTCGCACAAGAGTGAACCGCCTCTTTTTTTTTCTGGTCCCTGGATTTTTAAACAACCAGCTGCAGGACCCCTCGAGCTACGTATGCAGCTCAATTGAACCGCCCATGCAATTGAGATCGCGGGGCTTATCGGGGCTTTATCTCGATTATCGCGATAAAGCTCCATGATTACATACTAAGACCCTCTGTAGATCCCCCGAAACTCCAAGCCCACTCCAGTCCATCCATTGCTCTTCTTCTCACGGGCAACACCACCCAAGGAGCATCTATCATCAATTCGGATCGAAAGCGTCATCTATACACATCCAAGGACTTGGTCATCCTCCACTCAAGAATATATATCGCATCCTCGACGACCAAGACAACGCTCCGGCGCATTCGATTTCCCTCATAAATTAGCGACACCATGCATGACAATCGTACGGTTCGCCCGCTCTAACTTGCATCACCCACACTTTCTTTATAAGAACTTGCGACGACAAGACTTTTCGCTGCCATGAAGCAAGAATGCTAAACCGTAAATATACAGGCACGCACCCCCTCCTCGCCCAGATCCCCCTGACGGTATCCCCCTTCGTCAGCCTGCCGACCGCAGCCACGCTGCCGTACACATACAAGCCGATGCCGTCGACGCTGCCGCCGTCGAGCAGCGGCATCACCACCACATCTTCCTCCTCCACCGACGCAGACCCCGCCATGTCGTCGACAGAGAAACCCCGCTACGTGGTCTCGGCCTCGGGCCACGCCGCGCACCCCGACGACATCATCGCGTCGTGCCGCGCGCTGCAGTCGCACGTCGCGGCCATGCAGGCCGACGCCGAGCGCGAGCTGGCCGACCTGGACCGGCGCGTCCGGGACCGCGAGCTCGCCGAGAAGAGGCGCGTCGCGCCCGGCTGGCTCGACAGCAGCGCCCGCTTGCTCGAGCCCGAGAAGAAGGGCGGCGAACAACAGCAGCCGGCCGAAGGTGCAGGGGGAGGTTCGGTGGCCGGCCAGTTTGCCGAGATGAGCCTGGCGGATCGGCAGGGCGCCTGCGAGATGGCTGGGGATCTCGACCAAGGGGCCGAGTTGGATCGTGCCTTTGGTGGCAAGTGATTGATTGCTATGGTTTTACTCGACTCTTTCATTTTCGGTTCAGGTTAGGTCCTTTATTTTCTGCATGTTTGGCGTTCTGGATTAAACGGCATCAGGGCTCTTCATGTGGATCTCTAGACTCACCACCCCACCGTGGTTTTTCATTCTCAAAGTCATGTCATCTGGCGTTGGGGTGCATCATTGGGCTGAAAGATTTATGAATAAAAGATTGTCAAAGTTGCATTATCAAGCCGCACTCTTTTTTTTAGCGATTACGAATTCATGATGTGCCTATTATATGAGAATGTATCTTGCATTAATTAGTCCACGTCGGTTTATGTCTATGATAGACCATACAGTGGAAATTCCTTCTCTGGCCGAGTCCAACAGTCACCACTACTGCTCAGTCTCGTCACTCGGCCCCCTCACCAGATGTTCGGCTCTTCTCACCTCCATGCGCTCATCGAGATCGTCGGAATCCTCGTCATCCTCGGGATCATCGTCGTCGTCGTCATCACTCGGCCCGTCGTCTCCGAGATCCTGGTCGTTCTCCTTAGGCGGCTCCGGCGCTCTACGCTTCTTCTCAAAGTCCTGCCTGTGGGCGTTCGCCATGATCCTACGTATGGTCCCGCCTCCGCTCCGGAGAGCGTCCGAGCCCCTGCGTTTCCGGAGTCCGCTCTCGCCGGCTTCCTGGGCGGGCGAGGATTCGGCCGCGGCCTGGCTGTCGGGTCTTGTTGTTCTCCTAGCCAAGCCCGAATCGACAGCAGTGGCTATAGCCTCTTGAGAACTGCTCGAGCGCGATACTTCTTCGCTGGGCCTCTCCACGAGTGGCTCGAGGTCCAGCTTGTAAGGCAGAGGTACGTCGCGGCTGGCCTTGTACTGGGAAACATTCGAGCAGTGCTCATTCTCGACACGGAACAGAGCCCACATGCCACGACGGGTAACTTCGGAAAACCCAATAAGAAACGAAGCAATACTATTATGCTGCTTGTCGTGGGTGAAGATCGCATAGAAAATCCAGTTGAAGCGCAGAATAGGATCAATGACCATGATGGCATAGTACATCCATCGCTTCTTAATCGCCAGGATATCTCTGAGGAAGCGGTGCCGCGAGTCTGGCTGTAGAAACGAGAAGTCCATGAACAGATCCCAGATGGAGGTGTACATCGAGTTGAGGCATGAGAACGTCGCAAACAGAGCTAGAGTCGTCGTCGAACCATTAATTCGATAGAGAGAAAGCATTACTGCAGCCGTGATCGTCATGGCGTATTTGCCGCAATTAACCAGGTGAGGGAAGACGTTCTTCGTATCAGCATAACGGCGAACACATTGCGCAGCGCGCCATATGGGAGGCAGCGTGGAGAAGAAGCCTAGCAAGCGCGAATGACTCGAGTTGCACTGATCCGGATCGTTCCAAAAGTGAGCATAGAGACAGAAGAACAGCTCAACATTCTAGGCCCAAGTTAGCAAACTTGTTTTCGCTTAGCAGAACAAATGCCAACTTACGCAAACAGCATATGTCAAGGAGCAGTACATATCACCGAGAAAGAAATCTCTGAACTCGACAGGGTACAACCCGGCGAGCAATAAGCGCCAGTGGGAATATACAAACCACTTTCGACTTCGATGGGCGAGGATCGGAGCCGGAAGAAAGATTAAGAGCAGGGTCAGAAAGATCAATATGACAGGGTAGTAGAGGTACATGTCTGGCGACCCGTATCTCGTAAAGTTGAGCCACATGAACATGCCCAACAAGAGTAGGCAGAAGCTCGGGAACTCGGCAAGTTGCCTCCAGTCGAGTTGGTGCCGAGGGTCGAGCTCAAAGATGAATGGATAATTGACCTTGTAGGCAGTCCACAGACTGCAGTCAAGGCAGAACAATGCAAAGAGATACAGAAACAAGAAGTAGCCACCATAGATCTGCATCAGATAGCTCGTCTGTTGCCGCACCACCGGGTCTTCGTCGAACAGAAGCTCAGCGCCATAGATCAGCCCCTGAACCACAAAGACTCCACCAGTGCCCAAGAAAACACCAGTCAAGAAGGTGCTGCCAGATTCGTCCTTGGGCTTTCTTGTCAGCCGGCGGAGCTTTCCAGCAGCAATTTTATGGTTGCCTTTTTCAAAGTACCTGGCGTAAAGGTCTTCCACGGACTTGATGTGCCCGTCTAGCGCCTCGCTGTTCACGAACCAAGATTTGTTGACCTTTTCGTTCATGAATCTGTATGGCGGCCGGGCATTGACCGCCTTGTCGTACTTTTTGTTGAGTTTTCGGAAAGCCGTCCGGTTCAGGAGGGTGTACGACTTCAAAAGCTCAAGACCTCGATAGAATTCTTGTAGAGCAAGTTTGAGCTTTCGCTTGGCCGTCCGGTATGGCACTTCATGATGCCTCAGCCGTCTTACATAGTCGCGTTGGTCCGGTCTCGTAGCCCGAGGCACTTCCGCTTGGGCTGTCTGCGCCATTTTCAGCAGAGCCTTGGAGTTGGGCCCTGGCGAGAGTATCCTAGCCTTGATCGGATCGATCCAGCCTTGTGTACCCTCGCGGGTTTGCGACTTATCATGGTCGTTCTGGCCGTCTCCCCCCTGATCAGGACTATGCCCATTCTCTCCTTCCTTTTGTCTTCGGATTTCTGCCAACTCCTCGGCTCGCCGGTTGCGCATTTCATGCAGCTGATCTCTAAGAACTGCCAATCGTTCGCCGGCCTGCTCCTCCTTTTGCTTGTAAAAGGTTTCGACTTTTTCAAGCTCCGTATTAAGAAACTCAAAGAACTCCATCTCGCGTTGTCGGACAGCATCTAGTGCTTGGGACCCTTGGTCGAGCTTGATACTCTCGGGGCGAAGTGGTGTCTGGCCATAGGAAAAGATTCGACGCAAGCGACTCGAAGAGCTCTCAGCTCTCAGCAGCTTCTGACGAGTAGGTAGCGAATCTCCAGGTTGGTTGGCAAGCGGCAACATGGTTGAACTACGTTTCATGAGCGATCTTCCCAAGGTGTGAGCAGAGGTGTCCGCTGGCTCTGGAAGACTGTCGCTTGCGTTCGATGGAGGGCGCATAGCAGGCGCAGGCAGCTCAAAAGTCTGGCGGCTACCCATGGTCGTCAAAGGCGACGGTGCTGCGGGCGGCGTGGGCACGAAACTACCGTAGTTCCCCTCGTTCCCGGGCGACCGTGTCAGCGACATACGTTCTGGTCTGAAAGGTATTGGGCTGGGTTCGGAACGAGAGTTTTTTCGGTCGTGCGCCCTGCCTGCGCTCCCCGTCGCTCTACCTGGGCCCAGAGAACTTGAGCCGTTTGGACGTATATCCTCTGATCTGGTCGCCTGGTGGTCCCCATCATGCCTAGACGGTGTAGGAAAGGTTCCTCCATAGGATGGGGTGTCATGAGGTGGCAAGTCCGCCTTCTTGCCCATGTAAGGAGTCGCATTGGCCTTGTTGATGGCGCGCGACACGGCCTTGACATATTTCTTTCCGGCCTTGTAATTCAGGTACTTGATGCGCCATTCTTGAAGCAAAATTCAGGTCAGTAAAAGCGCAAGCATCTTGTGGCAACAGTGGTTGAGGGGAAGATGACGCGCAATCGAGATGCATATCAGCTGAACAGCAATCTGTCGCTTGATCGATTGACAGTACGACTGCATTTCGATCCCAATGAATCAGAATCAATGGCGAGCAGAATCGCGCTCAGGACATTCCTGGAAACTTGAAAACTTCTCACCTATATAAAAGTTAGTCAGCCGATTTTCACGAGCCGATCAGAGTTCAACTCACCTGGAACAAGGTCCGCCTCGAGCTCCTTTGCGAATTTCATGACGTCAGATCCAAACAATGCCGATTGAATTCGGCACTGATAGGTATACTAGATGCCAAGAAAAGAAGAAGTCGAGTACGATGCCGTCGGCTATCAAGCCACAGGCTGTCGTCTTTGGGAAAATCTCCCAGACAAGATTGTTAGGGTGGAAGGATTGGGTATTCGTCAAAATGACGACGGCGCCAAACGCCTTGGGTTACCTAGGGTGGAAAGACTGAAGAATTTATTGAGCCTTTCCATGCAGAGAGATAGGCCGTCGCTGCTTCCAAGCTTGGGCCCGAGGGGGTCACTTAGGTCCCCTGACCAGCCTGATTGGGCTGACCCTTCGGCGGGTTCCTTCGATGATTTCCCAGCGCCTCCACTGGAGTTAGCACACGTGGGCGGCATATGGACCTGGACACGGGCAACAACTGACTGAGCTCGGAACTATTATCGATCTGTCCTGCTTGATAAAGCCGCCTGCAATTTGCAGCAATGGCAAGTTAAGAATAGCGCACAGTATATTTGATCCATTATTGAAAAAAAGATAGGCACGCGATCGAGTCTCAATTGAAACTCAATTGGTGGCCAATTTAGGTACTGTTTCACGTCTGACGCTGGTATAGGAGCTACAGCTGTCAGTTTCGGCCGGGAGGAAAGCCTCAACTTCATGTTGTAGGTAACAGCTTATCGCCGATCCTGCATCCCGGTCTCGTCCTTGTCTCTGCATATAGGAGAGCATCATCCTCCCACCGCCAATCTTTCTCATTCAGCCGGGGAGAAGAGAACAGGAACAGAAAACAAGATGGCGCCCATACCGCGGTCCCAGCTCCCCCGCCTCGTACTGTACCATCAGACGGTCAACGAGCATGACGGGACGCCCATCTCCATCCTGCCGCTCATCACGCGGCCGGACGTGTCGCTGACGCACATCATCGTGGCCGCCATCCACGTCAACGAGGACCCGGCCAAGCTGACGCTCAACGACCACGCGCCCTCGGACCCCCGCTTCGACACGCTGTGGGCCGAGCTGCGCCTGGCCCAGGCCAGCGGCGTCGCCGTGCTGGGCATGCTGGGCGGCGCCGCCAAGGGGACGTACGCCCGGCTGGACACGGCCGCCGTGGACGCCGCCGCCTTCGAGGCCTACTACGGCCCCGTCCGGGACGTGATCCGGGACCGCGGGCTCGACGGCGTCGACCTCGACGTCGAGGAGCCCATGTCCCTGGGCGGCGTCATCCACCTGATCGACCGGCTGCGCGCCGACTTTGGCCCGTCCTTCCTCATCACGCTGGCCCCCGTGGCCGCGGCCCTGCTCGACTCGCGCGCCAACCTCAGCGGCTTCGACTACGAGGCCCTCGAGGTGATGCGCGGCCGCGAGATCGCCTGGTATAACGCGCAATTCTATTGCGGCTGGGGCGACGCCGCCACGCCGCTCATGTACCAGATGTGCGCCGCGCGCGGCTGGGACCCGCGCAAGGTCGTCATGGGCCTCGTCACCAGCCCCGACAACGGCAACGGCTTCGTCCCCTGGCCCGCCCTGGCCCCGACCCTGGCCGTGCTCCAGAACACCTTCAAGGACGGCGGCTTCGGCGGCGTCATGGGCTGGGAGTACTTCAACAGCGCGCCCGGCGGCCGGGACAGGCCGTGGGAGTGGGCGCAGCGCATGACCAAGCTGCTGAGGGAAGGAGGCGGCATTCTGGATCTGCCCGAGTCGGCCGCCACGGGGAGCCAGGCCGTTGTTGCTGAAGCGGTCCCGACGTCGGCCGTGTTCGAGGCGGATCCGGATTCCGAGTCGGCCAAGGAACCGCCGGTACCGAATGACTTCGAGTACTACACTGACGGAAACGTCGATGACGATTAGAGAGCGTATGGACCGGTAAAAGAAAAGACGGGACATGAGGCAGGAGTGACGAGAATTAAATCAGCATCAGCGCGGCGTTTAAACATCAAGGGTGCAAATTACTGATATTAGATGATATTATACCTAGACCTTTTCTCACAGACTTTGAACAAGGACGGGGGATCTCCCATTCCTCTTCTTTGAGTGTCTTGGTGCCGCTGCTTGATACACAGATCTGTATACATCACATCAATGTTGCGAGTGTACGAAATCGAAACAAGTGCTGTCTGTCACTGCAGCAAAATTCGCAAAAGGATAATTATAGTGGGATGTATCTTCTTTAATATTTATCCTTATGACTCCTGTCTCGGAGGATGCGACATTTTGTCGAGTATATCTTGTGCGCTGTCTATGTCTAAATCTACTACCTCAAATCCTTTTCGCTGCGAAGAGCCAAGGCCAAATTGAAGGCTCTAAAAATACATTTCATTATCATGAGAAAACGGTGAAAACAACAAAGGAGGGTCTATGTTGTGCCATGGTGTAATTCGTGTACGATGTACCATGTGCAGGCTGAGAGAAAAAAGCAGGCTTAGACCATGTCCGCCCTGTCGCTTCGGCGGTCGCTGCGCATCGTCATGGTCCTGCCGAAGAGCCGGTGGCCGTGGCCGCCATGCTGGCTTCCAGACGCCATGCTGGCCGTCCGCTCGAGGTGGGGGTTGGCACCGCTCGCTACGGGTTCCTCCTCAGCGATGCGAGGGGGGTGTGCAAAGGTCGGGTGCGCCCTACGGCCGACGAACACGTCTTGGTAAAAGTCCTGGTCCGGGATCGAGACTCGGGAACCGGAGCGCGCGCGTCTTGATGCCGACAGCTTCGAGTAGTCGACCGGCTTGGGCTCGCCGGCATCGTATGCTGGTGGCTGGATGTTGGACTGGTAGACAGGGAAATCGCGACCAGAAATCTGGTACTGTCTCCTCGGCTGCTCGATGCCAATGTTGACCATCTGGGTCATCAGCTCCAGAGCAAACTTGTTGTGACGAACGAGACGAAGCAATTCGTTTTGGAAACTCGTCTTGTGGAAACAGATGAAGTTGACCGTGATACAGTAGGCATCCTCGACTCCCTTCATTTCCGTGATGATCTTGCTGGTGAAGTCGCGTCTGTGCTCCAGAACGTATTCCGTCATTCTTGCCTGCAGCTCTTCGATGTGTTCCCTTGGTGTGCCGTGCTTCATACGCAGCTCGAACACGTCGGCCAATACTCCAGAGCGTCGGTGGTTGAGAATGAACAGTGTGTTGAGAACCGAGTTGGGGGCCTGGACAATGTGACCTTCCATCTTCTTGAATTCCGTGTAAAGCAGAGAAATCGCGGTCACGTAGTAATCATCTCCAGTTCCTGCGGCTCCAGTGTTACCGTAAATTGTGACACGGTCGCCAATATCGAAGGGGTGCTTGACGAAGACGAAAATGATGGACTGCAGAAACTCCTGGGCAGTTGCCTGCAGAAGCCAAGAAAGACCTAAGATATTGAATTAGTATAAGATTTCTCTCAGGTTCGAGAACGTGTCAAAAACTTACCAAGAACGACTGTGCCGGCAGAGGTGAGTGCCGTCGCAGCAGACGCCGAAATTATCGAAACAAAGACAACGACAGTAATGATGACGACAACGACAACCAAGACTTGATCAAGCTTGCGAATAACCGAATCAAGATCCTTGACTGACGCCGCGATTGCCTTCTTTTCACGGTGGACCTCGTCACAGAAAGCCTCGAGCTCATCCATGGAAACATCACCGTTGAGGTCGCGATCGAAAATATTAAAGGCGTTCTCGGCATCTTCGGGAGTAGGGAAAGCAGGGTTCAAGTCGTCAGGGCGGAGTACGTCGGAGTCGGACTTGGCATAACTACGGAACAGGCGACGAGCGAGGACCTGGGCGGAAGCCGTAGTTCGAAGCAATTCGGAGACAACCTTGCGAGGGTGGTTGCTCAGCAGGACTTCGCGACCAGTGAAGTCGCCAGCAACACGGTTGGCAACATCACCAACTTTGTTGAAAGCCTGACGAGCATTGTCCTGGAGTCCCTTGAACGGGGTGCGAGCACCTGAAGCAGTAAGGCCGGGCGAGTTCTTGACGGAATCCTCCGACACCATGGTATCCTTGATATGAACGTAAAGGTGTACAAGATACGCAACGCTCTGCTTGTTGTTTTCGATTCTGGTGGCGTACGTGCGCAGATGGAAAGAGTTGGCAATCCATTGGATGATGATCTTCTCGACCCAGTTGAGGGCAGCGAGAATGAAAATGGCAATGATGACCTTGTGGACGGTACTGATCCAGCCCACGCTGGGGTAAGGATCATCGCCACCGGCAGCAACCTTGTGGGTTTCGTCGTCGACCACGGGCAGAAACGAGATGAGTACGGCGAGCATCCACAGGAAAAGTGCTGTAGGGAGCTCTAGCGACTTGCCCATGGCCATCCACTTCTTGGGGTTTCCAGAGCCGACGACCTTAGCGGCGAATCTGGCAACCGAGGGGAAGATGGCCGTGACGATACGAGCCGCCCATAGTGACAACCATACAATCTCCAACCAGATACCGAACCACAAGAGCTGAGTACCACCGCTGCCTCCCACAGCTGCTTGATGCCGGGGGTCGAGGAAAATGCCCATGAAGATGGGAATGAGGAGGATGGCGGTAATCGGGAGCTGATACAAGAAGTACTTCAAGATACGCGGGAGCGTCTTTAGGTACTTGAAGATGGCGTTAAGTTTGCTGGGAGGCGTTTCCACTGGAGGGCCACCGATAGTGACACCAGGAGCCGGGGCGTTGAAGACATCTTCATTCACAACCTCGTTGTTGGAACGGACCCTCGAGGCCGATCGGGCGAGACCATCTTCTTGATTGCTGACCATTTGCTGGATGTGCAGCAAGGTCAGGTCGTCCACCAGGCGCGTGGCCTGCTCGCGATCCCTATTCTCTTCCATTGGCGATAGATATCCACTGGGCGATCTCGTCTCATTGGAAGCTCTGTCCATGCTCTCTCTGGGCAGCTGCAGGCGGAGATTTGGAAACCTCTCCTTCTCGTTCTCGGTCTCACGGTGGTGATCTGCTGCCGAATCCGATACGGTGGGAATGTGCGTCAATGTGGGAGAGTTGTCCTTCTCGTCGACCTCGTTGGAATTCATTGGTGCTGCGCCCTCGGACCAGGATGTTCCAGTTCGAGGTAGTGCAGACATGTTGATCTAGGTAGGAACGGCGTTCCTTATCTCCAAATTAGATTATATGAGAACAAAGGATTCCAGCCCAAGGCTCGGATCGTCGTTTTGGTACCAGAACCGGATTGTTAGTTCAATCGCTGGACGGTGACCTGAACCAGCAATGTTACACCAGAGTTTAGGATATAACCACACTCGGGTCCTCGAGAGGGAAGTAATATCCTATGGCGTGTCGGTTTGGTTTTCTTTGGCGGGCGTTTTGGGCTGGTGTGTCGAGTGAGGCAAACCCAGGAACCTCTCTCTCAGTTGGAGTATCGAGCAATGGATGGGAAGAAATGTGAAAAACGAATGTTGGTCTCCAGAGACATAGGCAGATCTTGTGTAAAAATGGAAAAGAATGCAGTGGAGAGGAAAAGATGGAGAATGGGTGGTCTCGATTGTTCGAGGGTCGGAGTCGGACATATCTCAAAGGACAGGAGGTGAACAAATCTCAGATCTAGCTACCACTTTTTTCTGGGACCCCCCAGACGGCCTATGCAGTGCGCACCCACAACGAGCTGGTGCAGCTCAGTTGAACCCAGAAATGGAAACAAGAGCTGTTGTGGGCCGCCCGATTGATTGATCAGTGGGTTCCATCCCATCCCATCCCATCCATCCATTCGGCCATTCAGGCCACTCAAGTCGACCCCCAGCCAAGTCTCACACACTCAAGCCAGGACCGATGACGCGCCTGCTGGTCCACTGCTCGCTCAAATTTTGATAGGCGATGCCGCTGGAGTTTCTCGGCAGCGGGTCTCTAGGTACCTGTGGGCCTATGCCAAGCAGCCGGGCCAGTCTTAGCCCGCGTGGGTCGGGTTGTATCAGATACTGTATGGTATGTGATAAAAATTGCACCTCTCTATTTCATTTTCGCTTTCGCGTTTGAATCAGTTCATCGCACGGCGCGTGTAGTTTCCCAAACACGTTATGTGAGGTCCCCTAAATATGCCGTGAAACTCGGCGGGAGGAGTCGGTGTTACGGGCTGGGCAGGCCGGAAGAGATTGTGTGTTTCCTCTATGATCAACGTGTGTTATACTCGACCTACTTACAGCAGAGTCCGATTTCCACATCCCGAGTGCACCACAGTATTCAGTGGGGGACAGTGAACTCTATTTGGACATCCGCAAAATATAACAGTGCTACCATACACAACATGAAAACAAATCACACAGGCGCAAGGAATGCCCAGTTTGCCAACCAGATAACACATGTCCAACACCAACTCCCGCCATCCCACGATGATCAAGGGTAGCATCATGCATGCAAGCCCCCTTTTTGCTGCCTCTCTTTTGGCCAATCCCTCTCGGGGGCCATGACAACAAGGAAATCACCGTGGCAGCAGGCTATACCTTTTTGTCGCTGACGAAAAATGCATCAGCAGTGGCGATTCTCCTTCGAGTTCCCTTCTCCCAGGGCTCCATCCGCATCACAAACCACCAGTCCGCTAAAGCGATAGTCTGCGAGCTGCTTTTAACAGCCCTACACACCAGCGCCAGGCACCTGAACCCTTCCTTCTCACCACGACGCCACGCCTCGTAACTAACCTGCCCAACGGGCCGATGTTGGGTCGTTTGCTGCCTTCCACCGCTTCCCGCTCGGCATCGTAATTGCTGCTGTGCATCTCATCTTTTGGGTTTTGCGAAACAGCGATGATTTCAACGACGTTGTGTAAGCGACCGTTCGACAGGCACGGCATCTCGAGTTGAACTCTCATGGCCAACCAATGCGCGACCCTGCACCGCATCAAAACTTCATTTCGACAACCATCAGGGGTCTGACGCAGGGACCATAACGGTGCAGGCGCGCCTCAGTCGACACGGTGCCGCCGTCTCTCAGTTTGTCTCAGCTCTCGGATCAAGGCTGGATATCCTATTCGCTATCGACTCGGGTCGCCATACCGCAGAACTAGTTTCTGCGTAGTGCTGTAGTGTCTTGTCCATCCTGGTAACAGCTCTAGCACTCTGGCGTTCGAGGTACTACGGCGCGGACAGGAGGTGGATACGACTAATATAGGACGGGCACACACGTCAACAAGTTGGTATGGTTTTGCCATGTTATCGCCAATGCGTGTCCTCTGTAACACGGAATGATCAGCATTCGCACAAGGGCAGCTTCGAGCTGAATTAGACCGCTGTTTTTCCTTCCCCATAGGAATGTCACCGCACGCGCAACCTCCCCGAGCCTCCGTACAGACTATATGGAGCATCTCACTACTATATCCCAGATCTCATCAGTGCTTCTCCAGAAAAAAAAGAAAAAGACGAATACGTGCTCCTGTCGCCAGCAGCCCGACGCTCGGGTTGCCGATTTCTATCTAGTCCGATTGGACCCTGCCTCTTCCACCTGGGTAATCGCTCGAAACGGCTGGCTGAGAAGCATCGTGGAAGTTACCGGAGTTATGACCCCCACGAGCACCGCTGAAAAAACGCCACGGCGGGAAATTGACGTCATGCCTCGCGACTGCTGCAAAAGTGCGCAAAAACAGAGGAGCGCCAGGCGTCACTGAGCGATTTCTCGAACGCCAACACGGCGCGTCGGAATGGAAAACTTGTTCGTGTCTCATTCACAATAGCACCCAACGGACCTGTTGGTGGATCTCAATGATGTCGTCGGACATAACGGACTGCCTCGATTTGACAAGATGCTCGTCAGCGGATTTACGACAACCTTGGTAAATCATCCGAGAGCAGGAATCCCGTCGCAATCCAGATCGTCCGCGATCTCAAAAGGTTGACACAATTTGCGGGGAGTAGTATAGGATCCGCAAACGCTCTCAACATGAGCATCGTGACGACGATCTCTAGCGCATAGTAATCGACATAAACAAACCGCAGGCATTCGTAATCTAGAGTTGTGTTACGAATTCCCAGCACTGCCAGTCTGCGGCCACTGTCCAGACTCCATCTACGTAATGGATAGGACCATAAAAAAAAGCCTGGACTCTCGGTCATGATAGGAATTACGCGCCTCGACCACTTACTCGCCTCAAGCAGCGCGCCTCAATCACAAGGCAGAATCGAGCTTTTGGATGTCTTGTCGCATGCCATCAGCACATGTCGGCGCAACTTTTTAATTATTATGATCATCCAACATCTATCAGCCAAAAGCAGTCACGACATTGAACCCCCCCAAATAAATCGGGTCTTTTCGTTTCAATGTCTGATTGTGGCTTGCTTGGAATGTCACCTCGGGCCCCCTGACAAGCATACTACAAGCCATTCCCGTGCCGCTATCTGACAAAGTTGAACGCCAGGGACGCCACGAAACGGATACGCCGCCTATCTCTTCACATGCAAGGGGCAGAATCAATTTGTCGCCGTCTGATTCGCCAGGCCGTAAGGGATGCAACCTCTCTGTAGCGCCTCGTCCGAAAGAACGATTCGAATTTTTCTTGCACGGGCGACTTTCGATAGAAACACCGTGCGATAGCTGTCGCGCGGCACCTCGATGGCTGGTGGAAGGTTCCCAGAGAAGAGAACCCGGCGCGGCTGTGTCGAGTCACTGCAACCTTGATCTCGGCAAATGAGCGTTTCACGCAAGGATCGCCCTCGTATAGGTGCTTTGTCGAGGTTCTAGACTCGGGCCTAGAAGTCGACAAGCTCGCGCGGTTCTGTTCAAAGTACGCGGAAGCTCTTCTATTTTTGTCTCCTAGATTGACAACACACGACTCTTGTCGAACACAGCCTTTTTCGAATGCAACTTGCATCGATTTCGTTGAGATTTGGTTTCTTTCGAGATGTCTTGTCAACGAGAGCATAGGTAGTCGTCAATCGTTTTTGCCTACACTGTATAGACGGAACACGAGAAGATCTCCGCCAGCCCAGACAGGCGAATCCCAGTCACACATCGACCAAAGTACGTACTCGGATGTGGCTCTCAAACCTCCTTCAATTATTTGAATCAGGAACGAACCCAGTCTGATTCGCACATCGTCGTACGATGCCCATGACCTACTGCTGGACTCGAACCCGAATGCCGATAAACCTTTGTGGGCGTGTGCCAGAGAGCGTCAAGCTGTACTACTGTCACGCTGCCTGAATAACGTCGGCATCTCCTTCATTACTGGCTTCTTCAGTTCATGGCTCTCGTTATTCTTTATGCATCAAGAATCCAAGCTTCGGAAAGGCCTGTCTGAGAAGCTCACGGTAAGATTCTGATGATTTGTTGGCTGGGAAACACTATCATGCGCGCGTCCGGGCGCGTGCTCTAAAACTTATCGTACTATATTGGCATTTGCGACTGCAGTACGCCTGTGCGCCCGCCAAGCTGTGATATGCATGGTGTATCGTGAGATTTGTTGAAATTGTGGTACAACATTGCCTGCCTGGAGGGAGGCATCCCATATCGTGCCAGAAAGAGGGTTGTGGTATGTGCTGCTGGCCCACGTGGAGTCGGATTTAAAATTAACAAAAGCATTGGTATCGAGTATGCCATGGGACCCAGGTTATCCCCAGCTGCCGGAATTCTGGAGAAGAAGAAAAGAGTGCGAATACTACCAAAAGGGTTCACCTGGGTTTACTAATTGATTGCATTGCCAATCGTTCTTGTTGAGGTTCATGGTTTATTTCTCCCAGTGCTTGTTGTGATCATGATTGGTCTGCTTTACATGAATTTCGTTTCTCGCTCGTGGTTCGTGGTTCGCCTGGCTTGTGCGGATCTCTTTCTGCCATAAATGCGACTTCATATTTGTCTTGGATCGTTTAAATGTGGGATCCATTATATGTCATCTTGCAAGCTATTTGCATTGATTGTGTGTGAGGCAGACGATAGGACGACTTTTGTTGCATGGAATTTCTGAGATGGCGACAAGCAACTGACTATTCTTCGACTGCGAACCCTTGGGCCGGAGCTCATTTTGTTTCGAACAATACGTGGGAGTATTGGTGTTGATTTCCTGGCGCGGGTACGGAATCATATACAATTGCGGATATATTCTAGTCATGCGAACCAAGCAGTAGAGGTGGTACAAAGCAAGCCTGTGTCGTGTATGTTTCGTGTTAGTTGTTGACAGGACAAGGTCAGATATAATGACCTACCAAGAGTCTATGTACACGTACAGCTTTGCGAATATGTGCTCGTTGCTGCTTTTTCTTCTTCTTACCGCTTTGTTTCATATTACATCGGAATTCAGATGAACGTGTCCTGCACAAGTAGCACAAAGCTTTTCCGGGAAGCAGAATTATATTGACAATACACAAACTTCAAAACAAATGTTTGGTCAAAGGTCCAGGTACTCGGAGAATTTTATGAGTACAATATACCGTTCATAGGATATACCAGAATAGCATGTGTGTGTCTTCCCCTTCATATTAGACCCCATCTGATGGTCATGCATGATAGAAGACGTAGCCATTCGCATGAGAGCTGTTACATATCGCCTTTTGTTTCAGATTTATTATTTGATTACTTTCCCCAGCAATTGCATGTGAAAAATCGAGTTCGCTGTATCTACCTCGTTGGGTTATCTTATGTGACTTGACATTATGAAAAAACCGTCGCTTACCATACTCATACCAATAGCTTATCGAGTGGACTTATTCTCTCGACCACAAAAACCTTTGCCATGTTAATGCCATCTTGCCCGAGTTAAGAGAGTGATAGATAATGAGAACAGCTCACTTGGGAAACACTACTTATTCCCATGATCTATAGCAAACATACATGATTTGATGCAAGGGCCTCGAAGAATAGGCACCTGAGAGACGCCCAACATATTCGGAAAGCGTGGGCTGCTTCTGTTCGATCCATCTCAGTGCGGAAAGGAATGTATCCCGAGGAGCTGGAAGGCTTATACATACCCTGCTTTCTTTGATACCACTGCCCCCGTTTCTCACATTTTACTCCGCCAACGGCATTGTCAGTCCTTCGGTTAAAACTGGACTTTCTTCTTTTTTTTTTCTTTGGGTGTGAAGAGAGAGAAAAGAAAAAGAGAGTTTAGATCTTTCTTCCAATACTCCGTCGAGCGACTACGGGGAGGGGGAATGCCTGAAGTCTTCAAAGAAGCAAGACTTACGCCGCAAACAAGAACAGCAAAGACATCACATATCACACTGAGGATGAACACAGGTCGAATGTCTTTTGAAAAATGCATATAGCACCGCAATGATCTATCCGAATATTGAAGTTTTTGATATCCTCCAAATGTCCAGTGGTCACACTGCTGAAGATAGTACCATCACAGATCGTGGCCCTGCATACATCAGTCTGCTCCTTAACATGTAGGTCTTGACGATCAATACGGTCATTCTTCAGTCAATGTTTATTTATATTCCCCCCTTTTACATCAGCTCAAGCCAGAAGAGTTCTTGACGCTACCAAATTCCCAGTATGGAACAGGATCCATGGTGCTTGGTTCGGCTTATCGTATTCTCGTTGATTATTTGGATCTTACTTCTAGCATGCACAATTTGTAAGGCTGCTACCAACTGGTTTGTACAGAGTACTTCTTGGTGGTGTATTTCGCACAATGGCTTCATCTTTAGTCTCATATGTTCATGCATGCTCATCTCATCTGTCTGTGCGAACTTCGGTTGCTGATGTATAACGACAGCGGCTGGTTGTCTACTGGACTGAATGCATAATCTGGCAAGGCCATTGATATGACACCCAAATGACCATCAAACATGCCGTTATGCTCCGCAGCTCGTACATAAGATGTTATGTACGAAGTACAGTAGTTCTCATTTATCACATCAGCCAAGTGTAACGACTCATTATGAGGTGCTCAGGGCGCTATACCCACGCTGGCAACTCAAGGAGCATCCATCGGTACAATAGTTTGAAGCGGTGCTCCTGACAGCTGCCAAGTGGGCAAGTTTTTATCGCCCTAGTTTTCGTGTTCTCTTGCTATCTGATTTAAAAGATCCGGTAATAGCAACGGGTGAGATTACCACGTGGCATTGGCAGACTAATATTGATCTTCAGCTTCGATCGACGTGAAACCATGAGTCAAGCTTCCTCGTTGCCGGATCTAGACCTATGGCCTGGCTCGGAGATGGAATCGAAAGGACAAGGTGAACCGAGTTCTTGAAGTCGATCATTTAAAGATGTCGAGAGAATGCTGTCTGCAGAAGCTGATCATCTCGACACAGTCATTCCTCGAGTCGTAGGCTTCCGTTGGGCCGTTGAAGATCCGGAATGAATTCCTCGAATCGACAGGCACGATGTCAAAACCATCTTATTCGCAACTCGCAAGTCAGAGCAGACAAGACCGGGCTCAGTAGTAGCGCCCTTTCCCCTGAGAAAAAGAGGGAAGAAAGAATCGTTTTTCAGATATTAGCCAAAGAGCTAAGGAGCCTACCTAGAGCCGATTGAGAAACGAGGTTGAAGTCTGGCGCGGACATTGCAAGTGCGGGAATCTGGGTTTTCTAGAGTCCGCTACTGAGCTTCTTTGCCTTGGATCTTGGCTTTGCAACCAAGGCCGACGTATCCGTGCACCGCCACGAGTCCTGCGAGAGTCGAGCTGAGCTGAGGATGTTGAATATTTCTTCTAACCGGGCTGGGCTGGAGGCTAGGTAGAAGCTGGAGCTGAGCCCCTCCCCTATTCCGGTCGAGGTTTTGACAGGCCGCGGAGTTTGGGAAGAGCCGCCCGGGCTGGGAACAGTCCAGTAAAAGAGCACTATGGGCTGGGCTGGACTGGGGCTGCGCGTACTGGAAACTGGAGCATCCGCCCGCTTGGCTCCAGTTTACAGCACAGCATAGCAGGCATAGCAGCAGCACAAACCACACACCCAACAACTTGTTACTGTGTATGGGCTCAGCCAAAGCATCTGTTCTGTCTGCTCTTGTGCCGGTTGATTCGTATTGGTCAGCTTTCGCATCCTTTCCATTCTTTTTGCATCACAACCTGTTCTTCTGTAATTCAGCGAACGTGTCAGATTGCATTTTCTGCATCCATAGAGCCTCACATCTACCACGAAACATGAGGCAACCTTAATCCGTACGATACTTTTTGGTCTGCCTTGTATTGTTTATTCCGGCATCCCATCACTTCTGCATCGCAACGCAACGCAGCATCGCATCACAACCCACAAACCGGGGGCGCGCTTCATGGACGAGGATCCGCCCGCGTCTCCTTCATCGTCCTTCCCGCCGAACATGGCCCGCCGATGGGCTCGCAGAGTAGAGCGCTACTGCTGCTCCTGCATCACCTACTTTCCCCTGGCCTTCGTCTACGGCTTGACCACATGGGCCGTCTGGGTCGTCGTGAATATCGGCAGCAACAAGACCAAGGCGAGCTGGGTTGGTAGGTCCAATCTCTCTCCCATCCTGCGCCTGCAAGTTTCTGTCACGACTGCATGCTGACATGACACGCTCACCCGGTCAGGCACGAAATCATCGATAGGCGGCATCTTGCTCTATCTCTTGCTCAACTGGTGCTATACGACGGCCGTCTTCACCGATCCCGGCAGCACCACCAACTCCCATGGCTACTCGACGCTGCCCACCACGGCCGCCCCGAATGCGACTTCGTTCACCGTCAAATCTAATGGCGAGCTGCGCTTCTGCAAGAAGTGCCAAGCCCGGAAGCCCGACCGCGCCCATCACTGCAGTACGTGCAAGAGATGTGTTTTGAAGATGGATCACCACTGCCCGTGGCTTGCCACCTGCATCGGCCTGCACAACCACAAGGCCTTCCTGCTGTTCCTCATCTACACGACCTTCTTCTGCTTTTACAGCTTTGCCGTCTCGGGGTCGTGGGTATATTTGGAGCTGGTGGCGGAGACGCAGTACGTCCAGACATTCATGCCCGTAAATTACATCATGCTCGCCGTCATATCGGGCATCATTGGAATAGTGGTTGGTGCCTTCTGCAGCTGGCATATCTTGCTGGCCAGCAGAGGCCAGACAACGATTGAGTGCCTCGAGAAGACACGCTATTTGTCCCCCCTGCGGAAACAGATGCACCACGCCTACAACGCCCAGCACAACGGCGACGGCCTCGCGTTGCCCAAGTACGGACAACAGCTGCTCGATATACACCAAAACGCCATTCCGGGCGTGACGAGGCCGGAGGAGGGAGAGGTCCGGGTCAGCTTCGAGGGTGGCCACGATCATTTCCGACCCAACCACAACATGACTTTTGAGGAAATGGAGAGGCAACGGGCGAGGAAGCGGTACGACGAATATCTTGACGAGCAGGATTCAGACAAGCTACCCAGCGCATTCGACCTCGGTGCCAAGAGGAACCTCCTCCACCTGTTCGGACACAGAGCTCTCTTTTGGGCGCTGCCTATCATGAACACGACGGGCGATGGATGGTCCTGGGAGGCGAGCCCAAAGTGGCTCGAGGCTCGCGACAAGATAGCACGCGATCGTGACGAGCAGAGGCAGCGGGAGCAAGCAGCGGGATGGGGGTCCGAGCCGCCAACCTTTGTTCGACACCAAGACTACGGCCCGGAACAGCATGGCGTAACTAGACAGTACATCACCTCACCCACAGTCTCAACTGGGAGAAAAACACCGTCCAAGGCTGATAGGGTGCTTGGCAGGGATCCCAACTTGTATGCCGATGAGCCGGCGAGCTCATTTCCCATGAGAAAGCTGAGCCCGTATGGCGCCGACATCGAGGACGACTTTGATACAAGCAGCGATGAGGAAGAAGGCTCAGCTGAGCACCGGGCGATGAACGTCGTTACCAACGGCGCATGGGCGAGGAGTGGCGCAAGTGGTCTGCTTCGGAAACCCAGCACGAATTCGAGCATGTCGCCGACTGGCGGTGGAGCACAACATGACGACGAAGTCGACTGAGTTGATGTGTATGATATATAATGATATCAAAGTGTTCAAAATTTTTGTTTTTCGATTCCTGCTTTTTCTTCTTCTCAACAATACCATATCGCATAGTCTGGGCGTTTAGACTTGGCATATTCTTTTATGGACGGAATGCCGTTCAGGGCGAATTGGGCTGCCAAGGGACTGGCAGATGGCAACTGGATGCTAAGGGCTTAAAGAAATGCTTTTCATTTTCATGAAGCGGTTAGGAAAACAGCACAGTGGTACCTTGAATATAAAATCTTGAGTATGAATTGCTTGATACTCAGTTCAAGTACTGGCTTCATCTTGTGACAATCGCCATGACAAACTCATACCGAGCATACTATGCCGTGGCTATACAGCATTGATTCTGTGGATATTCCATACAATATAACCACTATGCTCGATGCGGATTCATGGAGAAGACTGGCCAGACGAGAGTCGTTGGGCACCTCGCGGATGTTGGCCGTTCAAAGTTGTTGTCGATGATTTGAGAGCAGTGAAATGATATACAACTTGAGGTAATATAAATGAAATATTGGTGATGGGAGAAACAGCCAAGGACTCAGGACTCATTGTAACATGGAAGCACTTTTGCTGTTTATGGGAATATTTTTATATCTGCCTATTTATGTTATTTCACAGATGGTCTTGGAGATTCCAAGCTAGGCTTGACATCTGATACTATCTTGTACGAGACACATGTCGTCAGTGTGATTCTGTCCGCTGCTTCCAACCTCCAACATGAGCGGGCAGTGCTTGAACATCGACTTCGTGGTGTGTTGGCATCTGGGCGCCATATTTTGAGACCAGGATTTTATTTGTTACAGAAATTATGATACACATAAAGATACAAATGAACCGTACTATCATTGATGCTAGATTTTTCCCTCAAGCGAAGAGACATTTGCAATTTGGAGATATTTCTCCTGGAGCGTGCCTTTTCATTCCGATCTTACAATTTTATCTGTGTCAGTTGGCCTGATAGAGCTTAAGAAGATTTTGCTCAGCTCGAGAAGCTTTAGTGGTTTCAACTGGAAAAGAAATCATCAACTGGCACACTGATGTAGGTAGTGACCGCTACAGATCACCTGCTCGGGTGTATGAGGCTGCTCTCCCGCACCTCTCTTTATAGCTCTTCATGATCAACTCAGACTTCATTCACACGCTCCTCGTTCCCGTTTTACCCTCTAAACATTGGCTCAGGTGAGATCTACTAAGGTCTATCAAGCCACCACCTTGGCCTACACTTCGGTGGTAGTCCCGGTTTGAGCCAAACACGTATAGGAAACAGATGGGGAAACTGTGCAAAAACCGAGCCCGTCTTTCCAAGTTAGGCTTGCAACCAGAGCTAAGGACACCGGGAAACGGAAGACACAGAAGTTTACGCTCTGTTTACGTGGTATGCGAAGTATTCTACTATCGCCTATGAACTTCATCAAGACAGCCATTTCCATACATGCCAAGACATTTGACAATGGCAAGTCGAAGCGGAGGAGGTCTCAAGAAAATCAGAGAACTCATATTTCGGTGTTTGCTCTCGGGCAAGTATGGTCCAAGTACACCAGAGTACACCACCACAGAGAGGCGCGTATGGCGGATTATCCAGCAGGTTCGACTTGTGTGCCAAATAGCAGTGTTCCTTGGTTCCATGGAGAATCCTGGCCCTCTTTGGACCAATTTGTAACCCTACAATCAGCCATCTTGTTCACCATATTCATTTGCCCTCTGACGGGACGGACTGGGATGGATCAAAATCCTACAGCTCATATAAACCGCCAAGAAGTCGAGTCAGATAGTGCATATATCCTCGGAGGAGAGTGGGAAAACGGGCGGAAAACGTGGGCCGCCGATCTTGTCCCTCTGTGATGATTCCACCATGTAATTCTCCGCGGACATGCTGCCGATGCAAACCTCCGGAGTGCCGGCATCGAGAAGGGGGCAGGCGACATATACGGAGCTACTGTCCCCCATCCTCGCTCTCTAAATCCGGACCGAATCCTCTGGCACACCGGATTCAAATCTGTCTGCAATCTGGGAGTGTGGGAATCCACTCTGCCGCGTCAGGCGAGACGCATGCGTTCGGTCTCCTTCTGCCGAATCTCTTTCTCTGATTTTTACTTTTCTTCTCTCCCCTCCCCTTCACTTCCACTTCCACTTCTGCTACTACTAACCCCATCCGAAGATACCCACTTCCAATGTGGCCCCGTCAGTCATCCACATGTCAGCCCTGCAGCGTTTCACGCAGCATTGGGGGAGGAGTCATGCATACATACTACCGAGTACTGTGCAGGACTGGCGTTATGCATCGTGTCGCTGCTCATCTGATAAAGAGTGCGGAGAGACGAGACGAGGCGCCATCTGTAGTGTGGTATGTACTTCGTACGGAGCGGTACTTACATGCCTACGATACCTCCTTGCGAAAGATGGGGGGATCCGCTCTGCCGGGTCCGAAGAAAAAGAGACGAGAAAGAATGCCTGCTCCATGCTACATATTGTACATACCTCTGCAGCAGGCGTACGTCCTATATGTATCATGTGTGCATCGCATATACATGTATATTGCATTACCTACCTACATGCTGCCCTGGATGTATGCTTGCCTGTTTGCTTTTCCGACTCTGCTCTTGCATATGTCATATACCCTCCACATGCACCCCCTGCCTGGCCTCTTGGGAATTTCCTGCAACTTCGCTTTACTCCACTGCGGAGAATTCGCGGAGGATCAGGTTGCGCCTCGAGGGATCGGGAAGCTGGGGAGGCAAGTCCACCCTGGAGAAATGACGTTTTTTGGAGATGCTGCAGTCCCGGGAGAGAAAGAATCCTACACGTCGAATCGCCAGGGGGGCGTCAAGCTCCCCTGGGTGGAAGCGAGGTCGTAGTTTCATGGAGAGGGGAGGCACGGTGGGAAGGACGACATACACGACGAGAAATGCAATGCCTCGTGTGTGGTTTCAGTGCATGGACTTTGGCGGTTGATGGCATTGTGGTTGTAGGATAGACGACATGGTGCATAGGCAGACCAATATATATCCTGGATGACACATCATACTATACGTTTGGGATCGACATTTCTTGGCAACGACTTTTTCCTATAGCCTCATCTAGACTACTATGGCGGGAATACTTTGTCTCCACCATGAGACCTCGCTGCCTGTCCAGAACATGAATTTATTCCCGGGGGGAAAGCTGCAGGTCAATTCTCCTTGCCTGTCAATATCATGCCGCCCTAGGATCACTCGCATTGCATGGTTTCCAGCTTTACCCCAAGCTTGTGGCCCTGGACGTACAGAGAGCAAATTGTGTACATTGCCCTGGAAGCAAAACGCATATGCAAGTCCCTCGGAGGTTTTCTAGCAGGCCAGACCTTTGGATCAGAGGATGGCGGGCCCTCTTCAGGTCGCTTGCTCGATGGTTGTCATAGACATGTTGATTTGAATCAGGGCAACTCTAGCCTCGTCTTGTCTGTTTTTGATAATGTACGCCCTCCATCGGCAGACGGGTGCGAGGGCCTCGGTCTCAGAAGGCAATATCTCGCCCGAGCATAGCAGAAACTTATTTGAAAAAGTGTGGTCATGGCCTACGGTACCTTCAAGTATACTCTACAACCGGCCGGGGGGTTCAAGGAGTCGTGGTATATCTGACCTGTGTCGTGATGATCCGCACGTGACTACGCACGCACGCGCCTTGAATAACCACTGGCAGACAAGGGGGGTAAGTTTGTTATAGGTGGCCACGTGTAAGATTCGATGAGATAGTGTAGGGAATATTATTGTCAAGCATAGCGTCCAATGATCACACAGCATGGCTCCAGTACCGAGCTCTGCTGGAAGTGGACTTCGTGATGTATCTGATAAGTGAAGCCATGATTGCCTGGACATTGGTCTCTGAGTGGCTATAACGGCGACTCAGCGTAGGCTTGAGGAAATATGAGGCGGGTTTCCCCTTGGATTTCGTACATCATTTTTGAGCTGTACGACTACGAGGTAATCTTGAACGGGAGAGAATAGTCATGGCGTTCTAGATAGGTCAAGGCACCCGTTGTAAGAAAGAAACTTTTACTAACAGTTTCAATGTAAACCTCACGAGACTGGAGAGATGCACATTCCCATAAGAACCGCATCAGATTCGTTCTCATCTTCCACCAGCGTGCCTGAAGAGTCATTCCCGCATTCCGCTCAAGTCATACCAATTCTCCGACAGGCTTGTACTTGACTCGACGTTACACGCTACATCCGAAAGACACAAGTGAAATATAAACAAGAATGCCTGGAAAGCCCTGACTGCACATCATGGTCAGATGATCAGACCACGCGCACATTATCTCATCTCATTTTGAACCGGGCAACGGCATCTCTGTGTCCGTGTGTGCGAGGGCCTGTGCTTGTGGCACATACATATATAATTGTCATGGCTACTGCTGGCTCATCTCATCGATGCTGTGCGAGCTCGAAGCTCACCCGTGAGGTTGGCCGAGACCTGATGTCCCTCGATACATCCGAGGTACCTTGCAAAGATCCTGTTTCACAACTCTTAGCTGCAGCATAAACATGCAAGATCTAGCCTACGAGCCGTTCATGATTGGAAGTTTAGCTTACACAGCACACAAGTAGGAAAGCCCTGACATGCTCGACTTGATCTCGAAACACGGCACGTATTGGGACGAATAAGAGATGCAGAGCCCCGGTGCTCAGAAAATGATAGGTATGTGTGATATTGTGCCATGTAACCATTACCGCGCTTCATGAGGAGGACTTGACATGACAGTGAGCGGCAGTTTCGGGGCCGGGCAATATGCGATGCGCTGTCAAAACATCTAACCGCCCGAGAGTGCCAGAAAAAGAAACGTATCTCCACCAAATGTCCCCAGATTTTTCTTTTCTTCTTCTCAAGCCCGGCCGTGTATACTCGCAGGTAGGGAGAAACGAACAAAGACCCAAACAAGAACGACTCGATAAAGAGACACCCCTTGGCCAAAAGAGCCGAGAAATTTGGCCCACGACGGAAAGCAGCATTGCAGAGATGAGATCGCTGCAGCAACCCGGAGAAGAGGCAACCGGGCGAACTGACACCTCGATGGCGCAATTGGCCGAACGGGAGGCTACATGTCAGGCCGCCCTTTTGTTCATTTCTTGTGGTTTCCCAATCACAATGCCCTCGTGACCGGCGAATCACTTGCACAGAAAAAGTCCCGTGCCGAAGGGGAGTCCGGTGTGAGAGTGAGAAATAGATAGAGAGTAACCTGTAGATGTGTGGTATATTGGCCGGAAAAAAAAAAAGAAAACACTTTCATAGTTCGGCCCGCCGGATTAGACGTCGGGGCCGCAGATTCTCGGATATAGATCTCCACATGGCAGCGAACGGCATGCAGGACAGGAAAAAAAAAAAAGCAAAAGCAAGACGCCCCCGAAAGAGAGATTGTATCATTTCCTGGACGTCTCGTTCACCAGAACCCGCAGAAAACTGCCATATGCCGGCATCACCCAGCCATCCGTCACTCCAACAAGGCTGACGCCGCTCCAGTTCCTCGCGCACGGAACGAGCGCGTTCCGGGCGGCGGGCGGACGGCATGGGCACGGCCGGCGGCAGCAAGGCGCACCGGAGAACAAACGGGCGCGTACATGGAAAGAGGTGGGCCCGCGGACGCCAACAACATCTGGCTGCCTCGCTGCAGCGTGCCGGAGGTGGATTGATTGGGGGCCCCCCGTTGGCCCCCAATACCACGTTTGATATGGCCTCACTCGCGTCTGTGTCACTCGCAATGTTTCCATCGCTTTGGGCGGACACACCCTCTTCGCCCCATCCCCTCATCCCATCTCGGCGAGGCGGGCCTCGCAAGAAGAGGTGGGACAAAGGCGTGCGCCGGACCCGGAGCCTTTTGAACTTCCTTCCCTGTTTGATTCGACCTGCATCGGCCGTCTCTCCAAGGGGTGAGATGAGATGAGAGAGAGAGATACAGAAGAAGCTGCCGTCAGCCGGCAGGGCAACCATGACGCGGCCGTCCGAACAGCACGTCATGGTTGCACAGATGACCAATTCTCCACCTCCCAATTCTCTCTTCTGGCCCCCAGAGAGCTGGGAGAGGGCATTGGCGAGGCTATACCGAAGAGGTAAAACAGACTTGAAGCGATTCGAGGCAAATGAAAGAAACGGTCATCTGATCTGGCGCCGACTGGAAACATATTGCGATCTCCTGCCCTCCGTTAGTAGGTGCCTAGCCCAAAAGTCTTCTTGACCGCAAAATTGAGAAAATTTGACACAAGACGGAAAGTCCGCCGGCTCGAACTCCGTGGCCAAAAGGCCAATGGCTGTCGGTCGACTCGGTTCTGGTCCCTCGTCTAGGCCGGCTGTGAGCTTCCGAACTCGGACTCGCGCAAGACTACTTAACCGATTGGCGGCGAGGCTTGGTCTTCGATGGATTCGGGAGCTCGGAAGAGGCTGAGGGGAGCGAGCACAGGACAAAAAGACGGAGGCGGGGGGAGAATGTTCCCCAAGGGTAAGGGTAGAGGGAGAGAGGAGGAGGGAGGGAGGGAGAAAAGGGGGGCAGAGGGTTGAGTTACATTGCATGCATCTCACCTCGTACACGACGCCTGGTGGTATTTGCTTGTCATACGGACCATTATAGCTTTGGACCTAGGGTTTGGAGAAAAGTGTCAGGTACGGGCGGCGCGGCCATGGGGTTGTTGTGTTTGTTGGCAAGCTCAGCTGACTGCCAGCTAGGTACCAGGTATGAGCTTCCATGCTGCTTTGCCTCGCCCTAAGACGATGGTAATAATATCTGCTTTCCCTGGCGATATGTAGCTGTTCCTGTTTAGCGGCCAACGCAAGATGGGATCGCCAACTTGCGCAGTACAAGACATGATGATATGGACCGGGGCCTCAAATAGAATAAATCAGGATTTTATCAAGACTGATCTTGCCTGTTCTCAGCAGGATCCGTAGCCTTGCCTGCCTCTACGCCGTGCTTACTTTGGAACTGGCGGTCAAAGTGTCAATAAGACAGAATGATATAATTTGCTTGCCATTTTTACCAATATCTTGTGCAACCAAGAGGAAGTAATTTGCGTTCCTGGCCGTCGTGTTCTCAAAGCGCGCGGTTATTACGGGAGACATGGTAACTCGAGTCGCACATAGTTGCCTGAATAAGCGCAACCTCTCGAGACTTTTTGAACGTGAGGACCTTATTTTCAGATTCTCGATTTATCTCCGGAGGCTCTGCGGCGCAGTATGAGAGAGGTACCCTTTTTCGTCTCGCTTACCGTGAAAGTATCCGTGCCCTCTTTCCAAGGCAATCATGCTCGACAGCTGAGAAGAGCCTTGGAGTTGGCGGACAGCTCTCGTTCAGCATAAGAGTCTTGTATAAACAATGTTCCAATTATATACTACAAGTTACGAGCTCAGGGGAGGAGGGGCCTGATGTGATACCTGGTCGGCAATGTGTCGCAGCAGCCAGCCTTTGGAGGGGTCAAATCTTCGTCCGCGCTCTCGACCCCAGGATTCTTGCAGCGGGCCCGTGAGTCGGGTCCCATAGCATTGGGAAGGAGGCGAGATAGAGAACGTTTGTATGCTTCCGTATTCCCTTCCCCCAGAGCTGCGTAAGCAAACATGCTTGCTCCAAGGGGCAAGAGAAACATTACATGGCCCTCCCCGGCGACCCGGACAACGGGGTAGCAAAAAAAACGACTCACCCCTCCCCCAGAAGCCAATACACAGGAACGCAATGCTTGGGACAACCACCCCTTTAAATGACCCTTAAAAATTGTAAGAAAATACAGAAAAATGCTTTTATAAGACTTTATCGCTGTCTGAATCAAATAAAAAAGACAGCGTTTAAATAATCCCTTTGTAGCTGTAAGAAACTGGCCGGGTGTATAGGTAGTCAATTGATAGGGGTGAGTCGTTTTTTTTAGCACCAGCCTCGCCGGACTTGCAAGAGGCACCGGGGTCCGTTACTCTTCCACATGGTCTGCCCGTCTGTACGGTAGGTAGAGCCTTCTTCGGCTGATCATATCGCCTGCCGGGTCGAACTGGCGATATCGATCCAATAACAGGGTATATACATGGACTACAGGCCAGCCAGGCAGTATGCAGTCGGTCCATCGACTGGCACCGTAGGGCTGTGTCGTGCGGATCTCCCCAGAAGTACCCGGTACGTACATCTACCCGCCGAGGTGGAATGGGAAGCAGCCTTCCGTCCGGTCCGAATTCGATCATTCACAACCGAGACCCGTGTGGGCGCGATGCCCCATCTCGTACCATACCAAGACCCAGCGAGGCGAAGAAGGAGAGCACCCAGACCGACCACTACAGAAGTTGGCGAGGAAAAAAGCAACTCAGTAGCAAAGATGTGGCAGTTGGTAGATGATGAGAAGAGCGATGATGTGTCACATCACATGACCCATTCGAATGCTGACTTCGCAGTAGTTCGCGCTCTTTTTCGAGTGTCACGATGAAGGGACTGGAACCTGAGTCAGCTTGGTAGCGCCCGCGGCACAGAGCACATGAAGAAAAAGAAAAGAAGCAAAAAAATAGGCACATACTACTGCTACTACTGTATAAGCTGGCGATCCAGACCCCAGGCGTCTTGATGGGGGGTGCCCACATCCCGCGACAGGTCAGGTTTGTCTGCATTAGACCTGGCCGAGTACGTACATGTCGCCATATTGGTGGCCGCGCATCGAGAGCAAGCACTTCTCACCTGTGTCGGACGGCCTGCTCACCAAGTCGGTGCTGGGAGGGGGACTTTCAGACGAAGAAAAAGGGTCCCCCTCCTCCCCTCCTCCGAGGTTACCTAGGTATGTGCCCAGGACAGGTAGGACGAAAAGGTCAAGATTGCAGCTTGTGTGATGTTGTGGCCCTCGGTGTAGATTGGCCAGTGTCGCTATCTGTTACGTCGAGGTCCTGTACAACCGTTCCCGAAAGGGTCGCCTGCAGATGCCCTCTTCTGCACCAAATCGAAAAGGCTTGCAAGATCCCAAAACTTCCTGATGCAGCTCTGGTGTCATTTGTTGTGACAGTGCATGCCCGCGGCCGTCAAAAACAGGACGAACCACTTGGCAACACAGAACACGCAGATAGATGAGCAGACAGACACGGGATGAAGTAGACGTTGAGACTTCATCTTTGCAAGGCGCTGATAGTTTGCCCGACCTGGCGCATCGTGTCACGCTGGTGATTTCACTTTGCAGGAAGACGATCTGTTCCATACCATTACGAGGGAAAAGCATAATAACATGGCATAAAAAATAGAGATGGCGATCCATCATATCGAGCGGGCCTTTCCGCCAGCATGGTTTCTTTCCCCCAGCAAGAGAAGAAACCCACCCCAAATTCTCGGGAGCAGCACACACCTCGACACGCTTACCTATACCACGTGGCGAAGAGGGGAACGGGAATTGTCATGTATCATAGGCTGCGGGCGACGGCGATCCATAGGCTGCGGGCGACGGCGATCCATCCTCTGTGTGCTGTGCAGCACTGGCTGGCTGGGGGGCTGGGGGGAGATGGTGGTAGTGTCATGTATCATCCATCATGCCCCGTCCCATTGGCATCCCATCCCATCATCCCATCTCCATCTCGCCCACGCGCACCTGGGGCAAAATGGGACAACGCGACCGTTGCCTTATTCGAGACCAACTTGCTGCATCGTACAGAACCTATGTGCTGTCAAACTCTAATAGATTGTGTTAGTAAGCCGGTGCCGACGGCATCATGCAGAGTCTGAAGATCATGCTGATGGAGATGGTGGTCAACGGCAACGTGATGCCGAATTGCTGCTGCTGCTGCTGCTGCTGTTTCCCTCTCGCCGTCCCCTGCCCTGTCGTTGGCCGCGAAAACACTGGCCTGGGCGGCGTATACGCGGCGCAACCAATGCTCAGCAGCATCCAAGTGGCCAAGGGACTCTCACGGAGGATACCTTGGTTGTCGTCGGGTGTGTGCAATGGTCACCAAGGACCCCTCCCTTTCGAGGGCATTGGTGTTGCACCTTGTAGTAGCAGCAGGAGGAGCAGCAGAAGCAGAAGCATGTAGGATGGTGGCGCAAAGAGGGCCAAGCCCACCACCCATCAATGCCAACCACCAAGCATCCGGTCCCTGGTCCCGAGTAGAATATGAATGAAATACACCAACGACGAGCCCCAGGTGGGAATTGGAAGCTGCGGGAGAAGCTTCCGCCGCAAGGCTACTCTGTATCAAACCACGGCTGCTGGCACACAGGAATGGGCTTCCGGTACGGGGATCTCGTTGCGGCAAAGCCAGTGCTGCTGGTTGGTAGCTTCTCATGCAATTATATTGCGGCTGCTGCTAAGAATATCCCATTGTTAGTGCAGCCACCAAGAAATGGATCCTGCAGCCATGCAGAAACATCAGCAGCAGCACAGGTCTCTTAAACAACAGTGTCGCGCTGCGCTGTCCGCGTTGGCCAAACGCTGGTCGCGTTCAGATACCTAGCAATTGCAGAATATTCTTCGTCGGGTACTCTGTACGCTCTGCTGCACGGCATCACATACATACGTGCGTGCCGTTTGGGGGGTCAGCTAAAGTTGGCCGAATAGCTTCCTTGGCGAGCCTGTATGTAATGTTATGCGCTCTCTGCCGCTGTCACGTCACGAGCCAGGGAACGAACGGGATAAAAAAAAGTGACATGGCTGGACAGAGCGCAGCGCGCAGAGAGCAGAGCAAAGCAAACGCCCCCCCCGATGGATCCGACACGTTGGTTGATAGCCCCGGTATTCTTTCCATTCCTGTGGAGATGTTTGCTGGGGTCCGGCTTGCGCATCAGCACATGGAAGGATTCTAGAAAATCCAATCTGTCCTGGGTTTGGGTAGGTTGGTGGTGTAGGTAGCGTGCAAGGCCACGGCGGGCGGTGCGCCAGCCAAGTCTCGAGGCAGGTATCCCGTGTCTGGATGCTTGTACTCCGTCTGAGCCGTTGCGATTCACACGGTCTTCTGCCCGTCTGGAGAGCTTGGCTGCTGTCCCTTCCAGCCAGGTCCCTTCTGCCCCGGGGGGAAGGACTGCAGCGAGCGTGTCCTTGAGCAGCAATTTCGGCGACGGAGGGTCATGTTTCGATCAGAATGTTCTCCCCAGAGGCCAGAACAGAAAAGGCTCTTCCGAAACATTCACCCCAAGGTTCGAGGTCTGGCCGGATCGCGCGGGGGGGCCTCAACATACTCAAATAGAGTTTCTGGAATTCCTCTCCATGAGGAAACAGTCTTCCAGATAAGGTTTTCATGACATCGCAACGTTTCCCGCGCCCGGGCGGGCACAACGCGCTTTCAACAGCCGCGAAGACACTATAATAATACATGCGCTCTGCTTGCTGGCTGCCGATCGTATACATACTTACATCCTCTTGGGCACTCTTGGGGTGGAGTCGAACCGGAATGACGCCTGGGAAGGCCGCCAATCCCACCTAGAAATATGCAGCGACGTGTGTATGTAGGTAGGTACTCACTGTAGTGTACGTAGGCATGTATGTAGGTAGGCCGAGAGGCACCTATAGCCGACCCCTGGCTCGCCTGTCGCGAAGTTTGATCGCTGCGGAGAATTTGTTGTTGTTGCCCTTCAGTTCACACGTGGGTGCTTGTCTGACAAACCCCCCCTCCGAAGAAGAGGCTGCAGACGGAAATCCTAACGACGAGCGGACCTTCTCACTGGGTGTTATATGTGCGTACAAAGTATGCGTGCAGTCCTACCTCCCTGGACCCTAGGCAGCGTACTGCAGACTTGATGACAGCCAGCAGCAAGACGGCCAGAGCAGTGCAGAAGAAGCAGCAGGAGCAGCAGCAGCCTATCCGTACTCTGTACGGCGTACATACCTAACCTACATAGAGCCTCGGACATGCTTCCCCTCCACCCCAAGGTGCAGCATGTAGCATGTATGTATGCATGGTTGTAATTCAGGGACTTGATCGTACTTTGTTTGGACCGTACGACTCGGCAACGCACCGTCCTTATTTCCCCAATGCTCAAATCAGATCGCAGATAGCGACAGAGGGACCCTCGCCGAAAAGACGAGAGGGCATACGTAGTCGGTACGTGTCATGGCAATTTCATGAAACGTAGCCTCCCCCACAAGACGGCGTCCCCAAAGGGCTCAGAGCGCGGGATTCGGATCGTCTTCCTATTCCCCACAGCGCAATCAAGCTGCAAGAGATGATGCGCATATTGTCAAAGCGTCAGATTGATTACTCCCGCTGGGGAGCTCCTTGGAGGGCTGCTTGGCCGCTTGTCTTCAAGTGTATTAGTCCCTCTGTATCGTCCGTCGACCCGGAGCGAAAAGAATCAAAAAAAAAATAACGTAAAAAACACAAGACGAACCGATGGAGCTGTGGGATATTAGAGTTCTCGTGCTGCTAAACTGCTAGCACATACGGTACTATGCAGTGGTAAGGAATGACTCGGAGCCCCCCCCATTTTGAGGAATGGCACCAGTAAAATATAGTGTCCTTGTCCCTTGCCTCCATACTTTTACCTATAGCGTGCATGGTTAGACATGCAACTCTTGCATGGCAGGTCGTCTACGGGCCCCAGTAGCCGCGTGAGCCAGTTGTTTTAGTGCCCGGAAAGCGAACCTGGTCCTCCATGTCTTGGGTTGGGTCTTCTTTTTCTCTTTTGCCCTCTCTCTCTGCTTGTGAAAGAAAGCTTGGCTATTTTCCCGCTCACTCCTGCCAAGCAAGCAGGTGTTGATCATAGGGGACCATATCAAAGACAATCAGTATCGCCGATCATTTCGGTGCCGTTATCCGTCATGCAGCGCAACAGCGCAGCGCGGACTGGCTTGGACTCCGGACAGCAGCGGACAGACTCGTCTCCTGTCTGTTCTGTGCCGGCGCCAGGATAAGCTGCTGACGGCGTCGTCAGCCCATGGGCGAAAAAGCCCGCTCAGGAACACCCGAGCGGGCTTTTTAGCGAGAACCGTGTAATTGATGACTGAGTGACGACATAGGGCAGGACTGGCAGGTTCCGAGAGGAAGGGACACGGAACGCAGAAGAAGAAAAAACACAAGACCCCATTAACAATACGACCCTCGAGGCTCCCCACGGTCTTCTGGAAACGGCAAGTCTCAACTTTCGAAAAGTGCCTGAGTGGAGTCCGTGGTGTAGTGTAGTGCCATTGCGCATCATGTGTGGCCGTTGGCCTCTTGTCAAATTTCGGAACCACATCAGACATCGTGTTCAAGCGCGCCTGTTACAACACGAACAGTCTGGGATCTTGCCGCGCTCTGCGCCATCGCATCCTGACATAATGATAATGCAGGCTGGGGCAAGGGGCCCGAAGACCGACCCCCAAACATGGTAGCAAGGAGGATGTTGTCGCGTAAAGCTGAACGAGGACGGGGGGCCAATCTCATATTCCGCAGCCGCAACAGCTTTGAAGTAGTTTGCAGGCAGGTAGAAGGCCACATCACACCCAGACACTGCGAGAGAGAGAGAAAGACAGAGACTGGAGTACCGTGTTGCCACTAGAGCCGCTCAGCTGTAGTTTGCATTCGACCTTGCATGGTGACCGGTGCCGTGTGTCTGGCTGCATGACCGTTGTCCAGGGCAAGCTGAAGGCATTTGTTTGTCCTTTCTTGGGCGAACGCGCTGGGTATAGCTTTCAAATGAGAGAGAGAGGTGTCCATGGCGATGCTGAGCTGTTCCTCGATACTGCAGTAGCGCCGCAACTGCCAGAATGGCCGCACGCAGCACCGGGCACTCCCGTGACAGATTAGTCTGAAGTCTACAAAGAATCGGCAAGGCGATCGAGAGAAGACGCAGCCCCTCATGCTAATACTGTGACGAGTGTACGTCGTACTCAAGTTTGTCATGGCATTGTGGCATTTCCAGCCGAGAAAGAGAATCATAAACAGCTCCAGGCCTCATCATGCGAGGCATTTTCGAGTCGGTTCGTAATTTGCCGTAGAACATGGGACTGTAGATGCAGTATGCAGCGACCAAGGCTGATTAGTGACGGATATGTACTACCACATATGCCCGTATCATGATACCTCACCCGGTGTGAAGACTGGATATCCAGTTGTTGAACATGTTTGTCAGCTGAGCAGCTGACGTCCACGATTAAAGACGCTTATTTCGGCTCTGCAAAGTTTGTGCCCAAGAATCCGGTGAGTGTTTCGCTGATGCAAGGAGTAAGGAAAAAGAAACCAAAGCGAGCGTTTCTGCATGCGTCCCTTGCTCGACGGTTCTTCCTGGCTCATCGTCACATTTGGCCGCAGACGACAAATGCATCATGACGATGTCTCGCGCACTTCAACCTGTGCCAGACGATTTCGTGATGTGCTTCCCGGCCGTGGATCGAAGGAATGGCAAAAGGCGAAGATACCGGTGTATGACACGATCCTTTCAGATTATGCGCTTTCATATGTTGAATGTTGTACAGGTTCGACATGTTGGAAAATCCCCCAATTGGCTGAGATTTATTCGTGGCTTCGCATCCGTATGGCTGTATGCAGCATCGGCTCTTATGCTGGATGATATGCAGATTGGCGACCTTTTTTGAAATGTGTGTGCGCTGCATATGGTGTTGTACATGCTACCTCGATGCTGTTGTTCTTCCAATAGGCACGGGCGCATCAGCGTCGGAGTTGAGGGGGCATCATGCCATCAGCATCGCTCGGGTTACACGCCGAGACGATGCCTTTTCGCCCGGAATCATTGAGTTTCGATCCCTGGATGCCAAAGAGAAATGTTTGCAAACGAAGTTGCATTCCGCCATTGTGTAGCGCGTTCTGCCAGCAGGGCTCCCGTCGCCTGTCATGTCAGCATCTAATTGATCTAGTTGAAGATCGTTTGGAAGACTCAAAGGAAAAGCGGGTAATTACGTATAGTCACAAGTCCATGATAGTCTGGTACTCACGATTTCGCTAAACGTCTGGGGCTTTTAGCGTTTCGAAGCAACTCCGACCTGGTCATGTTTTAATAAAATGTCGTGTTCATTTCAATTGTTGAACAAACCTGAGCCGGAGTGCATTAGCTCTCAATAGCTCCAAAGCTGCCTGGAGGCCTCGTGGTTGGTTATGACGCCTGAGCCGAGGAGGCGCCCGGCAAGCTTCCAAAACGGCATTCCGGAGTCGTATGTTGAGCGGCATCGTGAAATTCGACTCCGGATAGGTTCAGTCGGGGGCCGTCTTGAGCTATTTTTTGGGACCCCCCTGATCATTTGTATGGTAGCAGAAGGGCTTTTGATGATGACGATGGGGGTCGGGTATGTCCTTGTGACCTTTGTGCCCCTGTCTGCATTTCCCTGGCTCGAGTTCCCTCAGACATGGGAGGCACACTGCATCCAATCAGCTTCCACGCCATAGCCAAAAGAACGTGCGTCCGTTCTTACAACCGGAAGCCCATTGGTAGACGGGCAGAATATACAATGGTGTGTCTTGGTGAACCAGGGCAGCTGGTAGGCTTGCCCCATTTGGTGGAACTGTGATCGTCTTGTATGTAGCGGTCGCAGTGTTTTTGGAAGCGCCGGTGACTTGGACTGTCTTTTACAGATGATGCCCAGCGAATTGATTTGATGGTTCCAAGTGCCCGTCGTCTGTGGTGTTGCGACTCCAGTTTGACTCGTGTGCCGGGCCCCTGGCCAAGGCGGCATAGGGCATCTCGCAAGATACCCTCAATTGCTGAAGATGCAATGAAACCATGACGGTCAACATCTATTGATCCCCATAGTGGCTCATTGGACTGGGAGCCGGCTTTACCGCTGAGCGTCACCGCTGCTGTCCTTGACGTATATTCTCATATTTGAGGATGAATGACTGGTCGCGGCCTATACTGTTTTATTGCACGCCAAGACCAGTCAATCCCCAGCCTGAGTCCATCACATATCCATTTCCATGAATTCTCCCGTCATCAGCCAAGAAATGACTACCAATGAGCGCGCAAGACTGCTAGCTGTCTGATGAGCAAACCATATTCGAATCGGGGTCATGTGCTGCGATGAGAAAAAGCCGGATAACCGTAGGATCTGGAGGATTCATTTTCAAGGCAGTACAATGGTGGCTCGTCACTGAGTATAACGCAGTGAGAATGTGTGGCAATGCCTGTGCCAAGCCTGGCGGTGAAGTTGATTCGACTCTCTTGTTCTGCTCTTTTTCGGCGCAGGTCGCCTCGGATCGGAAGGCCAGTTGACCAATGGCCCGGCTGGGGCATGGGCATCAGCAGTCTCTCGTCGCGAATGTATCGATTGTGCAAGCATTGCTTGGAAATAACGACAGGCCAGTCGTATTGCCTACGACATACCACTGTGTATTCGACCACGAGGCTACTCTGGGCGCCGGCATGGACAGCCTTCTTCATCCCAGGGACAGTACGTACAGAATACGGTACCCAGTTCCGCATACAGCACACAATGATAGGCAGGTAGATCGCTAAAAGAACCTTGCTTCGCTGGGTTGCGGGGAAGCGACTCATAAGCCTGTCGTGTAGCGGCGACAACAAAATGTTGGCAAGTTGAGACACCGTGGAAGTTGGATTTCAGCGTTTCGGCCTTGTACCGTATGCTGCAATCAAGTACAAAGGCAGTCCAGACGGGTGTAGATCTCAGTTTAGAGAGCAGCTCATGAACTCATGCCGGAAACAAACATGAAGCTTTCCAGACTAAAGCGCGCCAAGAATGGACCGCGCACCGTCACCACACACCACAATTAGCTTCCATAGTTGGCCATGTTCTGCTGTACCGCGAGTTTACCCTCTTATTAGAGTATAGCACCAACGGAGCTTTCCAAGTCGCAGTCATCGAGATTTTGGCAGTGGTGAAGAACGCGTATGAGAACCTTGCAAGCCGAACCAAGATAGAGGGCTGCCGGCTGAATTCGTCCAATATTCTGAAAGGCTAGTAATTGCTCGGAAGCCTCCATAGACGCTTGCATGGAAGACACTCGCTTGTTCGATGTTGGACATTGGCACCTTACCTAAACAGGGATTTTTCGATCTTATTGCCGTTCGTCTAGCGCAACAAGTCAGAAGAATAAAACAAGGCAATGCGTTCAGCTCTTTTCCCTTCTTCCCTTCCGGTTGGATGTTACTTTGATGTCGACCTCTAGATCGACATCTGGCAGGTAGCATGATCTTCGCCGGTGTCCACTGATCCAGTGCTTTGTTCAATGACCACACGCCAGATGATGGGCTGTCTCCGTAATGCCGTCATTGGCCAGCTGCTCTGCTGTGTTGCTACCCAATCTGCGCCTGGAGATCTGGATCGTCGGTTGATGACAATCAAGGGTCTTTTACGCAAAGATTCCAAGGGGACCACGGGCTGCTCAGCTGTTGTCTTTGAGATTCATGAAGCATTGTGCTGTGACGGCCTTTGGGGTCGGTCGTAAACGGCAAGATGCCATGCTCGGTCACGTAAGCAGAAGCGGCGGTTGCAACTGGGAGTTAAGCTTCGCCCATCATAGAGCCAAAATGGCAATTGGCAATGGGTTTAGGGTTTCACCAAGTACTGCAGATCCATGGCGCCATTGTGGGTGATAGGTGGTCTGGTAAGCAGCCTTGGCCCAGGCAAACGGCGTCTTTTGGCATGGATATGCGGTTTGTGTGGACAGCCATTTCTAACCGTATATGGGGTTCTGCTGTATCGTTTATCGGCAGTCGATCTCTCTTTCCTGCCTCGAGCATACAGGAAACTTTGTTTCAGAAACGTGGATCATCATCGTTGTTATCGCGTTATAGATGTCCGCGTGCGGATTGCTGAGCCAGTGACATGGCTGGAAACCAATAAGGATCAGCTCAAAAGCGCACCATGGTACGAAATGGCAGGCACTCACTCACCTATTCTGTCAGTCCGGGGCTGAAGAGCGTGCTTGGGCAAGACCCGGTTATCGGAACGTTGTGCCAGCCACTGCGCTTCAGCAGGCTGTATGTATTTAGCAGCAGTAGGCAGGTATGTGGCAGAAGCAGTTATTACTGGACTCCGTACCTACGGCTGCCCTGGACGAGAACGACCGCTGGCGACTCATGCCACCCAGAAGCCCCTGACCACAGCAAGTCTGCGGGTTTGATGGTGGTAGGTTCGCGCGGAACCGCCCAATTCCATCACTTGTCCCGCGTTGTCGTCGTGGGATGGTCAGGGGTCAGCCAACGGCCAAGCGCAGATCAGGGTTTGACCGGCGATGATGTAGTGCCCCACCAATTCTTTTTTCTCCCTTCCCGCGTTCTGACCCCTTGTTCAAATCTCGAGAGGGCTGCAGCCAGCCCAGGCGGCTCCAGCTGAATTGTCGAGGTCGACCGAGTACGTACAAGCAATCAATGAACATGAAGTATGTTGACAGGCCAATGTACGTAGGCTCGAGCAGCAGGTATGCTTGCACCACAGAGCACTTCCTGGGAACTTGCTGGCACGCGGCAAGAATTTAGGATCCCTCGGGTGACCTGGACGCTAAAGCTGAGGCAAGCAAGCAACCTCCTACTTCGTACGTTCCTTCCTATGCACTGTGTCGCTACAGAGTGCTTGCCCAAAAATCTGCCAAACATATCCTGCAGCAGCAAGAGCGTGCCCAAGTTATTAGGCAGGTCAGGCCATTGAGGTCAGGTCATGTGCTTTTGATGTTGTGGAATGCTTGGGACGTGCCACCAGTTTTATTGGCTTCGTTTCCTGAGGTCCAAACAGTCAGGATTTGGCATTGGACACTGGACAATCAATGTGAGGCCTGGCCCGCGTCTGTCTCTTACCTGTAGGGGCGTCGCCTATATCAGCTTTCGAACGAGCATCTGATGATCAACTGGTGTTGCGATGCCTCGATCTGTGCCAAGATTTTGCCTGGCATCTTCATCAGCCCGGCTGGTTGGGTATTCGTGCTCGACAGACCAGAAAATACCAGGGATGGAATGGGTGTACGAATGGTTTCCCGAAACCTACAAGAGGCCATACGCGCTCATATCACGGAAGTCACTTTGATAGGCTACGAAGATGCCTTTGCCTGGTCAATACGTTCTTGTGCCAAAGGCTCAGAGCCGCAAGCCGAGTGGGCGGCCAGGGGGGAACTGACCAACTTCCTCGCCTGTCTGATTATTATCTTCTAGCTGATATTGACAGGCATCTAACCTCAGCTGTGAGTGAACGCGTGAGGATGAAGTCATTGCATTGGCAATGTTAGCTCTACTGCTTTAGACCCAGGAACGGTTCGCGCTTTGAAAGTCCGGCTCGGCTTGTTCGAAAATTTGCCCCTCGAGAAAATGCGGCCAGAGGAGACCGGGCGTGTTCCAAGTCTGACTTCTCCTCGCTTGACATAAGCGCAATCGAACTGCACCTCAGATTTCCGTCTGGACATATTCCCCTCAATCCCAGACTCGCCGCCCCTCTAGCTGGAAGCTGCATACTCTTGATGATGCAGACATTGCATATATGTGCAACAGTATACCTAGTATGAAGCCATGCAGTGAGGCGGCAGAATATACGTGGTACTTGAGTTACAGAGTACCTACTCTGGCTTGTATCTCGGATCTCCTGGCGGCTTTCACTCATTGTGACTGTCTGTTCGGCTGATGAATGCCCCTTTTACATGATGCTACTCCTCCCCATCGTGTCTCTGATCTTCATATTCCAAAAGCCAAGGCCACTCTCCCTCATACACGCTGTTGGGTAGACATTGGTCTTCTGCGTACCTGAACAGCCGGTTCCCCACTGTCTCGAGGAAGTCCAGTGAAAGGAAACAGGTTCTAGTGGCATGCTAGCACAACGGCCTCAACTCGTCCGCAACATTGGTTAGATTGGGGCTGTCATTGCATGGCCGGTCGTCTCTTGTTCTGCAACCACTGTCTGTAAACCCAAATCCCCATACATTAGTGTTGACCTTGTTGTCATGTACTAGACTACCTAAAGTAGGCAAGGCGTGTGCAAGTATGTAGTGCCAAAGCAGGTTGACGGGCCCCCTTTCTTGCTTTCCTTTTACGTTTTGCTCTGATTTTGTTGGTGGTGGTGGTGATGATGAAGATGATGAGGCACAAGAATTTTGAGATGTCCTTTTGGCGCGACGCTGAACTGAGGAGAAGCTTTCGGCAGACCACAAAGTCCCCGAGGAGTCTTTTCATTCCAATCTCAGACAGCCACACCGCGCCAATGAAGCGTGGAAGTCCATGTATTGGGAGGCTTTCTCCATAAGACGACGTCGGGGCTCTTGTCTTGGTCTCCTTTGCTTGGCCCTCTTGGGTAGGCAGGCTGGGTACCATACATGCTGGCAGTAGTACTTGGGCGATGTATCTGACCTACCTACTGCTAAAATATTCGTCGCCCATGCCAAAAAGCCCGCGCAAGCGCTATGCCCCATGCCCCTTGCTGATCCTCGAATCCCCGGTTACACCAATATCGTGGCAGAGAGTACCGCAGTCTGCATGGCAGGTACCTACCGTCATCGCTCACACGGCCAATGGCTAAAATTGTAGTTGTGCTTGGTGCCCTGCCCGTTATTCTGATCTGGCTGTGTTGAGCTCCCTCCGACTGCGGATCATGGGTGTCATGGCGAGGTACGTGACAGTTGTAGACAAATCCTAGGAAAGTCCCTGTTACTGGATTCTTGTGTGATCGCAACGAATAAACATAATACACTTACCTACCTACCTACCTTGTACAGCTGGTCGAACGGATGGTATTCCACGCGCCATTCCAGCGTGTTCAGTACTTCCCCAAAAGGAGTCATCGATCGACCGGCAACGGCACCGCCGCGTAGCGCATCGCATCTTCTCCCCCAGCGCACTGCTGCTTTCCAATCAGCTCCCTGTATTTCTTTATTCATTTTTTATTTGCATTTTATTTCTTGAGTTCCCATCTGTCAATTGTTGCCTTTCTGTTCCCCATCTATTTTTACCCCCCAATTTTTTTCTTCTCTCCCTATCCTCTTGTTCACTAGCCCCAAGTCCCTCCACAAAGCTGCATTGACGTATTCTGCGTAGTGAAAGACCGCTAGAGTGAGGGAAAAAAAAGTTGCCCTACACGGCCTAGCCAAACCTGCCGAGAAAAAAACTACTTCTACCTACCTAGGTAGTTATCAGAATGGCAAGAGTGGCTGCAGCAGGGCAATTGCAGATATACTTTCAAGCGTTGGGACAACTATACGCGGTCGTCCCTCTACAGTAAATTGATGACCTGTTCTTCCCTTTCCGTGACCGCCCATGTTATGTCATGCTCGAGCATCCAAGTACCCAGATTGGTCTTGTGACGTGGATTACCTACCTATTCACGTCTTTCAGCCCGTCCGCCCTCGGGCACTGACTGCTTTGTCCTTGTCCTTGGTTGGCGGCGATTGATTGGTTGATTGATCGATTGATTGCATTTCGGCGGCACTACCTAGCTATCGAATTATGTACCTACTTGTAAAAACATTGCCTAGCTGGGTATTTGATCTGACAGCGCTCTCTCGCTCTCACCACAAAGCCAAGCGTACCTCAGTCAAACGCCGGAACCTAGAAGGAAACCCCACCCAGGCACATCCCTCGCGCCTGTCATTTAGTTAGGCGTGATTTGTTTAAATCAAGCAGACGAGCTACGTACCGTTCGCTGCAAGCAGATTCCCTGTCGGCCATGCCTCTGCATCCCTTCCCATCTGCCCCATCTCTGATAATTTCCCGACCCCGTCTTGCCCGTCGAGGTCTTCTGCCACCACAAGTAGATTTCAACATTTCAGACGCCGCCTTCTCTGGACAACCTCCCACCGCACCACGATTCCACGTCGCCCAGGCACCTTGACAACGCGAAAATCACACTGCTACTTCTGATATACTCAACCACGTCTACTCGACCGGCGCAACCCCCATCATTCGCTGGCAATTGACCGCGGCGCAAATCCCACCGACGCCCCCAACCAGCAAGCAGCAGCAGCGAGACCACGACGACCACACCGAGCCAGCTCTCTTCTGGAAGAGTCACACTTATTTTGCGATAGGATTAAGCTCAACTGCCACCACGCCCCGAGAGAGCTGCCCACGCGCCACGACGCCGAAATCGCAAATTGAGAGGAATTTCCTTTTTTTTTCCTTCTTCATCTTCTTCTTCGTCTCTCCTTCCAATAATTTTTCTTTCTATTCTTTGGTGTCGTCCCGAACCAAATTTTTTTTATTCTTAATTGTACGAGGCGCACATTTTTGGACCACCACCGAGGCTACAGCAGAGTGTGCATATATAAACGTGTTTCTGGAAAGCAAAATTTTTTTTTGTTGCGGCAGGAAAGAAATTGTTCAAGGGCCCTACTCAACTGGGCAATAAAGACATCCAACCCTGCAACCTGCTCCAAAGTGCTCGCAGAAAAGGTCACGGCCTGTTAGACCCGGAGCTCAGCTGGTCCATTGTGCTGAGAGGAGGGAGAGAAAAAAACGACAGAACTTCGCTCTGCGGTCGTGGATGTCTATCTGACGCCGATACCCCCAACTTGGAGTACCCAAAACAAGCGACGTGCAGGTGCATGCCACCTTTGCCAGCTCATCATTTCAACGTTGACTATTGCAACGCGACCCATACCCGTCCCTTCTTCGACGCCTGGTCGCCTGGGGGCGCGCACACATGCTGTTCGGCAGGCCCATACAGCAGCGGTAGCTTAACGCACCCGCTTCGGAACACAGTACTTGTACTCCCGCAGTACTTACGCCGCCCTGGCCATTCATTCACCTTGGCTGCCGGCATTTGACTGGACACCAGAAGGCGCCCCAGTCGACATATCGTGAGAGGCCTTGATTGACCTATTGTAGTATCGGCTTGCTTGTATAAAGGATCTTGGTCCCAGATCATCGGCCTGGCCTCCACACTCGGACACGGCCCTGCCAGTATCTGATCTCCAGCACTCTCTCCTGTCCCGGTTCGGGCCCCAGCCAATCACATATTCGCCAAATCATGAGGCGGATAACTTGAAGAAAAAAAAAGGTCCCCATACTTGTATAGATGTCTGTCTTTGTCATCTGAGTGGACTTCTATTTGTCGCGTACCCCACGACGTGCAGCTCAGAAAACTATAACGCTTGCCGGCATATCATCCCCACAGCTTGGCACCATGTCTTCCGCTTCATACTCTCATCCACCTCGTTCGAGTCCAGGATCGCAGGCAACTATATCTACACCGGTCCTGGCCTCCCAGATCCCGTCGCAAGGGTCCATCTTGCGCCGTACCCGTCCCAGCCAGGTCCACACGGCTCTTCAACAGCAAGCATACGGCATATCTGCATCGGGCCCTACCTCAGCCATCAGTGCCTCTTCGGTGGCATCTAGTTCTCAGCATGACTCTCCCATGATGTCTCCAGAGAACATGATATTGACCACCAGTAGTTCGATACAACCATCACCTGAGCCCTATCGTGGCCGTGATGCTGAACAGTTTCCCCCAACACCTCTCACCCTTGGCGATCCTTTACTCAAACACAAACCCAGCTCCAACTCCATGAATCACAGCATAGCCCCCAGCTCAGCCCCTAGCACGGGCTCGTTGGCCGAGGCTCTCAACCAGAGTTCAAAGGGAAGCGGCAATGGCTTGATACGTCGCTTGTCGTCCAAGATGAAGGCCGTCAGCAACCGCACTCGGCGTCAGTCATCTGTTGCGCCCAAGAGCCGAGACGGTAGCATTGGCCCTGGCATCTTGAGGCGTAGAAGTGACAGCACCAACACCGCCCCTGCCGAGACAGTTTTCCTGACGGATTCTGACGATGATTTCCCGGCCGCCGACGAGCGAGAGGAGTTCGTCAACCCTCTGGGCCTCATCGATGGGCAGATTCGGGAAGTGTCCTCAACAAGCAATCCGGGCTCGGTCTCTGGCACCGCTTCCCCAGTTGACTTGACGGCTGGACCAGTTATTCCATTGGCTTTGGTCAAGGGTACCTGGGTGCGCAAGATTTCAAAGAAGAGAAAATATAAGAAAATCTTTCTTGTTCTTGACCACGAGGCCGCCAAGATCATTTGGGACAGAAACCGACCTTCCAAGTGCATATATGTCGACGACATCAGAGAGATCCGGATAGGCTCCGACACCAAGCAGTATTGTTTGGACTTTGATGTGCCAGACTCTGAGCAAGGCCGATTCTTCTCCATCCTGTACGCCGTCCCGGACAAATCGAAGAGCAAGACTATGCACCTCATTGCAGACGATCAGGAGACCTTTGCCAACTGGGTCGAGGCTCTGGAGGCTCTCTCGAAGCATCGACAAGAGTTGATGACCTCGCTCATGTCTTTCAACGACAAGGCCATCCGATCCTATTGGACCTCCGAGATGGCAAAGAAGTACGAAGGAGCCCCGCACTCCCCTGATGAGGAGCACATTGACTTTTCAGCCGTCGAACGTGTCTGCCGCAATTTGCATATTCATGTCCCGCAGAAAGACCTGCTGGACAAGTTTGCATCCGCCGATGCCACAATGACGGGCAAACTCAACTTTGCCGAGTTCCAGGATTTTGTCCGCAAGATGAAGCACAGAGTTGACATTCGTGCTTTGTATCGAGGAATCGCCATCGACGCTGCAAATGGTATTAGCTGGCCGGAATTCTCCTTCTTCCTCCGCGACACCCAAGGTGAAGATCTTGACTCGGACCCCAAGGCATGGGAGGCCAAGTTCAACCGATTCGCCCGCAAGACCAAGTCCACCGATGGAGCTGAAATCGATGTCCCAAGAATGAACGAGCAAGGCTTGGCGGCCTACTTGACTTCCACGTTCAACCTTCCTCTAACTTCGGAACCAGCAGAGTATACCCTCGATCGACCCATGCACGAGTATTTCATTTCCAGCTCCCACAACACTTACCTCGTCGGACGCCAAGTCGCGGATTTGTCGAGCGTCGAGGGCTATATCAATGCGTTGATGCGGGGATGCAAGAGCATTGAGATCGACTGCTGGGACGGCAACGACGGACAACCATCAGTCCAGCACGGCTACGCCCTGACCAACGCCATATCTTTCCGAGAAGTCATCAACGTCGTCAACAAATACGCCTTTGTGACGAGCAAGTTTCCCCTGTGGATTTCCCTCGAGGTGCATTGTAGTGCTGCCCAGCAGACTATCATGTCGGAAACCATGAAGGAGATCTTTGGATCCCGTTTGATACTTACTGCACTCGACCCATCATCCGACAAATTGCCATCGCCGTCCGAACTGAGAGAGCGCATTCTTGTCAAGGTCAAAGCAGCAGCCCCAGAGGAGCAGCGCACCGGCAGAGCCTCGGTTACTAGAAAACGAGGAAACAGCTTGAACTCTCCATACACAAAACCAACTGCTCTTGACAATTCCCCCATCCCGTCTTACTCTCTGACCCAGAGCCCAATGCTTGCTCCGCGGGAACAATCTCGACGCAGGGTACAAAAGCGATACAACACAATCACCGAGGGTGAGGTCCAAGAAACGGTCAGCAGCAGTACGAGCGACTGCGACAGCGGCAACGAAAAGACGCCAGCCAAAAAGAAGACGAGCCGAATTGTCCCTGCCTTGGGCGACCTGGGCGTGTACTGCACCGGCGTCAGCTTCAACGGCTTTGATTCCCTTGAGTGCAAGATGCCCTACCACATTCTTTCTTTCATGGAAGGCACATTCAAGTCCAACACCAAGACCAAGGAACTCAAGGATCAGCTGTATCGTCACAACATGCGATACATGATGCGAGTGTATCCCCAGTACTCGCGTCTGAGCTCGAACAACTTCAACCCGTTGATGTACTGGAGAAAGGGCGTTCAGATGGCGGCACTCAACTGGCAGACCTTCGACCTTGGAATGCAGCTCAACAGAGCCATGTTCAATGGTGGTATCGACCAGTCCGGCTACGTCCTCAAGCCCCACTCCATGCGAGAAATTCGATTGCTTCCCGACGGTCTTCCAGCTGAGGCAGTTGGCAAGCTGGTGCGCAAGAACGTCACTTTTAGCATTGATGTCATTTCTGCGCAGCAGCTCATGCGCCCGGGTAATCTTGCCGCCAACAGGTCCCTCGACCCATATGTTGAAGTGGAGGTCTTCCACGCCAACGACAAGCGGGACAAGAACGACAGCACCGTCGGCGTTCCTGCTCCTACAGACAGTCCTCTCAAACGTACCACTAGCGTGGTGAGAGAAAACGGTTTCAACCCTGTCTTTGATGAGAAGATGAAGTTCCGGATCACCACAAAGTATCCAGAGCTCGTCTTCATTCGCTGGAGTGTCAAGTTCTCCACAACTGGAGAGCCCAATGACCGCGCCGGCACCATGGCCACCTACACTGCCAAGCTCACCAGCCTGAAGCATGGCTATCGCACGTTGCCTCTCTTGGACGCCAACGGCGACCAGTATCTATTTTCGACACTATTCTGTCGCATCGAACTTGGCCCAACCACAGACGTCTACGTGAATCCTGGAGATAGTGTGGAGCCTGTCGGCAAGTTCAAGACACTTGGAAACAAAGTTTTCAGCCGGTCAAACACAAACAACAGAGCGACTTCAGAGAAGTCCTTCGAAAAGTCCAGTCTCGACAGCGGTTACTCGGAAGTCTCGCAACATTCGGCAGCCAGGACCTGATTCATGACTTGTATAGCACAACCGAACCAGTCATCACGATTCGACTCATGTACAACAACAGCTCACGACGCGGCCATTACTGATTGTACAAACAAAAATAACGAAATCCGCGGTCTACCTGTCGATTCAATTTGTAGCGAATACCCATTTGAGCATAACTGAGAACCGGCGTTTTTCGAAGCTGTCCGCAATCTGGTCATTTCGCGGGCCTGCGATTTGTTTGAGACGAATTCGCAGCATGGTTTTGCATTATTTTCCAGGGCCCGGCCAAGCCGCACCAGAGCCCTTGGACGGCAGAAATGAAATGACATATAGAGGGATTCGCATATCAAAGGTGTTTTTTTTAATTGTGGGTTTTCATTTGCAAGGGATGAGAAGTTAGACATTGGGGGGGAAAAACGAACAAAAAAGTATTTGTATCTCTGCATTTGAAAGGGAACACTCGCGCCAGGCAAAGGCCGAGCAGCATCAGGGTTCTAAGGGTGTTTTGGGTCATGTTTGTGGTTTTTTCTTCTCTTTTTCCTATTGCTGAGCGTTCTGCACTGCAATTGTTGTATGGCATTTCCGAGGACTCGGGTTTAGGGGCATCGCAGTTCAGAGCCAAAGACCTTTTGTGAGCCGCAGCTGGGAAAGCCAAGTCTTCCCCTGGGCCAGATGAGCAAGAGCTGTCTTGTACGTACTGTACCATTGAGGTCGACACCTCACGCTCAGCATTCAGATACGAATAGCAATCTACCGAGGACACCAAGCTGTACCTCCATGATGATCACAACTGAATTCCAATGCCGCGACCAACCAACATATGAAGACCAAGAATGATGTGGCATGATGCGCCCGAGATGTGGCAGCGATGATGTCGTATGTGGACTGATACATCGGATGCCGAATCCCGGGTGGTGACAGCATAACCACCTTGACGACTACCCCAAGATTATCCAAGTGCGCGGCCGGACATGGTAAAAGCTGTGGACATGTATGTTCTGATGCGAGACATGTAAGGCTTACTTGTCTCGCCATGAGACATTGTAGTCAGAGGTATGCGTTCCTTTCCTTTCCGTCATCGACCGACCTCGAGGAGAAATTCAGCGTCAAAAATACGTTGCGCCCCCATTCCTAATCGGGCAAAAATAGAAAAGCATGCCCGCGACATGCATGTATCGTGCCAATATGGCATGTACCTGCAGCGGCCCTGCTTCTCTCTTGTTCTTTTTTCTGCGTCAGTCAATCGACCAGCCCCCGGACCCCTGTTCGCCACGACCCGAGATGTCGGGTCCGGTCCCAGGCAGCAGAATTACCAGCGATCGGAAGCAAGCGGACGTTCAGATGATCATTGTTATTAATATTGTTGCTATATCCTGTAATATGTACTGTAACCCTGCCGCCGCTCATTGGTAACCGGGTTCTTTCCATCCAATATTTCATGCCTCGCTTGAGAAGCGAGAGCAAACAGAGGAAGAAACAAAAGAAACGGACCGGGGAGCGTTACCGAAATCGAAGAATGATGGAAGGGCGGTAAGCCGGCCCGCTGCAGTGAGGCGCTGTCAGATTTTCTCTCTTCTATTCAGCTGAAAAGCGACACTGGGCTGCATCAACAGGGGGGCAAGAGGCTTTTACAGATTTTGCTTACAGGATCTTGTTCGGTTTACCGACTTTTTCCTCCAGTTCCTCGTTCTTTTCCTGTTTGTCTGGTGTGCTGCGCATACTGTGCCCGGTACCTGCTTTCAAAATTGGGTTTTCCTGGTAATGATAAGATTTCCTGACGACCCCTGCTCCCACCTGCATCCCGACTTACTGGGAAGGCTGAGGCTGACAGGTTGCCTCTCGCTTGTGCTGCGTGGTTCTTCTGCAGCTCTGCATTTCTTGCCGGGGAGTGCTCCTCCGATTGACTTTGTTGACGCAATGCGAGTATTTGTCAATTGCGCCGCAAGTTGCCCGAACAGGGTGAAGAGAAAGAAAGGAACCAAGGAAAAGAAAGTGAGAAAGAGTAAGCGCGGGAAATATGTAACATGCATGATTGTGCTCTAGCCACGTACACAAGGATGGTGTGGTATTGAATGAGGTTGCAACATTGTTGGTAGGTATGATGATGGTGTAAACGCCCGTTGTCTAGGCTCAAGCTCTCATATCGTACTGCACAATGGAAGAGCGGTCTTGGTCATCTTATATGATCTCGACCGGATTAGTACAATGAGCGCACAGGATATACCGCCATAGAATCTATATCATCTTCCCTGTTGTTACACATCTACCACCTATGGGCAGTATTCCATGAGTTACTCGTAGTCTTCATAAATTGCTCCATTGAGGCTTTGAATTATTGGGCGATTCGTTTCTGAAGAATCGAGTAGCCATGGCGCCGGCACCTGGGCTGAGGTAACAATGGCATCCTGAGAAATTAAAATGTGTGCCTCAGTATTCTCCGAGCGAGTCAATAGGACAGAGCGGCACAAAATAGAACTCCCCAGAGCCACGACTATAAGAAATATTGCGAGAACGTAAATCTCTCCTTCTTGGCCCCTCTACGTTACAAGACTGAGCACTGTGGCCCACAGTGCTCAGTGGGTTGAGCCCCGGCGGGGAGTGTGCAGCCGGGGCGAGAGTGGACACTGAAGCACACATCGTATGACGGCCTGATGCCTCTGCACTTCACCCATCAGTTGTTTGTACTTACCTGTGCTGATATAGTTCTTCTGTAAACCGTTTTGAGTCCATTATATACCGTGGAATCGACAGGCAGTTTTGAATAAATAAAGTTTTAGCTTCAATTCTAGCCATGCCAATCAAAGCGAGTTTCGGAAGAGCGACTTGCAAAGACCGCGTGGAAATTGGGACCTGTCAGTACGGTCACCACCTAATAATCATCCACGTCGCATATGTATATACAAACTTCAGCGTCAATGCAATGCAAGCATGCGGACTTCCCAGAGACGATCCTTCGCATGCACAGGTCAGTTTTGAATGCCGACACCGGCATTGGCGCATGTTCTAACATTCTCTTCAGAATGCACCAAGCGGAAAGTCAAGTGTGACAAGCAACTGCCCTGTTCCCGGTGTCGCCGGCTGCAGCTGCAATGCTATCGAGAGACAGTCCGCCTCAAGCGGAGCGTCGTTCAGCACGAGAGTCAGATCGAGTTCTTGGAGGGGATCGTCTCCGATCTCGAGGGCTCTGTCCACCATCCCGATTTGATCGCCACTGTCGGGAAGCTCAAAGCACGCATTCAAACGCTACAGTTTGGTGACGAGCAGAACACCACGCTTGGGTCCAGCGGAGAGACACCGGCGACAGATGTCCAAGAAAATTCGCCGGTATCAGCTCAAGATGCAGAGCGGGCTGTGCGTACCGGCCTTCCTGACGGCGACCCTTCCCTCATCACAGCGCTGGAACATTTGGCCTGGGGAAGGGTGTCTCGCAACTGCTTCCCCCATCGAACATGTCGGTGCGAGCACAGAAAAGTCGCTTTGCCAGGCGTGCAAATCTCCCAGGAGATGGGGCTCCCGCTCATGCCAGGCCACCAAGACGCGCGGAGCCTGGTCCAGTTCCATCTGCGGCATCTCTCGTGGCACCACAACTGCCTCCACGGCCCGACGTTCTCGGCGCAGTGCGAGACCTTTTGGTCGTCGGGCGTCGTCGATCACCCCTTGTGGCTGGCCCTCTATTTCTCCGTCTTGAGTGCTACGGTCTTTGCCATACAAAACAGTCAAAAGTCCAAGAACCTCGTCGAACTGGGAGACGGACTGCCGCCTGCGCCGGAGCTCTTTTCCAGCATGACCAGTGTCTTGTTCCGATTCCAGTTCCTGAGCGATCTCAGCATATACTCTGCACAAGCGATCGCCATTTCGACCGAGGTGGCTCATAATCTGGGACAGAGCCAGCTCAATGCCACTCTGTTCAACGCGGCGGTCAGAATTGCCGAGTGTTTGGGACTGCACAGAATCGAGGACGCCAGCGAGGAAGACTGGGAGGCAAAGGTAGAAAGGGAAACTGGAAAGCGGGTCTGGTGCCAAGTCACGATCCAGGATCACTTTGCCATTCCCTTTACTGAATCCTACACGATATCTCCGGGGCATGTCTCGACGACCCTCCCCTCCAACGCCGACGATTATGACCTCGCCGAGCAGCCTGAAAACGTGCCGACGGTGAGCAGCTATGTTCGGGTCCTCTCCAAGATGGCGTCCCTGATGCCCGAGATGCTCGACGGCCTGGGGCCAGCCAAGAGCGCCCGGCCCCTCCAGGAACAGTACATGCATATCTTGAGCATCGACAGGCGAATGAGAGAAACCGTCAAGACATTCCCCTCCTTCTTCCTACGACAGGACTCCGAAAAGGAGCTCCAATTTCCCTGGCTCGGAGTCGCGAGAAAGAGCCTCGCCATCACGGCCGCCGAGAAGATCATCATGATACACAGGCCGTTCCTGTTCCGCTCCTTTCAGATGCCGCTATACGCGTTCACCCGCAAGACCTGTACGGCTGCCGCCACGACCATCCTGCGGGAGCACGAAGCGCTGGTCGTGGCCGACGACCTCTCCATCTGGACGCACACGGCGTTTTGCATCACGGCGGCTGTGATCTTGTGCTTTGAGATATACCAGGGGTCCGAGGCGCACTCGTCACTTACCGAGGGCCACAGGGAGACTGTGTTGGCTACGCGGAGCCGCCTTGTCACGCGGACCAGCGACCATCTCGCGCAGCGAGGCGTGGTCCTGATCGACTCGCTGCTAGAGCAGCGGCAGCACAATCCGAGCGCAGCCGGTGCTTCAATGGTCGACTTCGACTATATCGCGGCGGCTCTCTATCCCAGCAGCAACGGTCAAGCCCAGAAGCAGGGTTTGCCCGGAAACGAAACCACAGTCGCGAATGGCAGCCAACTTGGCGATTTCACTTCAGACCATGGATACATAGATGCCGGATTCGATTCTTGGTTCAACGAAATGTTTCTCGACAACAGCATTTATTTTGATTCGTAGCTGCCTTGACCTACGTGGAGTTGCAAATTGCGACGATTACAGTCACAACAGAAGAGAATCACAGTATAGCACTCAATTCGCGACGCGAGTTCAAAATTTACCATTGGGATATTCAAGATCCATCTATCTAGGAGAGTCATTCAAGTTCGTCTCCAGTCAGTCCGAGAATCTCATTCTTTTACTTCTCCAGCCCCCACCCCTTCATCAACCTCGACATCATGCCTCTACCCGGACGAATCCAGTGGCGTTCACGCCGGGGGTGTCCCGGAACGGCTTGGGCGGCGCGCCGCTGGTCATGGTGCACTGCCACAGCAGCCTCTTGGTCTCCTTCCTGGCCAGCTGGCCGGTGATGCTGTGCATGACGCCGCGGTTGTGGAAGATGACGAGGTCGCCCTCGACCCAGCGGTGCGCGTAGATGCGCTCGGCGGCGTAGATCTTGCTCTGCATGGCGTACACGACCCGGCGCACCTCCTCGACGTCGTCGACGACGGAGACCACCTCGCCCGTCTTGGGGTCCCGCGTCGTCAGCTTGTACACGCAGCAGCCGTGGACCTGCAGGAACGGCCGCGAGGGGTTGAGCGGGCTCCTCCAGACCATCTGTGGTTGTTGGTTAGTATGTGCAAACACCTGGGGGGAAATTCGTCTTGTTCAAAACTTACGGGATGCTCGGCCACCTTGTCCCAGGACCACTCTGATACTTGGTCGACGGGCACTTCGCGGCCAAAAGTGGGAATCGTCAGGCCGTCCGCCGACGACTTGCACTGCCGGATGTACTCGTAGGCCTGCGGCGCATATGTGACTGTCGTGTTCAGGGCGAACTCCTGCTCCTCGGGGGTCAGAAGCTCGAAAGCGCGGGCACCGGAGAAGACTAGAGCGGAATCATCAAGTCAGCAAAGAGTTCAATACACTCGAGTCATATGTGCCTCGACTTACAGGCTGTGGCTCCAGCGCCTACTTCCTTCTCCGTGCCGTTCGGGAATTTGATCTTCTGGTCTGGGATCGTGGGGATCTGGATGGAGTGCAGGACCGTCACCTCACCGGGCAGGCGCTCGTAAAAGGGCGTGTCCATGTGCCACCGGTAGGGACGCGTGAATCCACTGTCCAGCTCCTCCTGGTCCAGCGGGGTTTCGTGGAACAAGGTGTGGTCCTGGAATGATGTGAGCCGATGTTTCAAAGAGGCCTCGCTCCTTGTTTTCTCCAAACTCACCAGGTGAATGACTTCCAACTCCGGGATGCCCTCGTAGTCCTGGAACTTGCCGGACCCGATAATACCGACCTGCGGGGCCTTGGGGATGCGGCCGGCCTTGTAGGCGGACAGGATATTCCTCGGGTCGCTGACGGCCTTTTCTCCGGCCGAATGGATGCCGATGGCGGACTCGTCAAAGACCTTGGCGAGCTCGGGCAGGACGGTCGGGTCGATGCCCTTCTGCCCGCGGATCACGACGACCTGGTTCTCGAACAGGGCCCGGCGGAGGGTGTCCTTGTCCGCGTCCGTCAGGCGCTCCAGGTCCAGCAGCGGCATGTCGCTGGGCAGCTTGACCTCGGCTCCGATGGCCGTGTCTTGCCTGACATCGGGGCCAAAAATCTCAAAGGACAGTTGGGAAGACATGATGTCGGAATAATAGAGAAGGAAAGATGAATAGTGCAAAAGATGAGAGTTCGAGTTCTACAGCTCTTGTTCATTCAGTCCGACCAACTTCCTTTGTAGGACTTTATTATACTCGAATTCCACAGAGTCAAGGACCCACAGCGGACGAGTTCAGCATCTCGTCCGCGCAGACCCAGGCGATCTTGTCTGCAGCATTCGCGAATATTCGGCGCAGATGAGCCTAGCCACGCTACTGGGACATGCCAGACGCTGATCCAAAGAGCTTCAGGAGCAATCAGTTTACAAATCATTGGCCCGGAGTGGTCGACAATCTCCTAGGAAAGTGGATGGGCGGACGAGCTGGGGAACTCACCCGATCTTCCCACCCCCTGGCTGCCCACTTGGGCAAGTCTGGAACTCCCGCGTGGCCCCGGCCGAATGCAGCCGACCAATCATTTCGAGGGCTTTAGTCTATACTGCTGAGCTGTGCCCGGACGAGCTGCAACAACTCATCCGCTGTGGACCTGATAAGATTCCCTATATGTATTCTATATTTCGAGAACGATTTGGACAGCCCATACCGGATGTATCATTCACAGATCTTTACTCAATAACAGTTTTACAAAATGGCATCCACAACTTTCAGCTGCAAGCCTATTGAGCGCCCTGCCGGGTCGGACATTGACTTTGGCGCCGAAGTCAGCGGACTTGACCTCGAGAACTTGACGGGTATGTTTGTTTCCTGCAGCTTCATTGCAGCCATGGTGTACAATCACTAACTCGATATGCTCAGACGGCGACTTTGAACTACTGCGCCGCGCCCTCTACGAGAACCAAGTAGTAGTCATCCGCAACCAGAAGCAGCTCACGCCCAAGGCGCAATACAGCCTGACGCGGCGCTTCGACCCGGAGACGGACATCTACAGCCACGGCAAGTCCATCGACAAGCGCAGCGTGCTGCACGCCGACCTCAAGACGATCCCGCACCAGCCGCAGGTCCAGGTCATCGGGCACGGGCACGTCGCGTCGTTCGAGGGCCTCGAGAACATCCGCCTGACCCACCCGCACCACAAGACGTTCCACAAGCACCCGGTGCCGGCGGACAAGGACGCCGACTTTACCCACTTCTACCGCTGGCACATCGACTCGGCCATGTACGACCTCGACCCGCCGCTGGTCACGTCGCTGCTGGCCGTGCAGGTCCCCGGCGGCCGGCGGCAGACGCTGCTGTACGACGACGGCACCGGCGCCCAGCTGGACGTGCCCCTGGGCACCACGGCCTTCTTCAGCGGGTACCGGCTGTACGAGCTGCTGTCGGACGAAGAAAAGGCGCTCGTGCGCGGCGGCCGCGTCGAGTACGCCGCGCACCCGTACATCTGGATGAGCAGGGCCAAGGCGCGGTCCAACGGCCTCGGCCTCTTCTCCGACGGCCTCGAGCTGCCCGAGGACCAGCTGCCCGCCGCGGACCCGGCCAAGGTGCGCGTGTACCCGATGGCGTGGGTCAACCCGGTGACGGGCCGGCCGGCCGTCATGATCTACCCGACGCCCATTAAAAAGATCCACCTCGCCGGCGGCACCGTCGTCGACGACCTGGCCGAGGTGCGCGAGCTCGTGTACAAGCTGCAGAGGCGGGCCATCGACCCGGAGCTGATCTACCCGCACGACTGGCAGGAGGGCGATTTGGTCCTGTTCAACAACCACGGCGTCATGCACTCGATCGTCGGCTCGTTTGGAGAGAACGAGACGAGGATATTCAGGCAGTGCAACATGGCTGCCAGTAGGCCGCCGCAGGGTCCGGTCAGTGAGGCTGTGCAGGCGTAAATAAGTAAACAGGTCAATTGAAATAAAATGATACAAGTCATGTCAATACGGCGATCAATTGGTGCAAAACATCTTGTGTTGAATCATGACTGATGGTATTATGAGGGCCATATATCCATTGCCATACTTTGAAACATGATCTATAGTCGATGTCAGGACCCATTACTAGCAAGCCCTACGCTTCAGGTCGTTTCCTTCTCATCATTCAAAGATCTGATAGCTACCATTGTCATGTTTCGAAACATGATCTGTACCTAGTCGATGAGGGGACCCACTAGTAAGCTCCGACGACGCCTCAAGACATTTGCTTTTCTTCCTCCGAGAACCTGATATAGTCCTTCTGAGCCTGATCTAGCTTTTCCTCCGCCTGCTTGATGAACCGCTCGGCAAGCGAGATCCGCTCGTCCAGCGTGTCCACCTTGGTCTGAAGATCCTCCATCTCGTCCTCGACCGTGGTCCTGGCCTCCTCCAGCTTGATGACCGTCGCGGGGATGTGCTGGCCGACCTTGGTCGCGTCGAGGATCATACCCTCGATGGCGGTAGCGGTCCGCCGCAGCGCGTACAGCGGGTCGTCGAGGGCGTTGTAGCGGGTCTTGAGGTCCTTGAGCTCCTTCTGCAGCTTCTCGAGCGCGTCGCTCTGCGCCTGCACGCGCTTCTCGGCTCGCTTACTGCGGATCATGGCCTCGATGACTTCGTACTTGGATCTCTTGCTGCCGTTGGTGCTGGTCTTGCCGTTGGCGGAGCCGCTCAGACCTGTCGCTTCGCTGGTGCGTTTGCGAGGGGCGGGTGCCCTCGGGGTTACTGGGCCGGGCATCGAGGCGTTGTAGTCGGGCCGGGTGTCAAAGTATGTGCTGCAGGGCGTTCTCGTTAAAGCCTTAATTACAAGATACAATTGCCAAAAAGGAATATTGTCGTTTTGGGTGCATACGCAGATGCCGAATTGAGCACGTACGTATGTAGGTGGGACTCTTATTATGGCCGTCCAGGGGGCAGCTTCTCTGTTCTGTAAGTGAAGAAGTGCTGGCTAGGAAGGAAAGGAAAGACCAACAGATGGTGGCTCGATGCTGCCTTAAGTACGATACTGGCGGCTCCCAGGACCTCGAGACTAAAAAGAATTCTTCGAAAGAAGTACATTTCGCCTTCTATTGAGATTTTAGAGACCTATCACTTAAAAATGTTTCTCTAAGATTGATTCTGAAGATATACAAAGTCTCCCAAACTCTTCTGTACGATATCTACCAATTTGTTTTGCAGATACAACAAGGGGGTCGTTTCAAAGATGACCGTGTAGATACATACGAGTATTCTTGTCAGATTGTTGTCTCTTAGAAAATATGTTGAGATGAGACTGAAGTTAAGCCAAGTAATATCGTCTTGATCAAGGTCATTTCCATGGCCAAGGTGTGGGAAGCATTGCAGACCTGTAGTATCCTTCTACTTGAAAAACTTCCTCAGTGCAACCAGCAGAATAATGGAAGATAGATACCTAATGAATATGAGCAACTGAAATGAACCGAGATTTAAATCATGTTGGAACAATATGATTCGAACAGGCGATCTGGTTAGCCCTACCCAACACATACAATGAGAAAACGGGGAAACAGCGGATTGACCAAAGGGCGTACTCCGGGCACTCATGATCGGTGGGGCACAGCTAGATTAGCCTAACCTGTAACTTGAGAAACCCCCGAACTTATAACTGCGCTTCTTTCCCCCTTGTTTGTTGTCTCTCTAAGTTTCTATATTGATGCCAAAAACCTAATATTTTGATCCAACATCTTGATCTTGATCTTATCTCTTCGAACAACAACGTAACCACCATAAGAGATGCCTCAATTAATGGAACACCCCGGCGAGCTGTCCCTCACAAGACTCCTCGCCACCCTCACGACGACGCTGCACCCGGACCTCTACGTCTTCGCCGTGGTCCGGGACGAGGCCAAGCTGCCACCCTTTTCAAAAGTGCAGATGCTCTTCCGCGAGGCCGAGTCCGAGGGCGTCACGGTGATCCTGACCCGCGACGACGCCGACGCCCTGGGCCTGGACGAGTACTGCTTCCCCTGCCGCAAGATCACCCTCAACGTCACGTCCAGCCTCGAGGCCGTTGGCTTTATCGCCGTCATCTCCAAGCGCCTGGCCTCGTGCGGCATGGGCGTCAACCCCATCAGCGGCTTCTACCACGACCACCTCTTCGTGCCCGCGGGCAGGGAGCAGGACGCCCTCCGGATCATCGCGCAGCTGGCTGCCGAGAATATGACCGACAAGGAGAGGAAGAGGCTGTCCCAGCAGAACGGCTCGGCCAACGGTCTCACGGATTGAGTCCTACTGCACAAATAGTCATTGAGATCTCATTTAGTGATGATGATTGGTTCATCTCGGCACGACAGCCTAGAGCTTTCAGCAGTCCGGACTACAGAAAACCCCATCGCAGTTGCGGTGGGCTTAAGATTGAGTTCAGATTATGTCAGAGCGGCGCGTCATTTGGGGTTCCGGCTCCGGATTTTGGATGATTCGGTGATTGCATCGTTTCTCTCACGCGCAATGACATATTGGCAGGAAGTTGATCAAACATGGCCACAATGTTAGCATTACACATTGATACCAGCCTAGACTAGACTACTGGCATAATATAAGCAGCAAAAGGCATGGAAACTCCATTAAGTCTCTCTTGCCGTCCGGATGATATTATCGATATCTAGTGACGAAGAGAAATTCACAGCGGGGGCAACATCTTGGCCTTCCTCATCCGTTCCCACGACACCTTGTATCCCTCGACGGTATCAATCTCCTCATTGAATCCAACCTCGCGTGCCCGGCTCAAATCGTACTGCCTGTCGAAGCTAAACTGCACCAGCATGAACTCGATGAATCCCCAGCCCTGCTCCTCGGCCAGCGTTGCTTTCAGCCCGTGCCGCCTGGCAATGTCTTTCCAGACGTGCTTGTGCCGATCGACAAACACCAGCAGCGGCGTCGATGACGGATCCGGACCGGTGCCTACAAGCCCAAAGTGCGCGCACAGGCTGGGCCACACCCGCTCCCACGTCGCTGTCTTGCCGTCAGCGACATTGAACACGCGGCCCTCGCCGCATTTGTCCGTGTTCAGCGCGGCGAAAATCTCCATCTTGGATAAAATATCCTGAAAAGTATCCGAGTGTGTCGACTTGTAACCGTGCTCGGTCCCCGGGAAGAGCACCGTGGCACCGGGCCCCTTGACTTCCTTGTAAATCTCGAGGTACAGCCCGATGCCCTGGGCCAGGTTCATTGGGTTCGTCACGGGCGTGAAACCGATGATGCCGTCGGGCCGGATCTCGGAGAACGTCCAGGATTTGCCTTTGGATAGCTCCGCCAGGCGGTCGTACTGCGAGTAGTAGAAGATGTTGCTCGCGTACGGCTCGGGGATGCGCGGGTAGTCCTCGCGTAGAGGGGGGATGATGGAGATTTCTTTGGGGAACTCCAGGCCGTATCTTGTGCAGAGTTTCAGTATGCGTTTCTGAATAGGATAACTGTGATTGTAAAATTGCGTACCCTTTACCGCCCGTCTGCAAGATAATGGACTTCAAACCTGGAGCAACTGCTTCTATAGCCTGTACGGCATGGTCCAATAGCTGTGTGTTGATTTCCTTGAGAGCTTGGAAACCATCCTTCTGTATGTAGGCTTGGACGATATCACAGTTAGTCCGGATTTCCATATACAAGAGAAGCAGCCGACCAAAAATCGCTACAACGACGTACCCGTGAAGAAGACATGGGTCACGGTATCGACATCTGAGATCTTATCCTTCAATAACTGCACCACCTTATCAATAGGTTGGGTCAAATCGATGCCGTGCACCAGCTGAACGCGATCATCTTCTGGCAACTGTGCTTGTTCCAGGCTCAAGGGACGATTGGTGGTTCCAGTGATGCGAGAAAAGGACTTGGGTGTAGGATAGCTCCTCGCTTGATTGAGTAATGACCATCCGGATATGCCAGAAGCGCCGAAGATGAGTGCGTGTGCCATGGCCGATGAAAGGAGGAGCGAAGAAGGTGTGTGTGGCATACGAGCAGAGAAGAGGTGCGTTATCCTCCAATCATTTTCCTCACGATATATTCCGTGGCATATTGATGGCCTATATACCTGCAGAAATGTGTAGACATGCAATCAGACCATCTACGGTTTGCTTTGTAATTCACGCTGAATCATCACCATAGTATGTGACTATCGGGATTCAAATCCCGAGTACAGCTTCGGCCCCGCTTTTGCCCGATGCAAAAGGGAGCAGTTATGATTCGACTGTGATAACGTCATTTATGTGCATGGCTTGAGACTTTGAATTGGTTTGATCACAAAGATCCTCTTCAAATATTGGCCACGGGTGTCCATTCGACCCCCAGAATAGGTCCAAGGTCTAGAAGATTAGGGAGACTCTGGCTATACTCAGCCAAGCACGGTGATCTGCAGGGCATCGCAAGCTAGCCGTATATGGTCCAAGGTCCCCTGTCGCCTATACTTGGTCGCTGTAGACCGTTGAAAGCAAACCTAATGCCACTGGATGCGCTATCCGTATTAAGTCGTAGGTCCCCTGTCACCCAAAGTTGCAGCGGATGTACGTCGTAATCAAGATTTAACACTCATGGTATTGTAAATTCACTGACGCCCTCTGCCGACTGTACGGCGCTTAGGTCGTTCCACGCCAGGAGACTGCGCTGGTCGCTTCTGTTTGAACAACGAGATGGCCCTCGCTTGCCACATTCTTTTGATCGAGAGCAAGATGTCCAGCGTCCTGGCAGCGACTTCGTAGATGCTCCCCAGCTCGCTGAGAGCTTGGCAGCAAGTGTCCAGATGTGATGAAAGCTGCGCCTGGATTTCGCTGTCTTTTTCCGAGACGGCGGCGTAGACGAGGATCAGAGCAGCCGTGAATGCGAAGTGGACAATCAGGGTGTTGGCTCTCTTCATAGAGTACAGATTGTTATACTTTTGGATGAGCAGCGCTGTCTCAATTGCAGAATCGATGCACATCTTCCTCGCATGTTCCCTACCAGGTCCGACAGGAGGATGAGGCTGGATATAGTTCTTCGCCACAAACGGTCGGTGAAGCAGTATGACGAAAAATGAATACTGCATACTAGAATCGTGTCAGAAGTATTCGTTTGTTGGGGCTTGAGCACTCACTGTAGCACTAGGCTTTGTGGCAGATAGGCTGTCGTTGGCGAATCGTGGAGTTCAACAATGAGCTCTTCGGGCAGGTTCAGCTTCCACGACTGTAAAGACTCAAAGGTCACTGTTCCCAGTGCTTGGAGTTCGTTCTTGGTAACTTCGACTCGAAGATAACTGACACAAAGTTAGCTCACTCGTTTAGGAAGTTGTGTTCCTCTCTTACACTACAAAATGCGATTAGCAATCAGTTGAATAGTAAATTGTAGTGAACCAAGTAAGCTTGGCTCTTGGTCAAAAGGCTTTGCTCCGTGCGAATAGAACGGACCTGAACAAAAAGACAGAAACAGGATAGACTTACGACTATGCCCCAGTTCGGACATGATCTCGAACAAAGCAACCCATCTATCAGTCAGCAGCCCCTGGATATCGGGTAATTGGAGCGGATTATCCACTGGAGTACCGTATGGCTCCCAGAAAGACGTGGCTGTGGATGATTGAATTCCGGCAGACAGGGGTCGCTCAACGGTAATATCTTCGAGGCAGCTTTGGAATGGTCGTCCTAGGTAAATAGCCCACATGCGATCGACGACAAACACTCCCCAAAATGTTGTGTTGCGAAGTTTTGCCTCTGTGGGCGTCATTTCGCCGGTGTCGACGTATTGCTTCGGACTCGTATGAAGACCAAAGTCGTATGCTAGGCGCACAGCCATGCCTGTGAATGTCAGGACTCAGCATGATCAACAAAAGCTTCAAAATGGGTTTCAAGATTCATACCGCTGTAGACCCAAGCCCGGGTGTCTCGAATGGCAATACCTTCGTGAATACTGAGAATTGCGAGAGCTTGTATCGTACTCAGCCGAGGACTTGCTAGCTCCATATCGAGAATCGCTTTTGCCCGATCCGCAAAGAAGTCGCTCAAGGGCGTAGGTAAGTTGGGGTGCGTCTTTCTCTCGAAAAGTGCCCCAATGGCGCAACTGGTGAACGTCAAAAGACACCGGGAAGAAGGGGCAACCTTGTTGCCGAGGAGACATACATGGCATTTGTCAAGAATGTAGAGCAGATGCCCATCTCATCCTCGCCTCTCGAGGCTCCTTTCCGAGCCTTCTCAAACTCCGACTGATCAACAACGTGCAGACTCGGGTTTTGCCAGGTGAAGTAAAGCGAAATCAGGTAATCTGTAAGTTCGTCGTCAACCATTTGACCTACTCCTGCTTCATTCAGGGATGCTTGAATCCGATTGAGACGTTCGTGCTTGCTTGTGACTTTGTGAGTATGGTGCTGGTAGTGAACCAAGTGCAAGTTTGAGGTTGCCCCATAGAATCGCCACTGCCCGTCCGCCGAACAGCGAATCAGTGATCCCAATCTGTCCGAAAGCTGTTTAGTGATGTGTGAGTGTCCCTCCTCTTCCTCATCCGATGACTCGGCCTCGAGAGGAGGTACATTCGGTCTCTGTTCCACAGTGTTGCTAGAGTTGTTTAAGGGTGTCATGTCGAATATCCAGTCCGAGTTTGTGAGATCTGGTAGAGCATTGTCAAATTCAAAGTCCGCATTTGGCATCATTGACAGACTCCAAGCCAGGTCCGGATCCACTGTGAAGTCGAGGGGAAAGAAAGGAGATATGCCAGATGGCATATCTGGTGCAGTCATATTTGGAACATGATCCGGTTTCTGTAGGGATGATGTACTGCTCCTAATCGACTGGTCCGTCGTATCTGCAAAGGTTGGAACTGCATCACGCAGGAGATAATGCTCTTCACCAATTGATTTGGCAACGTCCACGATGGTGCCACTAGTCTGCATATCGACAGTCGACTCAGGGGCATAAGACTCCAGCAACCATTGCAACATCTCGACATCATCCACGTATGGATCTGGAATAGAATTGTTGCGTGACCGCAGACATGCCTCAAGCTGCGCTTCCGACGAGCAAAGACCTCGACTACGGTTCGCAGAGGTATCCTAGTGCACATCAGTAGCAGTCCTTAGATGTCTTATTTATGAAGGTTGAGCATGGCCTAGGCCTCCGGGCAGCACATACTTTCTCCGATCCGGAGCAAGGTTATAGCTGCAGTCTCGCTGCCGCAAGATACACGCCTGACACACAGGACGGCGTCCGTCGCACTGATAAGTCCTTAGAAGGCAAGCTCTGGAACTTGGCTTGGTCGCAGATCGCTCACCTTGACCTTGCTCTCGCGACACGGAATGCAAGCAGTCGTGGTGTGCCGGCGGGGTTTGCCGTTGGATTCACGTCTTCCTGGCGCGGGCTTCGAAGCCATTAGAGGGCTCAAGCTGTGACCTGATCTTTGCAAGTATCTCGAAGCAATCCCCAGCTCGTTCCTTGCGTATAGCCGGCCTATTGGCGTGTTTTGCTGGATCGTGGTGTTGATGACCTGAGTGCGAACCACGTCAAGTCCTGGACGTCTCGCTAGGTGAAAACGTACCCCCAAATAGCGCATAGCTCCGCTAATATTACAGCACCCTCCCCACTAAGTGAATGGCTCGAACTCGACCATTAATGAATGAGGCAGAAATATATATGATCGTATTCACGAGGATCTATGATGATGATATACAGCAAACGACTTCAAACGTTTGGTCATTGAATTCGGAAAGGATGTATGGGAAGACTTTCGTGATGAACCTTTAAAATTCATCTTTATATTTCTCACCGTGGACGATGATCGACAAATCATTGACTGGATTAATATAACTTGTTCAAAATCAACGGTATGGACTTTTTTAACAATGACCAGCCGCAATATCTTCAGCCACAATATTCATCTCTTTGACGGCCCCCGAGACAGTCACAACCCATGGCTTGCTGCTTCGAGGAGATACCTCAACGTCGATGTCGTGGTCAGGTTGGTCGATGGCAGTACCTAGATTGGACTTTTTAGTCGTTGGTGCGGTCCAGCGTCCGTCCATAGGCCGAACATCGAAGCTCTGCATAATGAGAGATGCAAACGCCAGGATCTCGGTCGCGGCAAAGTGACGTCCAGGGCAAAGAGTCGAACCGCCACCGAAGGCGCGGAACGCGACCGGATCATGCCGTCGCCCTTTACTGCCAGGTTCTCGCAAGAAGCGCTTATGATTGAATTGTCCCACATCATCTCCCCAGACAGAAGCGAGGTTATGGCATGCGATGGCCGGGATGAGCACAATTGCTCCCTTCTTTAGAAGAAATCGGTTATCCAGAGTCGTATCCTCTAGAACCGTTCTTGCAGACATGCCAATACCGTGGAATCGCATCACTTCCTGAAAAGTAGAAAGAAGGATGGGACACGAGCTCTTGACACGAGAAATATCCACCGTACGAATTCCACTTTCATCAGACACTGCTCCGGATAACTCGCGGCGACAATCCTCGAGGATAGCAGGATCCGACAATACATGAAAGACAAGCCAAAACGTGGCTGGCATTGTGTTACCGATCAGTGCAATCGAGCTTGCAACCTCTGCCCGTGCTATATCCGGAGTGGGCAGACCTCTCTCGAGGCCGAAGTGATACTTGGCCTTGATATATGCAGAAGCATCTGGATCCGAAGGGCCGCGGTTCGAATAATACTCTTCATAAGCTTTAGCCAGACTCTCGCGCGCCGCAAGGTACTCGTGAGCAAAAAGTGACGGTGCGCCGAGCATCAGAGGGATGAGCCCCCTTTCGTATCTCCTAGCGCCGACGGTCAGAAGACTGATTGTAACAATGTATAAATACACCAGTTGTACAGAAGTAATTCCCACTCACCGCCAAGCAGTCCTGACCTCGGGTTCTTGAAACGGGTTACTAGGGCCGTAAATGGCGCGAGTAGTAGCCATCATAACCTGGTTGCTTATCTATTCATACATCTTCAAGCGAACGGGGCCGTCTTCGGTCGGGGTCGTGGCTATGGAGTCGGCCAGAATCTGCAGAGCTCTTCTGTTCAAGGAATCCAGTGCTGGGCCAGGGCCTAGCGCTGGATGGATAATCTTTGGCGTTTGATGCACAAAGCTATCATCCTCCAAAGAGTCCGTCGATATGACACGGTAACCCTCTTTGCTGATTCCCATGATAGTTGGGGCCATTCTGACGAGGATTGGTGTAAAGGAAATGGAGCGGGTCTGGCGCTGGACTGCCGAGATGAGTGCTGTCGAATTCACAACGTAAAGTCGTGTGAAGGGCAGGCGCAGAGTATAGATCGAACAGCGTCCTCTACGGACGGAATAGTCTTGTTAGTCAATTATCGACCTTCACACAAGCTCTCGTGAAGACACCAGAGGAAACCTCACCCATTACTCTTCCAATATGAGGAGCTCTCTCGAGCTAAGTCAATCAACGGACTGATGAAAGGGATTGCAGTCGCAATAGCTGGCGGCTCGCGGACATCTTGAGTGAAGGATAGAAGTGCCCAGGCGAAAACATAAGTCGCCAAAAGTGCGATGAAGGCGGTCGCGAAGGAGAAACTCATGCTTAGATTCAAGACGATCATGAATTGTGAGACATTTGAGAAAAGATGAGTGCGAAGAGAATTTTGATGAATGATGTGGACCCTGGAACCTGCAGACTGCCCAGAAATGCTTGCGGTAAGACGCTGCACGATCTACAAACGACAGTCTAGAAATCAATGACCGTTCATATCTCAGTGAACCAGATCAAGTATCAATCGTGATGACCAGCCCTCAGAATTCCAGTGCATACGTCCGGGTGTCAGGGGTCAGATCAAAGGACCAACGGCCAACATACATATAAGTACCTATCCATCCACGACCAATGACCAACGACCAACGCGCATGTCACTCACGGCCTATCGGGGTGTTAAAGAATTAAAAAAAAAGAAGAAAAAAAAGAAAAGAAAAAGCAGGCACTCATAAAGAGCATTTAATGCGATGTACCGCTAACGAACAAATCATTCATCCACTTTTTTCTGTACGTGACCTGTTCCGACGGATTAGAATAGACACGGACATGTGTTCAGCCTACAGATATGCCGATCACACGCATACCACATATCCACATGCATGATGCAGAATGCTGTAGATCTTGACAAAGGGTGACATCGTAAAGTGGCCGAGTATAATATGAAGTCGTCTTGGACGCTCTGCAACTTTCCCGGGTAATGTTCATGTCAATTATTGACACCATCCTCTGATAAAAGCTTGGGAACATACCTCCTAAGATGATGGGTCTTGGATATGACCCTTACACGACGCCAGTCGGAACTCCTCCTCTTGGGGTCGAGTCCAACTTCATCGATCCACAATCGCACTCATGGGTTGGTAGATTAGTCGTTTATCTGACATTCCCGCCGATGGTGCTATTCGTTGCTTTGCGCATCTATTCTCGTTTAGTAGTGGTGCGTCATTTTGGCGTGGACGACTGTAAGTCAAGAGATCTCCAGAGTCCATTGGTATTTGAACGATTGGCATCTACATGTAGCAGTTGACTAAAACTATCCCTAGTCGTGATTTCGATTGCTGTGGTCTGTTATCGTGAGCCCTGTCACTACTACATTGACGGCCTTACTCATTCTACCTTAGATATGGACCACGGCTTTTTGCGGCTCTATACTACCTACGTGTGCGTTTAGCATGTCCTGTCATACCCACATCTTCTAGTGTATACTCACAGCTGCAGTTCTCGACGATGTCTACGGGCGCCATATTTGGGATGAACCCATTGCTGCACGCACGGAAGAGTATCTCAAGGTAAGAGCCATGACTCTTCCCGGTCGCATCAAGACCACGCCAGAAAAACTGCTCATCAGGCCTCCGTGAAACAGAACATAGTGGTTGTCGGGGTCCTCTACAACTGCAGCGCAATGTTTGTCAAGTTGTCCCTGCTGCTTCTCTACTTCCGCCTCTTCCGACCCGCGGCGGGCATTCGGATCCCCATATGGCTCGGAATCGTCGTCATTACCACCTTCTACACGGCTTGCAATGTCCTGACCCTCGTCTTCTGCATCCCCCGATCTGGCGAAGGAGGGTGGGGGTCCACCAAATACAACGAGCGATGCGGGACGCAATACTTGAAAGCGACGACGGCACAGGGCGTCTTCAGCGCAGCGACCGACTTTACGTCCTCTTCATACCAATCAATACGATCATGGGACTGGAAATTTCGTTGAAGAAGCGCGCCGGTGTGGCCAGTATATTCATGGGCGGCCTTCTGTGAGCATGCCCTTAGCAACAATCAACGTATGTCAATACGATGGACTGACGGAGATCAGCGCATGTGGTGTATCGATTGCTGGGACAGTCTATCGATTCAAGGACGAGCTCGCCCTCCAGCCGGATTATACCTAAGACGGCATATACATTCAAAGTTTCGGGTACGTGACGGAGCATATTCGCGCTAGTAACCCATCAGTTCTGACTTCCTTTCCTCTAATTTTAGGGCTGCCGAGCTCAATACCGGTGTCATTTGTTGTTGTTTACCAGTTACCGCAGTCCTCTTCGTGACAATCTTCAATAGTGCCAAATCTGCACGGGCATCACTTAAGGGATTTAGTTTCGAGTCGGAAGACGCAGGCGCTCTCGAGCGTGGAAGCCGGCCGCATCATTAGAGATTGATGCATCGCCAATGGCGCTGCCGCGGATTTCTATGAGCACATCAGTAGGGTTAGCGTGATTCGTACGCAAGGAAGCATCACCGCCAGAACAAGCGGCCGAGATTGAAGGTGTGATCTACACGGAGATTTAGTCCATCGATTATGAATGCCATCGACACATGCGTTGGCCAGTGCGGGCAAGGCATAGAAAGTTTGCTTCGAAGGCGGGAATGGCGTGATTGCGGTTTTTCATAAAGTCATCTACCAGCCATCCTATCTCATTTTCTGGATAGTCTGAGGACTTCAACAGAAAGTTGCGGGTGTGATCAAGGCCTCCCGCCGCGTAGAAAGTCGGCTACGCTATAATTCCCGCTTTCGTCAGCCCATCCGATCGCACCTTCCACGCCTGTTGCCCCTGGATTTGCGCTTCTGCCACCTGCATCTCGAAGAAGCTGCACCATGTCCAATCTGCCTTCCTGAGCGGCGAAATCTAACGCTGTGAAATACTCCATTCCATCATTCCCGTCATCTCTTTCATATATCGCATTTATTTCGGCACCATTCTTGATAAGCAGGCACGCGACATTGATCATTCCATTTGCGGCAGCCATCTGAAGGGGCTTCAGGTCATTTGGCTTGGAGCCAGAGGGGTCGTTGACCTCGGCACCCAAGTCGATCAGGCGCTCTATCATGGCATCCGAATGAGAAGATCCACACGCTGCCAGAAGTACTGACATCGCGCCAGGGACTGGCAGATGGCTTACTTTGGCGCCCCGGGAGAGGAGGCGCTCCACGACAGCATGGCGCTCGTGATGGAAAGCTGCCATTAACGGAGTACCCTGCTGATCTACGTCTTTGGAGGCTCCGATGACACGGAAGATGAGGTCATCATCGACTTCGGAGTCGATCAATGAAACCAGCACACTATCGTTTCTCCCATGCCACGGAGATCCTCGACCAGGTGATGGGTCAACTGTGGCACCCAGGTCGAGCAATCTCTCGAAGATGCGCAGCCGGCATTGCAATGTTGGGGTTGATGGGTCTGTTGATGATCTAGGACTGATGTATAATTGTCCACAGATCGCCTCCAGCAAGCTTTCGCCCTGATTTGGTGAATTGATGCTGGCTCCATTTGCCAGAAGAAATTCAACGAGTTGTTCCATATCTTGTGAATCACCTGTTATTGCATCCCGCAACATGGTCGATGGTACTTCTGTCTCAGTCGCGTGGCTAGGTCTGCAATGTACCTTGTAACCACGGCCGACGAGATACTTGCACATGTCTAAACAACAATCCTGAAATATTGCAAAATGTAGAGCATCCCGTCCATAATCGCCTCTGATATCTATCGGTGCGCCTTTAGACCAAAGAAAATCGCACATCTCAGCGCAGACCTGGAAGTTTTCCTGGTCTGCGTGTTTGAGAAATGCCAGTATCAGCTGCCCACCGTCGGCTAAAATATCGGCATCCGAGAGCTCTACCAGAAACAATTCGTCGAAATCATGACGAAACAGCTTGCGCTCAATGATTCGCTGTAGTGAAATGTTGGACCCATTCTCTCTGAGAATTTGCAAAACATCATAATGTTGTCCATGCAAGGCAAGCTCTGCCGGGCTCCAGTCACAATATGAACCATAGAGCGTGCCTACGTTGGGGTCTACACCGAATTTTAATAAACAGGTAACTGCTTCCAAAGAGCCAAGCGTGGCAGCTTTGGAGATTGCAATTTCTAGTAGAGCGGTCCTTTCATTGGCGTTCGAAGGGAACTGGCGGCTCTGCACATATGCCTTGAGATTCGCCAAGCCCGCGCGGGCTTGTGCGATGATGGCAGGTACTGTAATGTAGTGCCGCGCTCTGTTGCTATGGCCCAGAAGTGCCTGAACGAGCTCATGGTCGGCGCCTAATTTGAACCAGGCAATGTCCGTAAGCCAGTTTGGTCCGTAAAGCCATCCGAGTGAAGCCAAAAAGTTTTCGTGTGAATCAGATGATGACTCCTCGTCAGAGTGGTCGTGTAGAGCGCGGAATGATCGGATCTCCCAATTTTCAATGTCAACATCTGCGCCCGCACCCAAAAGTAGACGAATGCATGACAGAATGTCTGCATACAATGTCGAATTCAGCTTCTCGGGTAAGTCTCTTTCGCTAACCAAGGAGAACAGAGGAGTTTCGATACGACTTTCGAGAATGGCGCCTTTCAGCTGGAGTAACTGAAAATTGACGTCGGCCCCGTTTTCAATCAAGATCTTGATCATATTTGGTTGAAAGGTTTCTGCCGCAATCCCCAAAGGAGGGTCAAGACGATCAGGACCAAAGTCAACGCAATTTGGTGACATTCCCGAGCTCATCAAGTGTTTGACGGTGCGTACTGCTCGTAACTTTACGGCCGAAGAAAGAATCCACCCAGGTCTTCTCATTACCCACTCAGGTCGGTTTATCAAGAAGCATATTTCAACGAGTACTTCAAAAGCACGTTGATGTTTTAAATTAGAGGAGGAATCCAGGAGTGTTTCCCAGACGGCTGCGACTGTATATGATTGGATGGCGAAGAAGCTCTTGAGAGTCGTGAGTTCGGCTGAGATTCCTACCCAATCAAGGAGTCTGCGAGCGGTGAGTCCCTTCATATCCAAGCGATTGGACAGGATAAAGCAGGCCTGTAAGAGCAGGTCGGGTGTAAATGCTCCACTGATGGAAACAGGACGCGGAAGACTTGCGAGCGGATCGGAATTTTGGGAGTCCCGACTGCTTGTATTGCCGTGAGACACAACTTCGTAGGGTTTGGCTGTGCTCGTGCTTGAAGCTTGGAAATGTGATCCCGACTTGGCTCGGGCAACCAAGCTCGGAAGATCGAGCTGGGGGCTCCAGCGTGAGCCGTAGGCCATCGAGAATTGACCTACAGAGGTTTCACTGGGCATGACTGCACGCAGGCGTCAGGAACTCAAAACCCTGCAGGTAGAACATCCGTACTTACACATGTTTCGAAAATCCACAAGAAAGCTCGTGAAGGGCGACTGTAGTCGTATGGTATTTAGTAACTCGAGTCGAACATTCCTTCCAATCAATTTGGAGACGTCTAGTCCCGGGCAGGGTCCTGGTTGCGCGACGACAACGACACCTGTCGTTTCGAAGGATGCCGAGCTGACCATGTCGTACAGATGAACGGTCGGCGTTGCTGTGTATGGTATGGGTTGAGGAGATGGAGTCCGAATTGTGATGTTCTCGGGTAGCAGCGGTGAGAGAGCTAGATTGAAGCTTTAGAATTTTGAAACAGAGTTGAGTGAACAAAATGGGACATACCACGTCGGCCATGAGGTTTTGATACACCTCTGAGGCCGTGCCTGTTGATCTCTTTCTTCGTCTTACGGGTAGGTATCAGCTGGCCGCAAAGGTAGACGTTGCTGGCCTTTCCGGCAAACTTCCGTTTCTCGATGCGGTGCCCAATAGAAGGCCAATCCGAGCTGCGCACATTCTTACGGAATTGGAAATGGTCGCGCAAGACAGTCTCGTAGTCATTGAGTCTATGACAGAGTAAGTGTAGGCGACGGAGAGAAATGTAGAAGCACTTACGGTAATACGGGAAAGCCGTGCTCCACTTCCATTCGGTGCTTCACCTTCTTCAACGCAAGGTTTTTGGTCAGGTACAATAGACGCAAAGTGTCTTTGTGCTTGTCCCATAGCGTGAAATCCTTCTCTTGTCCAGCATATATGACTCGAGGTCTCTCAGGCAGAGATAATGGCTGCTCTTGTGAAGAGGTTGCCATATCGCCTAAGGTTGAGGCTCATCGCCCTCAAAGGTGTCAGACGGGAAGAAGCAATGTTGTGACCCCGCAGAGTTGGGTACAGCTGATAGGCATGACAGAGGGTGGATTGTAATCGAAAGAAAGAAAGCGACTCAAGATCGGGTGGGCAGGCAACTTATTTCTCTATGAATTGGAGAGGGGGCGAAGCAATTGCGCTGCAGCGAATTTGCCCAAAGGAATGCACGGTCGATGCAAGGCTCGCTGTCATGGTAGATCAGTGGTTCGCCAGAACGAGCCCACGAGGCATCCAGCCCTCGAACACAGATAGAGTAGCATTCATGCAGCCAATGTCCAGAATCTGACCAATCAAGTATACCACTGTCCGCCCTGCGTAGTGCATAGCCGGGCAACATGCGAATGTCCAGAATCTGGCCAACCAAAGCAATCGGGAAGTCACAATACGTAATCGACCTGGAGTGTGAACTGTCGGCCTCAGCTCCAATCTTGGCATTGTCCAAATTCTGACCAGTGATATGTTGCAAATTGCGCCATTGAATACAAGACCACACAAGGGGCTTTGGATTACGGTCAAATCCAGAATCTGACCAATCGAATCGTTGCAATTTTCGGTAACATATAGGAGTCTCATGAGACTGCTGAAGTTGCTCTTGAATTTGACCATTTGAAGGAGAGATGAAGGCTATAAGAGGTCATGGAAAATATGAGTCCCCAGCAGCCAACATTTGCGATAGAATTACGGTATTCGACAACTCGTTCACCAACGCAGCATTACTCTCTCAAATATGGCCATCGACCTGTTCTGCTGTGCATGGACTAGCTCTCAAACGTATTTCAGAGCCACTATTGATCCCGTTTGGTCCTGTTTCTCACTGCTCTCAGGGTTGATCATCACCGCAAGGCGAAAGATTCGGAAACTTGGAGTACAACTGCAAACAGAGACAGGAACTCTCCAAAGAAGAAGGAGAAAAAGAAGAAGTCCGCTAGATCGAGCACCGATCAAACGATTCCCCAACCGAGACCGACACAAGAAGAAGATATCGAAGGAGTTGGTGCTCAATTCACGAAGTAAATTATTGGTGCTATGTGTGTCTTGAGATTCACATGCTGACGGGCATCTAGCTATGGCGTTCCGACGGATGATCATCGCTGTGAGTTGTTGGAACTCGACACCAACCTTTCAGACATGCGACTGGGGTCTCCGTACGAACCCATTCAACCCAAAGCATGAGCTTACGTGCTCGACCGCTTCTAGAGTCTACGATTGGAAATACCTACTAGACGAACAATATTAAGAGGACTGAATACTACATGGTGTTACATGATTTTATCCTTCAAGCCATGAACGAATCTGAGATACGATCGATCTTGCTGATTCGAAGTCTCGCCTATCCAGGCCTTGGATGTTCCCACACGTACATGGTGAACAGCGACATCCGTCTTGTTCAGTAGCAGGCCAAACAGCCGTGGAGCTGCGATCGCACTCAACTATTTCTGTGCTGATTGTCAACAGTATCGATGAGAGCCCTCGTGACTTGCGCAGGCAAGTTTTCTGTATTGCTGTGTCATAGAACTCATGTCTTTCATTCCTTTGAATAGTCATGTCACACTTTCAGTATACCTCTCTATAGCTTCTTCGAAATCTCGTTCATTGCTGCCGCCTGTTTGCTCATGCCGGCAAGCAGTAGAGCAAGATCTCTACCCGCCATTGCGAATCTGAGTTCAATAGTCAGCAAGCTTTCCGCTTATTCAACATCAGCAAGGCCTTGGAATTTGACGACATACCTGATCGATGGATGTCTCTTGACGAAAGTCTCCAGCAAGTCGGGGCGCGGTTCTAGACCGCCGAGGCCAACGAAAACTTGCCGCCCATCTGTGCTTGCCTTTTCGGCTGCCGTTGCTACCTTAGCGACCAACGAGTGAAAGAGTTCCGAGTCATACTCTCCCGGAATGCCAAATCTATTCACGTCAGTTGATCGCACAGAGTACTGGTGGGCGCGTTACATACTCCATGCAGAGATCAGCACATCCGATTAGCAGTGCATCAATTCCTGGGACAGCTGCGATCGCCCTACACCCATATTAGTTGATCGTTGATACAGCATGATATGTTACGAGACGAGTGAGCTTCAATGATAAAACTCATGGGACTTACTCGACATTTTCAATGCCTTCCTGGGTCTCAATCATGGGCATTATCATGACCTCATCGTTGACAACCTGGCCAATTGCTGCATAGCTGAGATTTGTTGTGTATTGGGTCATGGCGGTGACCATTGTTACTGAGCGGTGGCCCTGTTTCCGATTAGCTCAACTTACGTGACTAATATAGGGTCCGAGATTGAATCGCCCAATAGAAGGGACTTACTAGAGGTGGAAACTTTGAAGCGTTGACACACATCAGAGCCTGCTCGACATTATTGACGTGTGGCACAATAATGGCCTGCGCTGCCGAATCAAGGCATCGCGAGATCCATTCAGAGGAACAAGTGGGAACAACGACCATGGGTGTTATTCTACGTCATGCTAGTGTCAGCAAACTCATCACCAATTGATTTCTCAATTCAACCCACCCAACATTAAGACAGGAAACTGCCACGTCCTTCATGGTCTCGATGCTCATGGCCATGTGCTCGAGGTTCATTAACACCGCCGAGTATCCAGCGCGCTTGGCCACCAAAGGCATTTCCGTCGAAAAGGCGATACGCATGCCAAAGGAGTGTGCCAGCTTGTTCTCGCGCATGAGCTGTTTGACCAGGTTCGGACGGCATATCTCTCGCGCCAATGCCAGCTGCTCGGGCGGCACTGCTGCCCTTTCAATAGGCTTCGTGGTTGGCGACATGATTCGACGTAGCGTGGCGTATGGTATAATAACTTGATCTTCTTTTTTTTCTTTTCCTCAAAAAAGTGCACAGCAGTTAGTGAGCAGGTTTCGGTCTTGCGACAGTTTTACGACTGAATTCTTGAACTCCGCATAGAGCTTCAAGTCGGGGTAAGGCCGCTCACGAAGTCTACCATATTGGCTATCGGATCTGATGTGGATCTGTTCCTGTTTGGCGACCGCCGACAGCTAATCAGCGGGCGGACCCCCATCTCCGAAGTGCGCCGCTTATCATCGTATCATCGGCGCCGAGCCCGACTGTCCTCCCTGTCACAAGCTCCATGTGTCTGACCATACGAGGTGATTATCTAAGAGAACTCTGTGAAACGATGGCAAGATGGTGCACTCTCGTTTATGCGGGGTCCTGCCCCCGGATCTGATGTCCCGATGTCTTATCCAGAATTCGGGAAGACGCGTGGTTCCCATGGGCAATGAAAGGTGTTGATACAGCGTGTCACCCCTATGCATATACCATGAACTTATTCATCACATTTTCGACCTTTCTCTGCGGTGTTTGAAAGCTGTATCGAAATGGCTGCCAAGCACACTGGAGATCCCCAGAAAACGGGAGTAGCAGAAATGGAACAGGAGTATACGCCACCAGAGAAGCTATCGCTGGGAAAGAAGATTCTGTATCACCTTTGGGATGCCGATCAGCACTTGAAGAGCCCACAGGTATGTCATTGTCAAGGTCTACGTGGTGGACTTGCGCTCATGGAAAACAGGAGCGGGCGCTCATTCGGAAGCTCGATTTTGGCATTTTGATATGCGCGACCTTGGGATGGGTAAGTTATGGTCTTTCCATCCAAGACTAAAACGAACAAAGCTGAAATTAGACACCCCTCAGTGGATGAAGTACATTGACCAGTCGAATATCTCGAATGCATGTGAGTCAGCTCCGCAGGACTCCTCGATGAGATTAGGGAACTGACATGATGCAAGATGTCTCTGGCATGAAAGAGGACTTGAACATTGAAGCAAATGAGTATACGTATATGCTGAGTATGGCCGCATTGAGCCGAATGGCATTGAGAGCTGTCACTCATGCGAATTCTAGTGTGCTACACAATCAGCTTTGCGATCATGCAAATCCCCGCCAACGCTATCGCACTCAAGATCCGACCGCGCATTTGCTTGGTAGTATGCGAGATTGGATGGACCATATTTACGTGAGAACTCTGATTTTTATGTCGCTGGCTGCGAAGATCACGTCGAGCTAACGACTTGCTTGTCGCACAGATTCGCCCAAGCCGCAGCTAGGAACAGTAATGACATGTACGCCTTCCGCTTCATGATCGGCCTGTTCGAGTCAGCCTTCAGCCCCGTCATTATCTTTCTGCTTGGTTCGTGGTATAACAAGTCAGAGCTGGCAAAAAGAGTAGCGATCTGGCACATTACTGGTTTCTTCGGGTCTGCCACTTCTGGGTTCCTCGCTGCGGCAGTCAATGCGTCCCTCGACGGACACTTGGGGCTGGCTGGCTGGAGGTGGCTCTACATCAGTAAACGCCCTACATAAGTACTCTGTTATGGTATTCATTTGCTGACGATATTCAGTCTGTGGCTGTATGTCACTGCCCGTAGCTCTCTCAGTCTGGTTCCTCCTCCCCGACTACCCGCACAACACAACGGCATGGTACATAACCGAGGAAGACAGAGAAATCGCCATGCGCCGGTCCGCTTACGCCGGCAAGAAGGAGATCACCGGCAAGATGGATCTCGCCCTCGTCAAGCGCATGTTCGGAAGTTGGCGGTGGTGGACCCTGTGTCTGATGTACATCTTCTACGGCAACAGCTGCCAGGCCAACCAGTACTTCTCCGTCTACCTCAAGTCGGCCGGATATTCCGTCACGCTCCGCAACGTCATCCCCGCGTGCGCCAACCTGGTGTCCATGGTCACGGACTTTTCTTACGGCATGATGTCGGACATGTTTCGAAATCGTTCGTATTGGATGATTGGCCCCCTGGTGAGTTATCGCAAGCCTTTGGCGTAGCATTTTGTCCTCAAATGACAATTGTCGCTCACTCCTGAACTCACAGATGTGCTCCACGGTCATTGGATCCGCCATACTGACGGCATGGCCCGAATCGGATGCACCGAAAATCGCCGGTTTCTTCTTGTGTGCGGGCGGCTATGTCACAGCCGTCGCATGGGTGAGTTCCTAGGATTTGGGTGATATTGCACTATAAGCTAACGCATGTCGTAGACTTGGGCAAACGAGATCAACAATGGCAATGCAGAAGAGCGAGCACTGACTGTGTCGAGCATGAACGGGCTTTTCTATGCAACAAGTGAGTGAACATCCCGCAAAGTATACTGTGAAGAAAATGGATTGATCCTAATGTGCCTAAAGATTCGTTTCTTCCCATCCTCATTTTCCCCCAGACCACCGCGCCGCGCTACGAGAAGGGATTTCCATCGATCTTGGCATTCTCCCTGATCGCTGTGGTACTTATTTGTAAGTGGTGAACCCCTTGACCAGTGTTCAGGATACTAATATCGCGCTACAGTATTGACCGACTTTCTCCATAAGCGGCAGCTGAAGCAGGAGGGTGTATTGCGAGCCGAGCTGCCTCCATCTGAAGCCTTGCCAGAGCCAGAATCCGACCACGAGAAAGAAGTCGAGAAGAAGCTGGCCAGCTCTGTGGCGCCTGTCCAGGGGTCGGTGACCATCATGTAATGTGCTGCAATCCAAGTGCAAAGTAGTAATGGGGACTGGGAGATAAAGTACAGCATATGATGAGATAGTCGACGGACTGTTCGTGGAGGAGGAAGGCTAAGTCAATGAGACATTTGTAACACCGCAGATTAATTGAGTTGGAGGCTGCAAGAAGTGTATATCTGCCGTAAGAACCCAACTCTCCGATAGCTCACGTCATGACTTTTGTTTCATTTACGCAGCTACAAACCAGGCCGCTCATGCCTGACGAATGCGTCCTGGGTGCAAGACATCAGCAGCTCGCCGGTAGCCCAATTCCAAAACCGTTGCCAGGTCGCGATACGCCCACCTGCTGCCCAAGACGTGCCGCTCTCGCACACCATCCACTCGTCAATCCTGGCCATGGATGCATGGAATGACACTTGACTGTTCAATGTAGTGCTCATGGCCAGGGCTTTCACCTCATCATTTACGGATTCCCAATTCACAAACAGTGTGAGCTCCAGGAGCGAAATGTCTGACAAGAATGCCATGGCGGCCAAGTGGGAAGCATCTTGTCGTATCGACCGTGGGTCGGCACGAACGAAGGCGTAGGAACGGAGCTGCGAAGGGTCGGACCCAGACTTGTATGGCAGCAGCCGCCAGTCGAAAGGATCCTCTACACCAGCGCCTGATTTCGACAAGAGCTCGACGTCGGATTCATCCAGCTTGAATAACCCCTGTTGGAAGTCTTGCTTCTTGATATCTTCGGGACAGGCTTTTCCAAGGCCGGGCATGGCATGCGAATACTTGACAGTGCTGCTGCCGTCCTGCATCGACTTCCGTTTTTGAAATGCAATAGTGGCCATGTAGAGGCAAGGGCCGCCCTGAGTCGCTCGCACGACACGAGTGCAAAAGGTACGGCCATCGGCAATACGTTCGACTTGGTAGATAACCTGTTGTTTGGCCTTGACAGGACGTAGGAAAGAAGACTGCGACGAAAAGACATCGAAATTTGGTGGCACTGTAGCAGAGGCCGCCGAGACGGCTTGACTGAGAATGGATCCGCCAAAGGCTGCTTCTCCGATGGGTTGCTGAACTATAGGTCTATCCCGATGTTAGAATCCATGAAAACTTTTGGCATATATGCACATGAATATCTCGACGAGTGAATACATACCCTTTATTTATGTATACATCGGCCTTCGCTTCGGGTACCAAGGCCGCAGATGTGAGTACCTCATAAAGAGATTGTGCCGCCATGCTGCATTATGCTGCGGTGCCTTCAACCGAGATATGAATATCCGTTGACAAGATTAAGCATGATAATAAGCATGAGAGGCGAAGAGCGACAAGCGCAATATTAGGAATTAAATCCTTGCGTTGTAGTTCCACCATTTCCCCGCTCACGCTGCCTACAGCACCAACTGCAGCGATATTTATGAATGTGACGGGTTCAGTCCCGATATCTGAGTCAACGAAAACTCCCCACGGCATGAACTGGGTATATCGCAATGACTGGGGGCCTCTGCGAGCCAAGTGGCCATATATAGATAGAACTACAACAGTTTCGCTATTATTACACTGTAATAAGAAGGGTTTGTAGAATCCGTGGTTATGCTGATTCGCACATGTAAAGCGGGCGATGTGGTCCACACGCCCCCAAAAATAAACCACGTTGCATTTTGCAGAAGTAGCTGCCATCGGATGGGTACCATAATTGCTAGATTCATACGTGCGAAATAGATGGGGGATACATTTGGTATGAGTGAGCATGTTGATTAAGCGCCCGCCAAGGGAATGTTGGTTCCAGATATGAACAACCATGCATACGAACGTCAACCAATCAGATGGATTGCGATCTATCCAAGAAGTATTTCTGTAGCAGTTACAGTTTACATCATCTCTCATTCTTCTGCGAACACCGAGAGACGACCGATTCGAATTTCGCACGTCCGTGGGCGTACCAAAAAGCCCTCGAGACGCTCGCAATGAGGTCCGTACACCACTGCAGGTCAATACTGGCCTCTGTAGTCCTCTGTACCACTGCTTTCCCATTCGCACTGGCAGAGAACGCTACAAAGTGCTATGCGCCGAACGGTTTGGAAGCAACGTACTCCAACATGGGCACAGGCACCGACCTTTTCTTGTACGCATGCCCTCCCGGCGACGACGGCTTCGCCACTTGTTGTGTGGGCACCGACTTCTGCCAGCCGAACAATTTGTGCTACAATTTAAACAATGGCGCGCCGGTTGCGTATCGGCAGTACTGCACGGATCCGACTTGGGAGTCTGACAACTGCAGTGGACTCTGCCGGACTGCTGGCGAGAAGAATGCAAACACATCAGGTGCTGTAAGTGTATATCCAATTATGTTGACACAATAATACGGCTTTCGAGGGTTGTCGCTGATCACCGAGTCAAGGTGGGATTAAGTCCGTGTGGTGACGGCAAGTTCTGTTGCGGCTGGTTCAATACCGACTGCTGCGAGAACCACGAGGGCACCTATGCTGTCCAAGGCTTCCAAGTAGGCTTAGGAAACACGGTAGAAGCAAGTGCAACCGCACAAGGAACGACTACGGCTTCAACGTCCGGTCTTCAGTCGACAATATCTTCTTCTCAAACATCATCTTTACCCCTCGAAACTTCCACCTCCAGCTCTCCTAATTCCGACTCAAATTCGACGAGTCTGAGCACCGGTGCCATCGCGGGCATCGCCGTCGGAGCAGCTGGCGTCGGCGCCATATTCGCTCTCTCTGGTATGATTTTCTTGAGGAGACACAACTCTGCCCCGACCAAACAGAATACAGCGCCGGCGACGAATTCTGAAAACTACTCTTCCGATTGGGGGCACCAACAGTCGTATCAGCCGCAGCAGCATTACGCGGATACGACAAAGCCCAACGATGTATACACACACGAGGCTGCCGATGGCCGAATACCTACTCCGGAGATGAGTGGGGTTCCTATGAGATATGAGCTGAACGGAAAGTAAATCGGCGACTGGTGTAGTGGCAGGATTTGACTTATGGCCGCGGTCCGTATATGTATTCAAGGGGCGAGAAGAGCGTGATATTCAAATCTGTACACGGAACAAATACAAAGAATAACAAGAAGAATCACTCTATCTTTTGTCATTCATTAGTAGTTCCTTACAGCGATCACCATCACGCACATTCTAAACCGAGATCAAGACCACTCCATTCCAGGAATCTCCCGTCACAATATAACACGACTGACCTGTAAAATATTTGTGACATGACAACAGTGAAGATAATCACGCGAAACACTCCGAGGCCTAGGGTGGGAGAATTCGAATATTATCCCAGACCAAAGCGCTGTGGACCTCCTGGTATACTGGGCCCTTCTCCTTATTTCGTACTTTGAAGTCAAGCATGGACTTTTCACGTACTTTCAAATAATCAAGTCTCACTCAAAATACCTATTTTCTAGATATGTCCTCTTAATACTTAATGGCGTTGGTTGGTATAGCTAATGTTGCAGGGACTTAGGAACTTGAAGTATTATAATTTATTTTTGCTAATAATACTTTCTAGTATAAAGTGCCTTGGCAGTATCACAGATCGTGACGGGATCTACCGGAGGCTAGTCACTCTCAATAGTTCGTAAGCTGATCATCAAGATGTGCTCATCATCGACTCTGACATGTTCGTGTGCGTACATGACTACTCTTCTCTTCAAAATGTCTAAAAGTCTCAGGGATTTAATGAAATAACTTGCAGGAACATGACTGAATAGGATTATACAAGATTCAGAATAACGAGACAAAAGTTGATCGTCAAAGCAATGGAGCATCTATTGGCATGCGCAGCTGATTAATACCCGCAATGCACCCTGCAGGTTCCCCGATGACGGCTGAGCTTAGCGCGTCGATTTGATCCGCCTAGGCCTAGCGACCCAGAGCTCGGTCGCCGGTCCATGACGGAATTTCCAGGTGGAAAGCCTACCTAAACCCGTGATTTTGTTCCCGGCTGTAGCAGGTCGGCAAGTTTGTCATCTTCACAACTGCGCGCCAACACACAACTCGATTGGTTCCTTGAGACGATGCCATCGCGCACGATTATCTGCGACGCCTTCCGAATGACATTGCGTCCTTGAACAACAGCGTCTACCACCATGGTCTCGGGGGCAGTGCGACGCGCGCTGCTCCCTCCGAGCAGCGCCAACGTTGGCTTCTTTCTCAAGCAAGCTTCCAGCCCTCTCGGCCCGCCTGGAATCAGTGTCGGACATGGCCTGGGCCAAAGAGCACTGAGCACGAGTCGCTTCGTGCAAAAACACGGTGACTACGCGACAGCAAGGAATCTGTCGCGGCCGACAACGACCCTCACATCACAATGGCGGCCTCGGGCACATGTCGAGCAATGGGACTCGCCCGTCGCAATCCTGCGCCAGTTCTCTGCCGGCAGGACACTCAGAGAACAGGACAACAAGTTCTTTGAGAAGAACAATGATACCCTTCCAGCAAAACAAACAAGCCCATCCACCGTAACTGCCAGCAGCAATGATCCTCAATCGCCGTCGACGACCGGATTCGAGAAATCCGAGAGAGCAAGGCAGGCCGCGCAAGTCAACTACAGCGCCCGGCTTTCCAAGGACAAGGACAAGAAGAACAAGAACATATCCGGTAACCGTGGCGAGATCATCCGGCTCCTCAAGCTGGCACGGCCAGAATTGAAGTACCTTGGTCTCGCCTTACTGCTGCTCCTCATGTCCAGCGCTATTACCATGTCCATTCCAAAGGTCGTCGGTAGCGTCATGGACGCTGCTAGCAAGAAGGCACTGGATGACGCCAAGGTCTTCGGCTTGTCACTGTATCAGTTCTTTGGAGTCTTCGCCTGCGTACTGACGCTAGGTGCGAGTGCTAACTTTGGCCGCATCATCACGCTTCGGTTTATTGGAGAGCGAGTGGTGGCACGATTACGTTCCGCGCTCTACAAGAGGACATACCTGCAGGACGCTGAATTCTTCGACGCAAACCGAACCGGTGATCTGATCTCGAGGCTGAGTGCTGACTCCATCATTGTTGGCAAGAGCATCACGCAAAATCTGTCTGATGGTCTCAGGTCGCTGATCAGTGGTGTTGCTGGTATCACTGCAATGGCGTTCATCAGCCCTGGTCTGACGAGCGTCATGTTTGTCGCCTTGCCTTTCATCGGTACACTGTCTTTTGGCTACGCGCGCTTCATTCGGCGGATCAGTCGTGACATTCAGAAGAATGTCGGAACGCTGACCAAGATTGCCGAGGAACGTCTGAGCAACGTCAAGACTAGTCAGGCTTTCAACGGAGAACGCCAGGAGCTTCACCGATACAATGGCCAGATTCGTCGCATCTTTAATCTCGGCATGAAGGACGCCATGTACACCGCTTCATTCTTTGGCGCGACTGGCTGGATGGGTAATATGACAATCTTGGCCATGTTGTGGTTTGGTGGCGGCTATGTATCGAGCGGCGCGCTTTCTCTGGGCGACTTGACATCCTTTATGATGTATGCTGCATTTGCAGGCTCCAGCATGAGTGGCCTGAGCGGCTTCTTTACAGAGCTGATGAAGGGCGTTGGTGCTGCCACCAGACTCTTTGAGCTGCAGGACAGAGACCCTGGCATCCCTCCTACGAAGGGTGTCAGAGTCAAGTCTGCACAGGGTCCTGTCACCTTTGACAAGGTTTCTTTCGCCTACCCCACTCGTCCAGCTGTTCGTATCTTCAACGAGCTGAACTTTACCATTCCTTCGGGAAGCAATGTCTGTATTGTGGGACCCTCGGGCGGAGGCAAGAGTACTGTCGCTTCCTTGCTTCTCAGGTTCTACAACCCGACGACGGGCACCATCTACATCAACGGAATTGACATTACGACTATGAATGTCAAGTCCCTGCGACGACGCATCGGAGTTGTTTCTCAGGAGCCCGTTCTGTTCTCGGGCTCGATCCGGGACAACATTGCTTACGGTCGTCCCGAGGCTCCCGAGAGTGAAATTTTCAAGGCGGCCCAGGAGGCCAATTGCCAGTTCATCAAGGACTTCCCCGATGGCATGGACACACAAGTTGGCCCCCGTGGCGCCCAGCTCTCTGGTGGACAGAAGCAGAGAATTGCCATCGCCCGAGCCCTGCTTCTCAACCCTGATATTCTGATTCTCGACGAAGCCACCTCGGCCCTCGATGCCGAATCGGAGACCCTGGTCAACAGCGCCCTGGCCAAACTTCTCAGAAGCCACAGCACGACCATTTCCATTGCCCACAGATTGTCCACCATCAAGCGCTCGGACAAGATCATTGTACTATCCAACCAGGGAACTGTGGCTGAGATGGGCTCATACGCGTCCCTAAGCGCTGATCCCGACAGCGCCTTCAGCAAGCTGATGGAATGGCAAATGAGCGGTGGTGAGGTCCCTCAGGTCCAGACCCCCAGGCACATTCCCATCGACGAGGTTCAAGCTCTAGATGAGGACATGGAGGGTGAACACCAAGCCGAAGACGAGGCCGAAGTTCATGAAGAAGAGGCTTCAGAGAAGGAGAAGCCCCGCAACTGATTTTAATGACCGAACCCTCAATATCTCATTTGCATTGAACGGGCGGAGCGAGGGCATTCCTGCATTTAAAAGTTTGAGCGAAGATCAATGACACTCTTCACATGGCCCTGCTTTCCAGTAATGATACTTCTGGGTATGAACACGGGTCGAGTCGGGGTCTAGCCGTGGTCGTGGGTTTGGGGATCCCAAGCAATAAAAGAGGGAGGGTAGACATGTAGCGTTGCTTGTAGAGTATATTCCGCCTCCCCACTCCATGATACCGCCGTAGACATTCTTGAACTTTTTCTTACACGCAAAAGAGGTTCAGGCTGTCACCAAAAACTTGTATATCAGAATACATAGACGATAATTAATGCCTTGTACGCGTTTTGATGTCTGAAGATGTCCGCAGAGTCTCAGTGCATGGTGAAATGATCTGACCGAGTGACCTACGTCTTAACCTTACCTTTGGGGAGTACCGTGGACCTCGGATGTCCTAAGCTGCACCGTTCATAACCAACAGCGCCCCCACATGGTCACTAATTGGCGAACGGACCTCCAAGGCAAATCCTCATGATCCCAATCATTTACAAAGCCATTCATCTTTCTTTGAAAAGTATAGATACCACATTGATCTTATATACCAATCGTTCTTCTTTCACCAATAGGCTGCACTATAGTTTATTGCTCTGTAGGCAGCAAACACCCGTGGCCAAAGCTGAGTAAGTTCATCAGCCACGACGTATGACGAGTCAGCATATCTGGGGCGTATCAACATAGCCTGTCGCTTTCTCATCTTCGCGTCTCATTTCATCGCCAAATCTATCACAATTCAGCAACGCAACAATGGTCAAAGAAGTCGAGGGCACATTTGAGGCGGGCGATATAAGCCTCTATACAAAGTCATGGCTGGTAAGACTTCTCACATACACACTCATTCCAAAGCATAGTATTGATAGACATACAGACAGATGGCCCGGCCAAGGCCAAGCTCATCATGTTTCACGGCTTCTCTGATCACATGGACCGATACTACGACCTGTTCCCTACGCTTGCCAAGGGCGGCATCGCCGTCTACGGTCTCGACCAGCGGGGCTGGGGGCGCTCCGTGAAGAAGCCCGCGCAGAAGGGCAACACGGGGCCGACGTCCCAGGTCCTCGCGGACATGGCGGCGTTCATCAAGTCGCAGCTGCCGTCGGACGTGCCCGTCTTCGTCCTGGGACACTCGATGGGTGGCGGGCAGGTGGCGACGCTGGCGAGCTCGGCGCAGCACGAGGACGTGCTCCGGCAGGTGCGCGGGTGGATCCTCGAGAGCCCGTTCATCGGGTTCACGGCCGAGGAGGAGCCCAACTGGCTGACGGTGTTCTCGGGGCGGCTGGCGGGGCGGCTGATGCCGCACTTTCGTCTGTACCGGCCCATCGCGCCCGAGAAGATGTGCCGCGACCCGGCGGTCGTGGAGTCGATCCGGGCCGACAAGCTGATGCACAACACGGGCACGCTCGAAGGGCTGGCCAGCCTGCTGGACCGCACGGCGGCGCTGAGCAAGGGCGAGCTCCGGCTCAGCCCGGCCGTCCGCAGCATGGTGGTCATGCACGGCGACGCGGATCGCGTGTGCAGCTTCGAGACGGCGCGCAAGTGGTTCGAGAGCCAGAAGGTCGAGGACGGCCAGTTCAGCGTCTACGAGGGCTTCTACCACCAGCTGCACGGCGACCCGGGCCGCGAGCGCTTCTACGACGAGGTCCGCGACTGGATCCTCGAGAGGGCCGAGGGCGGCGCCAAGGCGGGCACCGAGGTCACCAAGACCCAAAGCCCGGTCGCGGCGGCGCCCAAGTTGTAGTGCAGGAGGGAAGTTTTGGAAGCGATTCTATATGATTTCTTTTTCTTCTTACTCTGATTGGGATTTGATGGATCGTGCGAGGCATTGCGAATGTCTCGACTCTCAAGACTGTTGATATTGATACCTCCGTCGTTGCGCTTTGAGTAGACATAATTGTATCCTTGAAATTGATTTAGAGGTTCTCTGCATGCTTGGCCTAATAATCCCTTCTACAAATACATTTTCACGCCAAGCTTGGCTTTGTTCGTGATAAATGAAACAAAGCCAACTTACCTACCTAGAAACACAAAAATGCATAGGCTCTTTATTATGCATAACTTGGCTACCTTGACCTCTTATGCATAACTAGTGCCTTATGAATGATGACGGACATGCCCAGCCCAGCCCACTTCGCGCAGATGGAGCACGACCCACGCTCAATCCGGTCTAACTCAATCGACGGTCCCTCTACTGATGCCAGCTGTGAGACTTGAGCATCCAGGGGATTGAACACAAGGCTGCTCTGCTTCCATTTAGGAACTTGACGACACCAACGCCTTCTCTCTCGTCCGTATCGAAGGGCCCGTCAACGGTCTGTTCCCTCTGCAGCTTCACCACTGGTCATTCGACATCAGCTGGCCCTCGTAGGGCCTCGACCAATTCGCCAAGATGAGTTCTTGTCAGTTCGCCCCCGGACCTGCTGCTCCCTCCTATAGCCCAGCCCAATTCACCGTCGCTGGGGACCACGATGCTGACCCTTTGAGTTCCTGGTACAGTGAAGCAGTTCATCCGCAACGTTCGTGCGGCCAAGACCATCGCCGACGAGCGAGCTGTCATCCAGAAGGAAAGCGCCGCCATTCGAGCCAGCTTCCGAGAGGAGAGCCACGATCACAACATAAGGTGCGCCTACGGACACATCGCCCGCCCTTGGTGGCCCCTCCACGGCGGGCACGCAGACATGACATGCGGTGTACTGACCATGTTTCGGAAACAGGCGCAACAATGTCGCCAAGCTTCTGTACCTCTTCACGCTCGGCGAGAGAACGCACTTTGGTCAGATTGAATGTATCAAGCTGCTGGCCTCCCCACGCTTCGCCGACAAGCGTCTGGGACACCTGGCCACGAGTCTGTTGCTCGACGAGAATCAGGAGGTCTTGACGCTCGTCACCAACTCTCTACAAAAGTACGTCAAACCGTAACCAAGTCATTTTGGGCATGCCAGCACTAACCGCGCCCCAGTGATCTCGGTCACTCCAACCAGTACATTGTTGGTCTCGCGCTTTGCACTTTAGGAAACATCGCATCGATGGAGATGTCGAGAGATCTGTTTGCCGACATCGAGAAGCTTGTGTCGACCAACAACCCCTACATTCGGAGGAAAGCCGCTCTGTGCGCCATGAAGATTTGCCGAAAGGTCCCCGATCTGCAGGAGCATTTTATCGAAAAGGCGGCCGCCCTGCTCTCCGACCGAAACCATGGTGTTCTGCTGTGCGGTCTCACGCTCGTCACCAGCATGTGTGAGGCAGATGAGGAGGAAGGCGGAGAAGAGGGAATTGTCGACAAGTACAAGCAGTTCATCCCTGTGCTAGTGAGGACCTTGAAGGGGCTGGCCACTTCTGGATACGCACCCGAACACGACGTCACTGGAATTACGGACCCCTTCTTGCAGGTCAAGATTCTCCAACTGCTTCGCGTCTTGGTCCGCGGCGACCCCGAGGGAACCGAGCAGATCAACGACATCCTAGCCCAGGTCGCCACCAATACCGACTCTACCAAGAACGTTGGCAACTCTATCCTGTACGAGGCAGTCCGAACGATTCTCGACATTGACGCCGACTCTGGTCTCCGGGTCTTGGGTGTCAACATTCTCGGAAAGTTCCTGACGAACCGCGACAACAATATTCGATACGTTGCACTGAACACGCTCATCAAGGTCGTTGCCGTCGAGCCAAACGCTGTTCAGAGACACAGAAACACGATCTTGGACTGTCTGAGAGATCCTGATATCAGCATCCGGCGGCGAGCTCTTGATCTGAGTTTCACGCTTATAAACGAGAGTAATGTTCGCATTCTCATCAGGGAGCTCTTGGCTTTCCTGGAAGTTGCCGACAACGAGTTCAAGCCAACCATGACGAGTCAAATTGGTATCGCCGCAGACCGGTACGCGCCCAACAAGCGATGGCATGTCGATACCATGCTGCGTGTATTGAGCCTCGCCGGAAACTACGTCAAGGAGCAGATCATGTCTTCGTTCATCCGTCTTGTCGCCACCACACCCGAGCTTCAGACCTACGCCGTTCAGAAGCTATACATTAACCTGAAGAAGGATATCACACAAGAGAGTTTGACGCAAGCCGGCTCTTGGTGTATCGGAGAGTATGCTGACTCTCTTCTGAGGGGCGGGCAGTATGAGGAAGAGGAGTTGGTTCAGGAAGTCAAGGAAAACGAAGTTATCGATCTCTTCTCGACCATTCTCAACAGCAACTACGCCACTCAAGTCACATCCGAATACATTGTCACCGCTCTAGTCAAGCTCAGTACTCGCTTGACCGACGCTTCGCAGGTTGAAAGGCTGCGCCGACTGATTCAACACCATCAAACTAGTTTAGATGTCGAAGTGCAGCAGAGAGCCGTCGAGTACAGCAACCTCTTTTCCTACGATGAGATCCGCCGTGGAGTCCTCGAGAAGATGCCGCCGCCTCAGATCAAGGAGTCGTCGCGAGTTCTGGGTGAAGCCACGACAAAGTCAAAGAAGGCTGCCAACCGCAGATCCAAGCTCGTCGCAAAGCCCTCCACGGATCAGGACCTGCTGGACCTGATGGGAGACGTGACTGGCGGTCCTGCTTTGGCGTCGCCCACGAATGGAGGTGGTTCGAGCAATGCGGACTTGCTCGCTGATATCCTTGGCGGCACAAGCAGCCCACCACCTCAGGGCGCTGGCTCTCCACCGCCACCGGGTTCGAATGTCGCGTCGATCATGGATCTATTCTCCCAGGGAACTCCCGCTTCTCCCGCACCAGCAGCTGCAGCTCCCCCAGCCAGTTCTGGCCTGGATATTCTGGGCGGCATGGGAACACCTCCACCTCAAGCACAGGCAGCTCCTGGTCTTCCGTGCTACGATGCCAACGGTATCAATGTGACGCTGGCGCTCCAGCGAAACGCCGAAGGTGCCGTACAGGTGACTGGACGCTTTAGGAATAACTCGGGCGATACAATCTCCAACGCTGGTCTTCAGGCGGCCGTGCCCAAATCACAAAAGCTGCAATTGCTGAGCATATCAAACACGGATGTTCCTGCTGGTGGTGAAGCTACGCAGCTCATGAGGATCATGGGCAGCAAAGGAGTAAGTACCATATCACACTTTGACACCACAAATTTGAACCATTCGCTTACATACCTTCTAGCCTCTTCGGTTACGACTCAGAGTTGGCTACACGCATCCTTCGGCGGGTCAGGTGATGGATCAGGTAAACTGGACGGAGCCATCTTAAAGTTGATAGAAGCATATACCAATAAAAGGGGCTTGAAGCGTTTCGGAAAAATAGTCTCATCATTTAGTTATTCTCCATCCGGTCGTGTGTTCCTTCTGTAATGTATGCGTGTTCGATCATCGTGTCGTGAAAGATATATCAGTAGCCTTGTATGGACAAAAGCAACATGGTCAACCTAGTACATACTGAGATTTGGGTTCGATTGTGAATTTCCTTGATAAATGTTGTGTCGGCTTTCTTACAACATTATTGTTATTTGATTTCACCTTATTGATTATGTCTGCCATGAATTGACTAACCAACTATGATATACACCTACCTACAATACTGCATACGCATCGGCGGCCCCCCACCGGCAGCTTCTGAAACGACATATCCTTTGTCTGGTCCTGCCACCGCCGAAACAAAGCAGATAATGTCCAAAACGCCGACAGATTATCACCAACCACTAGGCCTTCTGGCTTAGTGGTTAGGTGCGACAGACTGGTGAAGTAGCCGATGCAGACTCGACCCTTGGAGGACTGGAAGAGACTACCTCTCGGACCGCGGAACCAGGTCGCACCGCCTTTTTTTTTTCTTTTTTTTTTCCCCTTCACAACTGTCAATACAGATCTTCTGTAGTTAAATGCTGCTTTATTTATTTGATCCTCACGGTTTTGTTACCTAGGTTCAAATGATGCTTTAGGATCCCAGCTTTAACTTGCAGACTGGAATTGGTATGTGTGACTAGCTACAATAGTATCCCAGCAATATCGTGTTCTCAATCCGATTCTAAAGAATATTTATCCAGCTCTTCTCCGCCCACAGATTACATATTTCCCGCAGGGTCGTCGTAATTTTGATCTAACCAGGAAAATCACAGAGTCAGCCGAACCACGACACCAACACCAAAGCAACAAGCACATTAGTCGGGACTACTCACGACAAACGTCCATGCACTTGTCCCGCCCCTTGCCCGGGTCCGAAAAGATCTTGATGCAGATGTTGTGGCAGGTCGCCACGAACAGGGTCTGGATCTTGCCCGACAGCAGCTCGGCGTCCATCTCCGGGTCGACGGCCGCGTCGGCCTCGGCGTCGCCCGTCAGCTTGCGTGGGCCGAGCCAGGGCTGGATTACGTCCGTGGTCGGGGCCGGTAGGGCGCTGACGCTGGTGGATGTCGCGGCTAGGGCGAGGATGGCGTGGATGAGGCGCATTTTTGGGGTCTTTTTCCTTCTCGTTGGGAGAGTCGTCGAGGGGGAGATGTGTATGTCAGGGGATATGACAGATGAGAAACAGGAGCTGACCGCTTGTCGCTTGGAGTATCGAGTGCCATTGAAAGTTATGCCTGCTGAAAGAACAAAGGGCATACGGCTTTTTGCCACTCCGGTCGGGGAATGGTCTCTTTGGTATTTCAATCATCTCATTGTCTGCGAGTATAAACACTATAGACATTCAGCTTCTGGGTGCTGTAGAGAGTTGTAGTTTTCGCTACATGGCTGAACTTCAGTCGAAGAGTTCTAAGCAGAAAAACTGATCTCTTGGCATATGTTTATACATAATTCATGGCTTTGGAGATTTTGATGGAACTGTAATTAAATTGTCTTCTTTCATTTCTCCTATAAGCATGAATCTCCCCATGAACTCTTCCCGACCGGGTCTCTCAACATCCAACTACACAATCTTCACGGGTGCCATCACCACTCGTCGCCCCAGGAATCCCCCGAATAATCCACGGCCGGCTTCGGCCAACGCCTCTCGCTCACCATCGACGCCGCCTCCACGTCTCGACTCGAGAATGATGCCGCCACCGGATAGATCGGTTCTACCGTCACGCTCGTGCCACCTTTGACGTCGCTCGTTCCGCACGCCGTTTTTGAGTGTCCTGAATCAGATGGCTGGTGGATTGAGAGCGTGGATACTGTGGGTGAAGATGTCCGGCTCGGAGCTTCGGATGGGGGGTATGGTGTAGTCTGAGCTGGCGGCGCAACTCGTGCACTTGATTGTGCCTGTGCTTCCTTTGGGACATTCGTCGATGACGTTTGACCGACAGATGACAATTCTGGTAGCTTTCCAGAGGGAGCCTGTTCATCGTTGCCAGTACTCAGTTCGTGTACGATCATCGAATGATCAGGAACAGTGGTAGATGGCCTCGGCGGTACCATGCCGCCATGAGGATAATCCGAGACGTGTCGAGGGGCCGTCGGTCTGGAGTGCACCGAGGACAAACCATCCAGCTCCGCCGCCGATACAGACCTATGGTCCATAAACATTGATACGGGGCGGCGCTGGTAGATCTTCTCGGAACTCGAGATCGGGATATCTCGCTGCCCCTGGAGCGAGTCGGCACGGGGCCGGTTTTCTGGCTGCGCTGGACGGAGCGCGAGCGCGGCAGTATTGCCCATGCCCTTTCCACGGCTTGCTGGTTTCAGGACGGACGGGAAATGTGCCATTGCCGCTTCGGTTGTGGTGGCCTTCGTAGCCGGTATCTCGGTGCTTATACTATCGTGCCGTGCATTCGCGCCCGGTATTTGGACGTCCTGCTTCGGAACCACGCCCCGTGCTGGCCTCAGGATCGACGGAATGGGAGAGCGCAGGAGACCCTTGGGCGCTGGATCGTCTTTCAGATTGGCCGTGGCCTTTGGGACCTTTGCTGGTGTCAATACGGTCGGATGTCTCTCGACGCTCCCAGTAGAGGGCAGTGTTCCGGATATGGAATGCCGTTTCGGGTCCGTTATTACCAGTTCGCTATTCCACGATCGAAAGGTGCTGGGCCTGGGCGGGTTGACTCCTGACGAGTTCATTGATAACGGCCTCAACTCGCTGGAACTGTCTTGGCCGAGTCGACCTGCCGGTTTCCATGCTTGGATTCCAATGGGATGAACATCACCGGCAATCTTTTCGGGCTGAGTTGTGTCTTGTGCTCGAGCCGTCGTTGAAACAGGATTTTCCGTTTCAGATTTCTTCGTCGGAATAGGAATACTTTCATTTGAAAGCTCTGCTGGCGCATAGGGGTTGACATGCGTCCCAGAAAACCCTGGCGCGCTCGATGCTCCATCCATCTCAATGGGAGCCAACTCCTCGGCACACTTGGCGGTATCACCACTGGGGAGCTCAGCCACATTTCCGATGGGCGACGACTGCGTACTTGTCGTATATGTCCGATCAGCACCGGGAGTCTCTCTGGCGATGGGCCGCCCATCCAGCATGTGGACGATGGCTTCCTCGATCGCGGCACTGGCAGAATCATTCTCACCGCTCACGACAACTCCATTGACTGCATCCGGAGAGCCGCTTGCGAGTGTCGCAGGAGGTGCCGAGGCCGGTGTCGCTGCCAGCGACGGCACCGTCGAAGCCGGCTCGCTCACCGACCCTTGCCCCTTCAGGTCGCCACCGCCTGGCGTGTCCGGTGACACGTCAAAGTCGTCGTGCCAGGCCAGCGGATCAAAATACCCCGTCGTCGCGCTCATCCCGCCCACGACGGCCGGCGCGCCGTGGCCGCCCCGGGTAGGACTGCTGCTGGGCGAGGTCCGCTTCCTGACCTGGCGGTTGCTTGCTAGGCGCTCCTCGGGCGCGAGGTTGAAGGCCTCGTGGCCCGTCCCGACGTGCTCCGGGAATTCATCGCCCGCCTTGGGAAAAGTGTACTGCGTCAGGCCGGTCGACTTGTACCGGTAGAACCAGCGCGATCCGTCGTAGTCGGCCTCCCATCCAGCAGCGAGTCCCGACATTGCTGCTGCAGAGCACACCCTCAGGAAGAAATATTTCAAGGATACAAAAGCAGTCGGTTTTGGAGGGAGTCTAGGCAGCCAAGGCGCTCGTGGTTGATCTGAAGCGCGATGAATAGCTTGGGCCTCAACGGTTCATGGTTGGGGGTTTCCAAACTTGTGGCATCCAAGGTGGCTGCACTCAAGTGTGCGCCGTACACCAGCAACTGTGATAAGACCGCAGACCACCGAAATTAATGGATAAGTTGAGGCTATTCTCAATAATAGCGACAAGCCCAAGTTGCAGGTTTGAACAACACTGCTCGGTCAGGCCAAAGAATCACAGGACTTGTCAGCGAGCTGACTGAGGCTAAGCAAGGAGGTTTCAGCCCCTCTCACGTTCTAAAATAAATCCAGCTGCAATCAATACCTGGTGGCATGCCACGAAGGAAGAACGCCGGACTTGGGCCCCCATCGTAAGGCGATCAACACGCCAGAGCCGCCTGGGCTGGGTATAGTGCGTAGAGCTGAAATGCAGGGACCCTGCGAGCTGACACTGACATCTCGCTAAAGATTTGGACGAACCTCCCCTTCTAGTTTGCGTGGCACTCTGGGGATTCTATCAAGATCAAACTTACATTGTTATAATACTCTTATATGATGGGCGACGTCTTCTCTCCAAAGGGTTCCCCGGTCAATATTGCTGAGAGAATCTGGTTGTCAAGAAGTTTGGTGAATTCGCAGCACCAACCTGCCAGTTGGCACTAATTAAAGCTTGGACTCTGATGAGCTGTATTTGGTTGTTCATGGCTCGTTCAGCGCATATGAGACATTCTCGTCGAGATGCCATTCTACTGTCACAGAGTCCTTTTTGCAAGACATGTAGGAAGATGAGTCGTTCGTCGCCAAAAAAATCCATGTGCCAACCGTACGGGTCAAGCTAAATTAACTACCCGGAGGCTCAGGAAATCCTTAAATTCTTTAAAATTGTCATGTGTATGCTAAAAGCCACCCTACGAATCATGATCTGCGGCGGACTTGAGATCGGCGCTCAACCCGTTCAGACTAGCAACTTACTGTAAACGACCGCGAACTCTAATATTGTCCTTGAACTTCAGGTTCATAAATACGCTCAGGTAGATGGTATTTATCCGTTATATTGTATTGCCACTTGCCTTTAATCGAGAGGGTTTTTGAGAACTATTAGTAAGGCGCTATGCGTTTATGCATGGTTTTCCGTATAACTAAAATTTCAGAGGATGGCTGCTTAAAAAGCAGTATACACTCCAAGAAACTAAAGTTTTATACTCTCATCACAGCTTTGTCATGAAGGCTACAGGGATCATACGAGCATCCAATCTCCCGCTCATAAATCGAAAGCATGCCCTACGTCCACGTTACTTTAAATCACTTGGTCAACGAATACTCTTCAGAAACCCGAGGCCTGACGACAAGTTATGCAATGGATAGACAGTGTCACCGTTCTGAGGACCACTATGATTTGTGCGATTTGTCTATTCAATCAACTAGCCAAGAAACTGCTCAAGCAAGGAGAACCCTTGCCATCTATATCCCCATTTTACGATTGCGAACTAATGAAACCATCCAAGCTACTTGATTTGTTTTTATGCAATTCAAAAGCCTCCACCACGGACAAGAGTCCATATCCTCACATGCCCATGAGAGCCCGAGCTCCGGGCTCACTGCACACATAGATGACATCGTGGGCATCAGAGAAGCCGTTGAATCTAGTGGCCGAGCACTTGGTGTAGGCACCCATGTTTTCAAAGTAGAACCAGTCACCAACGTCGAGCTCGTGGTCGAAGCGGATGCTCTCAGTGATGCGATCAATGCCATCGCAGGTCGGGCCCCAGATGGAATACTCGAGACCCTCGACGGCACCCTCGGGGAAGGACTCGGCCAAGGGTGTGTTGTATAGGGTTTGGCGACCTGTACGGAGGACCTTGGCAATGGGGTGCTGGTGGTCGAACATGATGCTGCTGAAGTTGCCGTAGAGTCCATCGTTGATGTACGCCATGTAGCTAGCCTCGCCAGTAGCAGGGTCCTGGATGGTACGGCGAGCAATGATGTTGCAAGCGATGGTGAAGGCGGTGGAAACGTAGTACCGACCAGGCTCCGCAATGATGTTGACAGTGGGAGGGAAGTACTCATCGAGGGCCTCACGGAGAGTGTGAGCCATGGCCTCGAAGGTCTCGCCACAGAATCCTCCGCCGACATCGAGGGTCTTCAGGTCGAAACCAAAAGACGCGGCCTGCTTGAAGACATGGGCAGCGTCTTGCACAGCCTTGAGGAAGGCCAGGGGGTCCGAGGCACCGGAGCCCACGTGGAAACTGACGCCGACAACGTTCAGACCGAGGTCTTTGGCGAGTGCCAACAGCTCCTCAGTGGAGTCGAGGGAAGCGCCGAACTTCAAGCTGAGACGGCACAAGCTCGACGAGTCATCGGTCAAGATGCGCAGGTAGAGCTCAGCGTCGGGGTAGAGCTTGGCAATTTTGCGCAGCTCATCAGCGTTGTCAAAGGTCATCTGCTTGACTCCCTGGTTGGCGACATAGCGCACGTACGAGTTGGTCTTGCAGGGCTGGGCGTAGATGATGCGAGAGGGATCCACGCCCAAGTCCAGGACCTGTTCAATTTCAGATTTGGAAGCGCAATCAAAGCCAGTGCCTAAACCCGCGAGAAGCTTAATGACCTGGGGGTCAGGGTTGCACTTGACGGCTGCCGGCACAGTTAGCGCAAAGTTTCTCTACCAGACAGGGCGGGATGGGATGAGACATGTGAGACATACCATAGAATGGCTTCACACGAGGAAGATTCTTCTTCCAGCGCATGTGCTGGCGATAAACCTCGCCGAGATCGCCCACGAAGAACGTGTCTTCGTCGCCTGGATCACAGGATTCATGGTCGATGCTCTCCACGCGGCGGCGGAGAGCATCGCCAATCATATGTTTGCCTAACAAGGCGCCATGGTGCTGAGGATCCAGAAAAGAATTCTTCCTAGCACGGCCAAAGATATGGTTATTTTCAAAAATAACCGGTGCGAAGTGATCGACGGCGACTGTTGCCATAACCATATCCCTCGTTGTTTGACGGAGAGGACGGGGAGAATGGGGGTAGGCGGTTGGATGTTCTTTCGGTCGAAAGTCAGAGGTGACTCTGGTGGAATATATATTCGAGGCGAGGATGGTTGGTGTCCTAGCCAAGAAGAGAAAAGATGGGTACCAGAATACACAATCTGATGTTAAGGGGGTCGAAAACGGTAGCTTTCTGATCCCGAAGCGATCTGACGAGGTCTCCTCGACTCCCCCTCGGTAAGAGGAAGAGACTCCGAAGTCGTCCTATGCGGCAGCTGGTGGTTTGGAGAGAATGGGGGATTCTGATCCGGAGAAGAATCGAGCACGGGGGGAGCTTGGTGCTGCTTAGGAGCTCTCAGCAGCGGGTGGCGGTCGGGAGTTGATGATGTGGAAGGTTTGCCGAAGGCTGAAATCTTGGTCAGAGACGAAGTTCACGGCCGCTGGAGCCGTAGTAGCGGGGGTGCCTTTGAAAGACCAAAGGCAGTCGAGTTTCGGGGGGTGAGAGATGAACTCTGCGGGGAGAGTCCTCTAGTCAGCGTGGTGCGCGAAAGCGATGGTGCGGAGTGCCTCGAGGGCTTGTAGCTCAGGTGCTTTTGGGGTGTGGTGAAGTCGGGAAAAGACGACTCGGAAGTAGTTGTCGAGACAAACTGGGAGGAGAGAAACAAACTTGGGCTGGGGGGTCGGGCGCGGATGGAGTTCGAGTTGTGTGTTAGGGAAAATCCAAAATTCACAACGGTGGGGCAAAAACGCTGGGGCACTGATGGTGTTGAATTCTGGATTTGCATGACGTACCGGAATGGTCGAAGCGTTCTTTACTTTGGTGCCCTACCTACAGATGACAGTACGGCAGTTGACTTCTCTCTCTTTCACTTTTCCCTGCGTCTGTAGAACGCCGAGAGGCGCAGCACCCCCGGATCGATGTGTCAAGTGGTGAGGAGGCCTCAGGCAGAGGTACTGAGTGATTTACTTGTTCCTGACTATATGGAGGCTAAAATGAGAAGAAGACGTCGAATGTCTGGAGATGGCGACGGAACGAGACACACAAGATGGTGTTGGTGTTGTTGATCTTCGTTCCATGTACACTACGGAGTACACACTATAATGAACCCGTAATAAACAAGGTCACAAAATAAAAATAACAAAAAAAGTCAATGGCGGCGCGGGGGACGTGCTCCAGGCTCTTCCGACCTTCAATGGAACGAACTCCCCAGAGGCTGGAGGCTCGAGCAGCTTCTGGCCCTGACCCTGACCCTGGGCTGGGGGGATGGAAATTTCTGGCCACGCCCGGCGTGACTGACTGATCTGGCCGTCCAGACCATCGTGATGACAGGCAGGCGATCGGCCAGGGGGAAAAATCTTCTCGATGCAAAGATTTCCATGTGGTAATGCAGTTACCTATTGGCGCGCCAGCAAGCTTCCCACACCTTCAGTGCTTCTAATGGCACGCTTCCTAGTGGCCGCGATCCACCCTATGAGCTGTATGTGCCCTGTAATCCTCTGCCATTGGCCATGTCTCATCCGACTGCCTGAACGTCCCTCTTTTCTTAGAACTGCAGGTCTGTCTGCAAATGCAGAGCCAACATGTCTGTCTGCATGTGCCAGGAGAGATCGCTCCAATGTTGCAGCCGCGGCTACACCACGTACATTGCGATGTTCGCCCGTCCTGTAGGTACGTAGTATCCGTCGCTGCCGTGGTTGACTCACTCTGTAAGTACGTACAGTACGCTCTGCTGCACCACGCCAAAAGGGCACTTTCAGGCTTTCCCCAGGGGTCAAAGAGCCGTTGACCGCAACTTTTACTATACTACTACCAAGAGACCGACCTTGCTGCTGCTCCAATGTGGCACCTTCAAGCCGCCTGAGGCCGGCGCCAAGCCAACTCCTCACGAGAGTCCGTGAGAATGCACTCTCAATCTTCCCAACTTGATACTAACCAAAGTACCATCATCTCCACGGTTTGTGAATTGTTCCCGTCGTTATGGACATACTCCGGTCTGGCTGTTCGTCCCTATAGCCCGCAAGTATATCGAGGCCTCCTTTTAGCGACGGGACATGTACGTACGTACAATGCATCCCGAATTCAATACTAGCACAATCACACCTTGCAGCTGTCTGAAAAATCGCGCAACAATCGAGTCCAGGAAAGAACTAACCCACAAGCCTTCCATGGGTCCGACCAAGTCCTCGAGTTTTGGAACAGATTTGAGCAATGACCCATTCTGGATGTTCATTCGTATATCGATGTTGCCCTGGCTGAAATCGAAGGTCATGTACCATCTATCCATCCTATCCTGACTAGAGAGGCCTAACGCCGAATATGAACAAACACGCACTGCTCTACGAGGTACACGGTCAAACTAGCATCACAATATGTACTCTGCCCTATAGTCCGGAATTCCAAAGCTCACGGAATCCGAGTCTGAAAGGACGAGCCTGGCGGAATAGTCCATGACGGACAACGGGTAGGTGTTTCCACTAACCCTGTTGCCAATACATCAACATCCATAAAACTTGCTCTCGCGTTGCTCTTGTGACCTCCATGCTATGATGTAAAAGCATAAAGGCGTATCGGTATCCGAACGCTGACTATAGTAGTGGTTGGGTGTGCTGCTTTAGGAGAATGCCGACTCGTGCAAAGAGCTGGCTATTATAAATCTCTACTAGAGGTGGGTATCCCGCACGGTATCTTACAAAACTGTACTTCATATATACATATCACCCGAGGACATGTCTCGATTGATCGTCTCTTAGTCGACCTCATCGGCGCCAGGGGCACTGCCACTGACGTTCATCTCGCGGGTGCTCCACGAGTCATCAACCCACTCCTTTTGCTCGCCCAGGAAGGCGACTCTTTCCTGGCCCTTCTCCATCGCCTCGACAATGTACTTTTGTGCGACTTCGCGGATCTGCTCCTTGGTCACATCAAGCATTTGTTCTCGGCGGTTCCGCTTCATCTCGTCACTGAGGCCATGTCGGAAGCGGTCCATGCCTTCTGTGTTGATAGACTTGGGCGCATCGACGTTCTTGAAGACCGATATCTTGGCCTCTTCCAGATCCTGGTCGGCAAACTTCTTGTCCACTGCCCAGCGGCCAGCATTGCGCATGATGTTCAACGTGTTTTGGGGGTTCGGGTCACGGTACGAGTAGAACCCAAAGAGACCGTCTAGGCCCTTCATGTATGCACCACCGCCGTAGGCACCACCTTTCTCACGGATTTCATGGTGCAAATGCTTGTTCGTCAAAAGTTGTGACAGAATCTGAAGCGGTGCGCCATCTTGATGCGTGTATGACACTGTTGGGATGGCGAGACCACCATAGTAGACCTGATACGGGAGAGGATAGAAAGCCTTGATGTCGCGAGACAGGTCTGATGGCTGAGAGCTGGGGAAGCTGAAGGCCTTGGAAGGACGAGTCGACATAAAGTTTGCCAGAGCACTCGAGTTTGCTGCAACGCTGTCGGCACCGCACGTCAAAGCAACACGCATGTTGGGTCCGGCCAGCGCAAACGACTGAATTTGCTTCAGTTTGCTGATGACGTCTTCGTACCTGTCATCCTCTGGGCGGCCGGCCAACTCTGCAGTGAGCTTCACCTGGGTCAGACCAGACACTTGCTCGCCGTACCAAGAGTCCCGTGTAAGACCGGCTTCAGCGGCTTTCATTGCATACGAATGGCCGGAAGAAGCGATGGCGCTCACGACACCGTCCGAGGAAGCTTCCAGCAGTTGCCGGATCTGCTTGGATGCTTCGGGGCTGTCGAAGTTGGTCTCCAGAATCAACTTCTGTAGGAGGCCGTACATTTCAGGCACATTTCTGTCCAGCGCCATTCCGTACAGACTGATTCCCTCCGTGGCCTGACGGAAGTCTGTTGGTGAAGACGTGCTATGATATCCCACGGAGATGCCACCCGTCTTCAATTTGATCAGGTCTTCAATCTGCTCCATTGTGAGGTCCTTTGTCCCCAGCCTCATGATCGAGTCCGTGAACAGAGGGATCAGAACACGAAGCTCATCGGGCAGATTCTCCAAGGTGTTGATGGCTCGAAAATAGGTGAGACCGTTTGTGGGAGCTTCACGCCACTGGATTTTGGCTGAATGCGCATTTTCGTCCCTGACTGGGACGGCTTCCTTTTGCCTTGGAATATCACGAACATAAACTGTCGGGAGACAGCTGAGGTCTTCCGTGTTCGTCTTGCCTTGTTCCTCAAGAAGTTCCAGCTCGCGCTGTTCGAAGAATTTGCGAGCCTCGCTTTCGCCTCCGGCTTCTCTCGTTGCCTCTGAGATCTTGGAAGCGAGGCGTTCTTCCTCTTCCTTGGCGACATCGGCTCCGAAAGTCTGGGATGGCGCCATTGTAAAGGTCATGGTGTTGTCGTTCAAAAGATATTTGTCCATGAGACCCTCAAGGTATCCACCCTTGGCCATGTTTGCTTCGAAAGCATCAATCACCTCGTTCCAAGCGAGTGAATCCAGGGGATCTGTTCCCCTGAACCAAGGCGACTTGATTCGGTGAACAAGCCCCATACCAAAGCTGGCAGTCTTGTGCTTCAGGGAAAGCTCCAATTGGTGCATGTAACCGTCAATCTTGGAGCGATCAAAGCCCTTTTGACGGACCTCCTGCAAAATCCTCTGAACTTCGCCCTTGATCTTCCCTACATCGCTTTCCTGCACTCCCGTCAAGCCGACAGAGAAGATGCCCGTCGCGCTGTGAGAGTCATAGCCGCTGTTGGGACTATAATCGGTGCCAAGACCCGACTCGATCAAACCTCGGTAGAGGGGCGATCCATAGCCATCCGTGAGCAGATTTGCCAGGATGGACATGCCGAAAGACTCGACAATGTCGCTGGTGTCACCGGTAATCCATGAGACGGATGTCTTGTACTGCTTGTCCGGGTCCGCAAGAGGGTCAACTGGGCCGACCAGAGTAACATCACGAGGCCCGCCGCTCAGGTCGATGGGTTGCTTGGTATCCATATCCGCGTCGATCTTCTCAAATGCAGCAAGTTGAGCGTCAATTTCCCGTAAGTGGTCAGCCAGGGGCATGTCGCCATAGGTCAACAGCTTGGCATTGCTTGGGTGGTAATGGTCGGCATGGTATTTCTTGAGCTGCTCATAAGTCAGATCGGTGATCTTTTGAGGATCACCGCCAGAGTTGTTGATAGCTGGAAAGATGTGGTCCTGGAAGCGGATGTAGAACAGGTAACCGGCATCCGACATTTGTCCTTTCATCTCGTTGTACACCACTCCCTTGAAAACCAACTTGCTGTCCTCGGGCTTTGCATCGCCAGTTTGTTCCGCCGCTCGTGGATTCTCGGGTCCGATGCGCCAGCCTTCCTGTGTGAAGTCGGTCTTCTTGAGCAGAGGGTTCAACGTAGCATCGAGGTAGACGGACATGAGGTTCTGGAAATCTTGCTCGTTGGTCGTCGCAAACGGGTAAAAAGTGTGATCCGAGGAGGTCAAGGCGTTCATGTAGTTGGACAGACTACGCGGCAGCATCTTGAAGAACGGATCCCGAATGGGATACTTTTCACTGCCACAGAGTGTCGTATGCTCGAGGATGTGCGGAACACCGGTGTCGTCAGGAGGATTCGTCTTGAAGCCAATGGAGAAGACATTATTGCTGTCGTCGCGAGCAATGTGCAAATAGTCGGCTCCTGTCTTTTCATGTTTTAAATGAAGAGCAGTCAACTCGAGTTCTGGTACATGTTTCGTCCGGAGCAGAGTGAAGCCGTGAACTGTCTCGCCGGGCTTGGGGTATTGGGTCAGCTCGGTGACGGCTTTCTTGGCCGCGCCCTTGGCAGCATTGGCCGCATTGCGCAGCATCTTGTCTGGTTGTAAGGAACGTCAAAAGAGAAAGAATAATAGTACAAACAAGAAGAGAGAAATGCCGATGAAAGAAAAGTCGACTCCAGAAGGCTTCGGTGCTCGAGCGCAGCAGCTGTGCAGGGAAGACTGGGAAAATTCCGTACTTGACCAACGGACGGCGGCGGCACGTTTGCAGGGGACTGGAGCTGTCGCGTGGGATGACGCACCGATAGCGTATCAGAAGCTTGATTCGGTTAGATGAATACGCAGGTCTGACAAATCACGTACCAATGAGACGTGGTGGCCAAAATATGGAATCCAGCGTTCAATGATGTATATTCGGTAGGAACACGCGTGAATTTGCATTGTTTCGATCTGGCGGACTACGAAAGAAATCGTTAATCTCATCTTTCGCTATATCACTTTGATACTCAAAATACCGCGAGCATCGACATCAACCATCAAGGTAGTTCTATGATACCAGAGATACTGCTTATAGAGATAATAAGAAGAAGATGGAAGGCGAGCACCCCGGTAAAAGCTTGAGGCTACCCCCATTAACCAATAAGCGGCAAGCAGGCCGAACTACCCACTACGCCGGGCCCAGCTCAGGTCGGGGTGGGGTCGAGGCAGCAATCTGATTAGAGGGCGTCTGACGGTTTAAATGCACACGCGAGGAAACGGGGAACCCTCCAATGCATTGACCAGGCAATCCGGAATGGCGCTAAGCACTTCACGACCTGGCCTAACCCAGTGGACGTCAAAGTCTGCTTGCCATCATTGATTTGCTCTAATTCGATTCGACCTGCATGCAAACTCCCATACGGCTGACGCTCGAAGGACAGTAACCGACTTGTCACCACCGAGAACCCGCACAAGGCGACGTCTGTCCATCACAAGCCAAGGCCGAGCTCACGCCCGTGTGCCAGTACTACGACCTTCTTTTCTTCCTCTTCTTTTTGGGTGCCCACATGTGTTAGACCAGCATCGTTTGCGAGTATTCCCACCCACGCCCACGGTCCGTCCTTATGAATGCGCTTTCGTACGTCGTCCCTCCAACGCACCCCTTCCGCCATGCACACGAGACCACACCGTTCTTGTCGCCATTGAACCGCCTCTGCTTGATCGTCGCCGGCTGATTGAACCCCATTCTGCACAGTCACGGCCACGGGATAGCCATCCGACCCCTCTAGCGACGATGGCGACGGCACACCATTCTGGTAACTCAGCCACCCCGGCGCCATTGGCCTCAAACCCTACCACCAACGGGACCATCCCCTCGGACCACTACCACCACCACGACCATCGCCCTGCGCCGACACCCGCATCCGCAATCGCTAACAAGAAGGCAAAGAGCAAGAAGGCCATGGATTCCTCTGAAGCCTCCAAGCTGGTGGCAGCCAGGATCTCTCAGCTCGAGGTCGACAATGCCGCCGAGAAGGAGCAACAAGAAGAGATTGGTAGGTGACAACTTCTAAAGGATATGTTCAACGTTGAGGGTACAGGTCGACCCCGCGACATCCGGCCGCCAACTACGCGCGTCGCCGATCTGCCCTCCTGATATCCGAACCGAGGAAACGACGGCATGTGCTAACCGCTCGGTTATGTTACAGATCGCGAGGTGAAGAAGCACAGCCGCGAATTGCTCTCTTCTACGAATAAGATGAACGACTTGGACAAGATTGATCACCTGACAAAGAAGTGCAACGAGTTGTTTACCAGTATGAAGCGCCTTGAGCGCGAGAGCGCCAAGAACAAAAAGCGAGCAGACCAGGTTCAAAAGGAAAAGGACGCCAGTCGCAATGAGGCAAGCAAACAGACTGGCCTCAAGGAGAAGCTAGAGAAGCTCTGCCGCGAACTTCAAAAAGACAACAACAAGCTCAAGAACGAGCATCGCACACTGCAAGATCAGCACGCGAAGATCAAGAGGGATAGCGATCGCCGCACAGAAGAGATCTTCAAGACTCTGGAAGGTTACCAGGAGGAAAAGGACAACCCTCGAAAGCCGGCACTGAATGGGAAGGTAGAAGATTTGTATGTCCAGATGGAATCGCGTCGAGGAAGGGCGGCCGCACAGGTTACTGACGCCCGCTATAGGATCAAGGCCCGTCTCAAGTCTCTCGTCGACCAATACGAACTGCGAGAACTCCACTTCCACTCGCATATGCGAACCAAAGAAATCGAGGTACAATATTATATGGCTCGATATGATCAGCAGAAAAAGGCCGCCGAGACCGAGGCAAGGAAGTCAAACCAGCTCAATTCGCAGGTAAACACCTTCCATAAGACGGAGATGGAGCTAAGAAACCAGCTGAACGTTTACGTGGAAAAGTTCCGACAGGTAAGTCCCCGTGACACACCTCGCGCCAAAGGGCTAGGGTTGACTTGTGCTTCCCTCCGGAAGGTTGAGGACACGCTTAATAACAGCAACGACCTGTTTCTAACGTTTCGAAAGGAGATGGAGGACATGAGTAAGAAGACAAAGACATTGGAAAAGGAAAATGAGAGACTCAAGAAGAAGAAGGAGGTCCTGGAATCCAACATTGCCAAACTGGTCCACGATTGCGACCAGAAGCAGAAAGAGATCGACGACCTTCACAAACTCAACGGCAAGCTCAAGAACATTATCAAACAGATGCAGGAGCAAGGCCGCGGAATACCTCATGGAATGCGAGGTGAAGCCGACATGGGTGAGGATGGCGATCTGGAGGAGGAGAGCGACTATGAGGACGACGAGTATGGAGAGGGCGAGGATGAAGGCAGTGAAGGCGAGGGCGCATATGACGACGACACAGAAGAGGAGATCCACGATCCTCCGGCTCCGCGATCGACTCCTTTCGGTCCACAGCCGCCCCCTGCCCGCATGGCCCAGAAACCCGTCGCCGCTGTTCCCACCAATGGTCACGTTTAGGGACGGCGTTTGGCTGAGACGGTAGTTCACATTGGTGGCTGGATATCGGGCCAGCAGCTACGCACGGGGGGTCTTCATGCTGTAATTAAAAACGGCAAACCCCAGGGCACTCCTGACATGTAGCGTATGATGGAAATAGCATCCCCGGTCCTAGCGAATTGACTTTCTGAAATGACAGCGTTCTTGCGCCAGAATCCAAAAAGACGACACTAAGTCAAAATCTCTTCATTATACCATTCGAAGTGATGGTTGTCAATTTTGGTATTCATGATGCCTTTCTATCGGGGACATGCTCAAGAGTATTTGCCTATTCCAGCCTCGGGGTATATTGTTCGCCTTTTTTTTACGCATTATCTTCTACCTAGCTCCTCCGGCCTTTCCTGTCCTCGGCTTGCCTTTTATCCGCGCTGGCCCAAGTTCGCGACGGATGTCATCTAATTGCTCTGTGCCCGTCTTCCAGCCCTTGCGGATGTACTTCTTGTTAAACGTCGAGTGGCCCTCCAAAAACTCATCCATCATGCTGTCGAAATCTCCCCTGACCGGGCCGTCCACCGTGGAAGTGGTCGAGACCGCGGACACGGAACCCATGTCGTCAAAGTCGGCCTGGTACTCCTGGTCCAGCTTGTCGAAGCGCGCGTCGAGGATGCCGAGCTGCTCCGTCCGGACGAGCGACGACGACGTCATGGAGTAGGACGAGGTGTCGGTGAGGGCGCCCTTGCGCTTCTTCCTCCGGCCGCCGTTCGTCGTCGTCGTCATGATCGAGGACTGCAGGTCCGACTGCGAGGGCGGCGCGCCAAGCTTGCGCGAGCCGGTGGCCTTCTGGTCCTTCTTGAACGCCTTGAAGTCCTCCATCCAGTTGACCTCGTCGGCCGCCTCGGCCGCCTCCTCGGCGCTCAGGGCGGGGACCAGGTCGGGCACCTGGTCGGCCTCGTGCGTCGCGACCCGGTACTCGCTGCCGGGCTTGGCCGTGCCGTCCGTCTCCCAGCCCTCGTCGTCCATGTCCTCCAGGTCGAACTCGTCCACCTCGTCGCCGTCCTGTGTGAGCTCCTGGAAGAAGTCGTCCTCCTCGGCGTTGTCCACGTAGGCCTCGTCCTCGAGCGCCTCGAGGGCCTCTCTGATCCGGGGGTCCATGTCCGGCTGGAACCCGCCGATGGCGTCCGGGATGTCCTGCATGTCCTGGTACGTCCGCCGGGTCAGGTTCTTGCTGGGCAGGAAGTCGGCGTCGAACAGCTCGCGCTTCTTGTCCTCCTCGGCCTGGATGTCGAGCTGCCGCAGGGCGGACTCGAGGCTCTGCTGCTTGGCCTTGCCCTTGTTGCGGTTGCTGCCGGCGGCCTCGGCCTCGATGAAGGTGACGGTGCCGCCGCCGTTGCCGTCGCCGAGGTCGCGCATGTGCTGCATGTAGTCGTACTCGGTGTCGTCGTAGTAGATGCCGTAGTTGGCGGCCTCGCCCTCGTTGGCGCGGATCAGCTCGGCGTCGACGCCCAGCTCCGAGGCCAGGTCGTCGAGGTGCTTGGACTTGGGCTGCTTGGAGGACGAGCCCGAGGGCGCGTTGGTCGGGTTCAGGACCATGGACGGGGCCGACTCATCGTGGATGAGGGGGTCGTTCTGCGGACGGTGGACCAGCGTGAAGTGCTGGGCCGTCTTCTTGTTGATCCATGACTTTTTAGGCATCTTGAAGAAGCCGACAATTTGTCTGTGTGTGTGTGCCAATAGGCAAAAGGAAGTCCTGCAAAGAAAGCCCGGTAATTGATTGGGATCTCTGCGAATGGAAGGTCAAGTTGGTGGAAGATTCGTTTGCGGCGGAGAGGTTTCAGTCGTCAATTGAGTGAACTGGGCGTTGGGCGAGCCAAAGTGGGATTCCTAGAGGGCCGCAAGGGTCCTTGACTTGAACTTTTTTTCACGGGCGGGAGGATTCTTGGTGGGGGTGTCACCCTTGCTTATCGCTTATCCTAGGGTCATTTGTGACGCAGCGCAGAGCGCAAAGAAAGAAAAAGTTCGAGGAAAAGTTTCGCCCCGCGGAAGCCCCGCCATTATTCAGCAGAGGGCAGCAATCACTGCACATCCAAGGGAAACCAGGACGAGACGAAGATTTCAATCCCTCGTCCACAATTCTCAGCTGTATTTGTCCATAGCTTTTCCTACTCGGATTCAACATCGTCCGAGTTGACATATCGCGCATAAAAGTCAAAGCGACGCCCGTACATACATTAGAGAGAGCCGCGGAAACTCTGTGCCCAGCATGCCTCTCGCAAAGTCCAAGGGCTCTGTGGGCCTTGGCAACACGCTGATGAACGATCGCTTCGGAAAAGGCAAGGGATCCGATCGCAGAAAGGGCGGCGGCGTGACCAGAACGAACCACGCGACCGGCGAGCAGTACATTACAAACGACAGGAAAGAGGCGTCATGGGTCAAGATGCGCTCCGTCACACAGCAGTCCGCCATGGACGAGTTCCTCGCCACCGCCGAGCTAGCTGGCACGGACTTCACGGCCGAGAAGATGAACAACGTCAAGATCATCCACACCGACCAGCGCAACCCCTACCTTCTGTCGTCTACCGAGGAGTCGCAAGTCAGGGGAAAGCACAACAAGCACAAGGCTCGCCTGACGGTCCCGAGGCGGCCGAAGTGGAATGAGAAGACCACGGCTGAAGAGCTCGATGTCTTGGAGCGCGAGAGCTTCCTCAACTGGAGGAGAGGCCTTGCCGAGCTGCAGCAGAACAATGACCTGCTCATGACGCCGTTCGAGCGTAACCTGGAGGTCTGGCGACAGCTGTGGCGTGTCATTGAGCGTAGTCACTTGGTGGTGCAGATTGTAGATGCGCGAAACCCTCTCATGTTTCGCTCCGAGGACTTGGAGGGATACGTCAAGGATGTCGACTCCACGAAGGAGAACTTGTTGTTGGTCAACAAGGCCGATATGATGACGACCAACCAGAGGAGGACATGGGCAAAGTACTTCAAGAGCAGGAACATCGCATATCGTTTCTTCTCTGCTCATCTCGCAAAGGAGTTGCTCGACGCCGAGGACTCCGAGGGCGAATCGGAGCAGCCCACCCACCAAGGCCAGAGCTCAAGCTCTGCAAAGAAGCCAGCATCGAAGCCAACCGAGGAAGATTCCTCTGAAGATGAGAGTGAGGACGACGATGAAAGTGAGGAGGAGGAGGCTACTGGCGCAAGCTTGGAGCAGGACCTTGACGATGAAGACATTCGCATCTTGACTGTTGAGGAATTAGAAGACATTTTCCTGGCCCACGCGCCGGAGCCCAACCCAGACAGTACGTTTTGCGCCCATCACTGAGCGAACCCACTGCTAACATTTATGCAGACCCTGATGAAAAACTTCAAATTGGTCTTGTTGGTTATCCCAACGTTGGAAAGTCGTCGACCATCAACGCTTTGATTGGTGCCAAGAAGGTCTCTGTCTCGTCTACGCCCGGAAAGACAAAGCACTTCCAGACAATCCACCTCAGTGACAAGGTCATCTTGTGCGATTGTCCTGGTCTGGTGTTCCCCAACTTCGCTACTACCAATGCCGATCTGGTCTGCAATGGTGTCTTGCCCATTGACCAGTTGCGAGAATACACTGGCCCAGCAGCACTCGTCACTCATCGCATCCCGCAACCATTCCTGGAGGCCATCTATGGTATCCATATCAAGACGCGCCCTCTCGAAGAAGGCGGCACTGGAAGGCCAACCGCCAGTGAGCTGTTATCCGCCTACGCCAAGGCCCGTGGCTTCCAGACCCAGGGTGTCGGTCAACCGGATGAGTCTCGCGCAGCACGTACTGTGCTAAAAGACTACGTCAACGGTAAGCTCCTATACTGTGAGCCGCCGCCTGGATACCCCGATGCGGCAGAGTTCAACCACGAGTTGTACGACTCGGCCCACCTGCCTGAGAAGCGCCGTGCCCAGCTCCGAAGTGCCATGGAGGCCATGGAACTCCCAGACGACGCGTCTGTGGCCGACAGCGAATTTGCCCCGCTCCCTCTTGGTGCCAAGTCGCAAAGGATCGACAAGCAGTTCTTTACCAAAGACCGCAACAACGCTGGCCACGTCAGCATGCCATTCAACTACAAGTACACGGAGCAGGGCCAGGCCAAGGCGGCGCAAGGAAAGCACCTGAGTGGTCGCAAGGCCAAGGCCATGATTGCGCTCGAGACCGGCATGGACCCCAAGGACGTGCAGATTGGAAGCAGCAAGAAGCACTTCAAGGGTGGTGCAAAGGGAAGGAAGAAGAAGGTGGCCGATGATGATGACTAAATTACATGTACCTTTTTACCGTCCATAAATGAACCAAGGAACAAATCATCCCAAGATTTCGATGAGAAGGATCTATCCATGCTCCTGGGTCTTATTTTAAGTTCAGATGACACATTCGAATCCCTGCCATTGCCAGTGACCGCACCTTCCTGCATGACAACTGGAGTTTGTGCAACTGTGATCATGTCAAAATGGAGATGTGCCGAGTTGACCGCTCTTCGAAGACTACAAGTATCACTTGCACGCGATCTAGAACATATGGCAAGTCTAGACCAAGGCAACGAACACACTTGACGTTCTGTCAGTGAGACGCCCAGTCCTGAGAAAGCCTGGCCTTTCGACTTGCAATAATATCAAGGCAGGTTCGTATTGCAGAAAGTGACGCCTAGACTCTTACTGTGGGTGCGCAATATCCGGAAAAGGCCAGTCCGTCACCCAGTACTTGGAAAGAACATGTCATCCAGTAAGTTCTGGCCGTGCAGGTGTCTTCCATCTCGTTCGCGACTTCTAGAGATGGTTTGTTATCCAAAGGTTGTTGATATATATATATTCTCTCCAGTCTATCGATCCAGCTTCCTCTTTCATCTCATCTTCAAAACATCATCGCCACATTGTGACTTCAAAGCTCCCACATAATTTCAAGAATCAACCAACTGGCTCAACCTGCAACGATCTGCGCAACCAGATCACCAAGCTCAATGAAAAGATTGCAGTCGCAGAGGCTAATCAAGCCAAAGAGGCCATTCGACAGGCAGCAAAAGGCACCAACAATCGGAAGAAGCACCGTCACCCGCACCGACGAGGCCAGGGTAGTCATCCTGCACCAATTATCGTGACTGACCATCGCCCACCATTACTATTTCTAGGCCTGCTCAGACGGTCTCCTCACTTTCCAGCTAATGCTATTCCTGGTTACGTCAGTTCACGCCGTACTCTGGCCTAACTAGGCGAAAACGACCGGAAAATCGTAGCGATCACAATCAGTTTCCGAGTCAAAAAGAGAAGGGGATTGAGATTGCGAGTGATCACCAGACAAGAGCCTGGTGCCCACATCTTCGGTTTTATCCGTACCAGTCTGCGCATTTGGGTACGTGTTGGCTTTTAAACCTTGTGTTATTGTGTGTTTGCTGGAGCTGACCAAGGATGTTCCAGCCTGATCTCAAGCGGAAGGTCCAACAAAGTCTCTCGGCATGGAATTAAGCGTACGGGTGAGAATAGGGAAAGATCTTAGAAGGAATTTGGCACAAGATCAGAGAATCAATTTATTTGAAAGATGATATACGTTGTAGTTCGCGTAATGGAGTACATATCGGATGAACACCGAGCAAGCACACGTGACCACTGAAGCGCCCTTTCTTGTAATCGCGTATCGTTTTGCGAAATCATACACACAAACACCATCAAATCGAAAGCTCAAACCCCCAAATGATACAGTCATCTACCGTGGTCTCTATAGTCGCTGCAGCATCTTAGTGTTCTGTCATTCTTGGGGAACAACTTCGGCAAGACAAATGTCACATAGGTCATGTGTAGACCATCCTATGTTTGGTTGACCATAAACTCTCTGAAATAAGGCAGATGAGTAATTCGTCGTTTCAAACAAAGTATCTTTGCTATCGTATCAATGACATTGTGTTTGTTCCTGTCGGGGTTTTCTGCATGTCGGAACACCCGGAAGCTGACGAAGGGGCTTGCCAAATCACACCAGGCGGAACACTCAACTGATCAAGGGAGAATCAGTATCCCTGTGAGGATTTCCAGCTGGGCTATTGCGCCCATTTATAGCAGATCTACAAAGGATACAATTGCAGTTGAGGCGGTGGACCCGACAGGGTTTGACATATGGAATAACAGAAGATTGCTGAATATGAATACAAAGTTCTTCAAGGGACAATCGAGGGAACAGCTGTGAGAATAGTAGTCCATGCGCCACGAACCATGGTCGTGATGGGGATAGATTTCTCATCACCATCATTCAAGCGAGTGCAAGTTTCGTCAGGAGTTTGAGGGGTACTGTAGCCACAAATACTCACAATTGCTCGCAACTTGTTCAAATTAACGGTGATCTGAACGGCTTTTGCAAGGGATGAAGAAGGATATAAATTGTTGTTTCAAACTCGCTAAGTGACTATTCATCTCATGTATCATTACGGACGTGGCTTTTTTTTTTTTAGTGTATCATGACGGGGGCTTCGCTTTTTTCTACTTTCAAGGCGCAGGAGATCCTCTCCGGGAGGGTTTTTGTTTCTCTGTGCTGGCCTCTCACGACTTGACCAGCGTTTTCCTCCACCACATCTCTTCCTCCTCGTGCGATATCAGGCGGTTCGCGCCGCTCCGGAAGCCGTGGCCCTCGCCCGGGAACTTGACCAGCTTGACCTCGCGCCCGCGCGAGATCATGTCGTCGTACATGGTGTAGGCCTGCGAGATGGGCACGACCTTGTCGTCGGTGCCGTGCAGGATGAGCAGCGGCGCCGTGATGTTGCCCGCGTGGTACACGGGCGAGCGGTCCCTCATGACCTTTTGCTTGTCCTCGTCCGTCATGTCCTCGGTGAACATGAGCATGTCGACGTACCGCGCCTCCATCTTGTGCGTGGTCTCCAGCAGGAGCTTGACCTCGCTGATGCCGAACAGGCACACGCCGCCGGCGAATATGTTGGGGTAGTTGCACAGGGCCTGGAGCACGCTGTATCCGCCTGCGCTGCCGCCACGGATGCCCACCCGCGCTCCGTCGACGCGGCCGGTCTCGACAAGATACTCAACACATTCGGCAACGTCGTCTACATCGATAACACCCCATCTGCCGTCGAGAAGCTGGCGATATTTTTTGCCGTACCCCGTAGAGCCAGTGTAATTGATGGCAAAAGTCGCATAACCTCGAGCATTCCAGTACTGCAGCGACAACATCAGTGCTGGTGGTGTGAGTCCCGTGGGGCCTCCGTGTGACTGAATTATCAATGGTGGTTTCTCCCCTCGAGGTGCCTGAAAATTGGGGTTATGTGGCGGCCAAAAGAAGCCAACAACGTCGCGCTCCGGGCCGTTCTTTGCGGGGAATTTGATAGCCTCTGGTTTCGAAAAGACGGAAGCAGGGAAATCAACATCTGTCGATGTGCGTATGACCTTGTACTGGGTGTTGCCTCCGTTTAGATTTACTTTGCATACGACGTCTGGGCTGACGGGACTGTTGGCAATCAAGAGAAATGAGTCGTCCGAAAGCCTTTCTACGCCGTCAAACAGGACACTGGCAAATGGCAGATCCAGCTGCCTATATGTGAGATTTTCTAGGTCGACGGAAATAAGCCTGTCCCAGCCTTCGTCCTTGACGGAAGCTACGAGCGTCCTTTCAGACAGGATCGTATATGTGTGGCTATATCAATGCGTTAGCAAATTCTGAAAAAAATGGTATGAGGGACTCCGGACGAGATCATACCTTCCGCAAGTCATCTTAGCACTGCCAAACTCCACACTCTCCAATCCTGGTAATGTGATCGCCATGGCCTCGCTGTCGCCTGGCCTCCGCCGGAACAATTGGTAAAAGTTTGTCCGCTCCTCAGCAAAATAGAGATTTCCGTCGGGACTCCACCGCGGCTCCGTGACGGTGCTCGATTCGCTGCCGGCAATCTGTTCGATGGTCTCTTTTTGAATCTGGCCTTCCGACCAGTCGGCCCAGTGCAGAGTGACGCCAGCCCACGGCATTCCAGGGAAATCCCACTGCTCCCATGCAATCTTTTTGCCGTCGGGGCTGAAGCTGGGGAACATGTAGAAATCTGCGCCCTCGACAACTCGCGTCACCTCGGCGGTTTCCGTGTTGATGGCAACGACGTAGTTCTTGACCTGCTCTGGCTCCTCGACGGCGTGGTCCTCCTGCACAGCGAGCACCCACGGCTCGTCTCCGGGGTGGGCCTCAAAGTCTCCATACCGGAGGGTGTCGCATTCCAGCAGCCTCCTGACGTCTCCGCTGTCCACATCCAGGATGTAGACGGACTTGTCCTTGAAGTTGCTGAAGAGGACGCGGCTATTCGGCAGAACAGCGTACGGGCCACCGCCGTACTCGTAGACCCTGCTCCTCACACTGAAGCCCTGGGGCAGGACGTCGACGCACTCTCCATCTCTGATCTCCACGAGGTGGTTGTCGCCATCGGCGCGCTGCTCACAGAAGAAGGCCCGCCCAGTCCGTCGCTGCGTCTCAGGTCAGCATGGGGTGTCCTTGGGATCGCGAGGAATAAAAAAAAAAAGGAAAAAAGTCCATCATACGTCGACTCTGGGCGAGATCTGGGTCCTGCTGCTGCTGAAGACGGCCTCCTTGGTGATCTCGCTCGACCACGTGCCGTACGGTGCTGTCTTCTTGGTGTCTCCGAGCTCCAGCTCCAGGTGAAGTTGCCCCACGCTCCTGGGCACAATGTCCGGTGGCATGGCCCTGAGCGGCTCGGATCCCATGTCGAAGCCCATGTTAAGGAACCGTCTCGAAGTCAATTGCATGGGGAACAATGGGGGGGAGCAGGCGAGGGGATGACTTCGATGTTTCTGGATCGAGTTCTAGAGTATGTTGAATTTGAAGAATCTAGGGACGAGCAAGAGGTTCAACTTTTTTTGTATGTCTCTTGTCGTTTTGATAAGTTCGAAAAGAGTATTTGATTACCAAGTGAATGTAGGTACCCTACCATGCTAAACTGGAGCTTTCCCAACTGCTACAGGTACCACCTACCTACCTAAACCTAGCAGCTCTTAGCGGGGAAAAGGAAGCTCGAGACCGGTGGCGCCACGGATCCGCAGTGCTGGCGCATTGACAGGCGGCCACAGCCAATCAGAAACTGCGAAAAGTACGGTACTTCTGCTTGGCTGGCCGAGGAGGGAGAAAAAAAATAAAGAAAAAAAAAAGGACGGCGGGAGAACACACAGCAAACACAGCACAGCAAGCAGTAGCAGCAGCAGAAAAATACCAAAATGCATGGCAACTGCACAAGGCCGATCGGTAGTGGCTAGCGAGCCTGCCGGGCGAATCACAATTGTCAGTATAGTACCTTAGTATGCCCTTTTGACGAGGAACATGGAGAGAAGAGGCGGAGAGGATGGAGGAAAACCACGATTCCCATCCTTCCAACTGCTATCTATTACCGTGTTACCTGCTGTGATTCCCGATTGTGTTCCCTGCCAGCACACATCGCTTCTCTTAGGGCAGAAAGGCCCTCAATTCCGTACGTATTCTAGGTGCTTCTTGGGCACTATTCTACTCTCAAATTCTGCCGTCTACCTATCGAATATCCTACGGAATACCATTGATGCCATTCGTTCGTTGCAATGTACCACCGTCCCCTTGCAATGATTATTGACTATGTACTACTAGCCTATGCTGTACCACGACTATATGCTATATGTTGACTGTCCGCACGTACATTTGCGCAATATGTTTCTCCGCCGTCGTTCAAGGATGCAATGCATCGGATCTCCTTCGCCGCATCGCCTACTCTTGCTGTTTATCTATCGTGCCTGGATTGTATGCATCTGGGATCTTGCGATTTGCTATTGCTACTTCTTTGAATTGTGGTCTTCGTGATCAAGGGTCCTCCTCTATCTATGACTCGCGGTCAACGACACTTGTCAACCGAAGCTTGGTATGTATGTTTTATGGAGAGGGGAAAGGCCCACCGCCTTTATTGCCATCTACACTAGAGGTACGGAACACATTTGCCTGCCGTTCGACGGTTGGAATCAATTCTTTTTTGATTCATTCTGTTTGCCATCCCGTGGGGAGAGCTCCACCCGATTTGCTGATTCGTCGATTTGCTCCTTTTTGCCTTTGACTTTTTCTCTCCTTGGGAACGAAAGCACCAATGTCAATGGTCAGAAAGTTCTCCTTTTTTTTTTCTGCAAGACAACCGGCGGGCGAGACAAAGTGGATTCCATGTCTCTGCTTTTCTTCAGTCACACGTTTGGCATATGATGACTCTTTCTTCAGCTCCCCGGGAAAGCAACTACACTATGTATGACCCGACATACTTTTTAGCCTTTGTATGACATAGATTCCATTCTTGCCTCATTAGGACGGAAAGAAACAGCCATGGCCAATCAGCGCCGGGCCCGGGGACGGTTTTGATGAAGAAATGCAACCTAGCCACTATGCCATGTCCCTGCCGGGGCATCGTGGCAGAAGATCTCTATTCCGAAGATGACCACGGAAACGAAAAGTCCCAGAAATTATTTATGGGTGATCCGTGCCGTTCTGAAACCCGGGAGACTTTTTGACAATAATAGTACAGTTCGTTTGTAAGGCTTAGCCTCTGCCCACTCGCCGATAATAGAAGAACTCCTCCTCCCCGTCCGTCCATCCACCATTCGGCCCATCAGGCCGGGAAAAGAGACTATTGAAAAACAAGGACCAAGGCACGATACATGATGCACGAGGCCGAAATAAGTACGTGACGAACACGTTCTTTTGTAGACCCCAGAACAATTCTAGCGTTTCCTGCAGCAATCTAGTGCCCTTCCTCTCGGGATCCATTGAATCAATGTTGGCCCAACCAGGTCGAGGTGATTATAGTATTACTGAACAATGCTGCAGCAAAATGGATGCTCACGATGCCTGCCCTCGCCTTTTTCTTGGGGTACTATATACGACAAGTGTGGACTCTCAGGGTCGCGAGTCGTACTTTACAAATAGATGGATTTATGATCTGATATTGATACATACATTACTCCGCGAATACTCCATACTACCAGCCATGTGCGGGTACAGCTTCCGCTTACCCAGAATATCAGATCCTCCAATATGATTGGAGACCAGCTGCCAACATGGAACTAAAGATCCAACGTGCATGACGATGGACGTCCAGGTAAGGTACAAAGTACAGATACGCGACTCCTGGCCGCCGTTGGACGGGGCCACTCCAACCAACTTCCAAGCGGCACGCAGTCTAAATCCCCAACCCCACTTCTCCTGCCGACCTCGCACATGTCACCACCATGGAACCTATCAACAATCCTCCACGACATTGAGCGCCTCGTTGGGACCCACGGACGATATCCCGAGTGAATAGTATCGTGATATCGAAGCGGAATCTGCATGTCACCACTGCTAGGTCCGACGTGGAAGAGACATGGTTCTTATCTGTCTCTGCCTGTTGGATCATTGATTGATTGATTGATGCTCAGCCAAGATCAAGATCCCAGCTTTCGCTCCTCACGGCCGCCCGTCCCCTCTTCCCCGGTCCCACTTTGGAGACGCCGGGCGTTCGCCGTTGGGCCGCTTGAGCTCGACACAGGGAGCTTGCCGACTCGGCTAGCTCCTGGTTTTGCCCGTCCGAGTCTAGACCTAGGGGGGATCTCGAGTAAGGAACCTCGAGCAAAGCAGTTCAGGAGCAGGAAGCCTCAGCTCACGACATGGCGTCGTCGTTCCCACAGTTCGAGCTGCTCCCGCTGGAGCTGCAGAGGGAGATCTGGCAGGCCGGGCTCCAGGTCGAGCCGGCCGGGCTCTGCATCACGTTCGGCGGCCTGCCCAACCACCGCCCTCGCCCGGCCGACGTGGATCTGCACTGCCTCATGCACGTCTCGCGCGAGTCCCGCGCCATGGCCCTGAAGCACTTTCGCTACGAGATGCGCCGCGACGGGGGCAGCAGCAGCAACGATAGCGAAGGGGTCCTCCTCGGTGCGTCGCGCACCTACCGGCCCGATCTCGACGTGCTCTACATCCCGACGGACCGCTACGACGGCTTCTTTGACTGGCGCTTCCTCGACTCCTGGCCCGAGTCCGATCAGCCGCACCACCTCGCCCTCGACGGCCACGAAGCCCAGATCTCGCGCGGCGGCGTCGGCCCGCAGGTCGCCGCCCTCGTGGCCTCCGGTCGCCTGCCTCATCTGAAGAGCGTCTCTCTCATCTTCGCCGCCGAGCCGGCCCCCGTGCCCGTCTACAGCTCCAAGCGGGCCTACAAGCTCGACGACCTCGCCGAGGACGACTACGTGTGGTGCGCCCTGCCCAACGGCCCCGGCGGCTGCAAATACGAGGCCACGGACCCGTTCCTCATTGCCGACTGGTGGAAGGACTCCATCGTCGAGGTCGCCGGAGAGCTGGACATGCGCCACCTTCGGGTCATTCCCAGACGGATCAACCCGAGAAGATATGTAGAGCCACCGTCCAAGGGGTGGTTGTCTTCTACCTTTGGACTCCCCGCACGCCTTCGCCATATTCTGCCATGATGGGAATTCGGGCTTTTCGAGGCTAGATTGCCAAATGAGCGGCAACTGTACCTTTTTCTCGTTTACCATTTGTGAAATCATCGTTGCGATACCCCCGGCGCAAATCAAACGAATAGGCCTTGCTACTGAAGCAAGTAGACCGAAACATTCATGTTCTTAGTATCCCCCCATCAGATGGACAAGCAAAGAAGCTTGCCACGTTATTCTCGCCCCCCTTCTGGTTCCTACTTGGTGGGGTATCATGCAACACCTTGGAGGACAGTCACATTGAGAGAAGCACAACCAGAGTCCATGCACCTCCACATCAGCAAGGAACCAGCATCAATGTCACGACGTTGACAGATGGGGCTTCACTCATGGCACCTTTGACAGCTTCCTAACGAGTACCTTGGATATTCGAACAGGGCGTTTTAAACCCCGGCTCTCAGGACAAAACAGGAATATGCGGTCAGACGTTTGTAGGATGAACAGAAAATCAAGGCAGGATCCCATCCCATCCCATCCCAAACAGACATACCATACATATCTACAACAACCAACCATACCATACCATACAACACATATCTACCAGGTATACCAAAACCTCGAGAGTCCCGTAACAAGTCTAGCCGCAGGGCAATTGAGCGGTCACGAATCCCCACCGAGCAAGTCCAGACCGTGTCCTTACCCTTGCGATCGCGACCCCCCGGTGCATATGCCAGGGCCGACCCGAACGGACCCCGTCGGTTCTTTTTTTTCTTCCTCTCCTTCGCTCCTCTTGGCAGGACGGAAGCGCCCCCCACAACTGTGGTGGAAACTCACCGAACCCACCCCGGCAGAACTTTAATACACATGGTACTATTGTGATCATTGTTCTCTCGCTTTTTGCTGCCTCTTCCACAGATGAACGGGCGCTGTTGTCGCAAGCTCACAGTTGGTGGCGCGTGCGCGGAACGGCGGTTCCGAAACTTGGGCCGTGATCCGCTCCGTCTTCTTCCAGAGGCCCCTGCGATCCGAGAGCGAGATCTCGTCTCGGGCTGGTGTCATCGGTACTCGCTCAACCAGCTGTTCACTTACTAATGCTTATGATTCGAGTGGAAAACTAGGAGGCAATGGGTCACTCACGGACATCTCCAATTTAGATTGTGTGTTGATAGTCAGGTATAAGAGTCCTAAGCATTAATTTCCATTTATTCAACACCAAAGCGCTGTCTATTGATTCTCAGGCTGAACCAAATGCTGCCATATCCCATGACAACAGCATAAGAGGAGTAAAAGAAGTGAAAGTAGATTATAAACAGACCGATGCTCCGTTCATCGAACGAAACCGTCAACCCACGATGATGTCTTTGTCCGTGCCAGTCAACCGTCCCTGTACGCACTGATATCTCTGGCCTGACTCTTTCTTGATTGGCGTATTGGTCGGCCCAGCCGGTCGACTCGGGGGCGGCTCCTTGAGAGCCACAAATGCATATTGCAACGACACCAACGGTTTGTCTCTGCCGGCCTTTTCTTTCCATTCCGAGAATCGTATCTGAAGTTCGACCTCTCGTGGATCTGGTTGGACTCTAATGAGTGCATACTGCTCGCGCTTGTTGCCCATGAGCGGGTTTCTCAACAGGTACAGCACCTCGATGTTTGGAAAGATTTTGGAAAGCCTTTCCCAGGGGGCCCTCCAGTCAGACTGTCTAGATTCATCCTGATAGACCCAGAGTCAGCACTACTTGTGGAGAGGGAAGAAGAATGAAAAGGAAAAGAAGGAGGAGAAAGCATTTTCTTTCCCCCACAGAGCTTGGTATACAAGTTTGAAACTGAAAATGCAAGCCGAGATCTCAATCGAGGATCCGAACCTGCAATTGTCCCCTGACGAAACGAAACGAGGACGAGACGAGAAAACGAGAGCCCAACTTACTCCTACGGCCAGAAAACGGACCTTGGCCCTGTCCTCTGTCGAATACTGGCTGCGAACGCAGTAACCCCCGCGGCATTCGCCGTTGCAAGGCTCCAAGACAATGACATCCACACTCGGATTCACTAATTGGCGTGTTCTGTCGTCGGGCCTCCCATCAGGGCCAGATACGACAAACATTTGGAGGTATGCTAGGTTTGCAACCTGTTCGCTCGACTCGTCGATTTCGGACCAGATCGGAGGTGGTGTCTGGACAATCGGCTCAAATGTTGACACTGAGCTGTTGCGGATGTACACCACTCGAGCCTCTTGCTCCTTGACACAATCCCAAACCATGAGCTTCAACTCGTGGTAAAGGTCTGAATATCCGGAAAACTTGGTCGGAGTCGCCAGGCACGGCGATCGTCTTGGAAACCGGGTATCCGGCGAGTTGACCAATGTTCTTTTTCCAATCTGTGGAGTTCTCGGGGAACGCCGAGGACAATTTCTCTGGGACTGCTCTACACTCGAACATGAGTTGGTCTCGGATCTTGGTTCGCCTGGGGCTTGGTGATCCATATCTGTCTTGGTCGGATTCTTGTCATTGGTTTCCCGACGGCGGCGAGCCGGTCTCCTTGCTTCAGGTTCCGGGGCACCTTCTCTTGCAAAAGCCTTGGTCCACTCAACATGTGGTACGATGATCGGGGTTCGATGGGCACCCTCCATGGTATAAGTCGACTCGTCTTCTTCGGGGTCTAGAACATGTACGTCTAAGACTTTTTGCTGTGTATTCTTGCTGTTGTGGAGCAAGCCCGTTTCTCTGTCCTCGTGAGAGTTTACGCGAGATATATGCTGCTCTACTTTCGGGAGGAAACCACAACCCTCCGCTCTCATGCGGACGTAGACCAGCACCGTGCTTTCTGGGACGATCAGACGCCACGCGTTGGACAGATGGTTTGGAGGTCGTGGCTACTCCAAGGTTGACCTTAGTGATGAATAGCCTGCGCACGTAAGATGTCGTGAAGGTGTTAGATACAAAGTCTGCTCTCATGCGGATATCTGACGAGCTAGACGTATCCTTGGAACGTGTAAGCTGGGCATTGTAAACATGATCCATTGCGGACTGGTCAAGATTTACCCTTGTATGGATGAAGGAAGATTGCTTCGACGTGAAGTGCCTATTGTCGTTGGGTGGAAGGTGCGAAGACACTATAACACTTAATAAGCGCTTATTTCGGTCAAGCCATAATGGCAATTGCCTCGTGAAATCGTGACTTTGGTCAAGTAAAGGCATAATCTGCCCCAAGTACCCGCCGATTGTTCGAGGCTCGCCATCGGGGCAGTACGTCAACAAGACAGGATTGTTATTTTGACTTACCATGCCACTTGAACTGTAATATAGACACCTCTTTGATAGTGATAAAATTTCCCGCGTCGTCTTTGCTAACGAAAACACTCTTATGTAGCAGCTTCTGCTTTCTTGACGAACATAATTGTCGATGAAGCTCGGAAGGCTTATTCAGGTACCTACGCAAAACGAACCCGATGGAGAGTATCAGTAATACGTCTCGCAGTACGTATGTACTGAGCTGTAGCATTAGTACTGCTATATGGCCGAGTTAGCTCGAGATAACGACACGGGCAGTTCCAATGTAGACTTGGAAAGTGCTCCAAACTGTCAACCAAAGGAAGCATCGGTGTTTGCTCTCCAGGAATCGTCCAACATACCACAGAGAAAGATGAAGACGGTTTGACGGAGGTAGTTGCATCCACAGGGTTGTAAATGGTAACTGCAGCATGGATAAGGGGTGGAGGCCTGATGTACGAAATATTTAGAGCTGGTGCCCACAGGACGTCGTGGACGATGTAAGGCCATTGTGAGTTCTCTGGAAAGGAGCACTGTCCGCCGCCTCGGAACCAGGAAATTTGGTGGACTGGGATCAGGAAGGTGCTGATCAGGGTCACCGCATCGATTGGTCTGGTGTTAGCAGTTCTTTCCTTGCCATCAGAGTGGTCTGATATTGGTCCTCGAAATGCCTCCAGAGTCGAGCTGTGTTGGCAGTATCTTCTGTTGGTGATATTTGGCAGGCAGTAAACTTGGGCCTGGATCTGATCAAACGGCAGGAAAACTCTCGTACTGCGAATTGTGAAAGATCACAGAAAGTGATGAGGCTGATCTCTCAAGTACTTGGTACATAAGATTCCAAGGCTGTGTCATTCTGGAGATGTTTCCGTTAGGCATGAGAATTGGATTCTGTTGGTTCCTGGCCGGAGTCGCACAGTTGTTGCGTTCCCTTGGAAACGAGTATAGATGGACTCGCGTTTGATAACGAGCTATAGTAGAGGAATGTGATCCACTTGATCCATGAGTTCTTGCCAATTTCAGATTCAGATTCGACGTGCTTGCACATTTTGTCGCCAACGACGAGAAGGCAGGATGTCTTCACTTTTTCCGGCCAGCTTCCAAAAACGATCGACGTATCGGCTCTGGATGATGCTTCTAGCATCAATAAGCATCTATGTCTAACATGTGCTTCGTATGGAGGTTTACGCATTACAACGGCGAATATACATATGGTGACCGATGATACTCATCAAGAACTGCAAAGTGTAGAGAGTATAATACGATGTAAATCTAAGGCTGAAAATGTCTAGATATCTATGCCTCTGTTACCAATCCCACCGTTACCAGGCCTTGTACAGGTACCACTGCAACGACCTATCCACCAAAGCGAATTCCGTCTAATCAATATGTACTCTTTGGTGCAACATCCACTCTCTGCTCCTCCACGCTACTATTATCCGACGTGCCTGCCTCCCCGGCAACGATTCCCTCCGCAGGCTGCCAGCGCCCAAACAGGGCCGCCAGCGTAAACGGCACGGTGACGCCCCACAGCACGAACCCGAGGATCATCTGGTTCAGGTTGGACCAGTGCGTGGCACCGACGACGTAAGCAATGGTGCTCCCGATGGACTCCCACGAGCGCAGGATGCCCGTCATGCGGGCGACATCGTCCAGCCGGCGGCCCTCCTGCCCGGACTGCGCGCCGACCTCGCCCATCAGCCAGTACAGGTACGTCTGCAGCGCCTCGTAGAGGAAGCGGAATAACATGTACACGGCGAGGCCGGAGGCGGCGAACGGGCCGCCGCCGAGGTCGAACGTCGTGTCCGGCCGCGACTCGAGCGCGACCTGCACGACCGCGTTCCAGATCCAGCACGCCGTGATGAGGACCACGGCGCCGATGTAGAAGACGCGGGACTTGGTGGACTGCGATATCGAGGACACGTCCAGGAACAGGCCCGTCGTGATGTTGGCTGCGAAACCGACGATCGCGGTCAGGAAAGAGGCGAGGGCGCGGCTTCGGACGGTGAAGTAGGCTGCAGATAGTATTAGTCAACGTCATAACTCGCGAGCACGAATTATCCAAGCCTCCGACTTACTCGTAAGATAATTGCTTTGATAAGTCACACCAAACTGGCCCGCGAGAAAAACAGGAATCAGCAGCAACAGGTATGCGCTCTTGAGCTGCCTCCAGATGGCGCGCGCCTCTGCACCGATGCTCTTTTGTCTCGTATACTGGATCTTGGTCCCGTCGCTGCGTACGACCTTTTGGGGCTGCGACAACAGGAGGGCAAAGGGGGCGCCGAGCGACGAGATGGCGATGAGCCCAAGGTATGTGTTGTAGCTGACCTTTCCCGTCGACTTGGTGGTCACGTTGAGCGCCAGGGAGATGGAGCCGCCGACGAGGGGGCCGAGCTGGCGGATGCCCAACCATATCGAGACATATCTAAACGATACCATCAGCCTGATGAATTTCGTGTATACAAATCATTGCATTTCCGAGTTCAGATGACAGTACTTACTTTCCTCGTTTCGCCTCCTCCGGATAGCCAACCGCAATGGCGGCCTCGCTGGCCCAGAGAAGGGACGCGCCTATCCCGCAGAGACCGGCCCCCAAGAGCATGAACCATTCGTTTCCGTAACGATTGTTGCAATAGAGGCCCGCCGCATAAGGCGTGTAGAACGCGGCACCTATCACCAGCGTCCACTTTGGAGTGATCTTGTTCGAGACGCCTCCCGCAATCGTACAGCCGATGGACATCAAGCCGTAGGTCAGTGCATTGGCGGCATTGTTCAGGAAAGGCTGTTGATAAACAAGTGAGCAAGATTGCCATATGGTAGGGGGACACTAGAAAGATTTTGCACTTACGCTGGCTTGTCCTCCTGCTCCCAGATTGTTCAGTGCCGTCCAGATGCCCGGCTCGCAGAGACTGACGAGTCCGACAATGATGATCTGAAAGAGGCACGATCGGTAGAAACCGGCCAGCCGGGTTGATATCGACATGTTTTCGAAATGCTCTGAGTATCTAGTTTCGTGCTGCCAGAAGAAGTTTAACAAAAGCTCTCAAATCAGCCAAAGCAAAAGCACATCTTGGTTATCTTCTTATTATAAGAGATGCCGAAACATGATCTCTAATCTCTGGAAGCTAGCACGCCATAGCTCGTTATTGGGCCGTCGTTCAGGAACCCATTTTCTTGCAGCGACGATCGCGGAGTCTAACGCTTCGCATAGGTAGTATAGAATGCATAGCTCCATAAAAGAGCAGCAGGCGAGGTCTGTTTTCCTCTCGGCCGGGCTGAGACTGAGGAAAGTGAGTTTAGTGGTTTAATACGTGATTCAATGCTACGTTTGATAGCTCATGTCGTCAAAGCTGACCAGGATGAAGCACCAAAATTGGGCCAGATCTTGTTCGAGATGTAAAAATACGCCGGCTATATCTACAAAGTCTTAAGCAATCAGAACCGGGATGAAATGTCTTCCAGAAATATAGTCTTATGAAGCGGACGGGAGCAGAAACTCAGAAGTCGAGTCTGCTTCCACTTATTATTGGCCATTGCAAACAAGCTTGGCAGGAATTCCGATCACCGATACCTGTCCGAGCGGAAGTCTCGTCCCGGTGGGATTTGAAGCAATGATAAACCGGCATACAAGAAACAAGATATATACATACAAGCGACTAACTGAAATTTTGCGTTCAAAAAGACGGTAGAAAGAGATCGGTAGATGAAAAGGTGGAATAGAAGTGGCCAATGACATCAACGGTGATAATCTGATCAAGGCGCTGGTGATTTCACCATCCATGCGGGACATGGCGTGCTCATTATGCAGCCCTTGAACACTCCCGGAACAATTCGCGTGCACATTTTTTGGACATTTTCTATCATATCGTATATGCATGTCGCGTAACTCTCAAAACACTTCTCCTGAGATACTGTTGAACATTACTTTGAAGAGAGCTCCTGACTTACAAGTGATCGACTCGACTCAGAACTATAGTCGGGAATTCCTGGCCACTTGGAAGCTCGCCTCCGATGTAGTGCCGTTGAATCTGCGGTAATATGATCATGTCTCCTGCCATATATCAACGCAGAAAAACAATGCCGAGTGTACACTGGAACGATCTTGAGCGACATTGGCAAATCTAAATATTATGTGACGGATGTCAATCGCGTGGGATGGTCCTATGTTGTCGAATCGTGGACTGGGTTCTTGGAAATTTCACTTTTGACTTTCGAGTAGGGCACATTGAGACAATCTAACGAGAGAGAATCCTACAGAATTGGCAAGCCTCGAATCATGTGTCGACAGTGAAGGGCCGAATAAAGAGTTCTGCGAGAAGTACACATGGAATGTGCTGAGCTTTTGTGTATGGCATTATCCTATCAAAATAGTGTCCACGGCGTGCTGTCGAAGCCACCAAGCCGCGTTTCTGTCGCGAAGAGCTAGACACAAGCTCGGGGGCCCAATGTCTGCCTGGCACACCGAGTCAGCCTTACGGGTCTGAAGCCTGCCCGTACGAAGCGCTGTGTGTTTTCCCATAGAGTCGGCAAACGCGAGGGGCGGCTCTGTGAGGATAAACGTCTGCGATTTCCGTCGTGCGCATCCAAGCCGTGACCGCGTTCTGAATCGTGACCACTCGTCTAGGTCAAGTCTTTGGTATTTCCATCATTGAAGTTTTTCTTCCCAAAACGCCAAAAAGCCGCACGCAAAATCCATCGAAAAGCGTCGTCCAGTTGTTGATTCCGTTGTCGCTCTCTTTCTCTACCTGCCACCGCGACCGCTCGCCCTCGCCCTGCTGACCGTGGCTCTTCCTCTGGCCAGACCGACACCGCGGCCTCTGGCGTTGCGACTTCTGAACATGGGGGCGTTCTTGAGCATGTCGGGCACGATGAAGAAGCGCACGTGGCTGCCTCGGATGTAGACCTGGTCGAGATGGCTGACTCGTCCGTCGCGTGCCGTCACTGTGATGTCCTTGAGCTGGATGTTCATGTTGTCCTCGGCTGGGAATCTGTTAGTAGGGAGCGCATAGTAGTAGAAGAGGAACGGCGCGTACCTTCCAGCAGCTTTCCACGGTATGTCTGGCCCGAGGTGATCTCAAGCGTCACGACGTGGCCTTGCGCCTCGTTGAGCAGCTTGATGGGGATTCCGATTGTCGACGTCATCTTGCCTGGATGGGGTGTGTTTGTGGATTGGCGAGGTTCCCGATTGCTGATTGAGGTTGCGACGCGTCGAGGAGGGTGAGGATTCGAGAAAGTGGTTCCGACGTGTAGCGACAGGCAGCTTCGATATGGAGCTGGGCGTAGGCAATATCTAAGGTAGGCTGGGCTGAATTGGATGGGTGGATGGATGAGCCGCTGCAAGGCAAGGGGAGCTTCTGACTGGTCAAAGGATTTTCCGAGCACAAGCCCACACCGACGTCCGTTTTGGCTCACCTTGGCCGCTCCAAGCTTCGAAGGCACCCAGCGCCGCTAAAAAAGGCCAGAAGAGCCAGGCAAGCCAGGGCTCCAATCCCGCTTTTGGCCTTGGTGGGGGACCCCTGGAGTGGCCCATTGGGAACCCCACCATCAGTGAGTGATCGGAGGCTGCCCCTCCATTGGAAAAGTTACCCAAAGAAAGGTGACCTGGGTAGGATCATTGGTGTTGACTCACAAAATTAGGCGATTGACCAGACGCAATACTCGTTGACTCCATCTTGTGAAGGGTTGGCGATTCTTTGCGACATAGCGACCCTATACCGACCATCTGTGATTCCCGCCTTGACCACCGAATCTCGTCATAATGGCTGCCGAACCCGAGGCGCCCACCGACGTGGCGCCCGCCGTGGCCACGGATCCCACTGCGCCCGCCACCAAGAAGCAGCTCGTCGATCCCTGGAATGTCGCTGGAGAGGTCGGCGAGGACGGCAAGGCCAAGGCCATTGACTACAACAAGCTGGTGGACGAGTTTGGCACAAAGTTGATCGACCAGGCCCTGCTGGACCGCTTCGAGAAGGTCACCGGCCACAAGCCGCACCGTTTCCTGCGCCGGAGGATCTTCTTCAGTGAACGAGACCTGAACCTGATCTTGGACCGTTACGAAAAGGTATCGTCTCACCAGACATGAACGCTCGGGCGCATCGAGTGCTGACCAGCGAATAGAAAGAGCCTTTCTTCCTATACACAGGCAGAGGTCCTAGCAGTGATTCCATGCACGTTGGCCACCTCCAGATCTTTGACTTTTGCAAGTAAGTGGCACATCTCATAGCTGACTCAATTATCTGGAGAACATTACTAACAAGATTCTTAGGTGGTTGCAAGATGTCCTTGATGTGCCCCTGATCATCATGCTTACAGATGGTATGCCAATGTAGATTGTTTCCTTTACTTGTAGACAGAGCTGACTGGCGCTTAGATGAGAAGTTCTTGTTCTCCGAGAAGAAGTCGGTGGAGGAAGTCATGGCCTATTCGCGACCCAACGCCAAGGACATTATTGCTGCTGGCTTCAACCCGGACAAAACTTTCATCTTCTCGGATTACGAGTACATGGGTGGCGCATTCTACAGAAACATTACTCGCTTCGCCAAGTGTGTCACATACAACACGGCCAAGGCAGTTTTCGGTTTCAACGATAGGTAAGGCCTGGGGGATCTTCCCAGACGCTTTATATATACTGACAGTTTCTAGCTCCAACATTGGTAAGATCCACTTTGGCAGCATCCAAGGTGCTACGGCTTTTGCATCCTCGTTTCCTCACATCTTTGGAACCGACGAGAAGAAGACACAGAAGATTCCTTGTTTGATTCCTTGCGCCATCGACCAGGACCCATACTTTCGCGTCACCAGAGATGTCGCAGCCCGGCTCAAGTTTGCCAAGCCGTCTCTTGTTCATGCTCGTTTCTTGGATGCCCTTCAGGGTCCTGGTTCCAAGATGTCGGCCAGTATCGACACATCGGCCATTTTTATGAAGGATACCCCCAACCAGATCAAGAACAAGATCAACAAGTACGCCTTCTCTGGTGGTCAGGAGACCGTAGAGGAGCACAGGCGTCTGGGTGGCAATCCCGATGTGGATGTCGCCTACCAGTGGCTCAACTTCTTCATGGAAGATGACGAGGTTCGTTTTTATGCTATACTTTAATTGCAATTGTGCTAATTGGATATATAGGAGCTCAAGAAGCTGGGTGAGGACTACCGAAAGGGTGAACTGCTCACTGGAGAGGTCAGTAATAAAGGCTTACGTGAAAAATAACCTCATGTACTAACACATTCGACAGCTCAAAGCAATCTGCATCAAGCACCTACAAGAATATGTCGGTTCCTTCCAAGAACGGAGAGCAAAGGTTACTGACGAGGTGGTGGACAACTTCTTCGCACAAAAGCCTCTGCAGTGGAGAGGAAGCTCTACGGAGAGAGTGGTCCCAGTTGTGCAGGATGGCGCCGCCGCCGAGGGCTCGGGAGATGGAAAGATGACCAAGAACCAGCTCAAGAAGCTGGAGAAGGAGAAGCAGATTGCTGCCAAGAAGGCCGCCAAAGCAGCGGAGAAGGAAGCAGCAAAGACTGATTAGTCAGAACACGAACCTGTTACAGCCGACCGCTGCCACGTCACAGTGAAAAACCACAATCCGCTTGTCGGACAAGACTTCTGAAGCGACGAGAATCCGTCTGTAAAATTGAATGAAGCCGACTTTGGGCCATGATACGCTACGCTAATAAGAAAACCAAAACAATTCTCATGACTGAATCCTATGACTTGGATTGTGACACCGACAACCTACCGCCCGATTCCTGATTCGAGGACTCGTCATGTTTGACGTCGCGTGCCGGCTGGGGGCCTTGTACCGGCCCTTCGTCCTCGACACCCGCCTCACAATCCTTCTCTGATCCGCCGGCCTCCATATCAGGACCCAAGTCGTAGGCGCTCGACGTCGACGGCTGGATGGCATTTCCGCTGACGCCATCGTTTTCGCCGCTCCGCCAGTCGGGCAGCGCGAAACCCTTGAGGGCCAAGTCGATCGAATCTAGACGCTGCTTATTCGCCAAGACGCCAGAGCCGCGATACGTCCGGGACGAGATCTGCGAGGGCTTGGAGTTATTGCCCGACGTCGAGCCGCCGCCGCCCCCGCCCTCCCCGCTGACCTGGACGCCGCCGCACCCGTTGGTCCTGTACTCGCCCAGGTGGTTTGTCGCCTTGACGATCTTGGAGATGAGGTCGGCAATGTTCATCTCGATGTGCAGCTTGACGAGGTACGTCAAGGGATGGAACTGGATGTAGACGGCCGAGTTGGGGAGGGACATCATGCCGATGAGGATGACCTGGTCGTGTTGGAATTAGTTCTTCGTTCTCAAGGGCGAAAAAACATAATAATAATATGGAAGCACGGGCAGGAGGAGAGAAGGAGGAAAGAAACTCACGTCCATGGACAGCGAGACGCCCACCATGAGCATATTGAAGCGCAGCAGCTTGTTGTACTTGTGCAGGCCGTTGGCGATGAGCTTGGAGCGGACCAGGTACAAGAAGAAGAAGTTGAGGCCAATGTCGCACAGGGCGAACAGCGACTTCTCGCAGCGGTCCCAGTACGTGTTGATGGCGACCCAGCGGTCCGAGATCTGCAGCCGCGCCGGGATCCAGATGACGAAGACGCTCACGTTGATCAGCCCGATGAACGCGGCCACGGACCACTTGAGCACGTCGGCCCGGTGCTGGTCCACCATGAGGAGGCGCACCCGGTTGATGATGATCTGGAGAATGCACTGGATCTGGATCACCCACAGGCACACTTGTTCGTTTGGAAATTAGCCACGGTGGTTCTCTCTAGGAGTCGGAGTCATACAGAAAGACAGCATAAGACTCACAAAGCCAGAAGAAGATCCAGAAGCCCGGCAGTATGCTCAGGCTGGGCGACAGGAACAGCCAGCTGACGACGGAGATGATGCAGCACACGCTCCACTCGGCCCAGACCATGACGATGTAAGCGTTGCAGAGCTTGCCGCGCTTGTACGACTTCCAGCTCTGCTGGCACGCCTTGGAGAAGGTGAAGACGGCCGTGGCGAGCGAGAAGCCCCAGATGATGCTCACCACGTTGAGGTCCATCATCGTCGGCTGCTCGGGCACGTACCACGACGGCAGCAGGAAGCCATTGGGATCGGCCCCCATTGTCTGTTTGTCTCCCGAGGGCGAAATCTGATCGTCTTTGTTCGGGGTGAACTTCGTTTCGTCTGCGGTGTATATATCCTCCTCTCGTCTTCTTTCCCGCTTATACGCCGAGTGCCCTCCTTCGCGTCCGGCCTTGTCTCTGAATGTGGATATGGGCTATAGTCGAAGGCGCTTCGAAGGTCGCAATGGCCGATCCCCGTCACAAGTGAATCGGTTTCTCCTCCTTGTCCGTCCACTGAGAAAGTACCGTACTCTTCGACGGAAATCGGTAAGGCCTCGTCAGGTCGACCCGTCGATAGGGCTGCCGGGGGCAGTGGATCCAAAGGAAAGCAAAGCGACTGGGCACGCCTTGTAAAGTTTGTTTTTGTTTGGATATCCAGAGTCTAGAAGTTCGAGAAGGACAGAAACCAGCAACGGTTTAGAAACTATCTCTGGGGGAACGAACGAACCCGGCCCCTCATCTATAATATCCGCCAAGAGAAAAGCGATCTACCTACTTTACTATCTAATCCCTCTCCGGATGTGGCGGTGGGTTTATGGATCGCCGGCCATCTGCATGTTTTTTTTTTCCATTGAGAGAAAGCTCTCCGTGGGTCGGTGTACAAAAGAGACCCATGCTGACCTGACCACACCTAAAGTGAACGACACGCCAGCGATTCTCTCCAATTTTTGCTGCTTTCGGCCATGGAGCGATTTTGGGCAGAAGGTTGGGGGCCCTATCAGATGGAGAGAAAAACTATAAAGCCATACCTAGATCGTTGCTTGGGGAAAAGAACATGGCCGGGAGCGAGTCAGGCACGTTCAGGTTCCGCTAGCACAACGCTCTCGCGGTTCCCAGAGAGAAGCCAGGAAGCTCGGATGATATCATAACCATATGGGGTAAGGCTCAGGGTTTCCCCAGGTTTAAAGTTTGACTGATCGGCGGATGTGGCCTGGATTGAAAAATTCTGTTCAGTTCTGAAATCTCGCTTGTCGCTTGCGCTTGTTATTGTCTGATCAATGATCGCTGATGAGGGAAAGGGAGAAGGAAGGGAAACAAGAAATTGACTTTTTTCTTTTCTTCTTCGGAAGGGAGACCCGGGGTAGAGCCAAGACAGGTTCCGACAGAACTCACAGGCTTTCCTCCGCCCGCCCGCCGTTCCCGCGGCCGCCGACCTGGACCAGCGCTTGTCCTCTTAGCTCCGAGGTCGTACGCCACGCCTGGTCCAGGGGTCTCGACCGGTCGAGTCGCATCAGACTATCCAACGTGTGCCTCGTTGGGTGGTGATGGATGGATGCCCCTGAGGATCCAAGGAAGAATAGTCCGCTCTGGCATCCTTCTGGTCGCCCTACAAGGTTCGTTCCTACTGATGACAGCGTCCAAGGAGGGTGGGAAGCACAGACAAAGCATGGCGGGCATGGACCGACAGTGGACACCCCTCCGCGGTCCGCTGCTGCGGGATATGGGCAGCTCCCAACTCCTTTGTTCCAGACCTTCCCGCCCGAGAGTCTATCTGAAGAGTACATACTACGAGTATACGAGGTTCCCGAGACGCGGGTCCCTCATGTTGTGTTCCCTTTGTTTAAAAGTCAATTCAATCGGCAGATGGCATAGATATATCCTCTGTCCAACCACATTGTCTCTGGATGAAATCTTGTCACCTGTCATTTGACGTCTCCTTGCCTGCCCTTACGCACGAGAGGGTTAAAATTGCCAATTGACGCGGCATGATCAGACCGCCAGGCACAGAACAAGCCTCGCAAGCCATGTAGGCCAATCGAGAGGGAGAGCAGAACATTTTTCCAATGTGCAGGCCCTGTTCTAGCTGAAGGGCCGATCGACGTCGATGCAGGATTCTAGCCGAAACTCTATTCCACCATTGACTCGATCTTCATGTCGGCAGCTAGTCTTGCATAGTCTTGCATACTCAAGTCGGTCAGTCCTCATCAGCCTCGAACTACAATTCAGCCCGTTTCGTTAATTCTCCCCGACACGAAACATCGGCTGCCCGTCGCTCCGTATATCCGACTTCAGCTCTTTCACTAATAGTTGTGCTGACGGTTGACGACATTGATTAGTGGCTCTGCGCGGCTCAGCCTGCCCAGGTTGATCTCCAATATGTCGAGGATGCGGTCCCAGTAGTGGTTGCTCAACCAGCTGACATGCCTGTGCACACGCGCGTGTCAGTTCCGGTCATAAGGTTTCTATCACTGCGAAACACTGATTGTGTCTAGAAATGAAGGGGAAAATACAGTCATGAAAAGACTTACGGGGTAATCAACAAGTTCGGCGCCTTCCACAGCGGGTGATCGCTGGGCAGAGGTTCCGGGTCCGTGACATCGACGGCGGCGCCCCGGATCAAGCCCGTCTCCAGCGCGCGGATGAGCGCGTCCTGGTCGACGTGGCCGCCGCGGGCAATATTGCTCAGGAACGTCTTCTTCCGGCTCATGATCTCGAACTGCCTGGCCCCGACGATCCCCCGCGTCGACTCGGTCAGCGGCAGGCTGACCACCAGAATGTCCAGGTCCTGCCCGAGGAAGTCGTCGACGGCCGCGCGCGAGCCCCCGTGGAACCACCGCGCCGGGATCCGGCCCTCGGGGTCGCCCGTCCTGCCCACGCAGTAGCTGTCGTCCCGGCGCGACGCCGCCGTCGCCTTCTCGGTCCGCGTGTACGCGTAGACCTCCATGCCCATCGCGTCGGCCAGGCGGGCGCACTGCCGGCCGATGGCGCCGTAGCCCAAGATTCCCCTTCCTCCTTGTCAGCTGCGATGCCGAGGCACGACGGACTCTTTTCAAGGGTGGCCAGAGACTTACATGCGTGTCGCCGTCGAGTCTTCTACCTTCGAAGCATACGTTGGCTCCCAGTATCCCCGCTTCATCTGTGCCTCATACCGAGAAAAGTGGTGTTGGTGCGAGAGCCACGTTCCAATCACCCACTCTGCAATTTGAGGACTATGATGATTTTCTCAGCACATACAAGTCTGTACCCTTCTTGACTTCAAACTCACCCGTGAATGCCATTCGACGTGCAAAACATGACCTTTTCGTCCTTGTAGCTATCGTGCTGCACCCACTTGTCGGCGCCGGCAGACGTCAGCTGGACGAAGCGCAGGCTGCGCAGGAGGTTCGCGGGAGGCGCCGGGAAGCCGCAGAACATCGTCAGCCCGTCCCAGACCTCGGCGGGGAGGTCCTCAAAGGGAACCCTGACGCCCTCGGCGGTAATAGACCTGTGCCATTCTATTTGTAGACCCGGGTGCGCTGACTTGACTCGGCTGATCCAGTCCTCGTGGGGATCTTCGGGGAAGTAGAGGAGGAGCTTGTCGCTCAACGCCGAGGTGGCTTCCTGTGCCATTGTCAGTGAAATCTATTGGTCTGTTTTGTTTACTCCAAGCATGAAAATGATACTGTAGGCAAAACACTAGGAGTCATAATCCAGCAGAAATGACGCAGAACATTTGACAATGCATGCATGGCGTTATCGTCACCAGGGCCGGCCGATGTCGCCGATAACGACTTCGGCGTCGCCCCGGCGCTTATCTACTATAGCGTACAGACCCCGGAAGACCCCCGGCCGATGTCACCTCTTATGCCGCTCGCAGCCGCCGCACATCTGGTATCGACCAAAAGGTTTTCAGCCACAGCAATATGGGACTCCTCAAATGGAATTAGTCTATTCGTCATCTTATCAAACAGAATCCTCGAGTCTTGTTTGCGCCGTCGACCAAAAGCCTCCCCGCCAAGGCCTGTCCTGGGAGGCTGGGATCATGTGGGCCATGCGCGTCCACTTCACTAAGTGTTCGGCACACCTATGCAAGTTAATGTACATCTGATTTGGAGCTCTATCGATCCTCAATAGCGTCTCAAGGCTACGGAAAATTCTCTGTCACAGCTTTCCGCGTTGGAGAAAAGTGGTGTTGATTTCTGTTCTTGTATACGAAGAATTCGCAGAAGAGGTAGCCACGGCCCAGCGAACACCCGAGACGTCTCTTGCTACTGTTACTATCAGTCCGTCGTCTCAACCCTTCCTCTTCTTCTATCAGGATCCTCAAAGCCAGTAGGCATGCACGACTGCCTCTGATTATGTCGCCCGGACTGCCGAGCGAATCCTCGCCAGGCTCGAGAACATTGGCGATATTGTCACCGAGGAGCGCCATGCAGTATCGTAGAGGGCAGGCTGTATGACGTCCGTGTAGTTTGCCAAGGACATTACTTCAGTGGCGTCGCAGAAAAACTTTTCCGGCTGTCTGGCTGAGCTCAGAGGTCATTCATATCGCTTCCTAGATACCATGTCTGATGGTAGCCCTCTGGCTGTGGCGGCAAGCGGAACTCGTCCTCATCTTCAGACGTATCCGAATCGAGTTCGTTGCTTCCTGAAGTAGCGCTTCCAGCATTTCCCGAGAACATATTGTGGCATTGCCTATCCCAGGCTGCCCGCCCAACCACTTCGCATGCTTCCTCAACGAACATCTTGACTTCGCCCATGATGTAAAGGCCGTCGCTCGACTGTAGTGTCTTACTGGGACGGTACCCAAGGCTGTAATCGGAAAGCATAACGGTTTCCTTCAGGCCTGCAGCCGCGGCCTCACGCCACTCTGTCGTGACTCCTTCGATTGTGCGCAAGGTTGACTTGATTCCCTTCGAGATGCGGCATTTCTGCTCTCGTTTCCGAGCCTTCATCTGTGCTGCATCATAATCGGCTCTGGTACCTGGAAATGCCTGCAAAATTTCCTGGCGGACAGTGTCCTTTGAAATGTCGACTCTCGGGTATCCGTCAAGACAGGTCGGTATAAATTCCCCAACCCAGGCCCGAAAGGTATCCCTTGCTAAAAAAGCATGTTATTAGTAAAATTCTTTCCAAGGCATCGGAATATTCTCGTTTACTTACTAACCATACTTTGGCCATCCTGGTCCGTGAGCTCCGTGCCGTAGAATCCTCTGAAGAGGCGGCTCTTGGAAGTGTGCTCGAACAGCTCGTGAACACTCTCGAAAGACTGTTGATATACAGGTGTCGTAGGATCATAGCCAAGTATGCATAGTACTTGGCTCGGCTCCTTCGTGACGAAGACCTTCTTGGCGCCATTCTTGAGCTCGGGTATGCGCAGGAACAGGCCTCGCTTGTTGATGACCAAGTCGTAGGACCACAGTATGTTGCGGGTCATCGGCATCAAGTCTCCGTGCGAATAATACCACAGCTTCCAATGGAAGTCCTCGATGGTCTTGCAGATGTGCAGGTCGATCTGGCAGAATCGAGGGGGCTCATCATTTGGTACATCACTGGGATCGTCCAGGTTTTCTGGCCACTATGAGAGATTGTTAGAGACGAATAGCTTGATGCGACAACGGAGAACTTACAGGAACGGCATATTGAGCATCAGGGTTCAACAAACCCTCGAGCCTGGAATGCGGCGCACCTATAAGCTTGCCGATGGCCTCGAAATCAACAAGGGAGTCTTGCTCGGTATCCCAGGCCACAAAGATGTCCACATCGCCAAAGTCTTTCTTGGCAGGTGCCTCGATAGGTGAGGCAACGGCAAGAAATCGTTGTCTGAGTGCTGCGTGGCAATCGTCACGCACTCGGTGGTAGACGTTGGGCGGCATGCGAGGTGTGTGAAGACAGCGCTGGTCTCTGGTGGAGAATGAGTCTCCGCCCATCTTGATCCGGCATGTGCAGCGTGCGGCTGCTCAAGATGTGCTGGTGCGGAGATTTGGCCCGGTAATGGAATCGTGTTCTCAACGCGGTCGGTCAGATGGATTTTGTCGAAAGGCAATGCCAAAAAGTGTGCGTTGGATACCTCGGTAGGTAGGTGTGGTCGGAGAAATTTTGCTCTTGATGCCTCTACATGCAGTGGGGGGATCGAAGGAAATTTTGTGGCATTGGGCAACAAACGGAAAGAGCAGATGCAAGAAGTGTCGTTCTTGCCGACCAGGCAACAATCAGCTCCTAGGACCTACTTTGTACATACTTGCCTCGACGGCGGCAGGTCCATGCTATGCTAGACGAAACTTCTTTGTTATATGCCTGATATCAATCCGGTTGATCTGCAAACTTATTTGCTTGTTTAACATCGGACCACAACTCAATCCCATCACTGTGGACGGGTAGTTGCAGATGTATGTATGCCGCAGCAAGCATACTAGGCAAATCATCTCATCTCTGCAATACGAAGCGACGCTCATAGTTGATGGGATGCGTTTGCACCGGCGTTGCTGAGCTCAGTTAGTCACGATACCACTACCAGGATGGGAAGGGGAGGGTCGCTCAATCACATTAACTTCAGTCTCTATATGCACATTTCGTCAAGTCGCTGTTGAAATCCCAAATCGCCTCCATTTTTTGTAACTTTGATGCCAGAGTATCCATCAATCAGCAAAGATGCTGTGTCATGTATCACTCCGTTATTTTACTTTTTATCCAACGTCCCGGCTAAGACGCAGCACCACCGAACTTGGTGAGCCACTCGCCGTATGCCTTCTTCTGCTTGTCGTGATCCTTCTTGAGCTTCTTCAACTGACTCTTGGGGACCTCGTTTCCATCCTTCAGCTTGGTCGGCATACCCTCTCCGTCCCACTCGCTGTACTTCTCGGCGGCCTCTCCCGTCTTGTACATCTCCTCGGGCTTCACCTTGGCCTTTTCCCACCGCTCGGCCTCGGCGCGTTCTCTGGCCAGTCGTGCTTCCTCCTTGGCCTGCGCCTTTGCGTTCGCTTGGGCGGCCTTCTCCTCTCGGGCTGCAATCAACTCGGAAGTGGGAATGAACTTGATCAGGGACGGCTCATCGGGGCGATCGTCCAGGTAGACACCGAGGTTCGTGAGATCAAAGTCGCGTATCCGGTCACTGAGGGCAAGGATGGACTTCTTGGTGTCGGCGGCGGCAGTTGGCGCAATGCGGCGGAGCTCATCGCGGAGCTTCGACACGCCGAGCAGATAGGGATAGGCGAGCTGTTCTGGGTCCTTGTTTCCGGCGTTGACGAAAGACTCGGATTCGGCATCTGGGTTTTGTGCGAGCAGACTGGTGATACCATCAGAACCGGGCAGATCCAGAGCCTGTACATCTTTCTTGACAGTCTCATAGACAGCCTTGTAAGGGGCCACGGCGGCAGTAGGCTCCAGGTTGGCCGCTGCTGCCGCTGACACCCAGCCAAGGCCGTCGTAGGGAGCTTTGGCGTTGGCGTCGAGACCAAGGATGCCGATGATCTTGGTAGTCCAACGAGCGATGGCCTCGAGTGACTTCAAATCTGCGTCGGACTTGTGCTCTCCAACGTGGACGTTGGCCTTGCGAATAATTTCGCCGATGGCTCGCATGACGGCCGGGGTATCAAAAGAGTTCACGAGAGCAGCCTCCGTGTCTTTCTTGGCCTGCTCGAGATCGGCAGCAAGCCCTTCCGTGGGTCCGTCCACCACTGAAATGTTCTTGATTTGGGAGCTGATGGCGGAAGCTGTGCCCTTGGCCTCGAAGATCAAGGCTTTGGTGTTGACGAAGAAGTTCTGTATTACATGGTCAGCAATATCATTACATTATGGAAACGTCGTACTTACGTTGACTGTGCTCTCCCAGCTATCGGCGGCAGCCCTCATGTCGGGCGAGATCTCAACTCCGTCATTCCAACGACCCATCAAGAAGACGATGCGCATATTCCGTGCCGTGTAGGTCGAAGCCAAAGCATCCTTGATGGTTTGGAAGTTCTTGAGCGACTTCGACATTTTAGATCCGCTAATGGACAAGTGGCCCATGTGCAAGAAGTTGTTGACCCAGTGGTGCTCGTGACCATGCTCGCAGTAGTAGGCCTCGCTCTGTGCAAGCTCGTTGTCGTGGTGTGGGAACGCAAGATCGATACCGCCGGAGTGAATATCCATTTGACCGCCCAAGACGTCGGAGGCCATGACGGAGCACTCAATGTGCCAGCCAGGGCGACCGTTGCCCCATGGGCTTGGCCAGTACGGCTCGCCGGACTTGCTCTGCTTCCACAGCGCAAAGTCGCCAGAGCCCTTCTTGCCGGTCAGGTTCTTCGACAGGGAACCTTCGCCGTCTTCCTGGAGTGCCTTGTCGTTCCGGCTCTCGGGCTTGAGTCTGGCGTACGGGTTGCCGGCCTTCTCGAAGGCAGCAATGTCGAAGTAGACACTTCCCTCAGCTTCATATGCGAAGCCCTTTTGCACCAGACGCTGTACGAAGTCGGCAATCTGAGGAACGTACTCGGTAACTCGTGTAATAACGTCGGGTCTGAGGACGTTGAGGTTGTCCATGTCGTCGGTGAACTCCTTCTCCATGTACTGGGTGAGGTCGGTGAAGATTGTTTGGTCGCTCGTGTCAATAGTCTCCTTGTACAAGGAGTCCAAGTAAGGCAGCAATATCTCGTCGGCCATACCAAAAACACTGTTCTTGTTAATGGCAATAACGGCTTGCGTCATGTTGCTGATGTGCATCTTGAGCTTGGCTTCGCTGTCGCCGGGCTTTCCCTCACCGGTGAGAGTGCCTCCTGCCAGCACGCTACCGTAGGCGGCATCTCTTCTCTGAATATAGTTGTTGGTGTCGAGTTCGGGGCCGTCCTCGACCAGGAGCAAGGGCAAGTTGCTCTTGGCGTATGCTTGGAAAGCCGCCGTGGCGAGCTGGTTGACCTTGTCCTCTGAATGACCCTTCTTCTTCTCGACGTCGAGCAGGCGCTGCCTTCTGGCCTTGATAATGATCTTGTCGTCAATGTCGGTGATGTTCATGACGAACTTGACCTGAAAGCCAAAGTAGTCGCGCAGAATGCGACGAATGATATCGGTCGAGACATAATTCCTGGCGTGGCCAAGATGGGACTGATCGTAGACGGTCGGACCGCAGGCGTACCACGAGATCTTGCCAGCGTCGATGGGCTTGAAGGGCACGGGAGGGCCCGGCTTGAGCGAGTTGTGCAGCTTGATCGAATCCATGGCGGGGTGTATCGTGAAGCTTCTTTTTGCGACGAATTGGGTGGAGAACTGGCGTTTAGCAATTCGCAGGAAAGTATTCATGAAGTCAAGGAAATGGAAGATGGGAAAGAGAATGACGAGAACACAAGACCCGAAGAAGAGGGGGGCCAGGGCACTGTTACGTAGAAAATGAGTGCATGAGAGAATCAGCGTCGTGGGGAGAATCAGCGTCGTGGGAGGTGGCTTCCTTGCGATCGCAACCGTAATTCCTTCTTCTTATTGAGTCACCGCAGTCACAGTCGCACTGCATCCCGAGGGGCTGAATGCTAAATTGACCCAAGTCCAGCGTGTAGGTACCTACGTCGCGCAATTACTGCAGCGACCCGCCATAGCCTTGCCGCTACAGGGGTTTTCAGGGTCCCGGTACCGACGTGATTGGCGGAGAACGAAGCCACTAAACAAAAAGTCGTGGTCTCTAGAGGGGTTGCAGCCACTAGAATCCCGCCTGAAGGACTTCCAGCCTCGCCCGCCGCTGAGGGGCACCCTATCTGCGCAGAAGCAAAGTTTTAAAAGAAGATATAAACAAAAAGATCTCTATGATCGTGGTTCCTCCGACACATATATTTTACTTTGTTTAAGCGGGACTTCAAATTCTTTTTCTTTTTTTGCAGCTCATGCGTATCGGATAAGGAGACGATTGTGGCGATAAAAATGAGTGTCGCAAAGCGGTTGTATTCTCTGGCGTGACCCGAATCCGCTTGCGATGTGCCAACCTGACTGCGAATAGGACATTCCTCATGCAAAGCTTGTATCATTCGGGTTCGAAAGGGGAAGATTCTGTGCGAATTCTTAGATAACGAACTATAGCCAGGTGGCTTGTCTCGGGCTACAGTTTTGAGTCAAGTTTATAGCCTGAAAGAACTTCGACCTAATTGTATTCTCCAAAGATTTTCGCCAATACTGAGAGTAGATCTCATCTCCTTTCAGTCACGCTTCCACTAAGGATTCACGGCGAGATGCATTGTGAACAAGTCAGAGGGTCTGAGATCTGATGTCTAACTTTGTTCATCTCGAAACCCGAGAATTGCAATCAATCTTCTCAGCACCAACTTATGGTGTAAGGCTGACCGCTGCCTTGATATGACGATTCAAAGCTTGGTCGATTGCGCCAAGAAAAAACTCATCGACAACCTTGAAGTATTCTGTGGAGGTTGTATACTTGGAGAAAGAGAGGACTCGGGCTTCAGCTGGGGCAAAAGAGACTGGCGTTGCTCCGCGATGCGGAAGCTAGAACTCACCAACTCACATAACCGGTACTCAAGAAGCACACTTTCGATCAGTCAAGTCGGGGCAGACTGAAGAATGTTGTGCCAGTTGTTGAAGCGCGAATTCGAAGAAATCAACGACACGTTGCAACTCTCGCTTCGGCTGGTCAGCTATATTATGCTAACAAAAGTCTCCGTACCCTTGAATTTTATCCCAAAATTTGAGACGAAATTTGGAGAAAGATATCTATGTCTTTCGACTAAGGATTCCGCTATTTCTGCAGAATATTTTTATCCGGGTTTTGATGAAATAATTGTATAAAGCAAATTAAGAGAAATAAAAGATTCAGAAGAACAAGCGCAAATTTGGGAACCTGATAGTGTACGGAAACTTTAGTCAGATGATTTGTACCTAGAAATATCCTACAATTAAGCGCTACGAGAGGCGAGTACGCGTTGGTTTATCTATCTAGAATACAGTACTCGCGACACCTTTCGTGCTCGATAGATTCTCGCAAATTCCCAGGTATGTAAGCTACCATCTGTGGATATTTCAACCCATATGAAGGCCTTATTTCCCGCTATTTAGTAGCAAATGGCGGTCCAAAAGGGCCTTCCCAGTCGTAGTCTTCGCCGATATCAGCACGCGTCCACTCGCCGTGCTCCTGGAGCGCTCCTCCCATCGTCAATTCGAGCCCTTCCACGTTCCAGGTCTCCTGGGCGGTCATACGCGTTTGCCGTATGACACGGCTCATCTCATCGAACCAGACTGCCAATACCGTTGCCTGCTTCGGGTCTTCTGCAGCAACGCACAACGTCTCCCTGTCCACCACTAGGACCATGCCGACCTTGGCCCTGTAGTGATATGCCGAGTAGAGCTCTGGCCAGTAGGTACCGTCCTCCTCGGGATCGCCGCCCTGGTCTTCAACGTCTTGCGTGTCTTGTCGCTCCGCCTCGATACACTCCTCCAGCGCTTTTTGCTTTCTGGCCTCGTACTCGTCAGGTGAGCGATTGTAAGGCTCCAAGATCTGCGGCAGTCGAGAAAAGATGCGCCGCCAGCCATCACCGCCGCCAAAGTTGTAGCGAGTCGAGTCTTGGAAGATGGGCAGCTCTGTCTCGCACGATATAGCTCTCATGAATGCCTCGAAGGCTGAGTCGGTGCCGGCGTCGTAGCAAGTGCGCACCCAGACCATATCGACAATTTGCCTTTCCTCTGGCGTTCGAAGCCGGCTGAGTAACTCCTGGTCTGCCTGCGCAAGATCTGCGGCCTTATTCAATCCTCGGTCTATTCCACGCTGTTTGTAGCCCTAGACTATGGTCAACTTGTTTGCCAAAGTGAAAGAAAGCAGGCTGCCGCGAATGGCCATCCTCAGTTGGAGCGCTGATCTTCCTGGAACCGTCACTCCTCAATACCACTTACATAGCGTTGGGAAAACGGTAGCTGGATGTATAACGAGAATAGCTGAGTCAGCTGTTCATCATGTGATAGTGTAGAAAACGCATCCCATTTCACCTGTCAACAAAGCATTTAGTATGGCGATGGATCCCGTGTCGGAAGCATTTATGAGACTCTTACCAATAAGAAAAGGTCAGCACCCCAGACTCGACTGTTGGAGGTCATCTTGTAGCTGTGCCAAGATCAGACGTTTCCCGATAGGCCTATGAGATATTGTTCAATCTTGTCCCAAGATTAGGCAGAAGTAAAGCATAATGCCCGCATTAGCGTTTGATTTTCGAGGTTTTAGGCCTAGCCGTTTGAGAGACATTCCGTGGAGCCGCCTACTTGCCCGCATCCCTTGGATATGCTCAAGTACACTGTTCATAGCACTAACCGGTCTTCTATCATCTAGCGGAAAACCGTTAGATTTCGAGGGGCGATTATTCTGGACTCTCTGCAGTTATACTTTACTACCTACACTTGAATTTGGATTATACTAATGTATTCCATCGGCCTATCGGATTTTATCCTATAATGTTTGCCCGATTACTATCAAAACAAACAAATGCAATATCGATAAAGCTGGAAAGGAATAAAAATTAAAAATTATCATCACTCGCTCATTCCACACTACGCTGCGGGTGTGGTCAATGAAGCGCCCATGCTAAGAACAACAACAACGATGCTACCCAATTAATGCGCATTACATTTGCGGCACTGTTTCTAGATTCATCGTTAGCGTTGCAATGTATGAGACCGGAAGCTGGATAGCCATACTTGGTATCTGATGTCGAATTTGATCCCGAACCAGTCGAACCTCCTGTTGTCGGGTTGTTTATAGGATCCGACGAATTCCAACTGTTGTCCGCATCCCCAGTCCAGCAGGTAAACCCTTGGTACGGGTCGGTGTCATCGCCGGTGAAGGTGAGAGAAGCGAAAGCTGCTCCCAAAGCCGGGCAGCTGATGTTTCCAGTGGACTCGATTCTCATCCACGATACGGACTTCAGCGATGGGAAATCGATCCTGGAGTATGTGAGGAAAGTTTCAAACAAGTAGGAGAGACGCCTGCCACGCTCCTCGGCGGGATACATACTGATCGAAATGGCCATCGAGGAGCACCGCCCCGGCGACAGTAGACAATGCTGGCAATGACAGGTTGCGAAGTTCATAATCGCCAACGATGGCGATGTCTCCAGCGATGGTGGCAAGCTTGCTATCGATGCCAACTAATTAGTGACCGACTGGATGTGAGATCTCCTAGAAGAATGCGAAACTTACGGGAACGAGACGCTTGTCAGGTTGTCAATGTAGCCGAACAGCATTCCGCCGCTCGTCAAGTTCACCAGATCCGGCATGCTGACAGTAGTCACGCCATCGTCCACCGAATCAGACCCCTCGAGCTTCGGTCCGTAATAGCCGGAGCTCAATTTGGGTATGGACTCAACACCGGGCAAATTGAATGGGCCTACGAAGCTGTGGTCGATGAAAAACAGGACGCTGTCGATAACTGGACAGGTCTTGTAAAAATCGATATCTGTAGAGTTCGAAATTGTGACTTCAACATCATCGCATGCCCGTGCATCCACACCTAAGATAAAATCATGCAGTCAGTTTTTTAGATTGCACTTCGAGACGGGCTGGCGCCGGTTCGTCTGGCCTACCGGATAGGACATCGATTGCTGTTAGACACGCTCCGAGGAGCACCAAACGCGAGCCAAACATGCTGAGCGATCCCTCCTAGTCCAACTTGTCAGAAGCGAAAAAGCGACCGAAGATAAGATCCTGTGCCGCAGAGATCAGCTGCCTGGCGACCATTATATATCTCCTCGCTGTGCCGCATGGCTACGAGCCGAGACCCCTGCCGGCCCTTGGATTACACGCCAGGCCGGGGCCGAGATACAAGCATATTTCACTAGAGAGATTTCGTGACCAGGGTTTAACAAGCGTGGCGCGATACACGGACCAGAGATATTATGCATGCATAACACAAGCAAATCAAGGAACAAACTGGTTGAAATGGATTTTCTTTTTTGAGATTGTGTCGATTAATATCCGCTGAATAGAGAAATTCAATAAATACTGCTTGGGTGGGCTCGAGCCCGGCAAGTTTTGTGAGATAGCTGTAGAAACGACATAGCCCGGAATCAGCGGATGCTGCTATGGAACGAAGATCGATAGGTCGCGCTGCCAGGAAAGACTCATATATCTCATATTCATGAACTTTGGCCACTTTGAATACATACGCGAGACGCTTTTATTCATTGCCGAGTGTGGAAAATCTTTATTGTTTAACGACGTCCATATGTCTTTTCCACTCTCTCGATCAGCATTGCATTTGCACGCGAACCCAGCTACGTAGTCTACCCTCGAAGCCCGGCATATTCCTGCGCGCCGCAAGCCATATCTCCATGTATCACCTCATGATCTGGAATCGATCCGTTCTTTGTGGGGACTTGCAGGAAGATGGTCTCGGTCACTCCAGGAAAGTAGCTTCCGTGGCCCTTCTCGCTGACGGCCCGGTATCTGCGGCAAAGAACAGGCCAGGTTCGCCCGCGGTAGCCATGAAGGTGGAAGAGCTATTGTCCGGCAAGGTAATGACAGCAAAGCCCTTCAACACCATCACCCACCTGTTACAGGTTAGCACATGATCTGAAATATTGGCGCGCCTCCGTGAATGGACGAAAAAAGCGATCAAGACTTACTGGTTGGAAGGGCAAGTATGAACCGCGCTCTGATACCCAGGTGGTATCGTGTTATAAGTGATGTTGGCGACGTCTCCGAGCTGTGTTGCTTGTGTACCGACAATTCCAGACTGCGAGGACGAGATGAAGGGCGACGAAAGTGCCCAGCATTCGAAATGAGATTTGCCGTTCCGGGCATTGATGGTTGTCACGTTGAGTGTGGTGGACGAAGCATTATTAAACTCTCCGAGAAGGGCTAGCGAGAAGAGGAGCTTGCGAAGTTCTGACATTTCGGCACATAGAATTCAATTTTTCTACGAAAACAATTGAAACGAGTAGGAGTATTTTGATAATAGGCCCAGTATCTTGGTCAGTTCTTATACTCTAGGAGTAATGATACGAGGCGTCTTCAACTGGCATGAATGCGTGCCTTCTCATCTTGACCGCAAGAACTCAAACGACCCCAACATCCACTACATTGCGCCCACCACTGTCCCTCTCAAAGCTATGATTTGCTAGATGGCCATTTCCATTGTCGGATATTCAAGGTACAGACGGCGCAATGCTTCAATAATAAGCTTTAAAGCTGACAAGATATTATTGGCTTGACGAGATCTGCTGTTCCGATCTTCTGGCATCCAACCAAACAGCCTCGCCCTCTGGGGGCCTTTGGGGCCTAAATGAAGGAGGGTTGCAAGCAACGTACAGCCTTTTCGCCTCAGAGCCGGGCAGTCATGGGGGCCGTTCAGGTTACGTCAGTCAGATCAACTCTTGAGCTGTAAAGTGTCGACCTTTGACGCTGCAATTGAAGACCTGCGATGGGCACTCACCGAACTTCACCGAAATTCACTTATGATGTGTGTGTATGTGTAAGCTTACATCTGCCTACAGACTAAACGTGCTCTTATACACTGTCAAAAGCAATAGGGTTAGTTCCGAAAGATTCGAATGTCATGAAGGCTGGAGATTCTTACAAACAAGGTTTTAGTCAGATGACATAGGCGAATTCAAATCGCATTAGATAGCTGTAAGAGTGCTATTAGCTCATGATCTAGAGAGTAAAAGTCGTGTACCATAGGTACAAATACGAGACCCCGCACGATTGAAATACAAGAACGCTCGACAACATTTCGCAGTCGACTTTGTTGCGATAGACCGTTGCAAGTACAAGTGGGAACTACACTCTGGGAGGGCAGATATATATCTCGTAAAACACTTCTCAAGTTGTAAAGGTCATTGCAGACAACACCAAGTAGAACAGTCCAGAGATTCAAATATATCAAGGCAGTCTTTCGCTAACTGCTACCTAGCCTCCCAGAACAATAGCCGGTGTCCACTTCAGTCAAGTCCTCACTACTTCAGCGTCAACAAACCCGGGCGGTACGGCAGGAGACCGTAGTCTCCGCTGCTGGAGGGACTGCGGCCCTGGTAGAGCAGCTGCAGGTTGCACGGGTCGACGGTGAATGTCTGGTCTGGATTTTCCCGGATTAGATCGCCATGCGAAATGTCATTGGTCCACGTGGCGCCGCTGTTGGCCTTGCCGGCAAAGGGCGCGCTCTCGGACGTGGCCTGGGGCGTCCAGGAGCCGCCCAGGCTGGTCGCGGTGAAGGAGCGGAAGTAGCGGCCGTTGGCGCCGATGGCCTCGACGATCATGAGGTACTGGCTCTGGCCCGAGATGGTGTAGACCTGGACGGCCTCGAACAGGTTGTTGCTCGTGTCGCTCAGGACGACGGTCGAGGCGGACCCGAAGCTGCCCGGGAAGTTGCCGATGGGCATGCTGGCCCGGTAGATGCTGCCGTTGTCGCCCGCGAAGAAGAGGTACATGTTGGTGCTGTCGCCGATCACGGTCTGGTCGATGGCGCCGGTGCTGCTGCCGGAAATGGTCCCCGTGAACAGCGGCTGTGATGCCGACCACCCGTTAGCATTGGATGGGTCGCTCGACGTCTTGTAGGAGAAGGTTGTCGAGCCCCACTGGTGAGCGAGAATCCAGATGTTCTTGGGCTCGAAGTAAAAGATGGTGGGCGCAACGGCACTTGAGGTCATCTGAGTCTGGCTGGCCGATGCCATGCCGCTCCAGTCCGAGAAGAGGCCAAATGCCATGGAGCCCCAGGTCGAACCGGTATCGTGGTATGTCGCATACACAAGGTGCTGGCCATTGTACACGACAGTGGTAAAGTCCTTGAGCGAGGCCCATCCAGACTTTGGCGTGGCCAGCGCGCTGGTCGATGTCCAGCTGTAGGTAGACGGAAGGGCGCACTGAGCGGCAGCCGTCGACGCCAAGGTCAAGATGCCGGTGGCAATCTCGGAGAGTCTCATCGTGATGATTTTTCCAGAAAAGTGTTCAAGACGTCGAAAGTTGGTGGAGTGAAGACGAGATCAACAGGAATCAATGCCATGATCTTGACTTGATATATATGTCCTCGAGCTCGAGCATCGGTTCTAAACAAGCACAAGGATCAGGTCGCTCATCTTGTCGTGTCTTTGACGAGTTTGTCCATCTCAAAAGCTTAGTCTCAAACTGAATTGGCGGAAAATGATGTTCCTAACATCATTGTAAGATATAAACGCGGACCCAGTTGCCCCATGAGCTCTGAAATTTGGTGACACGAAAGTGGCGGCGCTAAAAAGGTTACGGCTGTTATGGTTTTAGTGCTTTGGTCGTACCTGGTAAAAACAGGGCTCCTGCACCCCAGCGGACGGTAACCCCGTGCAGACGCACCTCCAGTAGATTCCCGGCAGATACGTTCCGAATAGCAAGGGTGTATGCGGGGTGCCCATCAGCCAAGCTTGGTACAGGCCCCGAAATAGTCCATTGTGATGTAAATGAGAGTATTATTCAGGCATGCCAGAGTGCCAGCTACTGACTCAAGCGGCTCTACTGAGCATTCGTATACTGCGACAGGGTCCAGGGTCGTGAGTCGATCGCATGATCTAAGAACTCGTCACAAAGACGCCTTGGGCCGTTGCAAATTATAGACGAGCAGTGCCAGCTATGTTGATCATGGGCTTCCAGAAACAGGAATGCCTGTATCCAATCAGAACGTATATCATTTGTAAGTACGCCAAAACAAACATAACTTTTGTTATACAGTCTGGAATGCCTATGGGTGGAGTGGCGCAATGCTCGGATTTGGTTCATATGGGCCTGGCTTGATTTGGATCTTGGATAAGTCTTTCTGGGCAGATGTGCGCTGCTCTTTACTGGTGCGCCTATCGATCATGCGCCGCCGATGGTGCGCAGGGGTGGGAATGGTGCGACGCTGGGGATGAGATATTACCCGTAGGGTAAATTGGTTTGGATCCCACTCTTCGGCACCTGCCGTATATGCTCGTACTGCGATTCAGACATTCATGGCGCATTGGTGCTATTTTCCAGTTGCGTAATACATAAAATCAAGCGAGATCAGATCTACGAGTCAGGCTTCAAGGTCTCGAATAATGCCATCGACTTTGGGAGTGCGTGGTAGAATGGCTTCTGCTGCTTTTTGGCTCATCGTGGGCATCGCGGTAGGTGCTAGCTCTCCCCAGTGGTGACAGCTCTCACAGCTCTGGTTTGCCGAAATATCTCAGCTCTAATACGTGATCTTCCCCTGAGAAATCGTCTTGGAGCTCCTCTTTGGCAGCACCTCTCTCGTCTTTGTAGCCAAGTAGTAAACAGTACCAAGTAGTCTCATCTACGTCAACTGCGTATCCCTGCCTCCTAACTGGGGTGGTCTCTAGGCCATCATTCTTTAGAACTTTTGCGCGTGCCGCCTCTGAAGTGATATCGTGATACTTCTCGTCCCAGATAAACAATCGAACCCAAGAGGTATTTATCATTCCCTGGCCTCCAAAGTCGTAATGTCGCACCATCGGTCGGCCGGGGGTGAACAATTTATTGATGGCGTTGATGATGGGCGGAAACCCGGGCGTCTGCCAGAACTCCCAATGGTCCTGGATCTTCTCCCAGTCAAGCATCCATACAAGTGTTGTCGGGTCGTTCCTCGAAAACCCCCAGCTGACGCGTCGGATGCCCTTGGCGAAAGGCTTTCCTGGTGCTGACTGCTCGATAATTTGCGATTCGAACTCGGCGGCTGTTGCGTCGTGGTCCGCGGCAAACTCTGGGCTCAACTTGAAGACTGCGATTTCAGTCACGGCCTTGTTTTGTGCTGGAGTGTTGCAAGAAGGCGCTGCGTATACGCAGCGATTTCTTCAGCTGTTGCCATCTCTGAAAGTGGACGTTGAGCAGTAGCCCAAGGGACTGTGACAAGTTAATTTCAAAATCACGGTATCGATGAGACGCTGAGCTTTCTCATAATTGTTTAAATCACAATCTATTTGACTATAGATCACTATATCTGGATCGTAGTGCACTGCAATCACATAAAAGGGCTTTTCGGGCTATGCGATGATCGCATGACACAGGTTCGTATTCTCGGAAGACGCTCGGGTGGTCCCGAACCTCATGCAGCTGCACGCTTATTGGATCCGTCGAAGTCGCTCGGGTGTCACAAGTCGGCAGCAGAAAGATAATAGCATCGGATCCGTCAAACACCCGTTTCCAGAGCTTCCTCGGATTGCCAATTTACGCCGGAGTCCGGACACGAACACGAACATCGTTTCTGAACTCGATAGGGCGGCCCATAATGAACCGAGATCAGCGGAGAGAAGAGACACCAGAGGGTATCGCATTAGAAAAAAGTCGAAAAGAAACAGAAAAAGGAAAAAAGCCAGAAAATACCGCCCGGAACTTTTGTATATACCGTGGTCCGCATCCTATTACTTGTGAATAGCATGCTGAATAGAAGTGTGAATCCACATGTATTTATACTGGACCTCTGTGAACATATTTCGATTACCGTAATCTCAGTCTCTAGATTCGGAGAAGGGTTGGACCAATAAAACCATTAGATCTTTATTTGCTTTTGAAACCCATACTGCTTTTTATCCACCTCTTTGCACTCGAGTATAACAACGTATCACGATGGCCAACATGACTGAAGCCGGAGGACTACCTATGTGGGACGCGGCGCGTCTGCCTCCAGTCACTACCACTCAGATTCTGCTCGCGGTGTTTCTGGGATACCTGGCCGTGAACAGATATCGATACTGGGCAAGAACTGTCCGTGTCACCATACCACCCTGACCTCCACCTCCACCTCCATTACCGAAGACCAAGACTGACATGCGCACCAACGCAGCCGAACGTGAAGCCTCTCGGCTTCGTGCCACTACCATTTATTGGACCCTGGGTCGGCGCGGTGAGGCTGCTGCTGAACCTAACTAAATTGGTCCAGGATGGAATGGCGAAGTCAAAGAATGGCCTCCTGCGGATAGCGACGATACAAGGAGAATACGTCTTGGTGACGGACAGAAAGAAGGTTTCTGAATATTTGAAAGCCCCCGATAGCGTCTTGAATGCTCAAGAGGGATCCAATGATGTGAGGTCTTGCATGACATTGTCGTTTGCGAAGAGTTTGAGCGGATACTTAATCTGGCGCCGTGTGTAGCAACAACAAATCCCTTTCACTATGGGGTATGGAATAGGCCACCGTACCTACCATACTGCTGTAGTTCGAGGCCCCATAACGCAGAGCATCAATGGATGGACCTCTATGATGGATGATGAGTGCAGTCTTGCATTTGACGATTTAATCCGTTGTTCTAATGGTGAGGCGTTTTCTTGGAGTTGGACGCAGCATTGATCCCCGCTGACATTTGAAACAGAATATGAACCGATCGCACTATACGACACCATAGCAATGACAGTCGCGCGCATGGCGAATAGAATCTATGTTGGTACCGAGTTCTGTATGCTCTGATGTTCTCCCCATTGCCCGACAATCTATGCACTTGTCTAACTCGTGCTAGACCGTGTCAAGGTCGGAATGAGGAGTTTCTCACCAACGCAGCCGACTATGCTCAAGCCGTGGTTATAACTGCAGAGCTGATCAGACAATTTCCGGACTGGTTCAAGAAGTAGGTCATCTCCCACCAACCCAATCCAAAGGCTCAAACAGAGAAACGAATAGATATACATGGTTTCTAAAGCTGACCGTCTGCCAGAATTCTAGTTCAGTTCATGCCAGTCATGCGCCATCGCAAGAAGGGAGAAGAGTTTCTGCGCCGTTACATCCAAGATAGATTGGACGGAAAGCTCGACCGATTCGGACAAAAGCCCACCGACCTGGTGCAGAGACTCATTGATGCGGCACCTCCTGTCGAAAAGACTGTACCGCAGCTCGCTGAGCGGGTCATGGCTTTGGAAGTAGCCTCGATCCATACGACTACTATGGTAGGCCACGGTAGAGGGACCCCAATGGAACTTGAACAAAAGCTGATGCGAGTTATCTTGATTTGCAGACCTTCACCAGCGCCTTGTACAGCCTAGCCGCAGAGCCGGAGAAGTACGCCGACATTCTGCGAAATGAAGTTTTGGACAGCCTCGAAGATGGCCAGATCACCACTGGCACGCTGGCGAAACTTCCTAAGATGGACAGTTTCCTCAGGGAATCTGCGAGATTCAACAACGCTGGGCTCAGTAAGAACTCCAATGATGAACTCAGAGTCTCAGCCTCACCTATTGTTTTGGCTTGCAGTCTTCTCGTGCGACTGACTACTGACATTGGACCTAAACAGTGGCCATGCAAAGAAACGCGTTGAAGGAGTTCAAGTTCAGCGATGGCACTGTGATTCCGGCCGGCGCAAAGATCGGCGCCGTCAGCCTGGCTCTCCAGCGGGACCCCGAAGTCTTCGAGGGTCCAGACGTCTTTGACGGATTCCGCTTCTATCAGGTCGAACCTTCGGAAACCAAGCCGAGCACCATGGTCAATACCGGGGCGAATTTTCATATATTTGGCCACGGACGGCATCCGTGGTGAGCCTGTTCCTTCGTGACCAAGATATGCCGAGAGAGATACTAAATCGTGGAAACAGTCCCGGACGGTTTCTTGCTGTTCATGAAATGAAAATCATGTTCGCTCAGCTCTTGTTGAAATACGACTGGAAACTGGCACCCGGCACAAAACCGGAGCCCTTTCTCGTCGCGACCATGTGCATTCCGGATACAAAGCTCAAGGTGCTATTCAGACGAAGATCGTAACGGCGAGCGGTTGGTGGAATATTTGGTCATGTTTCTCCGTGTTGACTCTCAAAGTCGATATTTCGCGAGATGTACGAAGTAGACCCAGTGCCTACCTGCTGTGTTGATCTATGGTTGGACCAATTACCAGTCCCGTTTGCATTACGACTCGACTCGTATTTACCCGAGCAACCATCCCAATGCGGTAATTCACTGACTGACAATCCGCGAATTTGAGGGGCGCTGAGAGGGCTGTCCGAGTACGAGCGAGTACGATCCTGGCATCAGAAGTTCATGACTTGTGTATGAGTAGCCAATACTGTGTAGTCATTCCAGTCGCATCTAAATCCTTGCCGCAATTGTTCCGTCTATGATGAAATCAAATGGAATATCTCTTACTTTGAAACAAGAACAAAGATAAGACCGTCGCATAATGGGATGAAAACGACTTTGGATGTTCTAACCTTAGAAAGGTCAATTCGAGAGAAACATGGTAAGCTTAAAATCAATCTTTGGCCGAGCACTAGGATGCCCTGTCTTTCCCGCAATACAAGGACCGGATGTTTTTTTTAAGCTAATCACGGCCTAACTCGAGGGACGATTGATCAAAGCAAACAGTTTACTTGTATGGAATTATGATTCGTGGGACTAGCTATGCACTTGTCCAGGTACCGTCTATTTCAATGTGGAACCTCGTGCTGTTCTATCCCTTCTTCTCCGATTCTAGTCTATCAAAATTTACAAAACGGGAACGCGAATCTCAAAGCCACCGAAATTATGACATGCCGAACTCGGGATCTTCCGAACACAGCTCCATGCAGTCGTTCTCGGAGCGCGCCTCAATGTCGTCAATATACCAGACGAAAAAGATGATCATGACGAAGGCCATGAGCACGGCGTCGAATATGTACAAGAAGGACTCGTGCGTGATGAGGAAGCCCTTGTTGCCCTGGAGGTACTCGATGACGCGGAAGATGCTGCGCACCAGGATCAGTGCGCTGACGGTGTACAGGACCGCGAGGTGGCGCGTCCAGTTGACGTGCTGGCGGCCGGCGGGCCGGATGGCTGAGTGCATAAAGCGGCGCTGGAAGATGACGGCCGTGACCATGAAGAAGCCGAAGACGACGATCTGGACGAACAGGCCGGCGATGATGATCTTCTCGCCGATGTGGAAAAGCTCGAGGGTGCCCGCGGCCTGGATGCCGCCGCCGCCGGCCTGCAGCGTGAAGGAGACGACGTCGCTGATGACGAACACCCGAGTGACCCAGGCGATCGAGATGAGGGACAGCTCCTCGGCTCGCAGCGTGCGGATGAGTCGGCCGAGGATCATGTAGATGAACGCGGCGAAGAGCGCGGGAGCGACCAGGATGAGAATGGCCTGGATCACAAAACCGCCGATTGAGGTTGTATCAAAATGTGACCATATCCGGCCGGCATATCCAATGCATTCGACTGCAGCAAATGGTCAGTTAGCATATCTGTCGGGGCATTGCCATCGCCTGGAGGGAATCTTACAAACACCACCGATAGTGAAAGCCGTGAAATAAAAAGATCGATGCCGTCGAATGCGCCAAATGTGCATGGCTGTCAGAACAGCAAAAACAGCCACAAAGACAATGGCCGCCGAAAGTGAAGGCGTGTAGCGATATAGCCGAAAGTCAAAAGCATCGGCGGCCGCTGCAGCGGCAGCAGCGGCGGCGGCGGAGTCGGTCCCGTTGGTTTGGTCGGCCATGATATTTTAGTGTGAATATGAAGTGAGTGTAAGTATCGTTGCCAGACCCGAAGAACGATTGCGACTGTGATGGAAAGTGATGCTGATCATGATAAGACCCGAGGAGCAGAAGAGCGATGTCTTGTTATATCAGTGAACACGGTCTACAATTCAGCAATCGCGAGGCTGTGCCTCCGACGCATTATCACTGATAATTCTCGCTGGGCCTGGGACTCGTACAAATGTCGAAATACGAAATAGTCCGAGCTGTCTTACGAGTTTTACGAGACGCCAGCCGAGGAGCGCCGAGGAGCTTGGGCTTGACTTGATTCGGCCCCGCCGGGGCTGATGCACCAACGTTGACCCGTCGGGTCAAGAATTGCATAACGTTGTCGGTTTCTTGCCCGCTTGTTGCTTTAGAGTTTGTTGGAGCGGAAAAAAGTGAAAGAAAATTGCTATGGAAGAATGCAGGGACTGGAGAGCCGCAATCATTTCGACCAAGGACCTTGGCATGCCAGGCAGTGTTAGTGTTTTTAAATTTAGAGCAGCACACAGACACGAAATGCACCAAAAGTGACAAGCAACATGAAAAGATTTTGATCAATAACATTCGGGTAGTCCGCCCGTAGTTCAATATCACTGCGCAGCTAGAACATCTCTAACGGTACCTTCATGCCACGATGATCTTCCGCATGATGCTCAGTTCAACCGGACCAACGAGTCCCGATTCTTGCCAGTCCGCCTCGGTATAGTATGCGGGAGTCTGCGGTCCGTAACCTATACTAAATACGCGGTCCACATTGGCTTTGACGGCATTGAAGAGCGTGGTAGTGACCTCGATCTTAATGCTGTTCTCTCCATCGACGACAAAGTTGGTGATATCCGCCACCGGGCTGGTTGGATCAACGGCAGGGATCTGTTTCCCGTTGACCCATGCTCTCAGCGTGTTTAACACAGGCCCGAAACTGATGACAGCAGCTACTTGGCTGTTCTGCGACCATTGAAACCGAGTCGAGTACGTCCCTACACCACTGGAATTCTGAATACCATCAATATTTGTCCATGGGGCAAGATCGGTCAGTGTTTCGAGGTCAATGGTAGTTGTATTGCCTTCCAGCGTATCGTTGTTTGGGGATGGACCGTACGCCTCGACAACCAGATCCCACGGGCCTAATGTTGTGATTGCTTCGTCGGAAACATTTGCTGCTAGCAGAGATATCTTGGTACCGTTGCTCAAGGTTACCCATGCGTCGGAAGAATCGCAGACCCAGGCCTCCAAGAACCTGTCATCCGTGAAGCGAATCGTCTCCACGTTCGACGAGCGGGCGACAGCATGAAACGCGTCGCGCGGCGCTGAGGGAGTCTGCAACGCAATTATCGTCGTCTGATTTGCCTTCAAGCTCACCTCTGTCGTTATGTCGCTATCCGACATTTGATAGAACGCAATTGGAGTCTGTTCGCCGGTCCACGCATTCAGGCTGACCGGCTCAGTCTGAGCGGATGCAGCAAACGATATGTTGAACACGGCGTCGCTTCCAGAGTTGTACAGGTAAATATAATCGGAGCTGTACTCGGCGCTTGATGTCCAAAACGTGTAGAGGCTAGATCCGTCCATATCCCCATTCAGGCGGACTCGAGGCGGCACACCATCTGTGGCCAATGTGGCGGCTGAGAACTCTTCGGTACTGAAGACACGCACGACATCGTACTCCAGCAGCTTGGCCATATTTGCCGAGACTTGGTCCTGGCCCACAACTCCGATCGTGGTGTTGGGAAAAGATCCTACAACATAGATGGGTAATCCTCCTTGCGCAAACTCAATCAGTGCTGCAGATGCGCTTGGGGTGATCTGAGTTTGGTTGTACAGAACCAAGGCGCTGTATGCAGGTCCGTCAGGGGCAAGGACTCCGTCTGCAACCACTGCCTGGGCAGAGACAAGGTTTTCGGGGCCCAAATACTCAAAAGTGTATCTTGTGGTTCTTTAGCCGTGAAATGCTCTGTTTCGTGAGTCATCGCCCGACTTACCAACTGCGTTCATGTTAGCCTCAGGGTAAGCGCCGACACCAAAGCGATAGGGGATCTCAAAGTAATAGAAGGCAAGATCCACTTTGGGAACGCCACTTCGCATCACCATCGAGTTCCTCGCGGAGTATGCCATGAGGTCGTCCAAGTGACGCCAGGCCGGCTGTCTGGGATTCCACATCTCCGAGTACTGGTACTGGAAGGGCGTGTACCCGGGCCAGGTCGTGCCCACGTAGTCTCCGCTGTAGGCGTACCCGTGGATGACCATGACATTCACGCCGGCGGCGTATGACCCGTCGAACAGGCTCTTCAACTCCGGGACTCGCTGTTTGTAGGCACCGCCAAGGACGGCTCCGACCTCGGTTGATATCACGTTCCGGCCGGCCAAGTGAGCTGCGCCAGTGAATTGACGATATTCGTTGACGCTTTCTCCAAAACCCAAAGATTCGAGCTCGGGAACTTGGACATATGGTATTGCTTGCGTCTGTATGGCGTTAGTGTTTCTTGCGGTTTGCATTTCTTCTCGGTATTCGAGTAGGCAGGGGAGTGGAGCGCCAACTTACCATGTCGACAGGCATGTTTTAGGCGGGCTGATTAGATAGTTGGAGACCTTTTGAGGAAGCCCAATCACCATAATGCTGCACATACTCGACATACCCCTGACTCAGAGCCGTTTTGTAATCCTGCACGTACGGACCCCCGTCAGATGGGTACGTGCCAAGTGTGTAAGTGATATTATAAGGGGGAAGATATCCGTCCCAGGTATTCGTGGCGTGGAAAAGCAGCGGTAAGTACTTAGTTATACTGTATCCATGCAGCTCTTCAAATCGTGACAGCAACCCAGGTGTGTAGGGCAGAGCGGCGGATAGTTCCATGCTGTCCTCCCAAGCTGATGAGAACAGCAGATGTCAGTCCTTGGGCTTATCTTTCAGTAAACGATAGCCAATGCTCACCGTACTCTCCGACCTCTTTGATAAGAGACAGGATAGATTCATCAGACAGAAGCTGCTGATCCCAAAAGTCGGTCATTTTACTAGCGCCGGCCGCGCTCCAGTGGTCGATTACCCAGGAGCCATTGGAAAGGACGGTGGTGGCATTGTTGGCCGCGGTGCAACTTCTTTGGTTCGTGTAACGCTCGTAGATACCAAAGATGACCCAGGTTCCATTGCCTTCAGGGGCAGTCCATGACAATTGATTCTGCTTCGTCAGGTTTGTCAAGTCGGTCAGGCTGTCATCGTCAAGAGTCGACAGGTAGAAGTATTCAGCGAGCAGTGCTTCGCCAACCTCTCTAGCGGCGACCACGGCCACAAGTTCATTCGAACCCCACGGCTCTGGCGGGTTCATAAAACCCGTCAGCTTGTTGTAGTACACATTGGGCGGCGGCACTGGTCCCTCGTACGTCTCGCCGGGCCGTATTGTGACATTTCCTAGAACAAGTTCTTTTGCCAATCCTGGAGTCTCCACCGTAGAAGGCACGCCAGCACCTTGGTTTGCGCCGAAAGCGAAGTCAAACGCGACGTCACGAGCGGCACTGGCATTCAAGGCTGCCGAGAAAACTTCCTTGAATGCCTCTGTGCCGAATCCATATTTGGACCAGTCAGTCAGTTCTGGGCCAATGCCATAGTTGTAGAATGGTAGGAACTCGAGACCGCCAGCGCCTACCGAGGCAATGTGACCAACGTCGTCAATAACGGATTGGATGGGTACTGAAGCATCAGGTAGCCTTAAAACCTTCAGTAACGAGTAACGTCAATCCATAGGTATGCATGTTACATACCAGTAGCGGAACCTCGGTCGGCATGACACTGGAGGCGCCTCAAAACCTGGCAACGCGCCTGTATCAGCAGCTGCACTGCCTGTTACTAATAGACTATAGGCCACTGAAACGGATATCTGAAGGATTCGCAAAGGAATCATTTTGACTTCTTTGGCTTGAAAGTGACTCGACTTATGCCGTGGATGCGTGGGTGCGTGGATACGTCTTTGCAACAGAAGTACAATCTGCGAACATCATTTAAACTTAAATATATAGTAGAAAGCCGGCTCCTGAGCACTTATGTATACTCGGTCGGTCCACTTGCTAATCCGAGAACGATTAGTTATCTAGAAATTCCGGGGAAATGATCTAGACATACATCGTGGCGGTGTTCAATCGCGGGGAAAACATGCTAGGATTGCCAAGCTACGAATACCGGTAGTGACTCCTTCCAGGGGCGGCTATGATTTGGGTTACCCGTCCATGTCGAGGCTTTCCCAGTCTGGGGAAATGCCTGAACAGTCATACTCAGGGTCAATATCACAACTCAAGAGTCAAAGCCGGAGTATGGTGCCGTCTGGGGCTGTCCTGCAGAGTTTCCCCACTTGAATACTATGGGATCCCCCCTGTCGTGCTAGGGTATAATCGAACCGGTTCATGGCAGGTTAGGCACCTTGTAGGTCTCGGGTTTAATGCGAGCCAGCCGAGTCCGGTTCGGGTCCAATACGGTCTTTCCTAGACGACTGGAGCGAACATCGTGGTGATTATCTATATGCCATCTTGGGGAACGATCAGCCTTACTGTATGCATAATTGCTATAGTGAATGTATGATTCATGGTAGAGAACATGTCGTCGGTGCCGCCCTGCCGAGCGAATGGCAAGTGCATATGAACTCCACCAGCGCCCGAGGTTCGGGGATCTCTTTTTAGATTATTGATCATAATAAATACGACCCAAGACGTGAAAGTTGTAACGGAATTTGCATTGATAGATCACTGCACATGATGCGCGGCGTCATTTCAAAGTTACACGAGATATGGCCTATGAAAGTCTCTACTCGATCGTGATTGATTATAGCTGCGCCAAAGTCGACTTAATTTAAAGGTGTAGCGAATACCTAGTCGCTCCCCTAGCTATGCCTCAATGTTTCCATATAGGTACCAACGAATACAGAAGCTGAATACAATGCTATCATAATGAATGCACCGTCTATCACTTACAAGGACAAATACGGTTCATCTTCCACCGCACTTCGGTCCAATGAAATCTCCATCGGTCGGCTAAACCCCGGTAGGAACTATCATGATGCCAGATGCGGCTGATAACGACCCAACGTTCATGATACAAGATGTTGAAGCCAAACTCGAACATCAAAGAACGGAAGCCTTTGGACTAAAGCTTGGTCATGGATCTATCAGAAGCCCACACCTGCGAGTTCTGTCAGGGGCTGTTCATAGATCTTGACGACAACCGGGCAGACTACATGACGGCCAGCGGCGTGCCAAAATTGGGTGTGTTCTTCAACTTTACTCTTCGGAATATCTTGGAAGCCCGCGATGGGAGCTGCCTCCTCTTCACTCAGGTTGTTAGTGATTGGACCTGCTGGGACGACACTTTACTAGGCCGATTGGAAGGCCGCCAAGACGAGCTGGTACTATTCTGGGGTGTCCAATATGGATTTCGTCCGGCCAATGAACCTCACGATCTTTGCGACCTTCAATGGATTGATGGCATGTCGCTGTGGGATCCCACGACCAGGATGAAAGTGCCTGAGGTCAAGATCATGGCACTCGCTTGCCACGTGATGACTCCCGCCGGTAGGTGACAGGTCTTGTAAATTGTTTCCATTAGGGAGCTCGGAAGATATTGACTGGTTGTAGATGATCCTGCTGCGGTAGCTGTAAGCTCACGTCCCATAGCCAGGCACCCTGGATCACCGGAAACATTTCAAAGAATGCGCAACTTTCTGGACGATTGCCTACACCAGAGAGGAGAACACGGTCGTTGCGAACAAGTCGCGGAACCGACGACACCGACGCGACTGTTGAGAATCAAAAGAGGGCAGTCCGCTCCCTATAACGCGGCGATTTGGGTGCCAGATCATCATGTTCAATATGCAGCCTTAAGTTACTGCTGGGGTGGTGATCAGGTTCACAAAACAACATCAGCCAGGTTGGCCTCGGGAAACATGAATCTCGACTGGTACGCCATGCCGAAGACGATACAAGATGCCATTCAAGCAACAGCAGAACTTGGTCTCGAATATCTCTGGGTAGACTCGCTGTGCATCATTCAAGATGACGATACCGACAAGATGAGAGAGATTGCCCAGATGCCGGAGATCTACAATCACGCGCTCGTTACGATCGTTGCAGCTAGACCGAAGACTGCCAATGATGGGTTCTTGCATGAGATCGCGCCCACCAAGGCGACAGCTCGCATGTTCAAAGTCGCATACAAATGTGCAGACGGTATCGAGGGGCATGTCTTCCTCGTACGGGAAAACGAGTATATCAGCACGGAACATATCGATACACGCGCCTGGACGCTGCAAGAGTCGTACCTGTCGAAGCGCTTGTTGCGATACGGCACAAATCAGTGCTCGATGGTTTGTCAGCAATCGCCGGTTCGACCACAGATCGTCGATGGCTGGATCAAGGACACGTCAAACGACACAAAGCAGCTATTGAACAACTTGCTCTTTCCTACGACACTGGCAGTACTCACGGACGAGGATGTCGTGCAGTACAAAGCGCATTACCATGAGACCTTTGACGAAGACGTTGCCACTCCTGTCGAGTACGAAACGGAAAACGGCGACCTCATCGACTTGTGGATCGAGCTCGTCGAGGATTATACTTCCCGGGCCCTTACAGTGGCTTCCGACCGGCCTCTTGCCATCTCGGGGCTTGCTTCTCGAGTGGCGCCGCTTCTGCAGCATGGCTACAAGGCAGGCCACTGGTTGAAGTACATGCCGATGGATCTACTTTGGTATGTGAGCGATGCTAGGGAAGGCTCCGATGTGTATCAAGCCCCATCTTGGTCGTGGACATCCGTCAAGACTCCAATCGTTTTCAACACACGAGGTCGGCGCATGGGTTCGGAAAAACAGTCTCTAAAGATATTGGATGTCAATGTCACCGCCGTGAATGCGATGGCTCCATTTGGAGCTGTGAGATCAGGCCAAATTCGGGCCTCCGGCAAGCTGCTGAAGGTCTCGTGGATAGGCGAACAGTTGGTCGCAGGTCATGGTATTGGCCAAGCACCTCTTTTCTCTGCTTCATCGGAAGATGCCTTCCGTCAGTTCTTCCCTGATGCAGTCGACGTGGATTTTGTGCATGCTTCGAATATCGAAATCCCGACACGCAGCAAAGGACAGTCCAGCGGGCGAGAATTTTGTACAACAGAATCCGAAATCTCAAACCTGTTTCTGCTCGAAGTGGTTTCTTCCGATGCGGCAGACGGCTTGTATCCCGGCGGCTCGATTGGCCTGGTTCTGCTAGAAGTCAAGTCTGTTCATGAGCATCGAAGCTTCCTTCGGATCGGCCTTTTTGATTTCTCGAAAATTGATGAGGATCCAGACTTTAGCCCCATCATCACAAACCAGAGGACAGCTTTTGATGGGTGCGAATTCAGGGAGTTCGTGATTGAGTAACTGTCGTGGGGTTTTGGACACAACAGAACGTAGCGGACCGCCAACTCGGCGTTGGCCGTAGAAATAGATAGCCCAGAAAATGTGTTGTGTCGCGAGACGATCACGGATTCGTCTGAGACGTGCGAACACTTGCGACAGTACAATCATGATTTAGGACTGAAGGGTAATGTTTAGAGTCTACTGACCGTGAATCCATGGGCATTAGCTAGAAAGCTCGCCGCACCCAGCCCTGCCTGGCCCTACCGAACTCATTCACAGGATCGAGCTCAAAACAAGAGTTTTAGTGCGTGGGAACCCCTGGCTAGCAAAGCTAGATGCCGCCACCGCGACTTTAGCTCTGGAGCGGCTGTCAGCTGGAGGAGGAAAGGGCCTAGGTAGGCGGAAATCGCCTGCGTTCTAGTGGAAGAGGTGCACGCAGATTTGTGTTTGGTGCATCGGTCGTCACGACTATTGAAAATGGGTATTGCAGGAAATACGGAAAGCGGTCGAAGACAAGAAAGACTGGAAGTCAAGCCGATTTGTTGGCCATTGGAACAACTTTCTGCCAAGAAATCCGGGGGAGCAGAGTAGAATCGCGCCCCTTTAAGCTTTTAATTAGACGAGATGAGCCATTCTTGTCCGTTCCTACCCTTGTTGCCAAGCGAGCTCTTAGGCCGGGACTATAAACGTGCCGGATCAGTGACAGGAAATAAACATGCTCCTAGTTGTAAATCCAAATGGTACACTTACATCTATATAATGTTCTACCAGGACCATGGCCAGTGAAAACGAGCGCCAAGACTCTGAACTCTGTTAACCTTGTATTCCATCGAAACCATGAAGTTCTTGCTCACCTTGGCAGTGGCGGCGGCGGTGGCGGCCGACGTTGAGGCTATAGTCATTCCCGACACAGCATCAACAAGCTTGTCTACCACCAAGCGAAGAGGATGTGGACGTCGGCCTCACACTTACAGCGCCTCTCCGGCGTACAGTGATGTACCAACTGCATATGCCCAGTCCACGGTCAGTAGCTTTTTTGAGTTCACGTCGAGCTCTCTCATCGGATCATACACCACTTCGAGTGACATTGCTTCCACGACGATCACAACCACTCAGTCGACAGTTTCACCTTCCAGTGTCACGACTAGCTCGGAATTAAGCACCGAGACGGCTTCCACCGTATCTGAAACCACTGAGTCCATCACTTCGTCAACCGAGTCTGCCACTGAGGCTCCCACGACGGTGTCTTCAACGATCCCTACATCTGCGTTCACTACCGAGTCTTCATCGAGTGACTCTACTATCGAGGCTTCTACAACCGAATCTTCCACGGAGGCTTCCACCATAGTTTCTTCTGTTATGTCTACCACTGAATCGACTACTGAAGCTTCGACAACCTATCAATAACGCAAAGACACCTCGGTAGGTAGGTAGTCATACTGATTCAAAAGTAAAGTGATCATGTCACCGATGAAACCGAAGCCACTTGTGACATCGCCGAGCCTCTTGTAGGTTCCTACCTACTAGAATTCCATGAAATGTCAGCTCAGACTCATGTCTACCCATTACCGTTGATAACACCTTCGATCTAGTGAGCCGCTCTTCGAAGTCAGAAAAGACTTTCTTTTTAACCTTCCCTCCCACGCCCTGCTTTCCCTTTTTCACACTGATTTAAATGAAACCCATAGAGACACACTCAATGTGAGTTTTTGTATGCCCAGCATCAAAAAGGAGTGCTGTTTCTCTCGTCTTAAACGGATGTAGCTTTAGTCCGAAGTAATCTTTTTCGTTTTTCGCGTCGTGGTACTTGCTCCTGATGACTATTCGGGCGAATCGTCTGTGCATCGAACTCGGGAAAATACTTCTGTTTGCCTCTTTTATTAGTTTTCTTGAGTATACGCTATGGATGGTCAGCAAAAGATTTCTAGAAGTGATGAGTAGGCATACATTGCGAGTAATTGAAAACTTTGTAAATAAATCAATTTCTGTGGAGGGGCTTATCCCCTTTGCCCCGGGATACACCTCGATGTTCGATCCGGCTGATATTTTCGCATTATTATCTTGGTATGTGCCATCAATTGACAACCACCAGCTATCATGTCCGTCTCCACTGATCAGAGAAGTTGCATTTGAACTCGGGGTGGGCATTTGACTAGTAGCGCTACGTTGGATAACAGGTTTCTGTCTCTTCGGAGACGCATGCTTTTCTCTTGTGGAATTTGCATCCGTTTCATCAAGATGTCGTTGCGGGATCTCCATCGAATCGGAGGCTTCCGCAGCCTCAGCTTCCTTAATCTCCCGTTCGAGGTGCCTAAAGGCTTTTGCTTGGCCCTCCCCATATATCATTGACATGGAAACATCAAGCAAACCTATCAGACAGTAAGCCTTGTCCTCATCTCTGGATGTTTCTCGTTGTTCAGCCCAAGACATGCGCGTCTTTCTGTCATAGTTGGAGAGTGAGCCTTCTAGGAACACGTCCTTTGGGACCCCGGTGATATCGTGGAGGAGATTGCTCAGAGAGTTTTTATCTCCAAGCTTCTGGCCATTCGACGAAAAGAACTTGACGACTGCTGGCGCGATAAGTCCTTGAAGTGTCCACCCTCGGGTAAACCATCGGGCGGCGCAGAACTCCAATTTCCAGTTTGAACTTATGAAACCGCCTTGCTCGTTGCAGCTAACGTCAGCCATGTGAACATAACAAACCTTGGCTTTCTGGTACCAGCGAAACATGCAGTTTATCGCCTCTTGGAGTTCGGTAGGGTTGTCTTTGTCGATGCAGCAGGTGTCGATCCAGAAGTAACCGAATCCATCGTGCTTTGCCTGCTCCGCACAGAACAAAATTTTATCATAGCCTGGCTTTTCTTTATATTTCTCTTGCAAGATATCTTTGTAATCGACCTCCTCGCTATGGTTTGGGCTCCATGTGTGTGAAAGTACGGCGTACGGAGGCATATCAGCCTCATTGATATAGTTCGTGGTGAGAGTCAACCGACCATGGTCGTGTCGCTGAAGTAATCGCATTGTCGCGGATATCGGGCCCCTTGTGAACGTTGATTCCAGGACGTTTTGCTTGTTTAAATGAGGTTGTATCTCTTGTTCAAGTAAATAGGAATGGATAAGAAAGCAGTTGGAAGCTTGGTGTCAAAACAGTGACGAGGACTTTCCATGAATGTCAATCGAGGTGGAAAAGCTCACGGCGTGCAACTTGGACGAACTGAGAAATGATATATGGTAAGAATGGACGGCTTCGCTACGGCAAGTGTCGCCCAAAATAGAAATATCCAAATTACCATGACATTTTAGCAGATGCTAATTGGCTGGGCATTACATATTGCAGCTCGCTCATGCGCGGTCATAATGCTTGCTTATACGAAATTCGCAGCACTCCTGTGCGCGACAGAACTGTCCAATAGTCAGCGTGAGGACACTTGTTTACTTACTTGTTCGTGTTTTTCGTACAGTAATAATAGAAAAGTTTCCCAAGGAGTCTTGGAGCAAATTTTCATCCCATCTCAGAATAGAAACACCATTTATGCACGATTTCAGCTTGTAGTTACACCACTTTGCAAATCCCAGGGCGGAGACCCTATGGGCAAATCGTTTACCGGGTTCCGTGAGAAAGGAAAGGATTTGCGATCTTGCATATTTCTCATCATCAGAGAAGCCTTCCCCCCTCCAGCTTCCAAGTTTTCCTACAATAACAACATTGGATCTTTCCGGGCCGAGGATTCACAATGTCAAAGCCTTCTCCACACCCGCTGTTGCTGAATACTCCGGGCATATAGCAATGCAGTGTGTAGTATTGCTGTCCATTGTACTTCTCGCGCCTCTGCTTGAGCTGGGCCGTCATGAGTGCCTGCTGACGATTGAGGGGTGGATTGTCCGATCTCGACTTGACCGTGTTCGGTCCATCGCGGCCGCCTCCTGCTTCTCGTCGTCGTGGATGCTCGTCATAGCCACCGTGCCCGTAGCCGCCCCTTTCTCTTGGAGGTTCGTAGAGCTCTCTCGCACTTGTAGCCCGGGCGAAGCGCTTTCTTTCTCTCGCCTGCTGTTCGAGCTCCTCCCGCTGTCTCGCGGCAGCCATCCGAAAACTGTGCTCTCTTTCCCTGTCCCTTTCTGCGACGAAAAGCTTGGTCTGTTCGAGCTCTCTCTGGGTGTCCATGAGGATCTCACGGTCTCTCGCAGCAGAAGCGCGGACCTCACGCTCGTACCTTTCGCACTCTTGAGTTGCCTCTTGCCACTGGCGCTCGCGACTCTTATCTCGGCTCTCTGCGAGTTTCGCTTGATCCTCATACTGCTGCTCCAATTGGGAAAAGGTTCTCTCATAATGGGCCTGAAGCGAAGCCCGCAATCTTTCGTTCTCTAGGTAGTGATGAATTAGTATACGCATGATGAGGCAGTATCGGCTGCACCTACCTTGCGCCATTTTTGAGCCCATCTCCTCTGTCAAGGCTTTCAGTTCTTCTTTGTGTTTCTTTTGCGTCATCACGATATCCTCGTTGATAGCACCACCCGCGTCGGTCTGGATCAGCGTCTTGCCCTCGGAAACAATCTCGTTTTGTAGCTTGATGGCGGTTGGCTCGTTGTCCATCAGACTGCGTATCGCAGCTTGGGCAGAATTGATCCCGTCATCGTGTCGCCTAGCGGAAGCTCCGATGGCCAGGGTGGCGCTCCAGAAATCATTGTGCCTGATGAGCTCCGCCTCTCTTGCCGAGCCCTCCTGTTCGGTGACCTTGTCCCACATGGTAGTCATCAGACACACTTTGGACATGTGTTCCGTGCCACAAAGCTTGCGGACCATTGTGAGATTTTTGATCGAGGAATTTGTCATTCTAACGTCTGATTTTCGGTGGAGGTAGATGATTCCGGAAAGCAACGTCTTTTCCTACGAAGAGGTCAGCAACAAAACCAGTTCGAGGAGCTGCTCCGTTGTTTTGATAACTTACTTTGTAGGAACGCTCGAGCCAATCTGCGATGAGCTGGAGTATCTCAGTGTCGCTCCTTTTGGAGTCGTCGAACCCAGGGGTGTCCACAATTGTAACGTCGCGGCCATCGAGTTTGAAGTCAACCGTTTCGATTTCCTGCGTGCCTATTGTATGTTAGCTGTGATATGAAGGTCAAAATTCGAACGTGGACACATACAGGACTCAAGTTCATGTCCGATCCTGAAATGGTTCGCCGCTTCGCCAGCCAGTGTTTTGATGAAGGATGTCTTGCCGGTTCCTGTCATTCCAAACACAGCAATCAGTATCTTTTTGGAAGAACCATCGATAGGGGTTCTGGCAGGCATCTTTGGCGCTGTATTGGCTCGCGCATGGTGAGATCTATCCCCCGCCGGAGCGGTATTGACGGGCTCCCGAGGTATGGAAGCTCTGCTGGCGGGCACGCTCTGCTGACTTGAGATTGAGTCGGTTTGGACCGGTTGACGAGCAAACGATGGAGGTCTTGAGGTGGTGCTCTGAGAAATATTAAAGCCACTAGAAGAGCCAGCTGAGGTCTGATATCTCTGTGCCGGCTCTCGCATGGCCCATTCTGGAAAGGACTGCTGGAGAGCATGTGCAGGAGGTCCTGTGGTTGACTGCGATGATGATTGACCCCCTGTGCTTCCATAGTCTGTTTCAGTTGGGAATTGTCCTGGCATTTGCTGTCTGCTGGTGTTCGTCGCGGCTGGACCCGGCTGTCGTGGAGGCTCGTGACCCGGGAAACCTCTCGACGGGAATGTCGAATCGGATCCGGGGTCCGAGTCTTCATAGGAGATGTCTGAGTCATCTGTCAGGTCATCGTAATCATCATAAAAACCTTCAGTATTAGACCCTTCGAAATATGATTGCCTGTAAGCTGGCGACTGGTTGCTTGCTGAGGAGCTCCCGGAGAAGAAGGCGCGCATCTTGCTTCAGTTGTAATGATCTCACCGAGGCGATTGCAGTCGAGAACGGACAGAAGAACGTCGCTTTTTGGGGCTTGTGTAGAATTTGTGCATCACTGTCTGCCCACGTATCTAGCTAGATATTCAGAATGCGACCGTAGCCTTATGGATGGTCACATTTCGAGGATTGGGGCCACATGTATGATGCTCCCCAGTGGTGCAGGCGATAATACTACCTAGGCAGATAACCAGGCTGAGCTCTGGCTATTCTGGACCTATCACAACCGGACACTGAGTATTTAACAGTCATGCACCGGGGCGCTTGCATATGGGGGCCAAATATACCATGCTCATGCGGGCCAAAATACCCTGATTTCCCAATGTAGATAGCTCGCGTATGCTAGATTCTCCGTCATATCCGGGGCAATCACCTTTATCATGTTACTTTACGCATGGCTTGATCCTTCGAGCTCAAGCGGCGCAGCTATAATGGCTGCCTTGGGCGTGCAACAGAAGATTGGGCATTTTGCAACACTTCAGCACCAAAAAGTCTAGGCGCTCACATGTCCAATAAGGCGAAGCATTTAAAAAATCACAATCGCGGTTCAAGCGGTGGTCCCGATAAAAACCTTTGATATATGCCAAAACTTTTGCTAATCCGCAGTATTCGAGGGTGTGTGGAAATGTCCAATGCCATTAAGTAAGATACTCTTCTGGGGTATATGTTACGATTCTCTGACTGCACCTAGGCCAAATGACATCGTCATCGCGGTTGTCGGACTTACCGGGTCCGGAAAGAGCACGTTTATCTCCCAATGTACCGACCAGAACGTGGAAATAGGTCACGACTTGGACGCTTGTGAGTTGTATTTCATCTTCAATTTTCAGAAGTGATCCGCTGGCTGAAAAATGGACAGGCACAAGGCTCGTGGAGCCGTTCACTTTTCAACGCAATGGACACACGGTTCATATCATCGACACCCCTGGTTTTGATGGAAGCACCACTTCGGACGTTCTCTTACTCGAGGATATTTCGGCATGCCTGAACCAGGCATATGTTCATCGCGTCCAAGTGAGCGGCATCATCTACCTACACGCCATAAATAGCCCCCGCGCACCAGAGTCTGCCAAAAGGGCTCTCCGTATCGTGAAGAAGATCTGCGGGGAAGAAGCGTATCCCATTATTTTGCTCGGATCGTCCATGTGGGAAAAGGAAATAGACTTGAACCTGGCAAGGGCACGAGAGGAAGAGTCGATAGAGAATCACGAGCTTTGGGGTGATTTGATTGCTGCTGGAAGCAAGTCCTTCAAGTTTTTCAACGACCAAAGGTCTGCTTTGGAAGCATGCGACTACATTATCCATCAGGGAAAGAAGAAAACGCTTGCGCTGCAGACCCAAATGGTTGACGAGCACAAGTCTTTGGATAAAACGGACGCAGGGATTGAGATGCTGGGCGTGGTTGCAGACCTCCAAGCCCTTTGCACCTCGAACCCCGCCGCGGCGAGGAAGGAGGCCAGAAGAGCAGCCAGGTCCCAAAACAGAGAGCTCGCTTCTTCTCTCAATAGATCCAGAGAAGGACTAGAGATACAGTTGTATAATAGTGAGAGAGCTTTAGAGTCGATGCACGGAAATGCAGAGGCATTGCATGCTAGGAGCGAGGCTGCGCTGAAGGCAGAACTGGAAAGGCTGCAGAGAAATAGAGAGCAGAATGAGCAGCAGCGGAGAGCGGTGACATCGGAGGCACATAGGCTGGAGGGTCGATTGAGAGGTTTGGGGATGGGAATCAACGGCGTCGAGTCTGCCTCGTCTCGGACTATGACATCTGGTGGAAACCCACAGAACCCCGACGAGGCCGCGAGCCTCTTGGGAAAGTACAATGATTGCAAGAGAGAGTTGGATCTTTGCAAAAAACGACAGGATCTTAACAAGCATCAAATAGATACCTGCCTGAACAGGATCGGAGTCGGAGCTACGGTTCTGGGTGCCGCATTCCAGGTCGCAGCGATGGGAATCACTGTCGCGGCTTGTAATATTATGTAGTCTCTGACTTTCTAAAAGGCGTTGGCTATTTATCAAGGTTGAGAGTGAGTCAGAGGGGTGAGAATCAGTATAATAAAGAGAATAGCTGAAGCCTGAAGAGAATAATATGAATCTACAAGCCGGAAATCGGAGAAATAATCCAGCGGAGGTAGCCAAGGCCTGGGCTTTACCTAACCTCATCTTACATGGATCCATGGGTACTCCATCAGCTTCACTAGTGCCTTCAGGTTCACATAACCACTTGTTCCCGTACTTCATCGTTTCAAAATGAGCCACGACATTCCGGCAGAGATCTTGCATTTTATATTTGAGAGTTTGGTGGGAGAGGGCGTGGCTCTCGCTCGCGTCGGTCTCGTTGCCCGCTCATGGCGCATACTCTCCCTCCCTTTCTTGCTCAGAGATGTCGATCTCAGCAGCCATAACAACGGCCGGGTTCCCGAGTATGAGACGCCGGAGCTGCCTCTATTCCGCGCAGTTGCCATGGCCGACTACTCTGACGAGTTCCGCCCTCGCAGCTTGGTACCGCGCCAACGCGCCTTTCTTCGCCTCATGACGGATCGCCCCGAACTCGCCACTCTGGTCAAGGCCTTTACATGGACTCTTGTGTGGATGGACTTTGATGAGGAGGGCCCCACGGATATCGACCTTAAGACCTGGAATGTTTTCAGTCGCATGCAGAATGTCACCCGGCTGGACCTCGCGTCGTTACATAGCATCGCCGACCAACCGTACATCCGTCAAAACCCTGCCAGGCTGTTTCCTGCCGTTACTCACCTCCGCCTCGTCGGTTGGATGCACCGTGGACTCGTTAAGGCCATAGTGACCTCGCTCGATGCGAGCAAACTTAGTTGTCTCGAGCTGGATCACTTGCAAGACGAAGGTGCTCTGCACAGCGGCCAGCCAATACCACAGGACTGGATCGTGAGCCAACATTACGACCGGGGTGACCCGTATAACGATGAGGGAATCACCAAAGAGCTATGGGCGGACCAAGAGCGAGGAGCCGCGGCCATTTTCCCCGGGCCCATGTGGTTCCCTCTACGTTTTCTTCGCCAATTCTGTTTGGGTTCGATGAAGCATCTTCAACTCAGACTCGGCCGTCTCTCAAACACCTATGACCAGCGCAACGACATCACTATTTTCCAGGAGACGGCAAAATTCATTCGAAGGTAAGCAGGCAGTCGAAACAGCGTTGCTCGTGCGTGGGAAGAGCGAGAGTTGTCTAGAACTGATGTGCATCGCTGACGCATTCGCAGCGCCAGAGACACTCTGGAGACTATCTCTATAGGACTAGGGGAACATCCTACCCTTCACTGCAAAGACGAAGATCTGCGTAAAACTTGTGGGACGTCTCGAATGATGCTCAAGCAGGTCTACCGACCGGCAGGCTTTGACATGACTTCAGCCTTCCTCCACAGTTTTCTTCCGGCATTGACCGAGGAGCGATTCCCACATCTCACACGAGTCGATCTAGAGGGTTTCCGCATCATACGGAGTGGCACTTCGCGACTGGTCCGGCCCCCAAACCCTGATCTGACGTGGCAATACATCCGTGACTGTCCCTTTGTTGACGAAGAATTCACCAAAACGGCGAATGTCGACTATCGTGAGCCGTTCTCTGGTTACGATTACAAACTCCACGACATGGACGGGGAAGAGCACGAACAGATACGAGAAATCCTAGAAAAAAGTTGAGACATATCTTCTTTCGTAATGAATCGCCAATCATGGCTGGTGTAAGATTGCGCGCAATCATGTAGCCAGCAAAGCTTTGAGGAACAAATGAAAATGAGCTTTGTTATATCAAGATACCAGGTACCTAGCAGTAGGTACAAGTTACGTCCCTAGCTCTTTTCCCACAGGAAGAGTTGGGGGTTTCCCAATATTGTTACCTTTTTCTCGCCCTGGCACTTGGCAAAGCTTGTATCTTTCTCTTCATCTCACTTCAGTATGAATGCCGGCATTGTGTCAATGAAGGAACCACCTCCCTGATTGTGTTATCAGGACCGAGTCAAGCTATTCAGACCCCGAGACCACACAGCGCTATGAAGTCACAGGCTTCACTGCCGGAGTGGTGCTGTACCCCCATTCCCCACAAGCAATCTGTTTGGCGACAGCGACGAACCGTTCCCCAGCCTTCAAGCGGGAAGACCACATTGACTTTTGTGTTCGTGACTTGATGGATCATCCGATCAACAGGAGACGTTGCATTTCTGCATGGACTGAACTTAGGACTGACAACATAGTGTACCGCAAGCTTGGAAGACTGAATCTTTTTTAATAGGGCCACCGATTTATCAGTAAACCTGCGAACCCAGGGCCGAGATATATCCTGGTTAGACCTGCAGCTTCGAGGCGCAGCCGACAGGCGAGCCAACCAGGTGCGACGATGAAAAGAATTTATAGAAACAGCCCCCAAAAATATACGCAATGTCTAGGTATGTATGCGCTGTAATCCAGGAACAGTATCTTTTGTAACCGTAGTCGTGATCTATCCCCGTGGGCTGAACCGACGCCATTCAGGATGCGGATTGCTCGAATTGAAATAAGAAGCCCCCTCTAAGGAGGCAACGTCGCTACTGGATTTTCCTCAATCGCCAATCGACTTAAGCACAGCACTTCAAGCTTTGAAGCCTTTACTCGTTATGAGAAAGCATCATCATGTCACCTCTCGACCCAATGGATTGTCCCCGAATTGGGCGTTTCGGATTCGAGAAGGAAGATCAATTGGGCCCCACGGCCCGCAACCTACTCGACTTAGAATCGTTGGAGTCGCAGACTGGCAGCACAAGCTCTGTAACGACAAAAGATGCACCAGCTCAAGGGGAACAAGGCCAGGAACAACCCAAGACTCTGACCAGAGGTCCGTTCCAGCAACTGTTCAGGCTTTTCGCGGTGCACCTTCCGGCACTGGTCATCAGCTTCACTCTTCTATGGCAGAACTCTGCGCTGCATTTCTGGTTTGACTTTGAAAAGACTATCCGGATCAACGGGCGCGAATTCGGCACCAATGACATACTTCATATGCTACAGATAGCAGCAAAGCTATACGAGCTGTTGGTCTTGCTATCGCTGTCGAACATCGCCCTCGACTTGTATCGGATGAAGTTGATGGGCAGCGGTCTCCCATTGGGTCTGGTCACGTCGGGCTATAGGATCGGCGACTTGTCTTATCTCAAGCATTCGGGCTTGCTTTCAGCTTTCCGCAGTCGCGCTGCCGCTTTTGCAGTCTTTATCGCTCTTGCATCTCTGCTGTCCATCGCGATGGGTCCAGCCTCAGCTATCTTATTGATACCTAGCACCGGCTGGTGGGGATTCCATGGCCCTACAAACACTTTGTCGCTGGCCATTGGTATAGAACCTTATGAGGAGATCGACTCTTGGCCCAGCCGCCTCGACGTGGACTGGCTCAACAAAACTGGATTGCTCTACCACTGTCAGCGGTCGAGAATGGCTGGATGGCCAACATGTCCGTCTGATGGATTCGACACATTCAACGTGTGGTTAAGTGGCTGGTCTTCAAATCGACTCCTTCCAAATATCAGTATGGCATCACATTCGGCCTCGACAGAAATACGGAGATGGATAAGCATCAGTAAATCTGCAACCAACCCCGAGCAGGCCACTTTAGCGACTACGGCTTCCGATACTGCGCTGGGAGTCACCGGTTACTTCATTGATTATCTGGATATGTACTACTCGCAAGCCACCGACTTGCTCAAGGACTTTCGGGTCAGTATCGACCCGTCAAATGAATTGTACCAACCATTGGTGAGTAATGCTTTGGACCCTGGTCGATGAGCATTCCTTTATCACAATTGACTTCATGGCTAAGAAACTACATCCAGGTTCAATCCAAGTGTCAGCTATGGGATTGGGATCAAGCTCGAGAGGCACTCCACCGCAATGATAGCAGCGGGCTTCCACACTGGTCACTCGATGGCACGGATTGTTTGGGCAATCCAGCATGCGAGAGCTGGAAGCAGCTTGACCAACTAGATCGCCAGGTAGACGGTCACTATTGGGACTTTGACCCTGGAACGAACATATTTCCTGTTTTCCACTGGATCAACGTAACGGACGGCCCCCTCTCTGCTACGGTCAAGCTGCCCTATGTCATTTACGGACCACCTGACCCGAACACCGGGCTTGTAGAACCCGTGGAACAGCGCTGGTGGATCAGTGTATGTTCTTTCGTACCTCACTGGGTCCCAGCTTCAATCAGCCTTCCAATCCGCCGGACCAACGTGGTTGAGACTGCTGCCGCGTACGCCGAAGACAGCTGGGACTTGGCCATATTCGGCGATTTGAAAGAGAGTGTCATGATCACAATCGAGCACCAATGGGCCGATATGCTCAACATCCCTGTTAATGATACAGCGGCCGCTTACATGGAAGACTCAGATTGGGATGTCGCCCAAGATCCGCCACTCACAATCGGAGCGCTTGACTCCCTCCTAGGACCTGGTATCAGCCTCGACATGGGTGATACAGACTACATGTCTACCGCGTTCCAGCATTGGAACGCCAGTGTCCTGGCTGCTGGTATCGAAAAAATCCTGAGCCTCGTCCTTGTGAATGGCCTCTCCCTAGCGACGTCTCAGACAGCCGACCCTTACGTCGTCATACAGAAGACTCCGGATCTCCTAGAACTCCTCTATACCTCCGGAGTAAGTTCCACGGGTTACGATCTCACCCGACTTGAGAGGGGTAACGGCAGCTGTGCGGTAATTTCATCTTCTCAGGAGGTGTGGGCCCACTGCTTGTCCGGGTACGATGACTTTGATCAAATCCTCGAGGAATTCGCAGCACACACGTCTTGGACCTTTACAGTCGATCAGTTTGGATATGGGGCAGGCATTGCATCGCCAACCTTGACCTTTGCTCTGTCCATGGTGTACACCTATCTCATTGTGGTCTTTTCTTATTTCTTGGGTCTGTCGGTCTATTGTAAGATCATCCCCCGGCTTACTAGATTTGGTGAGCCACGAGAGTCTCCGATGCGGGTGGCGGCCTGGGACGATTTGCAAGATATCGTGGCCTTGTCGTGGAAGTCGAGATGTCCCGACGAGCTACACAACACTGGGGCAGGTGTCAACTCGTTCTCCAAGGTATGGAAGCGATGTGCCATGGTTCGCGTGACGTCAGGAAGCAATCTGGAGCTGGTGATCAATGAACCTGGTGAAATGGAACGGGCAAGAAAGGGTGTGTACTACTCATGACCTGAATGAAGGAGAGGTAACAAGTTCCGATGTGCGTGATACACCACCAGTATAGCACCGAATACTTTGCTCGGTAAATTGCGTCTGAAAATGGGAACCTCTGCAGAGTGCCACCGCAGATCTATGACGGATTCGGGGCGAGAGCTATCCAACCCAAAGAGAAACAGAAATAAGCAATCCCCAAGATTCCCATGCCAATCACAGTCGTGTATAGATCTGAAAGCCAGTAGAAAGATAAAGAGAAGGACGAAAAGAGAAGCCAAAGAATGGGTCTTATGACGTAAACAACCCATTTGTACATTAGCCCCGGTCGCTTCATAGGCCAACACAGGATGAATAGTACGTGGCAGAACGGTGCGACTACCAGAAGCCAAATCGACAGATCTAACGCAGCCTCTACCGGACCTCGACCTCCGAAGTCAGGAAAGAAAACATAAAGTGTAACAAAAAAGACCCAGCAGCAGAGCTGGAGGAGCAGAGGCTTGAACCATGAGAGATCCTCAAAATGATCCAAGCACGGTCTGTAAGACGATTCGTAATCTACAAATGTTTTCAGAGGGACGATGCTGAGGGTTGACAAAGACGAATTCTCCACAAGTTGCAGGCGAGTATGTTCCTCGCGTTGGTCAGCGCTCTCAGGCAATGGTTGTGACCAGTCAAAATAGGGTAATCTTGTTGTATTTCCAGCACCGATGAGGTCTACAATGAGAGTAAATGTCAATTATTTCCTAATAAAGCAAGGGTTGTTATGCTCACCTTGGCCATTTATCGGGATGGTCACTATATGCGACACCGGATCAACTGACGCTTGCTGCGAATCTGGAAACACTAGCTTTAGCAATGATATACGAAAAAGGTCGTGGTCTCAAATTTTAGATACCTGAAGTGAGTATTAACCGAAGGTCGTCGAATCGGTCTGCCAGAATCAAGAGTGGCGCGAATAGCATGACGATTGGTATAACTTGTCCAAAGGACCAGTCGTCTTCTCCAGGACCACTCGAACGTAGAGAAAAAAGACTCAAAGTACCCCATGCTGCCGCAACCAGCAACGCAAAGATCTGAATAAAGAAAAGGTTTCAACACGTGGGCTTGATTTTCTCTTCAGCCATTGCTGGTAAAAGGTGTGCACTAACCTCGGCGGCGAACGATGAGTATAGTATAAGGTATATGTTGATTGTAGTAAGGACCGCGACGTAAGGCTGGACAAGAAGCATATGCCTAAGCAAATCTAGGCGCAACGACCCTCGTCCGTAAGGAGTGTAAACGAGCCGGACACATGCTTTTGCAGGTTTGATGAGATATCCTCTTAACTTTGTCGCCCTAGAAGAAGTGGATTCATGGAGCTTTGTCCTGCGGATGAGGGCATTGTGCGCTGTGAGAAGACAGGACAATATCAAATCACTATCCGGGGTCCACGGCAGTTTATAATAGCAGATGGCACATGAATTGATCCCTTGCGGAAGATAGCCGGAGGGCATTGTAGTAGCGATGAGAGTGCCGGCGAGAATGCCCATTAAAATCGATCTAATCAGCCGCTTTCTTGGATTTTGATGGAAGTAGCTGCGCAGACACGTCAAAGCTGCCAGGTGTGTGATTGTTGTAAACCAAGCAAGACGTATGATCATTTTCCAATGGTACACTGATAGACCTTGCTGTAGGGAAAAATATCCGCTGATCAAGATGGAGAACCCGGAAAGGATCTGCAAGTCACTCATAGCCATGACCATCTATTAAAATGATTAATATCGTTGTGGCCGAGATGGGATAAGTAGAAAAGTGGCATGAAATACCAACCTCGTTAAAAATATTATCTAGCTTTTTTGTCTTCTCCGGGCTCCGACCGACAGCTGGCTGTTTTGAGCTGCGGCGAAACCCGTTGGAGGTAAGGCTGTGGAACAACACGTCCACTGGATTTGGCCTTCGAAATGGACGCATCCCAGTTTTCGTCTCAGCCTCGAATGGATCTTTCGAGGGATCATGGCCAAATACATAATATAATAAAAGGAGGAGAATCATGGTCCAAGCTGTACCCAAGAAGCCGGCGACAACCTAAATGGATGTGTTCTTAGTACGTACATAAAACACCATCATTTTAAATAAGTCTGGTCTTGATGCGTACTCCTATTCCTGCGATGTCAGGATCTGCCGTAAGATCGATGTGGCTGATACAGTCAACAGCCTGTTCCATGGTGAATGTACGTTGATCTCTCGATGTGTTGGAGATTTGAATCAAGACAACAAACAATGATTTGAGTCAATCGGCAGGGTAGAATTTACTGCTTCGTTCCTACATATACTTCGTTTTGCACAAGAAAATTGTACGTGGCTACCTCGAATCCTGCTCAAAGATTGTTCCATGCTGCATGGCGTCGATGCGTTGGCAGTGGCTGCTTCCGCGAGTGGTCAGCCACATGCCGAGCAGCAATTCACACAAAACTATTGGGTGCCTTGTTCTTAAAAGTGTCAGAATGTCACTGAAGAGATAAATTCGCTGTAAGCGATCGCATGCGCGGCTCCCCCCCCCCCAAAGCAGTCTACGTTCGCCCAATCTTGTTTCAGCCGGGCAAGGATATTATACCGGGCTGCGGCGCGCTCGCTGCTGACCACCATCACACCATCCCAGCTAAATATGGCGGCTCCGCCGGGAGTTGAGTCCCAACACTTTAGCTTACCTTTGTTCACCGGCGCTCGCGGAATACTTTGATGTCTGCGATGCCTTCCATGTATGCGCTTTCTTTCTTCTTGGTTGTGGCAGCGCGTCATGTCATACATGATATTATCCGAGTCCCGACGTTGATGTCTGAGCGCTCGATCGCCTGAACATGATTTTAGACATCAAAGACCCTCTGCAGGCTCTTTCGGAGTAAACACCAGAGCCACTTGTTTCTTTTTTCTTTTTTTTCAAACCACGGGAAGCTCCCAGCAATGACGGCGGGCGGTGCTCAGCTCGAACAGGATGAAAGCATGTTCTCAGATACGTGGCCCGGGAATAGACCTTCTAACTCTACAATGTAAAACAAGGGCCTGGGCGTCACTGCAGCGTGGCCAAAATTAGCCACCTACAAACCGCGACAGATTCTAGCGAGTATTGCCCTCCGCCCCCGACCAATAAGAGGCCTGCTATAAGGCTGTGCGGTATTTGGGCTGGTGTTTGAGGTAGTTATACCGTCCTGAGCTCAATCCATTGATGGAAGAAGGATCAGCTTATAAGAGGAAATCAAAAGATATTCGCGCCGAGATGCCTTTACGAAAGCCACGTTGCTATTGCTGTTTTATTGATTGGAACAGCATCTGTCTAGCCACAATCTTGCTCTTTCTTTTAGTGGCACGCTGAAAACTTGCCCGGGCCTTGGAAACCTACCTTGGTAGTATTCTGCAATCAATTACTCCGTACATCTGCTCATTTGTGTCACAAACTGTTGAGCAATACCCTCACCGTTCAGTGACCCAAATGATGTCTTAATTATGTCAAATCAATGCTTTCGACCTGCCGATTTCTAACGGATACTGCTCTCTATCCATGATCCACAGAGAGTGAGCGAGGACAAACCCCGCAGCTCCTGGTCGTACAGCGCCTCAATGCACCGCGCACGCACTGCTGAGACAGTGGTGTCATCGTGTTGACCAACACCATTCGCGGAAAACACGCTCTCACTTTGGAAACACACACTGAAGGGTATAAAAGACCATTTCTAGGTAGGCATGCTGCGTTCGACCTCTCGACTTTTCAGTCATGCATCGGAACAAATGTTGATCATGGACCTGATTCGGTCGTCATTCTCCTCCATTTTACTTACTGTAATACACTAGCGTCTTGCCAGACTATTTCTGGAGAAGTGAAGAGTACCTACAATCTATCCTTAATGCGATCTTGCTCTTGACTATACTGACTCACTATTAAACCCAGTCAAGCCTGTATTGTGGCACAAAACGGACGAAAGGAGGAGATACACACTACAGGGTGCTGACTTCTCAGCATAAAGCGTGACAGAAACTCTTCGCGATCTCCAAAACATAAGTTTACCAACCCGGGTATCTTCATCTCCTATGCAGATTCATGGCCTGAAGGAGACGGTTCATCTTGGTTCATAGTGCCAATACCGAGTACCTGGTCCAGCATCGCTCTTGTATAACATCTGCCGCAAGCGCACCAATAAATGGTGCTCTATATCACACCAGTGCTCGCCAAGCGTCTGCCAAACCTGCATGCGGACAAAAGTTCGGAGCCTCACTCACCGTCCACCTGAAAAGCGTTTGGAGACTCTCAATCCGGACTGAACGCGGTTTGCAGCGCGTATGACTTGGCGCTCGCATCCATTCCTCATTGGTGCATGACGGCCGGTATACTTCATCCCACGAACCGGTGCTACTTTTCCTCTATGGAATATTATTCACTATTTAGTCCGTGTTTTCGCCTCAAATGCTTGGGATTGCGAATCAACAAACGAGAACTTTAGTGCAATGAATGACCTGAATGCCAAGATGTTCTCGGAGTATATAGAAGGGATTTATCATTCCCGGCAGTTCAGACAAAAATACCGGTTTGATCAGATCTGTTCGCGTTCCTCGCACTCGAGAAAGACAATCAGTTTGACATTCAAGTATGACAAGTCGTCGAGATGAGACTCTCCTCCAGTCATTTCCTGCTGGCTGGGCTTGCAACCCAAAAGGTGCTTGCTCAAGTCAAGGGTTCTCCTACTGGATTCGCGGCAGGGACTACAGGCGGTGGCTCTGCCACACCGCAGTACCCTTCCAGTCTCGCGGAGTAAGTATTGCATCTTAGCATCTTAGGACTGAGCTGATAGAGTTTTGTTCAGATTGGAGACATGGCTCACCGACTCTATTGCCCGAGTCATCATGATCTCCCAGACGTGGGATTACACCAGTTACACGGGAACCACGTCTACGCAGTGTTGCCCCAACACTTGTCAGCCAAATGGCCAGCTGTGGATTATGGACACTTGCGACTACGCGACAAGCGCTTGCACTTATTATAATGCAGCCCGCAGTCCTATCAAGGTCGCTAGCAACAAGAGTCTTGTCGGTGTCGGCAGCAGTGGTGTTATCAAAGGCCGAGGACTGACTATTGGCGGAGGCGCTACGAACGTCATCGTCCAGAACATCTTTTTCACGGTAAGTAACAGAGACGCACACGGTAGAAATGTCATTGCTAATGATTGATTGCACCGAAACAGGGCTTGAACCCTCAATACGTCTGGGGAGGTGACATTATCACACTCGACGGAACTGACAATGTTTGGATTGACCACAACAAGTGTAAGTAGAAGTTTCCTACTTTCATTTGAAATCCGCGAACTGACGCTATTTATAGTTTCCCTCACCGGCCGACAGATGATCGTATCTGGCTGGGGTGTTGGAGGACGCGTGACGATCTCCAACAACGAGTTCGACGGCACCACGTCGTGGTCGGCCACCTGCAACGGCGAGCACTACTGGACGCTGCTTCTGCTCGGCCTCAAGGACTACTACACCTTTGTCGGCAACTACGTCCACGACGTCTCGGGCCGCGCGCCGCACATGGGCACCGACTACGACGCCTCCGAGATCATCTTCCACGGCGTCAACAACTACTTCAAGAACATTGACGGCCATGCCTTCGACATTGACGTCAACACCTGGGTCCTGCTCGAGGGCAACTACTTTGACAATGTCGACACGCCCATCACGTCCGCGTCGCTCACCAGCAGCAACTTGTACTCTGTCGTTACTGTCGACGATGCCAGCGGGTGCACCAGCAGTCTTGGATATATCTGTGAATGGAACCGTCTGTCCGGCTCGGGCAGCTTCCCGTCCTCGACCAGTTCGGCGGCGCTGTCCAAGTTGGCTCCGTACAAGAGTTCTTTGGTCGGTCACTACGGAGTAGCGGACGTGCCGACTACTGTGGTCGCCAACGCTGGTGTCGGAAAGATTTGAAGTGGCACGGGCACATGTAGGGTAACAATTTGAGACTGGTGCAAGTTGTGGCACTTGCGACATTGTGCAGTGAAGTTCGATGAAACGGATCTAAGTTTGCAATATGCAGTACTTTTTCACAGCACAATCAATCACAAAAACCAGTATCGCAGGCGGGCTTATGTTTGAGGGCAATTGAATTTGGTGTAGAAAACGAAATGAGGGGCTCAACGAATGCACAAGCGGATAGCAACACCGGCCAGAGTTAGCCGTATGGCAAGGGTTATGGGTTGTCGAGGTTACATAACATGACCGTGTCCCATGTAATTTGTCAACCAAGTGGCCGGGTCCTGCAGGTATAACGGTCAGTTGCGTGTGGGATAGGGCCTTATAAATGCCGCGAGATCTCCCAAATATTAGACTTTGTTTTTATCTTTTCATACGACGCGTTGATCGTCGAACGCTGTTTTATTTACTGCGTTTCTTCTACGTAACTCTTGAACCAGACTTCCCGTTGTCCTAAGTCGGCTTAACCTGAACCTTAGCTATTGAGTTAGCTGCTCGGGGCCAGCCATGTCACCCCGTCAGCTCCTCGTCTTGGGAGCTTCAAGCCCGACCGGCCAATTGATTGTAAAACGGGCAATTGAAGAGGGGTGGAAGGTTACTACGTATGGTCGACGCACTCTCCCGGATCACGACGCAAATCCAGACATAAACGTAAATGCAAACTTAAAGTCCTAAGGCCGTGACCTGCTGCCGCGACAGACAGTCCTCTCGAAGCTTGATGCGCTGACATGGGAAATGTCTCCAAATAGACCATGGAGGGAGCTCTGGATGATGAGGAGAGCCTGCGCAAGGCCATCACCGGCAAGGACGCAATCATCTCCGTCGTTGGCCCCTCCAAGCCCGGCGCGCCGACAGAGATGTTTGTGCCAGCGTACAAGCTCATTCTATCCATAATGCGGGACGTCGGGGTGAAGCGCATCATCGCGCTCAGCACCTTCAGTGCCGAGGACCCCAGGGACAGGTTCAACCTCCTCCGCTGGGTCCTCGTCACGGCGCTGTGGGCCATGGCGCACAAGGTCTGGAAGACCATTGTCAATATCGCGGCGGTCTTTGACGAGCACGGTCAGGACATCGACTGGACCTTGTTCCGCGTGGGTTTCCTGGCCGATGGACCGCCTCTCAAGGTCGTGGATGGTTATATTGGTGATGGCACGTTGGGCATGTATTTGCGGAGGGCCGATATTGCGGAGTGGACTCTCTCGCAGGCTGCAGCATCGCCTCCGACTTTTGTGAGAGAGAAGCCCGGAATATGTTCTTTGAGGAACTAGCGAGACATTCTTGGGCTGTTCGGAGCATATCCATTCATTGCGACGTCAATGAAAAACTTGAGACCTGCAAACGAATATCTCTATTCACAACCACTTATATGTGCAGCCACCATCGATAGTGAACTTCTGACCGGTGGCAACAGAACAGCGCATGCTGAAAAGATACGCCTCTGCAATTTCCTCCACCTTTCCCACATTCTGAACGAGTTGCTGCGGAGCGAACCTAACTGTGGCCTCCTCGCCGGGCTTCTCGAGCATCGGGGTCCGAATGGCGCCGTGCGAGATATTGTTGACCCGGATCGGGGCTAGATCAACCGCGAGAGCTCTGGTCATTGTCTCGATGGCGCCGCACCAGGTGATGCTCTTGGAGAGTCGGGACCAGCGGCACTATAGAGTCCACCTGTGCGCTGATTTGTCCCAAAGAGTTGTAAAGTCGCACTGCTAAAACAGTCAAGTCTCACTCTAGTTTTCAGCTTCTTACTGTGGAAAGCAAAATTGCCATTCTGAGTCGCCCATGCTTCTCTGGCGCAGGGTTTGATGTGGCTTCCACCTCGGCGATTTTAGTGGCCATTTTGGCGAACTTCCAGGACCCGTCACAGTAGGCCTCGCCCTAACTCAAAGCCCCCAAACGGACGCGCAGTGGGCAGCACTCGCCTAAAGAACCGTGCTACTGAATGAACGTCGGCATATATGGAGGTGATATCTAAATGTATCAGCCAGGAGTATAAGTCAATTTTTGAAATGAATTTCATTGTCTCAATTTAAATTATTGCTGGCTACTTTCTAGTGATGTGGCCACGAATCGCTTAATCTTTTGGTGGTCGACCGCCTGTTGCAGCTTGTATTTCATAGCGGCCAGGGGATCAAGTCTCACTGGGATGGTGCCTCTGTATGGATGGCGTGGGGAAGGAGCGATGCCGACTTATCGCAGCCCCGCAATCGGACGATCATCCAGGCAATCCAGACGAAATTACAGGTAGGTGGGAAGTTAGGAACCTCAACTGTACATCTTCAACTGGTGCTTCCAGTAAATCACCTCTGGACTCGCAACAGGTTCTTGACTGGCCGATTCCAGTCTCTACCCAAAGTTGATCTGGTCGCCGCTACCTACATGACCACATGATGCCGCAGCATCGGCCGAAACTATCGTAGGTTGTCACTTCACTAATCGCCCGGATTAACATGCCGCTGAACCTAGGAGTAGATGCACAAGATGCCAATTCCGCAAAGTAAGCCTCCTTGACGTCGAGTGTTATGACAACGACTCACACGGCATACCCCAAGCTGAAATGCTCGCGATCCGAGCCCTGCTCCAATTGCGCGAACTCCGGCCAGGAATGTGAATATCGCGAGCAGTCCAAACGCCGCCCGATATCGCGGCTCTATGTGACCGGCCTCGAAGATCGAATCGCATGGCTCGAAAATCTGGTCAATAGAATGAAAGTGGCAAATCAAATTGAGCGCGACAGAATACTCGAAAAGATTGATCTCGGCGATCATCTTGAGCCGCACGCCAAACCGGAACTTGATGCAGATGATGAGCCTGGCAGTTTGATTCGTGCATCTCACTTTCTCGTGGAAAACGAAGGATTACTGTCGTACCATGGGCCGACCTCCATCTATCGATTCTTTTCCACATTTTCTCGGCAAGATCGACGCCGCCCCTTTCAATCCCATACAACATCTGATAATGCGATCGATCAGCATACACAGCGAGTCGCTCAAGACTTTGGCATCGATTTGCAGAACGATCTGATTACTACATCACTCCAATATTTCTTCAGATGGCAATATCCGCATTCCATGTTCATCTACCGCGAGGCGTTTCTCCGTGATCACTTTAGCGACCATGGCAACCGCCAATACTGGTCTGGCCCCTTGCTCCTGGCTATGTGCGCCCTTGGTCTTACGATGGCCCCAGAGCAGCAAGAGAGGACCATGAGCGACAAATTCTTCTCAGCCGCGGAGACAATATTGTTGGTTTCCGGAATGGCACACCCGTGCATTACCACAGTCCAGGCTTTCCTGTGTCTAGCCCTGTACGAAATTGGTCGCGGACAACTTTCCGATGGATGGAAATTCTCGGGTGCGTCCTTCTTGAATGCAGAAATCCCGAATCTATATTGACGGTGTTATCACCTAGGCATCGCCTTTCGTATGGCTCAAGACTTGGGAATCCAAGATGATCCAACCCACTGCGACCCCGCCGATCACGATGCCTTGTCTCTGGAAGATTCAGAGATTCGACGCCGTATCTATTGGGGCTGCTACATTTCCGACAAAATTATCAGCATGATGCTTGGGAGACCAGCCTTACTTTCTGATGCAGATGCAGAAGTTGAGGTCACTGAACGTTTGCCGTAAGTTCCACCGGCCCCTGAGCTATGTTGGTCTGCTGACGGAATGGAACATGTAGAGATTTTCCCGGCATGGAAGATTGGTTACCAGCCGGCGAAGCTCAAAATCAGAGCGACGAAGGGCAGGTGCAGAAGCTGGTACCGTCCTTCCAGATGCAGATTCAGCTGGCGAAAATAATGCAGAGGGCACTCGAGGAGCTATGCTCATTGAAAAAGCGTCCTAGCAAAGCTCAGATTGATATCTTGAACTTGGATCTTTGCCGGTGGGAAACTAACCTCGACCAGTCACTCCATTGGAATAAGTGGCAGGTGACCAGCGACAGAATCTGCCCGACGATTGCTGCGCTTCAGTTAGTAGATTTGCTACCTATTCCTTCAACTCGCCTGGCTAGTACCAACGAGCTAACATGTGTTTGTTTAGTATGCTTTTTCACAGCCTGAGAATTGTTTTGACCATTCAAACCTCCAATACTCCATCTATGATGGGAACCACCTGCAATAGCACAGAGATTTGCATGTCATCTGCACGGATCATGATTGCCCTCGTCCGAAAATATCGCAGTCAATGCAGCCTCAGACATGCGCCATTCATATTCGTTTACGGCATAGCAAAAGCACTGCAGGTAGTTGCAATATCTGGAATTCCCGAAGAACAAGCCTACTTGCTTCAAGCGCTAGATGAGTGTTCCACCACGTGGGCATTGGCTGGGCATGTAGCAAAGCACGCCCTGGGACACCATCAGCTGAATGTCGTACAAAGCAAGTGCTGAAACAAGAGGAAAGTGCATTGATGGCAGAAAAAAATGATAAATGTTCGTTTGTAAGTGTGCAGATTTTGGAAAATACGGCTCGTTGTTGATTTGGTCTTGCTGACCCTACACAGGCAATCCCTTCGACACACCTTCCTCAAGTGCCTTGGCCAGACTATTGATGTCGCTGAGAGCGTTGTAAAAACCAAGAGAGACACGTATCCCAAGGCGATACTGGGTCACATATATTCCCTTTTCTCGCAAAAGGTCCATCCACACAGGATCCAAAAGCTTGAGGATGTACAAGTGTGGCGCATGTCCTTTGCGGTCTGATGGTCCAACGATGCTGATGCCAAGCTTGCCGCACTTACTCCTTAGGCAATCACCCAGACCGTACAGATAGTTCTCAAGATCGTCGGGCCCCAATGACTCCAAGTAGAACTTGAGGTATGCCTTGCCCGCCGCCGCTGCCGCCAGACTGATATTGAGGTGATCAAACCTGCTGGCAGTAGGATGATATACAAGCGCATCAGCCGGGACTAGCAGGTCCGCCCTAGTATTCTTGACAGCGCCGTACCCGACAGTTGGAGGCACCGGGTCTAGCTCGGACATGACGGCCGGGTCCACATGCAAGCAAGCAAGACCGGTCGGGCAGTTGAGGCCCTTGTGGAGACTGAAAGCCGCGGCGGACACGCCGAGACCCTCAACATCCAAAGCGGCAAAACCGACCTGCTGCGTCGCATCCAGCAACACGTGAATGCCCTTTGGACGAAAAGCGGCGCAGATGCCGACCACGTCGTTCCGCTGGCCACTGTGGAACATGATGGAACTGAGTCCGATCGCCTTGGTTCTCTCGTCGACCCAGGGCACAAATGTCTCGGCAGTCGCGGCGACTACCTCTCCAGTCCTGTCTGCTTCTGCCATAGTCGGCACCTGACGGACTTCGACACCAATACGACGCAGTGCCATCCATCCATAGACGTGATTCGGGTGTTCAGTGTCGAGTACCACGACGTTATCACCCGCAACAAGGGGGACCGATCTGATGAAGTCGCTAAGTCCCTCCGTCGTATCACGAGTAAAGGCGATATTGGAGGGTTCGGTATTGATGTATCTAGCGACAAGGCCACGCAGCTCCTCGGCGGCAGCTTGCCATTGGGGCTTGGGATGGGGACAGCGCAGCGCTTCATACGAATACGTCGTCAGTGCCTCATGGACGATAAGGTTGGAAGGAGGTGCGTAGGAGGCATTCAGGAAAACGACGTCTGGTTGAGCAACGAGAGGCACCAGGTTTCGGAAAGCTGCAAACTTCTCCGCAAGTTCAACGCCACTTCTCTCTGCTGCAACAGGCAATTTGTTTGTGGTCGACATCTTTCCAGAGTATGTGTCTTCGGTGAGAGCGGGAGCCATGATGGAATGAGAATGATCAACAGTGCAACACTGGACTTGGTGAGTTTGTGAAGTATGCCACACAACTACCTGAGCTTCAATACACTTACTTATACTCGCTACCGTAGGGACGTTCAGCAGTTCGGATGATGTTCCAACGGAATTCACACTCCATGGATATTTCCACATCACCTTTGTGGCTAGGCATAACTGCTGACCATCGAATCATGGCGTCGCCTAGTAGCTCAACCATGGATCTGGAATCTGGATCTACAGAAGCTTCGCGACCTGCTGCAATAACATGCCCCACATTCACACCTTCCGACGATCGATGAATGGATGGACTTGAACCTCCATGGTGCTTAAAATGCGGGTCCGTCTAGCATGACGAGATACGGTTTGTGAGACTATTAAATGTGGGCCTAGAAGGTAGCTGGCGGTTCGTGGAGTCCAACCTCCATGGCGTGTCTATCATGATTGACCATCACAATCTACCTAGTATGCATCACGGTCCATGTCCAGCCAACATTTCCCCGGATTCTACCTAGGCGGACAATCGCGATAAGATCGAACTTCCGACCGCCGGACGGTCACGATACCATGTCGTAGATAACTTATCATTCGCGACTCATCAATACCGCAGTCTCAGATAACAAGCAGGGGACAAATACCACAGGATCTGCCACACATATATGCCGTTGTGCAGAGGTCTGGCTGTTACTTGATCTTACTCACTTTTACACCAGGTAGAACACATCTGACCATCGCTTCTTTGTTCAATCAGCGACTTGTATGTCTTCTAGCGAGATGCAATCCCCTACGAACAGCAATATTAAGCCATCCGGTCGAAAGCCGAGTCAGCTAGAGACAGCGAGCGTGTCGGAAGGCCATGAAATTGCGGATGATGTGCACCTCCGTCGAGAATTCAAGGAGCGCCATGTTTCTATGATCGCCGTGGCTGGAGCGATCGGCACCGGACTCATCATCGGCTCGGGTACGGGTCTGGTCCGCGGCGGCCCGGCAAGTCTGCTCATCGCGTACTGCGTCGTCGGAGCCATCGTATTCTTCATCATGACAGCGCTGGGCGAAATGGCCACGTTTTTGCCAATGGATAAGGGTTTCGCTGGTTATGCCACTCGCTTTGTAGATCCAGCGCTCGGGTGCGTATCTTCCATATGCATATACGATTCGGGACTTGTGACTCGCATGCTGACCATAAAGAATAGCTTTGCGACTGGTTGGAACTATTTTTTCAAGTATGCAATTGTTCTACCGAACAACCTGACAGCAGCGGGAATCATCATTCAGTATTGGAGGCCCGATCTCAATGTCGGCATATTTGTGGCCACTTTCACCGTTGCCATAATTGCAGTCAATGTGAGTACCTAGTTGACGTCGAATTTTTTGTTTTGATCTTTTCGTCCCCAGTACTGACTTGTACCTTTCATAATAGATTCTTCACGTGTCATTCTTCGGAGAGGCAGAGTTCTGGCTATCTGTGGCTAAGCTTCTTGTTCTGGTATTGCTGATCCTCACTTGCTTTACGATATCAATGGGAGGTCAGCCATCTGGACATCGGATCGGATTTGCGTACTGGTCCGATCCCGGCGCCTTTGGCTCCTTTTTGCTCCCGGGAGCTACGGGCCGGTTTCTCGGCTTCTGGGCATGCATGGTGCAGGCCTGCTTCGCGTACACCGGGACCGAAGTCGTGGGCGTGGCGTTTGGCGAAGCTCCGAATCCGAAGAAGACGGTCGCCCGAGCAGCAAAGCAGACTCTCTTCCGTATCACGGCTTTCTACATTCTCGGCGCCTTGGTCCTGGGAATGAGCGTGCCCTACACGAATGATCAGCTGATCGGCGCGACCAAGTCGAGCACCGGAGCCGCTGCCAGCCCCTTCGTCGTGGCCGTGCAGCTCGCCAAGATTCCGGTCTTCCCGCACGTCATCAACGCGTGCCTGCTCATCTTCGTGATCAGTGCAGCCAACAGCGACATCTACATCGGGTCGAGAACCCTGTTCGGGCTCGCCCACGACAAGCAGGCGCCGGGCATTTTCCGTCGCACCTCTGCGAAAGGCGTGCCTTTGTGGGGTGTCGCCATGACGGGCGCATTTACCGTGTTGGCATACATGAATGTGGGAAAGGATTCGTCGACCGTCTTTGGGTACCTCGTAAGCCTCGTTACTGTCTTTGGCACGCTCAACTGGATCAGCTGTCTGGTCAGCTATATCCAATTCACTCGTGGTATGAAGGCGCAGGGGATCTCGAGAGATTTGATGCCGTACCGCGGGCCACTACAGCCGTATGGGAGTTATTTCGCCCTCGTGCTCACTGTATTGATCACCTTCTTCAATGGTACGCATCACATGTCTAACACTCATGGGGGCTGACGAGATGCTGATTTATTCTATCTAGGGTACACGGCTTTCATCCCGTCATTCACAGTTTCGACATTTATCCTATCTTATATTGGGATTATTGTGTACGTTCTGAATGTTGCCTTCTGGAAGTTCTTCAAGAAAACCAAAGCGGTCAGACTTCACGAGATGGACCTTCACACGGGCAGATCTGAGGAATAGTGTTAGCTGTAGGACGGCTTACGAGGTGCATCAAGAGGCGACACATGCGTTGCGCCAAAACAACAATAACCTCGACTGGCAAAAGAATTCCGTAATGGCGGGGCATCCATGGCTATAACACAAAATCTCCCCAAACGACTAAACTACCTGCTAGTTCAACTCGTAAACAACATTCGTGTCTGTTTCTCTGTAGCGATCTCGTGCCAGTTCAGACTCGTTTCCACTGAGCTCTTGTGGTTTTCCCTGCCCCGACATCTCAGCTATTAGTCTTGACTGGCCGGGCAATTCCGCCTTCTCGTACCCTGGTACACTAGGTGTGACTCTTTCTCGATTCTCGGTAGGCCGTCGTCGCCGGCAGAACCAGATTCCTGCCACGACCAGTAGAAGAAAAGCGATGCCGCCGATACATATGCCAGCGATGGCACCGCTAGAAAGACCGGGCTGGGAAGGCGTCGGGAGCGTGGTGCCAGTCGACGAAGCCGAGGTCGCGGACGACGTCGAAGAGCTCAATCCAGTGGCGGAAGATGTCGAGGTTATCGTCGAGTATATAAAAATGTACTCGGCCGTCGACTCCATGAACCCAGGGCCCGTAATGGTCGAGATGCCCGGCGTCACGAGGCCGCCGGACAGCACAGACCCGGAGACGACTGTCGTCGCCGGCGCGGTCCACGACCTGTCGCACATCCAGAAGCCGTAGTTGGACCCCGAGTACGCGTTGCCGTTGGCGAAGATGTTGCCCCAACCGTCGGAGCAGCAGATGGCCGTCGTCACGTCGGCGTTCGAGTACGTCTGGGCGACGGTCTGGCCCGACGGGCACAGCGGGTTGCCGGCCCAGAAGTTGGCGCCCTTGGCGTACGAGTTCGCGGCGGCCGTCCATCCCGGCCCGAAGCACGCGCTGTCTTGCGGGTATACTGCCTGCAGGACGGGGCGGTAGGTGCCGCCGGCCGAGTCGGTTCGTTGGCCGTTGTTGGCCAGGCTGTCTGTGCATGATGATGGGGCGGTGAAGGGTGTCGTAAAGGGAGGGTGTAAGGTCGTCGACATTGTGAATAGAGAGGCATGAATATCGAGCCCGAATAAAGATGCTTGAAAATGGATGCTGAATCACAGGTGGAAACAAGGCAGACAGAGTTGCGGACAGGGAGGGATCAATTGTTTAAATTAGACTACACACCCATTCGAAACATGACCTGATCAGATATACGGTTATCTGCCACGCGACGAAAAGGATTGTAATCATGAACCGGCCTGAACGAGACACACCTCCGAGCAGTAAATGTCGCTTATTGGGGCTGTCAGACTTGGGGGCTAAGAGAGGGTCAGGAAGTAGAGCCTCAATAGCGGCGGAGGTCGCCAAATGTGGAGAGCCACGGCGAAAGAAATTTTCTACAGAGCCTGATGCGACTTGATCGAGCATTACTTCCTTATTTTCGTATGATACGGTAGCTACGGACTCCCACACAGGCAGGGCATCGCCCATACGCTGCGGGAATTTATTCCACGTCGATACCTTGGGGGTGCTTCAGAGTGCAGCCTGGCCGACCGGCTGCTGGGAGGTTTCTCAACTCACCTAGGTACCTATATAGTTGGCCTTGATTATAGGTAGTCATTTGCTTCATTGACGACACAAAGTCCCCAAGAATGAAAGATCGCAAGTATTGAATGGACTATAAGCCGATTATTTGAACGACCGGAGCCAGAATCTCGCAGTGCCGATGAATCCTTCAACCTCACATGAAGAGAAACATGCAGAACCTATCCAGTACCTAGACGCACATGAAGGATGATGACACTGTTGGGTCTCCTCCCGTATAGTGCTGGACCTTGGGATACATGCAGAGGTCCCTTTCAACGCGAACGCCAAGCCCATTCATTCCAGACGCCTTCAGTGTGTCAGGAGCTACATCATTCTCTACCCAGTCGACAATATGGCCCATGGTGGGTGACTGAGACACTCCGCAGTTCTGGCAGTGGTCGACGCCCGGCGCCACGAAGAACCTGTAATAGTCGGCAGCCTCGGGGTCGCGACTCAAAACGCGATCGTAATAGTCCGTGGTTCCATTGAAAGGAATCGCAGCGTCGACCGTCCCGTGCCAAGTGATCATCTTGCCTCCCCTCCGTTTGAAAGCAGACAAATCCGGGTCCGAAGTTCCGATAATGGAGGCGTACTCATTCACCGAGGCGTGGAAAAGTTCGTCCCATTCTTGGTGAGTGATCTTGCTGATGTCGAAGGAAGGATCTTTCTTGACCCAGTATCGAGCCCAGACAGAATTCGATTGAGGTCGGCAAGAACCTTCATCATCGCATTTGATCTGTATTGGACCGATGAGAGGCTGCGTCAATTTTGTTCCTTTGCTATACCCGTACCACTGAAACTCGCCCGTGGAGCTTCGAGGTCCGTCCCAAGCCTTCTGAATTATTTCCGCAGCGGCGGAGGATACCGTCGCCTGTGCGCCATCACACTGGATCTGCTCTCCAACTATGCTCTTTGGGTCAAAGTCACAGAGATCAACTCTGGAGATGATACCATCTTCGAGGCCATCCAGCTTGTCGCACGCCGCAATGACTGCCGCAGTGATGGCATCGAACTCACAGGGTCGGGGATATATACGCATCTGGTCCATGACGAATGTCGGCCAAGGGGACGACCACCAGAACTTGTCCCAGTTGATGGCAGGGAACAGGGCAATGATGCCGTCATAGTCTCCCGGATATCTCTGCGCCAGCATGAGGCCTTGTCGACCGCCCGTCGAGCCGCCAAAGAAATATGAGTATTTCGGAGCACTGCTGTAGAAGACTTCTGCGACGGCTTTGCCGATGGTGGCCGTGTCGTGCAACGCGACCGAGGCAAAGTCCATCAGCAGCGGCCAATTCACATGGCCCGGGCTAGTCAGAGCCCACAAGGGGTCGTTGAGCTCCGGTCCGAGAACGTCTGTCGAGTGACCACCGTCGGTGGTGGCCGTGGCAATCCCCTCCGCCATGATCGGCATCATCATAAACTCGGCCAGCTCGCCTCCGCCAGTGGCAAAGGCGCCCCCGCCGATGCCTGCGAATCTGCCGTTCCAATCGTCCGTGGGAAGCCGGATGTTGACATTGATGACATCGTGCCAGCCTGGGTGAGTATAGGTGACGGTGACATTGCAGAAATGAAGACCCGAGACTGTTCTAGGATCCAGCAGACCTGCTGCAAAGGTTCCGGGGACGTACGTGTAGTTGCGTTGATCCAGTGCTTCGATTGCGAGTATGCTGAGCCCAGTGATGTCGGGGAGGGACAAGCCAGCGGGACTGCACCTGTCAGCATATCCTCCCAGGGGTATCTGAAGACCCCACGGGTTCGCCCAGCCCAGGGGGTTCCAATTGTTTCCGAGCATGTCCCAAGCCATTATGGCAGTATAACCATGCAGAGACTTTTCGATGACTTGTAAGTTTCCCAGTAGCGGCTAAGAATGATTGGTAAAAGCGAGTGAAAAAGCGACTGAAATGAAAGGCACCCCGTGGAGATTATCTTGCGGGACCAAGAACATTTAAACAAAGCAATGTAAGGCTGGCCGCTGCCTGAAGCTGTTGTCTCACCTGCTGTGCATATCGGGAGCCGCGAAATGTGTCGTTCAGTATCATCTACTGGCTAGCGATCTGTGATCATGATTGGCTCATGCAGTCAATCGAAGAGAGCAGCACGCTTACGTCGATCTTCACATTCTATCTTGTTTCGTTAGCGGGAGCTCAATTCTGATTCATAATGACTGGGCAGGTTACCTAGCACACCATCCCCATGAGTATACCTACCAAGCACTTGGATTGGTCATTCTAGTCTTAGCTGTGTTTGTACGGTCGCTCTTTGTTGAACAAACAACTTACTGAAATACAAGCATACCTAGGCTTACACTGAACATGAAAATGGCTTCTCGAGATGCTGAGAACATTTTGTAGGTGGTGACGGGTGCAGGTACTGGGCAGAAGAAGACTTTACAGATTACATTAGTGCCCCGTGGTGGGGACGACCATTATAGCGACAGCCCCGCTACAAATAGTAGCACCGCACTACACAGTATAGCTCCCACAGTGACACGCCGTCGCTAATAATCCCATGAGGTCTTGAATTTTTCTTCATGTTACTCGTTGTTGCTAATCATAACTTCATATTCTCTTTTGCCATCTCCTAGCATCTGCCATGACTGTATAGCTTCCGAAGTTCTACATTGTTCTACAAGGTATCTCAATTGGTGGCTCTGAACACCACCACATCGTCACTTTCTAGGGGCATAGGGAGCACTGGTCCTGTCGGCCACGCCATTGAGGGATAATTTTCGTCCCCAAACAAGTCGTTGATTGTTCCAATCGTCCACCAACAGCCCGTCGGCCTCAAGCTGATGCGATACTCCTTTCCGGGAGTCATGCGCTGTCCTGGAAGCTTCACCGTCCGATCTACTTGCTCTCCAGGTCCCAGAGTAAGAAGCTGCTTTCGTAATAGTTTACCGCCTCCCGGGGCCGGGGATACAAAGCTGGGCGCGTCGCTGACGAGTTCCTTTTGAGTGTCCTGATCGATGATGGAAAAGTTCTTCAGTTCTGGAGCCGTGGCCGTTACGCGCGACCTTGGGTTGATAATCTCGCCACGCGGCAAGAGATGGTGTTGATCGCCGCTCGTCTTCAAGGTAACGGGGCGATCATGCGTATTGGTAATGTTTACTCTGATAGCGGCCGATGGCGTATTGGATCCAGAGCCGTCTCCATCGTCGGCTAAATGGTCCTCTTTCGCCAGAGCCAACTTGATGGTCAAATTTGGGGGCATGGCTATTTCGGATACAACTTGAAATGACCTGGACCAGGATGGCCGGGTCGAGACAAGCTTTGAAGCCTGGGGGTACGCAGAGATATCAAAGTCTCCCCGTGGCGCTGTCGGACTGTTCCAAGCCCACCACTGGACACCAAGGTCGTTTCCTCGCAGTCTCAGCTTGTATCGATGCCCTGCTTGAACGAGTGGGCGCAGGGCTGCGGCTGCTTCAAGCGGCACGCTCTGTATTGGGCGATCTTTTCCTCGGATGTCTGTTGGTAGCTTGATGAACGACTCTGATACCTGACTTGGCAGGTTATTCTGATCGTGGTCTCCTTGTCCCTTGGGTTCGTGGCGGCGGACAGCGATTTGACTGTCTTCGTCGATCAACTCTAGCAGACCTTTGTCCAGTGCCGCCGGGAGATCAAAGACGGAGCCATTGCGGCGAATGACCATTTGCCTCACATCCGACTCGGATGTAACGCTTCTGCGTGTTTGCAGGTATAGCTCAAACGGCACTTTTCCCGACAGATCATAGACTGCCGGGTGATAGTTCCCTTGTAGGTCAATATAAATAGCAACCTCTTTCTTCGTTTCCATGTTGATAATGAGCTGAAATTGCGAGATGGAGATGTTTCCTGGTGTTGACAATATGTGTTCCGGGCTACAAAGGTGAGGATAGTTTTCTACCAGACTGCGCGTGACTCAAGGTGGGCAGTGTCATAATAAATTTCCCAAATCGGACTGACGTGACGTCACCGTCAGGCAGGATCACAAGGCTGCAGGATGCGGCTATAATATGGCCCCAAGGGAATCAGCATATAATCATGCAAATTCAGGCACTGTGCCTCACTTGCCCAAATTCTCCGGACTTTCTCTCCGGCTGGTCCCGTCAGCCGTTTCTGCAACCAAGGTGGGCCAACTAGACTAATCATCCCAGATTTATGACTACAACCAAAGGAATAGTTGCCAAGATCTATTACACAGCCTGATCGAATCCTACTTTATGCCTATACCAGTCGGAGGATTCTTCAGAACAGCTGAGCCTTGAAACAGAACAAGTGGGTCGACATGCATTGCCAGGATTGCCAAGCGTCAGCTTTGGTCTTTATAATTAGACTATATCGAGATCACAGAATGAATTATACAAACAAAATGCCTTGCGATATTGAAGCAAATACAGTTCAAGAACTACGCGTCAGCTAACCACTTCCTTCTACAGCGATTACAATCCGTGATGATGGCTGTATGGTCTGATCCTGACAAAGAGTCTGACTTCGTTCGGCGAGGTCAGCTTCGGTGATAGTTGCAAATGATCATATTTGATGGGTATAGTTGTGTATAAAGGCCTGAGCTGTTTCTCACAAATGGTTTTAGATGAACTATTCGTCTCATCTTCTCTAGTCAATCGTGTCTCCTTGTTCAAGTTATGAAATATTAAAATGCTTCGCTCAGCACTCACCGTCTCGGTTCTTCTAGCCTCTGGCGCTGTGGCGACTCCCACCAAGACAAGAAACGCCCCTTCACATGTCGCCGCCCGCGACACAGAGCCTTCCTCGTATCCCGGAGGAGACGGTGATGCCTGCACCAACGAGTTCCAGTACCTCAACTTTGACGTGAGCGATGACGCCCAGCTCACGCGCGTCAAGGCAATCCACCAGGCCGCCTGCACGGGGCTGCCTCAGCTTCTCGTGCTCGGCTAAGAAAACCTTAGCGACGACGACAAGACCGTCTTTGGCCGCTTCTTCTCCAACGACGACGACACCAACGACGAAGTCGGACAGGTATACTCGGCGCTCGTGGACACAAGCAACGGAGAGTTCACGTCCATCGTGGCCGACATGATCATCGACAACAACGACTTCCAGGCCTACTGCACCGAGAGCGGCGGCGATGGCGGCAGCGATGATGGCGGAGAGAACCTGGGCTACGAGGACACTGATGACGCCGACGGGCTTGAGAAGTTCCATCTCTGCGACACGTCATTCAACGATTTCCCGACTCTGCCTTCTGATAATGAGTGCGGCGAAACGCTCGATCATCCGGATATCAATATGGACAGCTTGTCGCGTCTTTTGCTGCACGAGAGTATGTCATTTCCCAGAGCTGAACCTCAAAGCCGAGCGATACGCTGACTAGTTTTATAGTGCTTCATTACAGCACCGTCGGCGAAGACATATTTGGATCCAGGATCGTGGACGTGCTCAACCAGGACTCGGAGAGGGCGTACTACCCACAGCGGGCGCACGGCCTGGTCGACCCGGACCAGGACGACGACGCCGCGTCCGCCGTCACCAACGCCGACAGCTACGCGTGGCACGCGACCAACTCGTACTTCAAGTACGCTTGCAACAATGTCGAGGAGCCGGGCCCAAACGGCGGCAACTGGAACGACCCTCCGGCTTACACAGCGGGCGAGCCTGGTGATGCATAAGCGTTTGATACGCCTCGGGTGTCTCCAAGTTGAGCTTGTTGATATTTACGAGATATAAAAATACGCCGCTTTCACACTCCATAAGAATTAAATTTTTCGTATTTGTTGTGGATGCCATGCAAGCGTATGAGAAAGACAGTCAAATTCTGCCTATACTAAAATACGTTGCCAACTTGCCGACACACTACCTTTGCACAAAAATGTCTTGATCAAGCAACAAGAACGGAATGTTCTTATTTTCTGTTGAATTTTGAAGCTTATTACATGAATCTCATTCTAACATCAATCGTGGTGCCCCAAAGATGTACTACGCAAAATGTATAAGTATACCTAGGTAGGTAGGTATTCTCACTCAATTTTACACCCGCTCGCCATGGTCCCGTGCGTTATGTCTCCGCCTCAACGAAATCCTCTGTCACCAACGCAAAAGTCTTTTCCGACTTGTGAAGGTTGATGTTCCACTTCACATCTTCAAATCCTGGGCGGGCCTTGATCTCCACCTCGATATCAGTATCTGGCTGCATGACTACAGCAGCAACATTGGTGTTCTGGGTAGTTGGAAGTTTCCATTCCCCTTCGGCCGGCTTCATATCCAATCTGGCAATGAACACGGCGACCACCGCGAGAATTTCATTGGTTGCGAAATGCCGACCTGGACAGAGAGTTTTGCCGCCACCAAAAGCGCGGAAGCAGACATCGCTGGGGCGGTTTTTCTTCTCTTCGGGGAGGAAGCGGCGTGGGTTGAATTCTGCAACATTCGCACCCCAGAGGTTGGCGTCCTGGTGGATGATGCGGCTTGGCATTTGTATCATGGCGCCCTTTTTCAGCAGCCATGGTCCGAGATTGGTATCCTCCATAACCTCGCGAACTGATGTTCCCATAGATGAGTAGCGAAGAACTTCCTGGTATGCCGACAACAATAAGGGGCAGCTCTCCTTGAGAGTGGTAATGTCCAGAGTCTTTACGGTGGAACCGTTTTCAACAGCAGTTGTCGTACAGGCATCAATCTCCCTTCGAATATCTTCGAGAAGGCCTGGTGAACTATGTAGAAGGAGAAGTGTCCAAAATGCTCCGGGGGCTGTGTTGACCAGGACGGCGATTGAGCCCCCAACCTCGTAGCGAGCGATATCTTCCAGAGCAATGTTGTTGTCAATCTGGGCTTGATACCGATTCTGTGCGAGAGCGGACCCCTTCTGCACTCCTCCGGCCTTGTAGTAGGCCTCAAACGCCGCGACAACCTTGGCTCGAGCGGCGATCGGCTTCCGAGCAAAGATTGAAGGAAATATGCCGATAAGAATGGACATGAGACCGCTCTCAAACTCCCTAGAAACGCGAAGTTAGACCTGCAACTGCATTGCGCTTAGGTTTAGTGTTGAAGACGCACCAGAAAGCATCACAAACAGTCTTGTCTTCATATGGGTTCATTGGCCCATACACCGACCTCGTTGTGGCCATTGTGATAGCATCCCTCAACCAAGTATACATTCCAATTTTCCGGGTCTCCTTCCCAGGCGGCAGGAGAAGATCGAGCGACTTTGCAATCTCCTGAATCATGTGACGATTCATGCTGTCCAAGTCACCTCCTGGCTTTAGCGCAGCACGCATTGCTTCATATGACTCCATCGACAGACTGTGGCCAGGCTCATCGCCATTGACATTTATCGCCAGAATAGCCTGCGCCTCCGCACTGGTTCCGCAGACAGCAGATGCGAATTTGGCCTCGATGGGCGGGAATGCAAGAATCTTGTGCTGTTTCTGTACCGTCTGGACAAGCTCGGGCTTGGTCACCACGTACATCTTCTGGCCTGGAAGGGCCAACGTGAAGATGGGCAAGTTTGTCTGTTCACTGGAATTGAATCAGATGAAGCTCTTCAGATCAGCTATGAGATGCGCATACCTGAGCTGCACATAGTAATTGAACTTGCTTCGCGACAGACCGACCATGTGCCCAATGAAAGGAATGGACTGGGGCGCCAGGGGTGGCTCGCGGGGGTCATGGCCGAACATTTTGGAAGCAAAGAGGTATACCACAGCACATGCACCAAGAACACTGAGGCAAATGGTTTGATTTCCAGAGAGGAAAGACATGAGAGCCGAGTTAGGATGATTGGTTTGCTTGATGATGGTGTTAAGACAAACGAGAAGAGGGGATCGCATGTGTTCAGGAATGAATGTAACAGAGATGTTGGTTACAGAACTATTGAGCGGCATGCAGGGTAGGTAGGTAGGAGCAAGGGTATCTCACCAATTAGCAACTATGCCGTTGGTGAACAGTAAGCTGAAAAACGTGCCTAGGAGGTAGATAAGCAGGGGTGCTTCGCGTTGGCATAGGTAGCAGATCCGATTGGCGTACCGTATCTCCGGGACGTCGCATAATTTTCAGTTGAAGTAATACGATGGTACGGTTTAAAAAAATGAGTGTATTAGGCACAGGCTATACCAGCCTAGGAATTTTAGCTATATACAATTGTGTTCCCCATGCGTGCCTCCATTTTCGTGTTATATATACGTTTTACCAAGGAAGCTTCAATAGCTGCAGCCTGCGACTACAGCCCAAAAGACCTTGATATAGCCAACTAGATGTAGAAATATGTACTGAAAATCCTCACTTGGTGTGAAGTGATTGGAAAGTGGACAATAACGAATGACTAATAGGTGGTGAAATCAAACAAAAAAACAAGCCTTACAACTGCCAAAAAAGAACCACCTAGGCCAGAGTACAAGTGTTCTTGCAAGCGCGAGTGCTTGGAGTCGACGTGTTGTACGCAACCTGAATGGACTGAATATCAAGGTAGGCGGATCCGCCAACGGGCATGGTTCCCTCCCACTCTGGGTTGCCCTCCGACCACATGTTGAAGATCAGATAGCTCGGGAGCTGGGGGTACTCGTGCGTCAGCTGGCCGTTCTTCTTGCCGTTCAGGTACCAGGTCGTCTTGGGCTGGGTCCAGTCCAGTCTGTGGTCCTGCCAGTTGGTCCAGCCAGCGCTGTCCGGCGCGGCGATAGTGCCGGTGCCGTCAAAGCCGTGGTTCTCCTCCTCTGGGTGGGTTGTGTAGTGGACGAGGTTGGTGGGATCGCTGGTGAGAATCTCGAGGTCGGACTCGTGCTCCGCCCCGCTGTTGTCCGCCTTGTAAGTGAACGCACCGGCGCAGGCGCCCTTGTCTCCGTGGATGCGGGCCCGGTAGCGGATCGAGGCAGCCGCGTACTGATCGAGCGGCGACTGCGCTTCGACAGTGGACTGGAACTTGCTCGTGCGGTAAGTTCGCAGGGTGAGAAAGGTAGTGCCATCAGTATTGTTCTGGATGTAGGCGTTGCTTTGGGAGTTGATCCTGGTGATGGTGGAGTCGGGAGGGCTGGGAGACTGGTTCCATGTCTGCAAGGAGAAAAAGTTGGTCCAAGCGGCGGAGTTGAAGTATGAGCTCGTCACTCCAGCCTTTTGGTTGGTTTTGGCGTCGGTGATCAGGCCGGGCGCAGGGACAGCGTACTTGCAAAGAGCGCTGAAGTCGAGGGACTGATAGTTGGTGAATAGCAGACCATCTTCCTTGTTCTTCCAGCAATCGCAATTCGCAGCAGACACCGTGGTCTGTGAAAGAGCAAGGGTAGCAAGGGCTAGAGCGTGGAATGGAGATGAGAACATCATTATGAAGTATGTGGCAAGTATTCATGGGATAGTGCAATGGTTATGCGTGTATGTGTGTATATCAGCTTGAGCTCTTGTTGCTTGATTGTGCTGTGAAAGAAAATATGTTATTCACCGGCAGCCTACCGTATTTATACAAATCAATCCTATAGACATCCTCACATCATATCGATCTCCGTTGGTGTTCGATTCTGACTACTCTTCACGCTAAACTGATCTGTTTCTCCAGGATCAAATAAGGTTATTCTCAGCCGCATAAGTGTCGATCCTGTATGTGGAACGGAGGGCTCCATGGTGCAGGCTGGACCCGTCAGTAGGGCTGTTATGGCGGAGGCTAGATCTGTCTCCAGCTTTGTCTGAAAATAGGGTCAAAAGTCTGGCGCCTTGATACTTAGGAGTTCTCCGTGGTTTGACAGGCGCTGCCATTGAGTGGACGCCCACGTGGGAGATTTTAAGCCAAGACATGTGTTACCGCGCAGTCGGTCCAGCCTTGTGGAGAATCAAAACGATCATGTTGTAGATTGAACTCTAATGGAGCTAAGCTTCATCGCCGGCTGTCATGAAACTGTAATCAAAATGGTATGAATCCAGGCCCAGTTGGGCAAATGGTGATATCTATCGTATGGAGATTGCCTTGGCTGGCCGCCTAAAGCCCCCTCAGGCATGCACGTGGTAGCTTGTCTCATAACTCTCTTCAACGGCGCACGAATGCTCAATCAATATCAGAATTCGATGATTGAGTGAATCATCATCAATTGAAGATCTGAGTACCATTTGCCAGCTTTGGGATGGTCGCTGCGAGCATAATGATCTAACATGCCGACGCACAGATTTTTCAAAGCTATGCCACGTCCTTGGAAGCCTATACTGTCCTGTAGACGGTCCAGAAACGTTTCTCTTTCCTGGTTACCTAAAAGTAACCTTCCATCCGTCAAGACAGTAGTCAATTGGATCTTTTGTCTAAGATTCAAGTTTGAGCTCATCCGAAGTATCCTTTAGAGGCGAAAGCCAACGTGGAAAGAAGGCGAAATAGGGCCCATCTCTTGGTGTCTTGGAGCCAAAATAATAGAATGTCGTTGATGGCTGGCAAGGCTGTGCCCATGGCGATAGCGCCACACGCAGTATACTCGGCCTGCCAGTAAAAGACGTACATCAAGACACCAGAAATCAGAGACGTCCCTAATTGGCCTGTTATACGGGCCAAGTCTCGGAGGTGGTGGCGATTCGAGGTGGCAGATTGTACATCTGGAAGACGCTTCGGGTGCCGCAGAGAGGAATCAGAATGGCTCCCAGACAATTGGCGAAGCCAAATATAGCGCGGGAATGTGACGAAGGTTGAAGTTGCGAAACATCATCATGGTATCAATTTAGAGTCTAGATTGCGTAATTTGAACGACAGGGAACGATACAGCAATAACGGTCGTACAACTGCGAGGAACGTTCGTTATGGAAAGATTGGACAGTCAGATTTTAAGATATGAAATTCGAAGAACGTCGAATTGAGTTGCATAGACATAAGAAAATACTTCAATGATGTGTGTTTCTTCCCAATCGTGGCAGTACGTCAATCGCAGAACAAGAATATGTGTAACTTTGTAAGCAAGGGATTGCAAATGAGAAGACCAACATCAGAAAACAGCTAGACCTCAATATACGATCACTCCGTTCCGTCTCCTTCGCGTCGCGATTCGCCTCAGTCAAGGTGTTAGTCAGGGACTTTTCACCTTGCTGACCTTGAAGCCACCGGGAACTCTCGTCTGGAACACTCCATTCGGATCGTACTTTGCTGACGCATCCTTCATCTTCCGAATGTTCTCTGCGCCGTAAACTGCCAACGGATCTTGGGATCCATCGCAGTAATTGAGGTAGCGGAAGTCAACATCCCCGCCCACATCCTTGGCATAGCCCTCGAGCTCTTGGATTGCATCCTGGCAGATCGGAAAAGCCATGTCGTAGAAGCCTGGTGTGCTCCCTTCGACCGCGATAAGGAAGACAACCTGATTTTTCGTCATGAGTCTCATCTCAATATCCGATTACTTTATGATTCAACGTACCGAATCGGCTTCAAGTCGTTCCAGCCCAAGCATGTTGCCCCCGCGAGCGAGGGAATGCTGACCATAGGTTGTAGGAAGCGGCAGCAAAAACATGTGCACCACACAGCCGGGTGCGCGGTTGCTGAGGTAAAAGACTATCTTCTGGTAGATCTGCGATGACTTCTCAAGGATGCGTTTGTCCAGCTTATATACTAAGCTGAACCATACGTTGCTGCATGTCATTTTGGTCAAAATGCTGTGTCTCCTTTGGTTTCTAGGAACAAGTGGGAAGGACAGCTTACTCTCCACGCGAGGCCATAAGAAACCCGGCCACCTTCTTGGCCACGCTTCCATGATTCATAGTGCTGTTGATGCGGTTCGGGATGTCGATGAACTTCTCTAGAGATGGCGAATTCTCCACACCATCAAGCTGTGTCATGATCATGTTGATCGTTGAGATCATGGTCAAGTCCGGAGGCTGGTTTGGATCCCGCGTGACGCCGTTCAGAAAGTCAATGTCACGCTGGGGCACCGATGACCACATGGCTATGATGTGCGCATCTGGTACGACGTGAAGCTGTTTAGTGAAGTCGACAAAGGCATCAATCACAGCATCCTCTGCAGTCATCGGGAGGGTGATGATGCCGTCGTATACATCGTGTGCTGGAAATGTCACCATGTCAAAACGAGTGACGATCCCGAAGTTGTTGGAACCGCCTTTCAGAACCCGAAAGAGATCTGGATTGACGCTCTCGTTCGCATTGGTTACTGTCCCGTCCGCAAGAACGACTTCGTAATTGACGACTTGATCTGATTTGGAGTTGTCACTGATTACGCGTTTGTTTAGGAGTCTTTAGACTGCAGCTTTCTACTTACCGCAGGCGAAGCCGAAGCGGCAGGTATAGTATGTCATTCCTCCTCCAGTCAACAGACCACCCACACCGACAAGGCCCTCCCGGCCTCCAGCCACAATGACACCGTCTGAAAGAGAAAACTGAGTAAGAGACAAGAAGAGTTGATCTTTGCGTGGGGCTACCAAGAACTACTTACGCTTTTCAAGATACGCATACACATCTGCCCACCTTCCCCCAGGCTGTATAGATGCGAGCTTGGTCTCGGGGCTGTACTCGGTCTTGTTCATCAACCCCAAGTCTATGGTGATGCCATCCGTGATATTGTTCGAGCCTGGAAAGCATGTATGACCCCCGCTAGATATCATCAATCTCTGGAAAAGTCTGGATTCGGACTTTTATCATACCTCCGGACTGCGAAATTACAGTTGTCAGTCTGGACCAAAGCGGTGACTGCCTTGGAGACTTCTGCGGTGTTTCGAGGCTGTAAAATAGCCCAGGGGCGAGAACGCGACGTCGCGGACCAGTAAGAGTCAATCCGGGCGCCGTAGTTGTCGTGCTGGCGAGCCGGTGTGTACAAAATATCTTCCAGGCCAGCCGACACTAAACTCTTTACTGCGGCTCGGAACACATTTGATGAAGATTCTGCTTGCGCCGAGTAGGAAAGACCGGACTTGTAGCTGTCAGCGATCGCCTTTGCCCCAGCGAATGACATATTGCCTATGAGCTTTAGCTAAGCCGACAGTGATTGATACTGAAGTGTATATCTTCAATGATCTAGTAAGGATGGATGATATGATGTTATTGTGGAGAGTTGTTTAAGAACCCACAGGTTCTATTTACGAGAGGGGTTGATCAGATCATCTTTGAAATCATCAAATATCCCCCTCTCTTGTACGACGACTTGGCGTTTCGCCTCGCAAAGAATTGCCAATGCTCCAAGATAGTAAGAATGCTTGCCCGGTTCCGTCAATAATTTATTCCATCTCCGACCGGAGCATCTCCGGGCTCGGCCCTGTCTCACGCCATCGGCGTAACGCGTTAGGCATCTCGTCTAATCAGTATAGCCCCGGAATATACAGAGATCCATGCTTGGATACGTTCGTTCCCATTAGTGGGGCGCCTATTGATAGTTGATATACTGCTCATGATGAAAGATTGTCCGAGCCAAATGTCCGGGCCAAATCCCCGCTCTACAACGATTGTTTCAATCGTGCGATTATAAAACACTCTCTGCTTCGACTGTCTTTGACATTTCTTGATCAATCTTTCTCGCCGCCACAATCTTTATATATTTTCAATTGAACCATGGCGGACTCAAAGTCAAAGACAGACTACTTTGAACCCGAGTATGCCAAGTCGCAGGAAAGGAGCAAGGTTCCCTATTACCGTCCCAACATCGAGCATCGGCTAGTTCCAGAGGTATCATACCATTTCCGAGAAAACATAGAATATGTCAATTGACAAGTGATGATTAGACGCAGGAGCTGCTCGAGAAATACAGCAACATACCACGGGAGGAACAATCCGCGCATGTTCACAAGCTTGTGAGATTATTTCTATTCGACGAGCTAAAAGCTTTCTGCTGACTTTTGCAAAGAGAGACGAAGCGTGGGATGTCCGCGCTTACCCCTGCATAGGGCTCGGCTCCTGGTTGACTCCGCAGCTGTGTCGCTTCCCCATCTACAGCGAGATCCTAGACCGTGTAAATAATGGCGCGACGCTGATGGACGTGGGCACATTCGTCGGACATGACCTTCGCCGTCTGGCCTACGATGGTACGCCGACCGACAAGTTGTACGGCGTTGACATCGTGAGCTACGCAGATGTGAGCTACGACTTGTTTCGCGACCGCGAGACATTCAAGGGCCACTTCATCCAAGCGGATATCCTGTCCGATTCTTCCTCGGAGCTCAATGCTCACAAGGGCGAGGTTGATGTCATTGTCGTCTCGCAGCTCTTGCATCAATGGACGTGGGAGAATCAGATCAAGGCCGCGAAAGCTCTGGTCGCTTATACCAAGCCGGGCTCCTTGATTGTTGGTAATCAGATTGGGAACAAAGAGGCGAAGGAGGTTGTCTTCAAAGCGCCAGCCGTGTCTGTGTGGCGACACAATGTTGAAAGTTTCGCTAAGATGTTCAAGGACGAGGTTGGCCCTGCGACGGGAACTACGTGGGAGACGGAAGCCTGGTTGCGGTCGTTTCCCGACATGGGCTGGGATCCGAGTGATGCAGCATGGATGGAACCAAACGTGTGCCTCATTGAGTTTGTCGCCAAGAGACTTACTTAAGACTGAGACGCAAGTTCACACGATATCTGAGAAAAATGATGCTGTGGCTTTGATATTGATCGTCCCTAATTTCACACTACCAGGATAGACAGCACAACACTTTAGACTTGATGCTGACTACAGTATCGATATATTTCTAGTGGCACTTCTTTGAGAGTCTTTAGCTCGAGATTAGCACTGGCATTGTCACTTGTGATAAGTGGTGTTCTTGGGGCTGTCGAATCGGGTATGCTCAAGGTCCTGTTCAGTGATCACATGCGAAATCTCAAAGTAAGAACTTTTAAAGTGTCAAGTTTTGTAAAGTGTAAAGTGTCAAGTTCAAGTCATCCTCGAGAGCCTTGTAACTCAATGATTCAGCAACGGCGCCGGGAAGACAAATCAAGGCATCTGATTCGATGTTCTCCCCAGTGAAGTAGTATTGGACCTAGCGATCACGCATCTGGAGACTACCTAGATAATATAAACAGGAAGTCTGCTGCCCCTCATCTCACTCTTTCCCTTCGGTTGTCGATCGTTCTTGTGGAAATCGTGAAGAGACAACCAACAAAGGCTCCGAAATACCAATGTACACCAGATTCCCGTGTCGACGATAGAATCGTGGAGCCTTGCCTCGCTTTCGGTCCTCTGCACCTTTGGCAGCACATGCTTGAAGTAAAGCTGTATAAGCTGCTGCTCCTTGGTATCTTTTGGTGCAGAGTTTAGAGCGGCGAAAGCGTCTATGCACGCTTTATCTTCTGTTCTCGCATCTTCACTCAATGTGTTTGGGTTCAAGCATGAAAGAACGACCTCGATGTGCTTGGGTAAGATTCGCCTGGCATCCGACTCACGCTCCCTGAGACTTCCATCGCAAATCTGAAGCGCATCATGTAGAGATCTCAGATAAGGGGGATCAACGATTTTTCGGTTAGGACCTATTTCACCATGACCGTTGAGAGCCTTTTGAACATCCGTGGCCGTGGCCTCCAGTTTGCTCAGCCTTGGGTCAACAAAATCGTCTGGTAGGATCTTCCTGATTTCAGAGACGAAACTTTTCAAAGCTTGCGACATGTTGAAGTAGCGCACATCCCATTGGTAGAAAGTCGGATTCGGCAAAGTGCGAAAGAAACTGTTCCCAACGTGGAGGATTTTGCCCAACATTCCCACAACCTCAAAAGCCACTAAAATTGTGTATTAGCTTCACTTCCCATGAATATGATCCAATGCAGATGAGGGAGCTCACGAGGGTAAAGATGTCTCTGGTTGGTCCCATTTCCCCGAATGAGTTCCGAGACTTGCGTATTGCATCCAAGCGATATGAGTGTTTCGGCCAACTCGTTGGAACTGCCCATCTGAAGGTATTTCAAGCCTTCGAACTCGTCATCGTTCAATGCCGTCAGCCGAGTACGATCAGGTCTGGTGTTGCCGTCATAGATGGTCGGAACAAATCCAAAAGCCAAATCTTTTACCTCCTCGACGGGAATGGTGCGATTCCCCTCAAAATCGTTCTTCCCGTGCCTTTGGAATGTGAAAACAGTACCCAGCTCAGAGACGCTTGTCGATTTGAGAACAAAGCCATTACCCTCAGCGAGGAATCTTTCATTTGCGCGATCGAACTCCTTCCAATGCAATCCCAGCATCGCGGTCATCTCCATAATGTGGCAGATAGTGGTCGTCGCGTATGGTTTGGTGATGCTAGATGGCATGTTGTCCCAGCTTCTGGTCTTCCGTTGGACAGCGACTACCAGCGTGCGTTTGTTGAAGTCGGGTGGGCTTTGCGAAGGTTTGTTCCTTTTCAACTCTTCACGTTCCCATGTGCAACTTTCCCACTCCATCGCATCGAGGGCCGATAGTAAAGTCACCCAGGTGGCTCTCTCATTGTCGACCGTGTGTACACTGTTGCTCTTTTGCGTCTTTTCATTCGCATCAGGTGGGACACCGTTCTGAGTATGCGATTTGTTTTTCTCAGATTTGTGTGCACCGTTCTGACTTTTCTCCGAATCAGGTACAAGTTTAATTTCCTTGCCCTTTTTGTTGAATCTGGCGTTTTCGTACCCCAATTTCTTGTCTCTCTCCTCTCGCCCCGAACGATCGTTCGGTGGTTCTCCAATGAAGAGTGGTGTTTGTTCATTTATGGGGAATTTGGTGTTTTCGACCGAACAGACGATGAACACTGGAGTATCATACTCGACTCCAAAGCGGAATTGTCCCCATAGAAAACGGCGGTGTTTGAATTGTTCCCAGCCGGGCATCACATCTTCATTGATGTGAGAGTATCCTTTCGCGGAGCCCAGGAACGAATGAATCAGCTGCAAAGTGCTCCACAGTAAGGCTGTCGACGACACCATCAATGCCACGGCTGACACGACAATTGTCGCAATTTGGGCATTTTCTAGCGGCATGATGCCTGCTGCACGAGTATTTGAGACAATCCAGCTAGGTGTAGTACACCAATATGCTAAGAAGAAACGTTCGGAGGTAGTCCAAGGAAATGACAAAGACTGGCGACACAAGGGAGGCATAGAAGCACTATTTCAATCCACGCCAACAACCTCGAGGACGCACAAACCCCTTCAATGGAACTGTTGCCGAGCTGATCAGAGCCCGATGCAGCTGCATCCAGACTACCGCTGTCGACCAATCGATGCGAGTGACTTGAACCAGATCTGCAGCCGGACGAAATGAAAAGAAACCATTCGTGGCGTTACTCTCCATTTCGCGCAGCCTGATGTAGCATGGCCTCTTGATACCAACTAGGAGACAATCGTATCCGCACAGCATAATTGATCGATACTTTGTGTAATACTGACACTACGTAAATCCAAGACTTCTCGAAGCTATTCCGTCCATCTTCGAAGAGTTCGAGAGAACGGGTGTCATCGTGTTGCTTCGCTGCTTCGCAAAAGAATCAATAAAGTGAGTTGGATTGGCGGTGATCCTCTAATTGTTCCGACAAGTCGTGCATGTGGCGCACTGCGACCCCAACCACTCCAATACGGTCAGTGGTCAATGACCAGGTAGCCACCACTGCAAATCTGCAGCTGAAATCGAATCCTAGCCTGTTTAACCTGCAAGGCTCTGTCAAAATAGGCCTCAGATGCGGCCTCATCCGTCACAGGGTCAGCAACTGAAGCAATTGAAGATCGAATAAGTGCGACTCTTTGGGGGTTGATACACGTAATCTAGCTCGGATTGATTCCTACCAACACAAACAGTTCATGCCGAGTATCTGGGGGGCCCGATGAGTAAACAGGATACCGTTTGCTAGCGGAATTGAGAGAGTTTCGGTCGCAGCGCCACCTGAAGAATGGTGTGAGACAATGGGGTAGGTGTGGTCAGAATGCAGAGTGCAGTACCAAGCATGCATGGCCCACACACCCAGGTATGTCCATGGCTATATGACAGCCTTACTATGATTCTAGCATGTCGCAAAGCTGTCGACTTGACGAGTCACAATTAAACATTAAACGCTTTAAAAAAGAAACCCAAAGCCGAACAGACCAAATATGAACAGAGCAGCGGTAGATGCGCTCTCTCGAATTGCACCATTAGTTTGGCTGGCGCTAGTAGCACTCGAACTCGCAGAGCCCGTGGCAGACGACGGCGACGACTCGGTGGTAGATGTCTCAGTAGTAGTGGAAGCGACAGATGAGGTTGATGCCGTAGCAGTGCTCGAAGCAGTGGTACCCGACGACGTGCCCGAAGATGAGGACGCGCTACTGGCATCGATGGTGAAGTCGGGGTCGCCTGCGTACGACTGCAGCTCCTTGTCGCCCGAGGTCTCGGTCTTCAGGTCATCGCTGGTAATAGTGTGCGTTCCCGTCAGCCGCCCATTGTCCCCGCTCACCGTCAGGACCAGTCCACCGTCGTCTGTCGTGGCGACCGAGATCTTGTCCGTCCCGCACTGGGTCTGGGGAACCGCCGGCAAGTGACCGTCGGTACTGTTCCCCATGGCTTGACAGCTCTGCCCGAACTCGGGGTTGTTGCTGGTGACAAGGCTGATGCCGTACCTGCATCGTGTCAGGACCGTTAGCTTCCTATTGTATACAATTGAGAGGTTCCGGGACGAGGCAGACGGACCAACAGTAGTCGCTGTCAGATGTACAGGCCGCCGTGAAGTCGGTGACCTCGAACTTGATACCTGCATCCTGGCGCGCATTGATATTGGCTGACGCTGCCAGGGGCAGGAGGGCCGCGACTATTGCGTACTTCATCTTCCCGAGTGATCCTGATGCGTGCAAATGTCAAGGAGCGACTTGTTTGAAGTTGAAAGAGTGTTCGGGATTAGTAAACAACCACACGAAAAGACTCAGAATTCGAGCGAGGGCATCGCGACAGCTTTTTAAATGATGTTACAGCAGCATTCTCCTGACCGAAACATGCCAGGACCAAAGGATTCTTCGCCCGCGTGATGCCTCCATCTCAGCGGCACAGTCGGGATTCGGTACAGCGGTCGTCAACGTTAGGCAGACGTAATTACCGGGTTTGGCGTCGGATGCTGACGGCCGTCCAAAAGAGTCGTCGCTTCAATGCTCGTTTTCGCTTGGCATTTGAAATGGAAATAAAGCCAAGGGACTTCAGATGATTTCTGTACGGGGTGAACTGCTGGGGTTTAATAAGGTTATTTGCTAGCGTGATCCATCGTGCTGCTCAGCTGGATCAACCCCCTACGAGCACTTCGTATCCTCCCTGGACATAATACATAGGTAGGTAAAGACGGGGTAAGAACCCACGATCTATGACCCCAAGAGAGTTTTTTCTTCCGTCTTGGTATTGGAAGTATGCGCTTCATTTCTCCTCTCATCCCTGCGAGGAGATATGCGAGTCTACCTACTCAGCCATACTCTTTACTCGGCCTTACATGCCCAAGAGCACTGAACTACCTATCATGTCGCTTAGAACCCGACCTCGGGAGCCCACAGAACACTAGCGATACAACTGGATCGCGGTTTGGACTTCGGTCTGCGACCCGCGTAGACAGGAATTGAATGATATGCATCGATTCTGCACCTTCACGAAAAAGGGAGGGGGAACAGGATAACGCATCACAATCACAATTAACGACACTGATTAGAGTATACTCCAAGAACAGTCGACGCCCATTTTGAGTTGGCCATCCTTATCTTACCGATATAGTGTACATGGCAAGTGAACGCGACTGCACACCTCCACTCCACGCAATTCCCCGCCCTTATCAATGGGGGATGTCTATAGTGAGTCGGGACGCCCTCCGCAGGCGATCGGCGTTGTTGTATACACCTATTTGCAGTGATTGTGATTGGCTCATACGGCTCACTACGGGACGAAAGCGCATAATTATGTCGCCAGATCTACCATTTATAGTTCGTGTTCTGTTCGCAGGTGGTAGAACCATGATCGTTTCTTGCCAGCCGTAAACCATTCCTCAAGCATAAAAAAATAAGAGAGACGCAACATTATCAGATTTTCAAAGTACACGGGTGACCAAAATGGCAAATCGTGGTCGAACACTTGATGTCCAGGCTTTCTCGATGAAAGACCTAGAGAGGCTGGGTTCTGCAAAACTGCCAATCGCTTACAGAGGTGAGGTCTGTCGAATATTTATGTCTAATTCGGGCACTTACGAAAGCATCGCAGAATATTATAATGAAGGCGCAATGGACCTCATTACGTATGACACGACATAGCTTTTCTTTAAGTGTTCGGATATACGTGCTTACAGGCCTTCATGCAGACTTCGCGACAACGAGAATGCATACGATCGGTACAAGATTCGCCCGCGAGTACTCCGTAACGTCTCGAATCTCGACCCCCCCGACGAAAGTCTTTGGCACAAAGGTGGCATTTCCACTAGCACTGTCTCCTCTTGCCATGCAAGGTCTCGCCCACCCCGACGGCGAGATATCGACATCCAGAGCCGCTGCATCAATGAACATCCCCATGGGGCTGTCGACATACGCGACTTCGAATCTCGAAAATGTCATAGCGCAAGGAAGTGGAAATCCGTACGCGATGCAATTGAGTCTCCTCAAGAACAAAGATGCGATGGCGCGGATGATACAGCGAGCAGAGAGTCAGTCCGATATTTAGTCACAATTAAAAACGTGTTGCAACGGCGGAAGCTAATATCACTTGGCAGAGGCCGGATGCAAGGCATTGCTGGTGACTTTGGACTGTGCTCGCCTCGGCAGGCGTTTCAATGAGTACCGCAACTCATTTGTCCTTCCGCGCGGCTTGGAGTTTCCCAATATGTTTCCGGGCGTGGACGTGACGACCATGGCCGACGGCGACGACAGGATGGCTTACGGTGAGCTTTTTAGCAAAGCACTTCGGAGATCTCACACTAATCAGCGGCAAAGACGACTCCATGAGTGGGCCGACATGATGAAGTTCCTGCGAGAAACAACCAAGATGCAGATATGGGCAAAAGGAAGTAAGCTGCTTGCACTCTCTAGAGGAACGAGAGAAACAGCTACTGATTGAAAGACTGGCAGTCTACACCAGTGATGATGCCGATCTTGCCATACATCACGGCATCGACGGCATCATTATATCTAACCATGGCGGCAGACAACTAGACTCGGTGCCAGCGACCCTAGACACACTGAGAGACGTAGCTGGCGTCGCCAAGGGCCGCATTCCCATCGGCATCGATGGTGGCGTTCGTCGAGGTACGGATGTCTTCAAAGCACTAGCTTTAGGTGCCGACTTTGTGCTCGCCGGCCGCCCATTGATTTGGGGACTTGCCGTAAGTCAGCACAGTGTGTCCGTGAAATGAATGTTAGTTAACATTGGAATAGTACGCAGGAGAAAATGGCGTGAAGCTGGCGCTAGACATGATTTATGATGAATTCTTGATCGCCATGGCATTGGCAGGGTAAGCATTCCAACAATCGCCAAGAGGCAACGAAACACTAACCTGATGTTTTCCAGTTGCCGTACGGTGACAGAAATCACGAAGGAGCATTTGTCTTTGCTCGAGCCGAATGGAATCTTGGCCAAGCTGTAAGAGGTCGGTCAACTTTTGGTATAGAGTTCGTTGAGGGAGATGCGCATTTACACCTGTAGTAGCGACACCATGCCAGCCTCAAAACGAGGCCTTATTTTCCTAATTTGTACAGACCTTGAACTAGCCCATCAAATTATATTACCACAGTGACCATATTCATCAAGTTTCTCCGATCGCGCATAGCAGGACCTGCGGTTGCTCGGCCAGGCAAGTAAATGTCAAGTTATAAGGACCAACAAGGAATCTACCTTCGCCTTCGGGCAATGGAATGGTGGTCGAATGGTAAAAAGTCAAAGATAACCCCTTCAAACTTGAAAGTCCGGTGTTCGAACCCCTTTGAAATCAAACCTCGAAAACATTTTTTGCGCTTTTCTTTTTTGCAGCAATTACCACGCGATTGTAGTGCTTGAGGTTAGGAGGACGGCAGTTCCCGCAGTCCCATTGTCATTCTAGTAGCAATAACGAAGGCGCAGCATTGATCAATCATTATTCGTCAATGCTGTGGTCGACATGACTGCAATTTTGCAACTAGATAACACCGATTCAATTTGCCTGGAATTATCTTCCCGCATTGAAGCTACCAGATTCCGCTAAAAATTATGTCTAGATGCCCTTCTTCAGTTCTCCTTTGGACTTCCAGATCTCGTACTCAAAGTCGGGTTGAAATTCAGTGTACAGCGTTTCCTGTACTAGAAGTCAGCAGTCATTCTTATGGCGCCATCTTCAGATTGAACTTACGGGATCGGCGTTGACTTTTGCCGTGTACTCTGCGCTTTCGTCGCGAATGAATTTCTTCTCTAGCCCTGCTGCTTCCACGAGGAGTTGAACCTCGCATGAGCACTCCATCAATGTATAGAGATATGCGGCTTCGTCGACGGTACCACCTGCAGTGAGGATTCCGTGATTCTGGAGAATGAGAACCTTTCCCTTTGGTCCCAATGCTTCCACAACCCGCCGACTCTCCTCTTCTGTCAGAACGACGCCTCCAAAATCATTATACACGGCCTGGATGCCCCAGAAGTTGCACGTGTCTTGACTGATGATATCCAGCGGCTTGCCAAAACTGGACCATGCCTTGCCGTACTTGGAGTGAGTGTGGCATGCGGCATTGATATCGGGCCTGGCCTTGTGGATAGCGCTGTGGATTGCGAAACCAGCAGCATTGACGGCGGTTTTGTTGCCGCCGATGACCTGTCCCTCCTCGTTGATATGGACCATGTCACTAGCCTTGAGCATACCAAAGTGCACACCCAACCTGCCGTCCGTAAGCTCAGAATATTGATCGTATATGGTGGACTTACGGGTTGATCCAGAAAGTCGAGGGATCGACGGTATCTCGAACACTGATATGTCCTGAAGTCCCCTCGGTGAAACCTTTTCGAGCAAACACCCTGAAAGCGCCCGCCATGTGTTCTAGTTGCCATTGTCGCTTCTGGTATGGGTCTTTGATTTCGGGAATCCCAGGGAACTCGTAACCTCCTGTCGCGACGGCGTCTTTGCCTTGCTTGATATCTTCCTGTAGAGAGAGAGGTGCGGAAAGCGCCAGGCTCGCCTGCTGTGCGGTCGTGGTAGACGTTGTCGACATTTTGAAATGGGGGGGGGGGCTCTCCTGTACAAGAGTACTTGTCAAATTATTTGATTTGCTTTGATTATTCTTTGACAATTCGCAGCGAGTCAAAATATTCGAGATGTTTGTGTTGTAAATAGACTTTTACGGCTCTCTGAACGCCGCCTTCTTCGTTACGTTTTCTTTACTGTACCGCCGTGAAGATCCAAATGTGCTCATAACCTGTCGGCATAGATGTCATACACCATAATAGGAATATGCAAAGAGACATCTTGGTCATTTAGCGTCGCCACCAACACGACAGTCATTCTCTCAATTGAGGCAGTTCATCGCGCAGGCTTTAGTGGGGCCGCTGCACTATTACGGTTTACCAGTATCAATTTCGAGGCAACTCAGAGCGACGAACAGGGATCAGGTCGTTTCGTCGCTCGCTGTTGAACTGTCCCACCCCGCGTAATCAACTTACCAGCATTGTCGGTCGCTCCGGTAGAAGCATGCCAGATGCCAATGCGAGACTTGTCGATCAAATGAATGACTCGTGATAGGGTGAACTCTGGAGTTGCAATCATTTTTGGACATGAGCGTGATCCGAATGCGAGCCGTGAACGCTGACGAAGCACTCTGTATAGCCGTCAAGATAAGAAAGAGCACCCCGCAACCCGCCCCTTCCAAGACAATACAGTGGGCCACTTATTAGTAGCAGGCGCTGTCGCTCGCTACTGCCCTCTGCTACTGTACCTCTTTTGCACTTTCTTCCACCGAAGCATCTGTGGCATGCAACAGACGATGATCGTAGTCCTGTCATTCAATGTCATCGCCTCTCCGTCGATCCGAAATCCGAAAACACAGCAAGACCTTTACGGGATGCTGGACATGTCGAGCCCGGAAAGTAAAATGCGACGAGACGCGGCCAGGGTGTAGCCAATGCCGCCACCAGGGCATTGCTTGTGGGGGATACCATGTACGCCTACAGTGGATGCCGCCATTCACTCATGACACCGCACCGCAAGACCCGGCGACGGAGCCGACCAAAACTGCCAATGGTCATTTTCAGAGGAGACGAGTAGCTTTTGGTATGTCATCAGCTTCCCGGGTGTGTCAGCGATGGGCCTAGGATTAATAAACGTGTCGAGTAGAGCCAGACGTACCATCTTTGCCAAGCCAGCAGGTCGATGAGATATTGGATGCCGTCGATACTATGGTACCGAAGAAGCCCCTTGGCGGCTTGAACTATAGTCGCACTTCCACCATCCGCTATTGGGGCGTGTTTAATGCTGGTGGCAATGCCCGGCGGCATCCAAGCCCCGTCATCGCACCATGCTCACTCGAGCCTCACTTCCTCGAGGACTTTGGCACGGATTTAGAGCTTGATGAGTTCAGCCACGACCGTGGTAGGTTTCGTGTAGACGGGCAACAAAGTCTTGGTACTGTCCAAACACGTGACGAGCCTCCTGTTGATCTGGAAGTCCCCGAGCCACTGGTGGAAGTATCATTTTCACATGTTTTGGACTCTCCTACAGCATTTGAGTCATATGCGTATGACTTACAGCCCATAAGGAGCTCTAATGAGGGCTGCATTGGCGTAGGCAACGATCAAAACCAGCTTTCCCTATTTGAAGCATGCGGCACAATCTACAAATCACCCATGCCGGTAAATCTGTCCCGCCAGGAGAGATTTCTCCTCTATCACTACTCGCACCGTGTCGTGAACCTATTCTGTGTTTTTGGGAATCCCAAGACTCCTTGGAAGCTGGTTCATCTTCCGAAAGTCGTCCAGAGCGTTGGCGAGCTGAGTATTTCAGGTTCAATTACACGTATTCGAGCAGCACTGAAAAGTAGCCTGCTATCCATCAGTGCTTTCTGTATTGCAAACGACCACAAAAATCGCCAAGAAGACTACAAGGCCTCTCATTGGTGCAATGAGGCAATTCTCTTACGTGGCAAAGCTATTCAGCTCTTGAAACTGGCAGTTGAGCACGATTTCAATCCCAAGTCGGAGCCGAGGTATAAAGACTTTCTCGCCACTATGTTGTCAATGATATCAATCAATGTGAGTTTCTCTTCGATGAGAGTCTTGGTGCCATCTCTTGCTTACCCCCCTGGAAAGGTCATGTCTGGAGATACGGCATCTTGTGCCCTCCACCTCGCTGGTATTGCAGAGCTCATTCGGCATGCCAAGAAGTGGAAGAAACGGTATTCGTTCAAGGCTCACGCCTTACATCGCACATTCTTCTACCTGCAAACCATCCACCAAAGCACTGTAGTGCCTCCCGATAATGATCCGATCTCACCGGAAGGTGGAACTGAGCTATTCTCCGGATCGCTGTCTCCAGTGGCATCGGGCTCAACGCCACTCCATGATCTGATTTGCCAGGAGACTTTACCCGAATCAGAACACTCGGTTGGTCAAATGGTCACGTTTCAAGGTATATACGGTGTACCACAGAGCTTAGTGGTTATACTAAGCAAGGTGACTCGCGTCATTCACTCCTTGGACGTGATACGACGAGCATCAGGCAGTGCAATGATCCCAATGTCCATGATGACGGAATGCGACGAGCTGGAACATGAGATCATGGATTGGTCGGCAGAAGCATTGCCGGAGGACCACCCCATTCGCTCAACATCCATCAACGCAGACATCATTCGGCTTACAACCACCACCTTTTACAACGCAATTATCATTTACTTCGCGCAGAACGTTCGACTCGTCGGGCATCACTACTTGCGCCCGTTCGTGCGCGAAGTTCTCGACAGTATCGAAGCCATCGAAAACATCAAGGCGCAGGCAAAGACCTTGGCGGCACCACTATTCTGGCCCGCGTTCATCGCCGCCAGTGAGTCATTTGACGAAGAGCTTCGGCAGCGCTTTCGGGATTGGTATAAGCGAGTAGAAATGTACGGCTTCGAATGCCCCCGGACAGGCATTGAGATTTTAGTTAAGATCTGGGAGTCGGGGAATGCCACAGATACGAGAATCACGTCCCGCTGGAGGGAAGCAGTGAGGACGACTCAGTCAGTGCTAATGCTAACATAATATGGATTATCTACCATATTGAATCTCAGCCCTTGTATGGATTGTCCTCGGCAAACTTTGGTTCCCACAGTCCTTTCTTCTCCAATGTCTGCTTCTGCAATACTTTAAGTAGCCCGTAAACAACTTTCAGTGTAGGCATAGCCACTCCCTTGGCCTCGGCGTCTCGAAGTGGTTCACCGACAATCACCTCGCTTTCTATTAGATTGGCCTTAAGAATGTCTTGGCACATGCTCGGCTTGAAGTACCAATCAATCTCGTCTTGCAGAATGACCTGGTCGGGGAGATCCGACGCAAGCTCGACTCCGTACGCCTTGGCACCTGCAATAATCTCGTACATGATGGGCTTCACGAGATCATCAATCGCATGTCGCGTCATACGCAGCCGTGAAACGTCTGTTCGCAATATCGTGGCAACAGAGTTGAAGCTCGCGTTGTAGACAAGCTTGCGCCATCGAGCCTTGAGTACATCTGGCTCGTAAATGACCTCGACTTTGCCCGTGCCTCGGTAGACGTCGATGTACCTCTGCGCGGCCGCATCAGCGACCTCGAAAGGCACGCCTGGGTTGGTGAACGCGCCCACTTTCTGGGAGTCCACGTCGTCGTGAAATATGTCTCCGTGCGATCTCTCGGTCAGGCCAATGGTGGAAACGCTACTGATGATGGGGTTCGTGGGAAAAGACACGACGAGCTTTTTCTCGATGTTGAGGCCGTTCTGCGATAAAACAATGGCGGTCTTCCCGGGCGTTACTGCCGGTCGGATCACATCCGAGACGGACGGCGGCACCTCTGCAATGTGCTTCATCGTGACGAGGATGAAGTCGAATGGCTGAAGCCCCTCTTTCTCCACGTCCGGGACTGAATTGCGGACTATAACGTGTGGTTAGCGACCACATCCGCCGTCGTCAAAGGATTATGTACTTACCCTCTGAGGGCTTCCAGCCATTTATGTCGTGACCGTGTTGGATCGAATCGATTGTGATGCCATTTTTGACCACGGCATCGTAGTTGGAACGAAAGACTGCGGTCACGGTGGCTTTGCCGCCTGTCTCCAGGGCGTAGGCGGCCAGCGTGCCTACGCCTCCGCTGCCGACGACCAGGACGCGCGCTTTTGCATCGGCCATGATTTGAGGATGTGTTTGATGTTGGATTAATTGTAGAATAAGGAATTTAAGGTGAGAATTAATTTTCAATTTCAACTTATTCTCAAGCTGTTCAAAGATGTATTATCGTACGTGTCTTTATAAAACAAAGTATGTCGCAGAGTATACTGTATCTCGGAGCGACATCCGAGTGGGGTGTGCTGGGAATATGGTAGGTCATTTTGAATGGCGCAATCATTCAATCGGCATGATGACAAACATTTGATAGCCCGGTAACCTCTAATCTAGACTTCCCCATATTGTCTGGTGTATATTTCCTGTTCTAAATCGCTTGCGTAGATCAACTAAAAGACCTGCAGTGTGAAGGGTGCGCTTCAATGGTCTCCGCGGTAGCCTTCGCATAGTGGCAATAGCTAGCGGAAGCGGCCAAGAGGCGTCAGGGCAACTGAGACCGAAGCGATAACCTTGCCGTAGCTGGTTAAGGGTTAGTGCAGGTATAGGTTGCTCCAAGTTGAGGTTCCACAGGGGAGAGTTTCCTGATCCGGGCACCAATCTGAGGCGGTATCTACACCCCGCAAGTGCGAGTTTGTATATGATATGCCCCGACAAAAGATTGATAAGATATCTACCTCTTGACTGCATGCATGACAGCCATTGCTGTTGATGTTTCGCGTCTACTTCTGATAAGGATGTATTTTGTGCCAGGAGGACTCTTTCCAAGTCCCAATTGCAATTTCAAGAAATTCGAACTGCCGCGATGGCTTATCATTCACCCCTGGCACTCATGGTCTCTGGATTGTGATGTTGCGCCAAAGATAAGAGCTGAAGATGGAATATAGCATTCGAAGCTGATGCTTTAATACGATCGCAATGGCATGCGTATGAATACAGAATCATTCGGCCGGGGCAGCAGCGGCAATATGGAGGGATCTCGGGGAAAAGGCTTTTGCTAATGCGTGGAATTCTGCGTCGGAATTCCAAAATCCTTGTATCTGTTGTCTTATATCAAATTTCCAAGTACTGGCAGAATACTTGCTCTCCTGGTGATTGTCGATCATCACAATGATATCCGAAAACACGATCTTACCCGACAAGAAATCGGACCCCAATGTGCTCGTGCCGACTTCTTCCTGCTCACCAGGTGAAGTCGAAGCAGGCACAGCCGACAGAGATGTCGCCAAGACAAGTACACATCGCGGTATCAGCGCACGGCAGAGCCAGATGATTGCTCTCGGAGGCACAATCGGCACCGGACTGTTTGTCGGCTCTGGTCAAGCACTGGCTCGCGTCGGCCCCGGCTTCCTCTTGTTCGCCTACTGCCTGCTCGGACTCCTCATCTACGCCATGATCACCGCGACGACCACGATCAGCGCCTACCTGCTGCTGCCGGGCTCGTCCATGGCTTCGTATGCCAGCCGCTACGCGTCCGGGAGCCTCGGTTTCGCCATGGCCTGTCTGTACTGGTACTCGTTTGCCATCATCGTGGCGTACGAGATCACGGCGGCGGCCTTGGTCATTGAATACTGGCCCAATAGCGTCCATATCGGCGTCTGGGTCACCATCATGCTAGTGGTGGTCATCGGACTCAACTTGTCGCCCGTCGCGATGTATGCCGAGACGGAGTTCTGGTTCGCATCGACCAAGGTTATCATGCTGCTCGCACTACTTATAATGTCCGTGGTGTTGTGCTTGGGAGGCGGCCCAAACCATGAGCGTATAGGTTTCACGTACTGGCAGGAGCCGGGGGCCTGGAATGCTTATTTGGTCGAAGGACCCGCGGGGAGGGTCTGCGCCTTCATCTACGCTCTCGTGTACTCGACCTTTTCTTTCGGTTTCGGTCCCGAACTCAGTAGGTCTCCATCCGCAAGTGAAACTGCATGTGGCCTTGCTAACATCGTGACTCAGTCGTGCTCACGGGTGGAGAGATGAAATCGCCCCGCCGCAACCTCGCCAAAGCCGCAAACACATTCATCCTGAGACTGAGCTTCTTCTATGTCTTGGGCGCGCTCGCCATCGGCGTCATCTGCCCGAGGGACGCTCCCGGTCTGACCAGTGGCGGAAGCGACGCCGCCGCCTCCCCTTGGGTCATCGGCATCAAACGGGCTGGCATCCATGGTTTGGACCATGTGGTCAACGCCGGCATCGTCGTCTCTGCCTGGTCCTCCGCAAACGCCAACCTGTACATGTCGAGCCGGACCCTGTACTCGGCAGCCGTCCACGGAAGCGCGCCCAAGATCTTTGCGCGCTGCACGAAGCCGGGCGTGCCCGTCTACGCGATCTTGTTCTGCTCGTGCTTTGCGCTCCTGGCGTACCTCAACGTCGGGACGTCGACCAGCGTCGTCTTCAACTGGCTCATCAACCTGACGAACAGCGCCATCTTCATCTCCTGGCTGTGCATCTGTTTCGTGTTCATCCGGTTCGACCGCGCCTGTAAGGCACAGGGCATAACAAATCTGCCCTACACCTCAGTGCTGCAGCCGTATGCGGCGCATGTCAATATGGTCGTCTTCACGCTCCTGTTGCTGCTCAATGGCTTCACGGTCTTCTTCCCTGGCCAGTGGGACACATCGACCTTTCTCACATCTTATCTCGGTATCGCTATCTTTCTGGTGCTACTCGTGTCGCATCGGATCTGGCATCGCCACGAGCGATTCCTCATCCCTTCGGAACTTGTGGATCTGCAGACCGGGTTGGTCGAGATACTGGCTGCTGAGCAGGATGAGGTCTCGGGAGGCTTGAAAAAGCGGCCTTTGAGAACAAAACTTGCATCGTTGCGACGGAGATTCGTTTCTTGAATTCTAAGGATTGCAGAGGTGGACTGTGGTGATCGCCACAAGTCACACGTTCCGCATCGTGGACCCAGTCCTTATGAAGTCAATGCACCTCAACTGCTTCGAACACTTCATACAAGCGCATTGGACTTGCACATATAAGGTGTTTATTCCAACTATACTTAAACATAGAATAATCAAATGCGAGCTACGTGACGATCCCCAATCAGACTCTTCACGGTATCAACTGCGCTTTTCTCAAGCGATATCCAGTCAATGCCCAGCTCCTTGAACGCCTTGGAATTATCGTAGCGATAGATCCCTCCTTCAGGATATCCGCCGCCCTGCACATCTGAGGTTGGAAGTTTGTCGCTCAGCTCGGGAAAGTTCTTCCGCACGACATCGGCGAGGTCTCTGTTGTTGAATCTCCCAGCGGTCAAAAAGAACCGCTGACCCCCAGCCGCTGCCTTCTCCATAGCCAGTACGTGTGCAAGCGCGACATCGCGTACGTCGACCCAGAGATATGTCCCGGTCTCGGGGATGTGCTGCTTCCAACCGCCTGAAATCATGTCTACGAAACGCTGGTTGGACGTATTGATAGACGACAGCGACTCTAGATGGTAGACTACGGGCCCGAAAACGAGAGGCGGGTAGATGGTCGCCAAGTCAAAACTGGGCTTGTGTTCGTCGAGAAATTTCCATGCGGCCTTCTCGCCAATGGTTTTCGATGTCCGATACGCCTTGACCTTGTCGCCTTGTAGGCCATCCTCGTACGTGTATGGGTTCCAGTTGGCCTCGGTGAAGATGGTTGCGGGATCAGCGAGTGTTTTCTCTGACAGCATCGAGGCGAAAGAACTGGTGATCACGACGCGTTTGACCCCCGGGGCAAAGTCTTTGATGGCCTTGAGAATGGACGTGGTGCCGATCAAGGCCGGGTCGAGGAGCTCAGTCTTGGCGTCGGTATAGTTGAAATGAAACGGCGAAGCAGCTGTTGTGGCATTGTGTTAGTATGAACCCTTGGAGATTACAGCACTTCCACTGCTTACTGTGTATGACTGCTTCGAGGCCTGTCGTAGAGACCACGGAGTCGAAGGCATTGGGCTTGACGATGTCCGGGACGATAGCTACTGTAAGCGGCGCGTTGGGGTGCGCGTTACGGATTCGAGCAGCTTTGTCTTCGGAGCGAACGGTCGTTATGACCTCGTGTCCGCGCTGGAGAAGTATCTCAAGAATATGGGCTATCAAAATGATTAGACTTGCTCATGCTTGGGAATGCAGACTCTCTGTACCGGCGATGAACCCAGATCCACCTGTCAAGAGAACCTTTGTCATTTTGACCGAAGATTGGATTGTGCTTCGAAGCTGTACTTTCTGTATAATCACTTCACAGTATCCGATTTAGAGGAGCATTTGTCTACGTAAGGTATAAATACGCTATATCCAGCTCAAAATTGCCAGTGCCAGGAATTTTAAATCGAAGTCGTGGTCATGACAACGCGGACTCGGACCGCGAACTACGGAGTATCGTACCGGGTCTGTTGAACGACGTGGAGTAACAATAACGCTCCCCAGTAAACCACTCTTGGTTTGAATCCATCATCTCCCATCATAAAATCACTTCTCTTGTTTTTTGCAAAGATTCAGATAAAAAGTATGTATTGTTGTCTAATGTCATGCAACTTTTGTTACTTGCCTGCAAGCTGGAGTACTCTGTACGCCGCTAATGCAGTGGAGTTCTGTACCAAAACGCTAACACATGGCCAAGGAACCCCACTGTGGTTTACCTTTTCGGGGGTTATAGGCAGGACCTAGCGACAGGTTCTGGAGGGTGGATGCGTCGTGTCTTATCACCACCATCCTCGCGCTGGGTTTCCTAAACGAGGCCGACCACCCAAGCCTGCATACCTGTACCTAGATCTCTTCCTGTGAGCAGCGAAGGTGCCAACTCTGAGCGAAGGTACGAAGTACTTCGGCCTGGAGACTGAACCCATTTGGCATCTTTCGGCCGCCAACGGCGAGTCGACGGCGATATGCATGCATCTATCTGTCCATCGGACCATGGGCGGGTCCTGGATCCCCGATCTGTCCCCGATTGATGCTCGCAGCGATCCGAAGGAGCACGGGATCATCTCAACGCACCCCGAGGAAGCAACTGTCACTGATATAAAGCTCTCAGAGACGTAGATGCAAGTCTATGCAGCGATGAAGTAATATTTCGCATGCTAATGAGTGACGAGTAACAGCTTCCTTCATTCTTGTGACCAATCAATCCATATATCAGCGCATCACCAGCTCGCAGATACGCATCAACTCCACCCAAAGATGGCACCTCCGGTAGAGGCCCTCGACCTAAACAACACCTCCCAGTTCTACCACGCGCCCGCCACCATCACACCGGCCGGCGCGCGCACGATCCACATCTCGGGGCAGCCCGGCGCCAACAAGAATGGCAGCGTCCCCAATGACTATGAGTCCCAGATCCACCTGGCGCTGTTGAGCATCCGCAAGATCATCCTCGCCGGCGGTGCGACGGTCAAGGACATTGCGAAGCTCGTCGTGTACATTGTCAACTATGACCCCAAGCAGCGAAAGCACCGGCGCCATATTGAGCGCTTCCTCAAGGGTCACCGGCCCGCCATGACGCTCGTGCCCGTCCCCCAATTGGCGGACCCGGCGTGGCTGGTCGAGATTGAAGCCGTCGTGGTCGTCCCGCCTGAGCCGCAGTCGGTGCCGCGACCTCTGGCTAGTCCTGGCCAGAAATCAGTCGATGTTGTGGTCATCGGTGCTGGTCTTGCCGGACTGACGGCGGCACACAGCCTTGTTGATGCCGGTCTCTCGTGCGTCGTCCTGGAGGCGCGAGACCGGGTGGGTGGCAAGACTTGGAGCCAGCCGTTGTCCGACGGGAACGGCGTGGTCGAGCTCGGCGCCGCATGGATCAACGATGTGAACCAGACGAAAATGATCGCTCTCGCTCGTAAGCTGGGTCTCGAGTTGATTGAGCAGAACACAGAGGGCAACGTCGCTGTCCAAGATACCGACGGAGGCGTCTCGTCTTTTGCATACGGCGACTTACCAAAGGTGCGTTCTTTGATTGTGATACTAATCGCGAAATTTGACTAATCTCATCTGTCTAGTTCGATCGCGCAAGTGTAGACGACATTGCTCGCGTGCGCGACATGGTCGAGGCTGATTGTCAGGCTCTGGACGTCTTCCGGCCTACAGACTCGGACCTTGATTCCGTAACTTTTGAAGCATATCTGAAGTCTCGAGGCGCCGGGGAAAAGGCCATGTGGACTGCCACGACTTGGACGAGAGCCATGTTGGGCGTGAACCCTTCCGACATTTCTGCGCTCTTTTTCCTCAACTATTGCAAGTCAGGCGGCGGCTTATTGACCATGCGATCGGACCGCAAGGGTGGTGGTCAGCATCTCCGCGTGCGCACTGGTACTCAGTCCTTCGCCAAGGGCCTTGCTGCGGCCCTGCCTACAGACATCGTGCGACTCAACAGTCCGGTCAAGGAGGTAATTCAGTCTGGCCCTGGCAATGTTGAGGTTGTTCGTGGAGACGGAGTGTCGTATCGCGCTTCCAAAATCATCACGACAGCACCCAGCCCTGTGCTTCAGAGCATCCAATTCACACCAAAGCTCCACCCGGTGAAGCAAGCTTGGGCAGACGCCTCGGGCTACGGCTACTATACAAAGTGCATGGCCGTATTCAAGTCTCCCTTCTGGGTCCGAAACGGCTTCTGTGGTCTATCACAATCCTTCATCGGCCCTGCGGCCGTCATACGCGACACTTCCAGCCCAGCCGACGACAAGCATGTGCTGACCTGCTTCATGGCCGGCCCTCCAGGACAAGACTGGGCCAAGATGTCGCCGGCGGCCCGCGACAAGGCGCTCCTGGCACAGATTGGAAAGCTTTTCCAGGCCGAGGACATTGTCGAGAAGGAGTTCGTCGAGACCATCATGTACGAATGGATCAACGACGAGTGGGCTGGTTCCGGCTGCCCTTGCGCGTCTCTTACGCCGGGCACTCTGGACACCCTGGGTCCTGATGCTTTGCGACACCCACTGGGCAACCTGCACTTTGCCGGCACGGAGACTGCCGGCGAGTGGAAAGGATACATGGAGGGCGCTGTGCGGAGTGGCGAGAGAGCGGCGGGTGAGGTTATCAAGGATCTCAAGTCGGGCTTCACAGCACGCCTTTGATAAATTTATCACCTTAGTCTTTCTAAACATGATTCAGAATTTCTCAATTTCTTTCTCGAACAGTATGTTCTGCACCGTTGTACCCAGCCCGGAACTCTGAAGCATGCCAGGCTCGCCGAGTTGTCGATAATAGATCCAATCAATCAGAGTTGGAGCGTCAGAGATGCAGCGCGTGATCCTTTGGAGCAGCAGGAATAGAGCTCATTCCAAGGAACCCCCAGATAACAAAGAACACTTGCGCCACGAAGCGAAAGGGAGCAAGGGCAGTGTTCCCCCCACTATAGAGAATGTAGCAATCGAAGACAGCCTCGTGCGCGGAGCTCACGGCCATGATGATGTCGACGATTTCGGTGTGGCCGCGAAAGTAAAACATGAACATGAGCACCCCGATGACCCAGGAGCGCGTCTGTGCAAGTTTGTAAACAGGCCAGGTGGCAGAGTCGTTGGCGATGCGCTTGGGGAACCCGTGGCCGATCATCGTGGAGCGCGGCTCGAGGAAGGATAATACGCAGCTGATCATTGCCTCCAGGGCATAGCCAAGCAAAATGAGCGGCCATCGTGCGAGGAAGGAGGTCGACGAAGATGGCGAGTTTGGGTAAAGTGTGGTGATTTGACTACAGTAAAGTCCAAAAAGGTAGAGTTATGGTTTTTATGGTGTATTGGGAATTCGCAGTCTTCAATTCCATCTTACAGTAATAAATCTCCGCGTCAAGTGTTCTTGGAAGGATTTTGCCTCGCGACTCAATTGGCCAACATGCAGCCTTGGCGTTGGCCGTTGGTGATCGGATCATCGAACGCGATGTCACATCCCTGGACAACTGCTTGGTGATGGGACCTTTTGGCAGCAAACATCAGCACGAACAACACAACAGGTTCTGAAGAGTGCGCATTTCTGTTTCTCATCTTCTTTAATTACCTATTTACTGCACTTCTTCCACTTGCTTTCTCGTACTGCCACATCTTTTGAGCGGATTTACTACGAAGTTGTATCTTCCAGGAATTACACATCATGGCTACTTCAGAGCCTTGGAAGCCGTCCAGCTACACCAAATCACAAACGGCTCTTTTGCTTCTCGACTACGAAAAAGCACATATTGATATGATCGAGGACCCAAAAAAGAAAGAAGCAGTCATCAATGCCACCAAAACACTTCTGATGACGGCACGAGAGAATGGTGTCACCATTGTACATAGCCTCATGGACACGGCAGTTGATCCGCCCGCAACCAACAAAGGAACGGAGAAGTGGCAATCAATAGTCAAGCCATTACTAGCTGCAAACCCTGACATTGCAGCCGAGTACAGCGACTTCGCCATGACGGGCTCCGGCAATGGTCGCGAAAGCACTTTTCATCGCAATCCTGGATACACGTCTGCCCTGGGTACCGAGGGGGTGTTGCCTTTACTGCGCGACAGGTTGGGCATAAAGCATTTGATCATCAGCGGTATCACGACGAGCGGGCCAGTGCTTGGCACGGCCATGCATGCCACCAACCTCGACTTTGTCGTCACCATCGTGGAGGATGCCTGTTATGATCCCAACGAGCAGGTACATCGGGCGCTGATCGATTCGGTGCTTCAGACGTTTAACTGGGTGGCAACAGGGGAGTATGCAGTCGTTCTCATGTCTGGAGAATGAATTATGATTAATTATGTTGTCTTTTGTCCGCAGTAAACTGGGAAGCAGGTAATAATCATCAAAAAAAAAAAATGTCGCAGTTGTTTTATCCTATGTCGATATCCTCAAAATTCATACTCTGCGCGGCAGTCTGGACAACTGATAACCGTGATCGGCTCACAAACGCGTTTTGCTTTCGTGTCTTTTTGGGGGCTTCTCTGAATACGGTATACACTGTGACAGAGACATGCCACTCCTGTGTTCCATTTTGCATTTTTATTCAATGGTTGTGGACCTCGCCTCAATCTTCCTCTCCACCAGTTTGCCTGGGTGTTGGCACAGACAGTCCAAGTTGTTCAGTATCTGGTGGAAGGGAGCCAATTGGGAAGGGCTCAAGTCCTGCTGCCATGGGAACCTCCGGTGTAGCATGGTGTTGTGGAGATTCATGGCGCCTCATTGTAGAATCATCTGTCTGAATGTTGGGCGAGTAAAGCATACCTGAGGAAAGGTTTCCATCACGGAATCTCGCTCCAGATATGGCTGTAACATCTCGTGGAGCCGGGTTCAAGGCAGAGGTGGATCTGGTTGGCCGTGTTGAGGGCGCCGTCTCGTTGTGCACAGAACCAACGGAGAAATACGCCGAATCAGCAATCGAGCGCGTATCCAGGTCCTCCAAATCATTTTCCATGATAGTTTTCAGTGCGCTATTTGACTGTCGGGTCCGGTGAGTACCTATGCCAGCCAATTGCTGCAAGTGCTCGGCGAACATGTGCACACTTCTCTGAGCGAGAACGTTTGCTTGGTCATGTAAGACCGGTGAAGAGTCTCCTATTTCACCCAAGAACTCGGAGACCAAGGCTGGGATACGAGTTTCACCAAAATCTTTCAAAGCTTTGTAGAAATCGTTCATGTTGATAAAGTCATTCTTATAAGGCGTTGATGGTCGAGCAAAGGCTGGAAACAGCGTATCCCAGATGAAATACCATTGTTCTTCGAGTGATATTTGATGATTCGTTCTCGGCCTCAGTATTTCGTGTTGCTTTGGTGTCATGCCTTCCGGATTATCAATGTGCCTGATTTTACAGCCACCCACGAGATGCTGGTTGAGAAGGTCCTGACTGCCGTAACCATTTCGACATCGAGGACAAATTGCAATGAAATGGGACTGCTTCAAATGTTGTTTCACGTGCTTGATCTCTTTGAGCTCGGAGCCGTGGCAAAGTTCGTAACGTACCGGATTCCTTTTAGCAAATGGGCAAGCTAGTAGCACTCGCCTTTCATGTTGGATATCTTTGACGCCTGGGAATGTTTCAAAGTCAGTGGTTCCATTTCGTTACAAAGTGGATCATACTATACCGGATTTGACCGAACCTAGATCAGATTTTGAGCTGGGTGGGTTGGGCGGCTTTGCCACAGGTTTGCCATGATCCTTCGAGGCGATTACGGGAATCATACCGCATCGCTGCTGGATATCCTCGAACACGTCTGTAGCCGCCCTGACGTAGGCTATCTGTGTACCCGGGCAACCTCTGACAACATGCCCGTATAGATCGCCTGTTTGTGCGTCTATGACATCTGCGCCGCAATCTCCATTGAACACCGAGCCCTGTAGGTGTAGAACGAAAAGCTCCTCAAAGCATGGGTGCGTGCTGTGTCTGATATATATCGCACTCGGAATGAGTTTGCCGCGTGTAGTACCATTTGAAGCAGTGACGATAATGACGTTTCTCTCCACGTCCTGGATTGTGGCAACCGTATAGACTCTCAAGATTTCTTTGCCTTCCTCATTGTTGATTTCGATCTGGTTTACAGATTGCAGGTTCGAAGTAGAATCCAACAATACGAGGCCATAGTCCAGGTAGGCATTGTTTCCATCTCGAGAATGAAATCGAATATGACCGACAGTGACCAAGGGTGCGATCTCCTGTGAGCCGCTAGGGAGATATCTTTCAGATTGATCTGCCTCACTCGCTGAGAGCCAACGTTGGTTCTGGACGCTGTCTCGCGATATCGACGAGTCAACGAAGCTGGTTTCGACGGGATTTGACTCCAAATCTGGTGCGTCCGTCATGACAATGTCAGGCTCGGAGTCTGCATCAGATGACCCGAAAAATGAGGGTACCTCTGTCTTCGGGCTCAGGCTTGCTCTGCTCGTAACCTCGTGATTAGGTGGACACCCTGCGCCTTCGTCTTCGCTGTCACCATCTTCGTCCAAGTAGCAGTAATTCGGATCTTCCATATGATGAAACAGCGTGGATATATCGCTTTTCTCATCAATGTGCCCGATTGTCCTTTGGTAATAATCATCGCCGATCCGCAGTACGATGCCACCAGTTGCACATCGCCCTGGTATGCCATTGGAGTCTGCGAGAAATAGACGTCTTCCGATAATTGGCTGTGATTCAGCAGCCATGATTATGAGTTCTGTCTGTTTCGTAAATCTGGGCGCCCTGCTATCGGATGGCGTTGCATCAGTGGTATCATCATTGGGCGTCGGGGGTAATTGGAACATTGCAGATGACTGGCTTTCTGGGCTACCGAGAGATTGTGACGGTATCGGCTCATTCAGTGGTAATGCACTGGCACCGAAGCGGAATTCTGGATGATCTTGTAGCACGTTGCTTCTTTTGATTGCCTTCACTGCTTCATCTCTGACCGATTCGCTGATGCAGGAAACCATGATTGTCGGGACCGCCGTATTCGGGCGAGACCCAATCATGAAGAGGGACAGGAAAACATCGGCATATCCTAGTCCGGTGTGCTCCAAGACAATGTTCAGTTCGGGTCGGATTTCGGTAACGAATATTTGCTTGACTACACCACGAGACCACCATACGGCTCGTCGTACTCGTGAAGCAGTAATTTCCCGTGGGATTTCGCTTCCACATGATTCCTGTGGATCTGCTAGCTTCTTTCGGAAGTGCATTCTTGTTCTCGGATCATTCCAGTCGGCTGGAGCTGAAGCATACGACATAGAAAAGGGTGGAGGAATTCTCTTTTGACGATCGAGAAGACGGGTCTGAGAATGATTAATGGAGTCCTTTGCGAACCAACTTGGTTGCCTCGTCAGATTTGTCCCCCAAATGCATCGCTACGTTACCCCTCAGTTGTCGCATTGCCGGAGCCTATAATATTCTGTACTGCCTCGATACAGCATAGGAAGGGTGGTATCTTCCAGTCTGAGCCGCAGTCTATGCATCGGTGATTGGTTCGTGGGTCGCTACGTTGTTGCACGACATCAATTTATGGGTGGAAGATGTTTCCCCCTTGATAAACTTGGAAGAAAAAGAACAAGAGTCTTTCTCTCTTGTTCTTGTTAAATGTTAGTTTCGCAATTGGCATTTGCTTGAACGTCGTTCCAAATCTCTTTCACAACCGATATTCAGTTGACAGAAAGCACCATGGACCTCATGATGATGGATAGCGGTACGAAAGAACTCGTCGAAAAGATTTGGCCATTGCTGTCGTCGGAGCAACGGCTTTTTAATGGTGAACGAGCACATGTCCTTACGTCCGATGCCTACTGTGCGTACTACAAGCGGCACTGGTATGCGATCGCCCAGCACTCCGAAGGGCCCTGTGTTGCTTTGAAATCGCAAAGCGAGATATATCACCTAATTCAACAACTTCAGGCGGACATCTACAGACCCGATATTCTTGCTGGGGTCAAGACTCAGACTCCCGGGCTTAGCGAGGAAGCCTGTGAGAGTTCAATTGATCTGGCGGCCCGACTATTACTGATGCTCAAATTTGGGATCGTCAAAAATCAAGTCGTTCCTCGCGGGCATCTAGTTTGGACGACAGGCTCACTCAGAGACTTCGTCCAGAACTACTTCAACGCATCTCAAAACCTTGGCTGCGATGGTACTCGACTGCCCAAGTCCTTTGATGCCTGGAGCATAGAAATGATTGCAGGAATCGAAATTGGCTTTACCGACAACTTGGCCGACCATCTGCTCTTGGTCGAAGACGATTCGAAACTTCTCATTTTCCACTACGCATCATTTCTCGAGCGACAGCACGAGTAAGTCATTTGCAATAACTACCTACTTTGCTTCTTACGGAATGAAAGACTTAATATAATACAGCTCCATGTTCCCCGACGGACTTGCAAACGAGACACTGCGCACACTGGCATTATTGTTCCCCCAGTCGGAATTTCGCACTGCACACTCACGCATACTTGGTTCCAAACCAAAGTGGTTCAGAAAAGTACGACAAGAGCATTCAGATATCGTCATTGACTCGCGCTTGATTCTGTGCGGAAACCTGAAAGCCGAGGACCGCCAGATTGAAAGTTTCCACTTCTGGCGAGACAGACTTGTGATCTTGAAACAGGCTTACGACGATGCCACACCGCAAACCGTATCCCAATGGTGGCATGATCGCCGGAACGGAGTGCAATGGTATACATTCTGGGTGGCGATTGTTGTTCTCGCCATCACGACATTCCTCGGCGTGGTCCAATGTGTGGAGGGAGGGCTACAAGCTTATAATTCGTTTGTTCGAGGCTGATGTTCCTTCCAATGCTATACCACCCACAGCAAACTATGCAAATGATGAGATTATCTGAAGGCTTGTCTCGACTCCCATAGTGCTTGAACTGTTTGCCATGATCACAGGTCCGAGATTTGAATTGGAGACAGGCCAGATATACCTTGGTAATCACATGATCCGTTCTCCTGTCATCCTTTTCCCTGATGACGTGAAGTTGTATCTTACTCCACCGATGACCTTCGGGACATGGTTGTGGTGCGAAGGACCTAGCATTGCTTGATCATGTTCGTCTGAACAGGTCTAGGCAGAATTCCCCGGCAATGTGTTGGGATGCGGCCGCTTCATCTTTAGGCATGGTAGGCCTAGCGATCTATAGTCCGATGCCGGTCTCAGGACCCAGCGATAAGTGAGCCGGGCAGACAGGCTGACGACACGAGAATTCAAGCCCTTACGTCTCATGGCGGTTGACTGCATAAGCGAGTGAGTCATTCTATTGTTTACCGCCGCGAAATATGACTTGAGGACCGTAGAAGCCATCTTGATTCGTCCTAGTCTCGCATTATAACCTTGCCGTGCTCACATCCTTGCGCTGTCATCATGACAAATCCGATTATCTCCAGATCAGATAAGATCGCTTGGCATCTGATAATACTGAGGTCCTCTCCTGGCCTCAAAAAACTTGTGGCACTCCGGCGACAAGCTCTCTCCAATTCAAAATGGCGCAAGAAAAGTCCCCAATACCATATGAGCGGCCTGACGCAGCTCTTGCCCCGGAGCGCCCAGCAGAACTACCATTATCAGAGCGACCACAACAACTTGTCCAAGTCGCGGAAGAATGTGTCCAAGGTAATTGACCGCGTCCATTCAATTGCAGAATCAAGCTGACATGCCAATTGACCGCACAGAGCTTCGCTGGGACGGTCCCAACGACCCAGACAACCCATACAACTGGCCGTCGCGTCGCAAGATATCCATCTCAGTGATCGTGTCATTCGGACAACTAGTGACGCTCATGTCCACGTCCATGATGGCATCGGCATTGGGCCGCATCAGTGAAGAGCTGGGCATCAATGAGTCCACGACCCAAGTGACCTTCTCCATCTTCGTCCTCGGCCTCGCGTTTGCGCCGTTCCCGATCGCGTCCTTCTCCGAGATGTATGGGCGAAAGCCGGTGTGGCTCTTTTGCAATGCCTTCTATGTGCTTTGGAACGCGCTCTGCCCGGTGGGCCGCTCGCCGGTGCTGATGGTCATCGGCAGGTTCCTTGCCGGCTCTGGTGCGAGCGTGGGCATCACTGTTAGTTCATACTCCCTCCCATTCCCGCGATCATGTCTAACGCCGTGGTGCTTAGTTGACAGGTCCCGTCATGGCTGACATGTACCGCAAAGAAGATCGCGGCAAGTCTCTCGCCATTGCCACTTTCGTACCGTACCTAGGGCCGGCGCTGGGTCCCATCATTGGCGGCGCCATTACGCAAAAGCTGGATTGGCCTTGGCTCTTTTACCTGTTGAGCATGTTCAACTCTGCGATCTGGGTCATTGGGTTCTTCTTCGTGAAGGAAACCTACACTCCTGTGTTGCTTTCGCGGAAGCGCAAAGCAGCTGCACTAACCTCTGGTGACTCTATCCCATCACCGACGTCGTTCCGCGAGGCGTCTTCGAAGATGGCCGCCAACCTTCGTCGACCATTGCAGCTGCTCTGGACAAGGCCCATCATCCAAGTCATCGCACTGATCATGGCTCTCAACTTTGGCGTCTACTGCCTTTTGCTTTCCACGTTTGCCACGCTGTGGATCGATCGCTATGGGCAGTCCGACTTTATCAGCACGCTGCACTACATCGCCGTCTCGGTTGGCACGACCGTCGCCACACAGGGAGGTGGCCGCTTCATGGACTGGGTCTTTGCGAGACAAAAGGCGCGCTCGCCGGATGGCAGCACGACTCCCGAGTTCCGAGTACCGTGTCTCATTCCGCCTGTCATCCTGATTCCGGCCGGTCTCTTCTGGTACGGCTGGGCAGCTGAGGCGGGCGCACACTGGGCGGTGGTGGACGTTGGCGTGGCAGTTTTTGTGTGCGGGAGCTTCCTGCTTGCGCAAGCCATGCTCGCCTATCTGCTGGATGAGTTTTCGCACGCGGCATCTGCAAATGCGGCGAGCCGCATGCTGTCCAACATCCTGGGTTTCGCGTTTCCCATATTTGCGCCGCAGCTTTATTCGCGTCTTGGATACGGTTGGGGCAACAGTGTGCTTGCTTTTCTGTTTATAGGCCTGTGGTGCCCTGTGCCGCTACTGCTGTGGCTGTATGGTGCTAGACTCAGAGCGCTGGACCGCGGGTGAGATGAGGTGTCGGAAAAGATGAGGGGTCACGCAACCACAAGTTTTTCAATGGCTAACATTACCCTATATAGATGCGCCACTATTTACCATCAGATCGAATTCTCGAAATTCGACGGCTATTGGACCTGCAATGATCGTGCCACGAAATAGTTCCCATGACATGTTGATCTCTTCGCTGGGGCCACTCAAAAGGTTCAGCGACCAGGGCTGGCTGCCCAAGTTCCACGGAATTATGAGGATAGGCACCTAGGTAGGTACCTCATCTACCAGGTGCCAAGAATAAAGATGCTTTCAGTGATACGTGTCTGTGTCAGATTCTCTGTATCCCTTCCCATGCTACCGATATCGCTCATCAATTCTCGGTGTCCTTCTCGTCTTCGACCGTTGGCATGGTAGGTCCTGAGCACTTTAGCACAAGTCGGAGTTACACATAGTGGAAGAACTTACTACGGCGCACAGGCTCGATGCTCGGCTCTCGACTCATTTGCTTCATATGAACGGAGTCGACTCGGTGCTGCTCTGATGGCTCCTGGGTGCCTTCTGTACCTGCGCCACTTTCTGCAATGTGTTCTTGCGAGTGACTACTGTTGCCGCTTTGCGTTTCCGGCGATGTGGGACGCGATAGTAGGTCTTCATCTGGCGGCTTCATTTCCAACACTGTGATTTGATCCTCATCCAAACCTCCTGAGCTGTATCTCTCGCCAACATTTCTGGAAATGTCCCTGTGTGCGGATTGAGCAGGTGATGACTGCTCAGATGGGGGTTCCGAAACGATCTCGACGTAGCTTTTCCTTGCACCGTCGGACGGCGGTATACCCTCAGAGTGAGAGATTGTTGCTTCCTTCGACGATTGGGAGGATTCACCTCGTACTTTTGGTTGGTCGTGTTGCCCTGTAGGGGGATTCTGGCTCGGTGTGAGTGTTGGTCGGGCCCGCGCCTCGGGTTCAAGCTCGTCTTCGTCGCTAGACGAGTCCCTCAAATAATGTATCTCACTTTCAAACTCGGTGCCATCCCTGCGAAGTGTCAGTTCGATTTCGCGGGGCTGAGCCGGCTCGGATGCTGATTCATGTTCCTGTATGTTTGATGAAGGTTGTCCGGGTAGATCATGCTGGTACGTGATCTCTCTTTTATCCTCTGTGCCATCAATGTTCTCGATAGACAACTTGATTTTCCTCCGATCTGAGAAAGCTGGTGTGAGGATTACTCTTAGTTCATTGGGAGAAGCACGCCTAGTATCAGCCTTTTCCTTTTCGGCGTCCGCTTCTTTTCGCCTTGCGTCCAGCTCTGCTTGCTTGACCTCAATCTTGGCCCTTTCTTCGTTCAGTTTGCCTTGTTCTTCATCGATATGGTCCACTTGGGCTCGGTTTTGGCGAATAGCTTTTCGCTGATCTACCTGTTCTTGGAAATCAGGGATCTTCGCCTTGATATTCTTCACGAATTCTTTACTGAGATATTGGACGCAGTCGTCCGCAGCGGCAATTGCCTTCTCTGCCCTTGGTCCTTCCTTTTCCAGAGCATGAAACAGCATGTTCGCCTGCCAGTTTACTGGGGGGACAAGAGCGCGGTCAAAGTGAGGCTTGAGAATCAACTCAGCAAGATCCTCTTTGAGCTTTGACTTGGATTCCTCAGAAGTAGACCAAAGATAGCTCGATATGAGACATTTCATATGCAAAAGCATGCAGCCTTGAATCCGATATCGGAGGTCACGTAGCTCTTCGACTTCTGATTCTGGGTCATTGGTGATGGAAATGAGAAATTCCAACGCCAAGGCTTCTGTTTCGTAGTCTTCCAAATCCCTAGCTGCGTTGACTGCCAACTTCATCGCATTTGTTACTTGTCCGAGTGTCTTGGGGCGCCGCCACCCTGGATTCTCCGAGTCGACTGGAATATATCGTGGAATGACGTCGTCGAACACCATACCAGGGCTTGACATCAGCAGCTTTTGACGGTTGGACATTTCTGGATCTCGGATGGCGATACTGTACGCCTTTGCTATGATCCACCTTATATAGCTTCGAGATTTCGTTTTTCCTGGATCCTTTTGGGCAATCCAAGTCGCTAGTGGTGTGGCATATTCAAGCGCTTTGTCGATCTCAGATCCGGTCTTGAAGGGCCCTTGCCCGATACTTGGGAGTAATTGACCCATAATATGGTCGAGAAGAGCAAGTGTTGTCAATGAATCTTGATTTCCTGAGAAAATCCAATCGCCGAGTAACGTTCCTACACTTTCGGGAAATCCATGGCCTGTGATTTCAAATGACATTTCATCATAAGAGTCGTATTCCAGCAGACCGCACATATCCCACACCCGTCCCTCTCGCAATAATTGGTCGTAGATTGCCCGCAGATTGGTACTTTGCGCTCCCGAAGAACTTTTATAGAGAAAGGGAACTGGTTGTGGCGCCGCGTGCATCCTATGAAATAAAGAGATGATGGCAATCTGTGAATCTGTCAGTATGATCGAATTGTGCTGACCAGTTAAGACTGACCTCAATAGATCCGACACTACTATTCCCGGCTTCGTAAATGAAGGGTTCCAGGTCCGTCTTGAGAGGTTCGAATGATTCGAGCCACGCCGGTTCCGTTGGCTGAATGGCCCGGATTCGGGCAAATCTGATGACCAAATCCCAGTATCGCTTGAGGATATGGACGTACAGTGGTTTCTCGACCTCTTCGTGTAAACTCGTTATTATACGAGCATCCAGATCGCAAATCTCACGGTAACTTCCTTGACGAAACAACATCTCCGCAAACATGACAAACACATAGGGTTTGTCGATATGTGCGGCAAGATGCTCGTCAAAGAAAACACGAGCTTCCATAAATGAGCCAACTCTATGCAAATAACAGAAATGTTCTATCTCTTCGTCAAGATCTTCTTTTATGTCCAAATTTAAGTGGACTGTCAAGTTACTTGACTGTCCAGGGTCCCAAATACCATCGACGTGTCGTTGGGGCAACACATCAGCGCCATGTCGGATGGGCTCCCGTACTATGTCAAGATCGACGTCATCGTAATAGCTTGTAGCTCGTGTCTGGGAACGATTTCGGCTCGGCGGCGAGCTTGGACTCGGGGTCGGGCTCCTTGCCCGACTGTATCTGGTGACAACAGGGGGGGCGACAGGATGTGATGAACTTCGTTGTTGCCGTCCACGCTTATCCAGTTCATGACGGAAGCGCACAATCTGTTTGTCTTCTCCTTCAGTTCGTGCTTCCTCTTCAACCTGCCAATAGCTTCTGTGTCCATTGGATGCCCGCTCCTTGGAACCGGTCCGTACTGTCTGAACTGGATTTATTCTCTCCATGACTCCAGCCTTGCTTATGATTTCCATCAAGATGGAGGCACTCTCAACTTTACCATCCACCGGCGCAGGCGATGAGGCAGCTCCGATTGATTTTGCTCTAGCTTCTTAGAAATCAAGTGGAAAATCGTGGGAGGGGGAGTTTGCAAGTGCTTGTCAGTACCAAGCTGTGCCATGAAGGAGCGTACGACTAAAATCCTTCACGTACCGCCCACATGATAAAGTAGAAAATTGCTGACGGTGCGACAGCTCTGCACTAGCAGAGGTGTGTCCGGACGCATATCTAAGTAGGAATCTATTTCGTACTGCGTGTAATACCTGGATCCCTACCAAATCAGCCCAGCGGAATCCACTAACCTAGGTCGACTAGGATGATATGCGGAAGCTGGCGCAGGAAGAGCGGGGGCCGCTGGGCGTGCATTTAACAACACCACACCATGAGGGCGAAGGAGTGGTTCTTGGGAGCAGCACGCCGACGTATCTAGGTGTACTAAAACCGCAAAATTTCCTTGACTATTCTGCTTGTCTTATCTTCGAGTTTCCGCCATCTTCTGGCATTCTGTCCAGTCCTTCATCATGGAATTGGGCCAATACGCATCGCAATCTAGTCGAAGTACAACATCACCCGACAGCCAGTATCCCCAACTATTCCGGCGCTATGCACATACTGGATACGACAGATTTGACAGTCTCCCGTCCGGTCAAGCATCGATTGGGGACGCAGAGATCGGAGAGGTCAAAATCGATTGCAAGTTTCTCTTTGAGAAATCACACTGGGGCGTTTTGTCAAAAGCGAAAAATCCAGCTGGGATCATATATCTCGACTTAAACTTTCGCCAGCCGCCGGGTCATCGCCTGAAATCTGCCATTATTACAGTGAGACTCGACGAAGATTACACCGACACCATCATAAAAGAAGGTTCCCATGGTAACCGTTCTTACCCTTTCCGCGAAGAAGTTCCAGTGCAAATTGGAACCTATGGGCCAGTTCAGATCAACGGTGAAGCGCGTCGCGCTCTCAAGACAAGCCGCCTAAGTATCAAGCCGGAATTAGACGTCGGGGGACTCGCTAGCTTTGGAGGTGTGGGATCCGAGTCAGAAACTCAGTATGAACAAGAGTACCGATGGTCATTTTCTAGCCAGGCCCACCCTGATCCGAAGAGTAAGAAATGTCCATCTGCGTACAGAATACTGGAATGGGAACTGTCAGAAAACGAACTCGAAACACAGTCCTCGCATAACAACACCATACACACCGCGTTTTCGTTCCAACACGATGGGCACCCGTTCTTGATCCATGTCAGCGTTAAAGGCAAACTTCGAAGTCGCTTTCGCAATATAGAACATGGTGTGAAAAGCGTGGTGAGAAAGGCGAGAAAATACAAATTCGGGAGTGACTCGTCAGATACTCCTTACGCCACAACTTTGATCAATTTCGGAGGGCGTCACAAATTCTCGAAACCTCTTGACGAACTGGCGAAAGGACTGCCCTTTGCAATGGAGCAAGAGAACATGAGGTCTATTCCGGTGGAGATACCTTTGTCTCATCGCGCAACCTTCAAAGAAGTGCCTAGAGATGAACATATGACGCCATACACAGTCACAGCGCCCCTTGGGGAAAACACACCGACCCAGCATCAAGCCGGCTCGGTCGATCAGCACAATCTGCTTGACAATGCGCAACTCGGACAAGTCGCCGCCGGGGAAGAAATTCTCCCATTAGAATGGGTGACGGGCGATGAAGGTGGCGTACAAAATAATCCATGCGTACCAACGACTAGAAATCTCGAAAATGCTCTGTTCTCATTGACGGATCCTCGCATTGAGCAGACACGGGATTTCGCGTCAGCCCCTGCGAGCATCGATGAGGATGCCAGACGAACAAGAAGGGGTCGGTACATTGGAGTTCCTTCGCAAGCACAGGCATCCCAGGAAGGATCCCCATCAGAGTCTTGTTCGACAACTTTTGCTGTCGACGAAATGACAACGCTTGATGGTATCAGCACTTCTAAATCCTCGATTCATGAAGCCCCTTACCCGACTATTGTGTCCCTGTTACGACTGGCAGGGCTTATCAAAGTCATGCAATTTTGTATGATATTCATGAGTTCTTTGGGTATAGATATCTCGCCTCCAGAGCCAAAGGTGGACAAACAGGATGAGCAGAAAGCAAAGGACTCGGCTGCACGAAATAGCTGATAGCCTCACAAACTTCCCTATACCGGCGCTGATCACGTCCCTTCATATTTTGTGTTTCAAGAATGCTTGGCAAATCAACCACACTCAATTACGTCTCCTGAGAAGAAGGCTGCGTAGGAGCGCCATCAAAAAATTGATGAGTAAAAATTGGGGTATCGATTCTGTCCCGATGGAGGTGTCTTGCAAAATCGACGGGTGTTGTTGTAGTGCCATGATGCATGGAAGCGTTCCATCAACAAGGATCCGATGCGCCAGTTTTCCCTTCACCGAATGCCTTCTGTGGACGAGGCTGCATAATACAATCTAATTGTCCAATCTTCGCCGCATTTTCGGCTGAGTCTCGGGGTGGACAACATCTCAGCTGCTGCACAATAGCGGAGAACAAGATAACGAACCATTCAGGTGAGTGAAGGCTGAGATAAAATGGCAAAATGGGACTATCGGCCGCATTTGCCGGCAACAGGTTGCCGTGTCGAGCAATGCAGAGCCTTCAATTCGTCAGTTCGTATGCTAAGCCGCTGCAGAACGGCTTGGAAAGCGGTGCGTTTTCAGCGCGAGACCACAATATCTGTATGTAACATTACGTCTATATTTAGAGTACAATTTTCAGCCGCCAATCAGAAGGATTACCTCGGTGACATTCCATGACTTCTGGAAAACAATCCGACGTTAAGTCACTTCGCAGAGTGATTTTCATAGGTACCAAAAACTGCACGATTAGCACAAATGGAAAAGTCGACATCACAGCGGTGCAGTGTAGTCTGGCTTGCTTTATCCTTCAATGCGCTCATATCAGGCAAGCATTAGCAACAAAAGCCATCAAGGTAGAATTGTATGTTCGAAATTGATTTCCAATACGATGGCCCAAAAGTGTAACTCTATACACCCGAGTCGTACTGTCCCACATTATCCGCTGCTACATAGGCCTTCCAGTTCGTGCACGTTCCATTGAGCGTGTCATAATCATATGTGATCTCAGACTCACGCTCCAAGATCTGGACTGCGAAACCCTCGGAAGTGTGCCATGCGATGTGGCAGTGCATGAGCCAAGCCTGTTGTATTGGTTAGTACGCAAGCTCACCAACTATGGGCAGGGCCAGAGGGCAGAAACTTACACCAGGGTTGTTCGTCTTGAAGGCAATGACGAGATAACCGCTACCAGGCATCATGGCGACGTCACGACGATGAGCGTCGGTCAACTGCAAGCCGTTGGCATTGGCCGAGTCATACTGCCCGTAGCCGGAGCCCAGGACCCAGAAATCGTGGCCGCTACAAAGTCATATTAGCAATCATTCCATTAAATACAATGAAATAGACGTCTTCTGGAAATCCATACTGTAAATGCATCGGGTGGTCCTGGGCGAAAGGAGAGTGCACAACCAGATACACCCACTCGTCGGCGGTGGGCAGCTGGATGACCTGCTCCTTGGCCGACCACGACGCGTTGCCGTCGGCGACCTGGAGCAGGGTGGGGTTCTCCCAGGTGGTGCGGAACGTCGTCTTGTTGATGACCCAGAGCAGCGCGTTGTCGGTGATCTGCAGGCCGACCTCCTTGTCGACGCCCTCGTACGCGTCCGACGCCGCGATGGCCAGGTACGGCACCAGGTCGCTCGACGCCTCGTCGGCGCACGAGTCCGTGTAGCTGTAGGCGGACGTCGCCGGGTCCGCCGTCGAGCTGCCGTCGTACCGGACGAAGCCCTTGATGTCGTCGGTCGCGTCGCTCTCCGAGCACGACGACTGCGGGATCGAGCGCATCCAGAAGTCGCCGCTCGTGAGATCCTTGGACGTGACGATGACGTCGTAGCGCTGGCCCATGCCGATGCTCAGATCAGTCGTGTTGTAAGGGACGATAGGCACAAAGTCGGTGGAAATGACCTCCATCGTGTGGTTGTCAATCATGAAGCGGAAGTGGTTGTCGGCAGCGGCGTTGACAAGTCGGATACGGTAACGAGTGTTTGCTTCAAAGTCGACCTCGAAACGAGAACCGAGGGTATCATTGTAGGTGTTTGTTCCGTTGATGAGTCCGTTCGGGGCTGTTGGCGGACCTCCCGTCGCCGCCTGGAGGACGAGTACGTCTGCAGTCTGGTGGTACCAGTCGTTAAGGAAAACGTGGCCGAGATCGACATCGTAGTTGGCCGTAACAGGGCCGTTGATGATGATTCCGCCAAAGACACCGTCCCAAGCCTGCACGTAGAAGTGAGAGTGATACCAGCCGGTGCCGTATTGAACCGCGCGCCATTCATAAGTGTAACTGTCGCCCGGAGCGATCGGGCATTGAGTGATGCTGGGCACTCCATCGTTTTGGTCGGTCCAGTTTTGACGAATGCCGTGGAAATGAAGACCACTGCCGTTATTTTGAAGAGAGTTTGTCAGATGCACCCCTTGTATTCTCGGTCAGTTCCAATCTCCTGGGCTAATAGTAGCTAGAATCCTCTACGTACTGACAGTGTCGCCCCAGTCTGCGATAATGGTAGGGCCGGGGAATGACCCGTTGATGAGCTGCACGGGCATTTCCACTCCATCTGGGGATGCCGTCGTGTTTTCGATGTTGAACCAATATTCGCGAACCACGCCTGTGTCTGGGACCTCGTCGTAATAATTCGTCGTGATATCAAACCCATCGCTCCAGCAAGAGCGATCTGTCGCGCTGTTCGTGCATGATGAAGTGCTGGAGGTATCCTTTGCCACCACGGCGGCGACGACAGTATTAGTGAAAAAGAGCGACGAAAAGAAAAGCTTAAAAAAAATGCATGATGTGATCTCAGTGCCAGTCTCGTTGACTGGTAGCTGACACAACTTGGAATTGGTTGTTGATGAGGAGGGAGTGAGCAAAACCAACAATGAAGTTCAAGTATCGACATATTGACTTTCATATAACTTGGATCCTGTCTATTCATCGTTGCTATAGTCGTTCTACTCGAACATGCGAGGCTATCACCGAGCTGTTTGTCCTGCCCTGTGCAACACAAGGTTTGTTCTGGAGTCGCGATTGCGTCGTCAGTGTTGTGGAGTTTGATTAAGCTTGCGAGCTCTTGATTCGAGCGGGCCCCCAGGTAGCTTCGCAGATCTCGAATGTTAATTAATAGCCAAAACTATTACGCTTGCTAACCTGAGCCCTCCATTGGCGTGCAACGTTGGGTGTTGGCGATTTACGTAAGTTGAAGACCATGAATTGAGAAAGCCTCGTTCCTGTGCTCGTATGATCGCAGGTTCGTCGCCTATATCTCCAGCTAGTATAGGGGAATGCCGATATCCTAGGGCGGGCGGGCGAGTCAAAGTCGTCGCTCAGTCGGCCCACATTCAGACGTGGCCATCGGAAAATGCCTGCGCAGGACCCTAGAAGTGTTTGGTAGGGAACCTGTTGGTGAAAACCGTTATGTGCCACTATCCGACATGTCGAGAATCCTTCCGACTGTTGACCTTGACGCCGTTACGTGTGCGCCTGCGCCGTCTTCTATGAAAAGACTAACAGATACTACCCGGTAGTTCCCAGCACCATGTGGAGATCTCAAAGGTACTCTTATACACTGCACCAATCACGAGGAGCCCAAGTCAGGCAAATGCCGTGCCAAGCGTTCTTGAGCGTCCCTGTTCCTGTATCATCGCGGCTGTGGATGCCGGACAACAGTGGGCATCCCCCAGCTTGCCAGCCAACTCAGCCTCAGCTACGGCCCCTAAAGTGGGCTTCCCGACTCGGCATTTCTAGATGAGATCCTGGCTAGCCGTTAGGGGTCAAGAGTACACGCGTACGGAATATTCCAGAGAACGCTATCAACAAGATATCAACAAAGCCTTGTTGCAACTTACTGTCAAGACATGCCCTGACAAGCTGAAGTATGCATTCGACTGTGGAGGAATTGCACATCACAATAAAGGATACAGCTCGGCGATAGTCGGAGCTATAGATCTTGAACTGTGTTCTATCACCAGGAAAACAATTGATGGAGACGAGTCTACGACGACTATACAAGAATGCCGACTCCCGTTAATCTTTTCAATGCTCGTGTTGGCGCTCAGCCTTCTTGATCATACGAGGGAAATTCATTTTTGGGCCTTTAAGTCATTCGTTCCAGTACTTGATTCATCTGGTAGCATTCATTTGACCTGAGCCAGTCGTTCTTTTCGTTGAGACTTCAACACCACAATCATTTGATAATTGGCTTTGCTCTCGCAATTCAGACGAACTTACGACAAGATGCAGCTAGGATTATTCTCCGGCTTTCTGCTCGCTCAAACCTGGCTAGGCTCCTGCATGAGCATCCCCGAAAATGATGGTCTGATGAAACGAAAGGCCGAGACCAACGCAACTCTTTACGCATATGGTGCCAATTCCTCTGCCTGGCCTATCGCATCAGGCCGTACTGACGGTATGTCTTGGATTATGTCGGTATAGTCTTTATACTCTGGCTAAACAGATCAACAGGCTGTCTCTACATCATCGAAGACCCTTCCACCACCAACTTCGACGTGGAGGGACTCCTCTGGGCCCTGCCCTCCATGACCGGCGAGAACTGGATCGCCAACGCGACTTACCTGAACGGCACCTCTGCCGGCTCCCTCTACATTCGTCCCGAAGATGACTACGCTCTTGGCGTGCTGCCGATGACCAGAATCGCCTATATCAATGGAACCGTGTCGGGTTTCGCCTTGTTCGCCACACAACTTGTATATAACAACAACTCATACCTCGAATCGCAGTTCTGGGCCACCTCGACAAACGACAGTAGCGCATACAAGCTGGTATGGAATGCAGACGACGAATTCACTGATGGAAGTTTCCCTGTCGTCGTCAAGGGCGTGGAGAACTAGGCAATTGTGTCCGATGAATGTGCACGAGCTCGGAGGAGTGGTGATACGATGGAGCAAAATGAGACATGCCGATGAACTAAAAACCAATTGAACTCCTTTCACTATTTTGAGGATCGGCTGCAAACTGTGATGTTACGTGATGAGAGTCGGACTGCCTCGATCATGATCATGTGTAGCCGCAGTGGACTATCGTTCTTTTATGAATGCTAGGGTTTCTGCGGGCGCTATTAACCTGCACATGGATGTCAAGCCATGAGTATCGCGACACCGTGCCGAGTACAGAGTACTTTCCCGTACAGACGTTGTGCTTGCAATAAACAACCGCTAATAACCTTCGTCGAGGAACGCGATATCGTGATTTTATCTCATGGACATGCTATACCCGCCATGTGGGACGAAATCTCACTTGGCAAGTGGTTTACCTGGACAACTTCAGAGCAGACCTGGCCGCGAATCCCCGAGATCTCGCCTTTTGATTGTGAAGCTTTTCTTTCTTCTCCTCTCTATTTTGGGCAAAAGTCGCCACCAAGTCGGGGACGTTGAACAGATTCGCCTCTTTCGGAGAGTTAAAGAAGCTTAATTTTAGGGAAGCAGACCCCGCCAAGCTGCACGATCAGCGCCATAATTTTAGTCACGACCTTATAACCATACTTGGACGACAGCGTGGCGATTGACAATCATTGAAGACGGGCACAGCCCTAAGTTTGGGAGACATGAAGGCTCCGTATTCTATGGTCAATGTAGACGGATTGCTTTTGGCTTGTACGAATGTCAAGTTATTTTCTAGCCCTGACGTCTATGTCGTGATGTGCCTATCGCATCCTTCTAGGGGAAGTGCTTTTAGGCGCTGAACCACTAAAGAGAGGCGATCCCACTTATCAGGTCCCAGTAACACAATTATACTGCGTATGTCTAAGTACAAACATGAGATATCTAGGAATACATCACGAGACATGAAAGCGCCTCCGTTCTCAGTAAATGAAGTCAAGTGCCATTTGCCTATATATTGTTGTGCATCAATACCTAAATCTTTGATTGAACTCTGGAATGCTTGCCCCAACGATCAGGCCATTTATGCCAATTGCGATGCCTCCATCAGCTTCCGCTCACGCTGCATCCGACCCGCCAGCTTGACTCCAAAGCCATGATCAAATACCTGGCGGACGTCTTCCAACGGGAGCCGGCTGACTTCCGGGTAGAAAAAGATGACAAACAGCCAGCCGACGAAGCAAATGCCAGAATAGAAGCCAAACGCGCCGCTCGGCGTGATGCCCTTCATCATGGACAGGAACGTGGACGCGATGATGATGTTGCAGCCCCAGCACGTCACCGTGTTCATCATGGTGCCGAGGGCGCGCACCTCGAGGGGCAGGAGCTCCGTGCCGACCCAGGCGATCGTGGCGACGCCGCCGGAGAAGAAGGCGATGTAGACGATGATGGCCGCCAGGACGACGATGCCGGCCCAGTTGACCGAGTCGGCTTCGAGCACGAGGTCCTTGGAGATTGGGATGAAGTGGAAGGCTATGGCAACCAGGGCGAGGGTCAGGGACTGTTGCAGAACACCATTAGCACGACACAACAATTGAGTATGAAAATGGTGTACTCACCATGCCAAGAACGGTGACGAGCAGGATCTTGCGTCTGCCCACCCGGTCGATGATGACCAAGTTGACAATGCTGAAGATGAAGTTGGTAGCGCCGACAACGATGGCGACTGCCGTGGCATTGTTGAACCCGACTAGAGAGAAGAGAGTTGCAGAGTAGTACATGAGAGTGTTAAAGCCACCGAGTTGTGAGACTATAACCTGTCAGTAACTGCTTCTTCCAAATGGTTACTTTGACTTACTAGCCATAATGGCACATGCGCAGACCAATGGACGGAGATTTGAGCCCACGGTATGAAGCTGCTTGAACTGCCAACCGAGCGACTTGCTCGCCAGTGCGTGATTTTCTGCCTCCACGCCTTGTACAATATTGTCTACTTTTGCTGAAACTTGCGCTTCGGTGGCGTGTGGGTAGACCCTCGCGATGACTTTGGTGGCCTCGTCTCGCTTGCCGTGGGATAGTAACTGGCGTGGGGACTCGGGGCACAGTGGCAGTAGGAAGAAGAGGATGATTGGCGGCACGCCACCGATGGCAATCATGTATCTCCAGCCATGAGCCGGGCCGGTCAGTGCTGCACCGAGAGCATAAGAAATCAGTTGTCCAAACGTTACGCTCATGTTGTCCAGTGCAATCATTCGTCCTCGGTGTCTCGCCGGTGCGATTTCGCTGATGTATAATGGCTGGGAATTGGTCAGTCAGGACACGTCGAATCTTGATACTTCTGGGTCAGAACTTATAATGATCATTGCTGCTGACCCAACTCCTAGGCCAACGACGAATCTTCCCACCGCCATCTGCGCCAGACTAAAGGATGCAGCTTGGATGACTGAACCAACAAAGAACAGAAAACAACCAATGTAGATACCAAACTTGCGTCCGTGTTTGTCGGCGGACATGCCAGCAATGATGGCGCCAACCAGTGCTCCGCCCGAGGTGAGAGATGTGATCATTTCCTGTTCATTCGAGGAAAGAACATGGCCGAGGTCCGCTCGCAGATTGACCAGCACGGCCGATATTACGCCCGTATCATAGCCTGATGGGAAACTGATGTGAGTGACTGTTCCGCGTCCTTGATATCCAGGAATTGAACCTACCAAAGAGGAATCCTCCCATGGCCACCGTGGCAGTGATGAGCCATACCGAGTTGGAAGGTTTTGTCTGTTCTATCGAGTCGGACAAATTCTCGGTCGTAGATTTCGTCGTGTCAAGTTTCTCGACATGATCGGCACCGTAGTCTTTTACATCGTCATCTTCTGGCGCATGCTTGCGGTCGATTGTCTGCGGATCCATGTTCACTTTTGTCGATGAAGACTCGTACTTGTAGGGGCAAAGAGACGACGTTGCTGGAGTAAATGGTGCCACCGAATAGAATGATGTTGTACACTGAGCGATCTATGCACGAGCTGATGATCAAATTCCAGGTTTCTTGCTTGTCTTCATGTTTATATATAAGAGACTCTCTCCATGCTGGTTTCTCAACTTCATACAATACCGGCTAGTGGCTCGCCTGGCAAGCACCCCTTTCGGCTTACAGGTAGTGCTAACCTGGTGCATAGTACCCGGCTACGGAGTTTTTTTGCCATTCTGGTCTTGCCTGGTAATCTTGGCACGAGAAAGGGTCACTATCTTCTCCGCATACCAGCTAAACCTCCACGTGCCGAGTCATGATCAACAGCCGGAATGCGGGGATACTCCACAAAACGTCCTTTGAGTCTGGGGAAATCCCGCTCTGGGGAAGCACTTTCTGGGGCTAAGACATGGTCGGTATCCCGTAATTGATGCTTTCTTAGTGGCCCTACTATCTATTCCGTCTTGGTATACTCCATCAAACCGCCGATGCCACAGATCCTCAAGACTCTGCACTTGTAATCATTCTTGTGGGCAGATATTTGACCTTGTACTATCCCCTGCTTCAGACATTTCGTGCTCTCACTCTCAACTTGATATCAGTCTTGGGCACTTTCATAGCCAGCAAATTAGAAGGTTGGAAATTCATCCTCGTATGTTCAATGTCGTAGTTGAGGACCACGTGAGCCAGGATGAGCTTCATTTCGTGCACGGCCAAGAAGCGCCCAGGGCACGGGTGGCTCGTAGTCCCAAAACCGTAGAACACATCGTCTGCCGAAGTCGTAGGTTTGGTGTTTGTGTAAGAAGCGGGCTTAGTCTTGTCATCTTGGCGCTCGCGGCTGATGAACCGAAAGAGGTCGAACTTGTTCGCATTGGGGTAGATGGCCTCGTCGCGGTGGATGCTCTCTATAGGTAGGGCTACCATGGTCCCCGGCGGGATTATGACGTCTGCGTCGCCGTAATTGACTGCTATACCCTCGGGATCGATTACCTGTTCGCACCCGCCGCGGTAATTAAGTCCGATGTCTCGCTATAGAGTTGGAAGGGAGTCACTAACCGTTCGAGATATTGCGAGAGAACTAAAAGACACCATTCTCATAGACTCTCGAATAGCTGAGTCCACGAGTTTGAGCCTTCGTACTGCTTCCAATGTCCACTTGCCATTGGAAGCATTCAATGCATTCTGACATTCCTCCCGGAGAGCCTCGATGTATCCCAGCGACGGGTCGGAAGAAGCGAGGCAGAGAATGGCGTGGAAAACGGTGAAGGTAACACTGTATAGAGTTACGTTGTTGGTGATTGTCAGACGGTCTGAAATCAGATCCACTGCCAATTGTGTCGGGTCATTCCGGGAGATGGCTTCATCAATGATCAACTGAAGCCCATCTATCTGTGCGATTCGCCAAGTAAGTCCCGGCTGCTCATCATCAAGGTAGCGCAGCGCCGACTTACCAAATAATCTACCTTGTTCTCGTTCTCGTTTTTAGCTTTTGTTTCGCTTATCCTCTTCTCGATATGAGGACGACAGATCTTGGTGACCTTCTTGGCGTGATAAGTGCACCACAGCTTGACAAGATATCCACTGATGGGACGCAAGACTTTAGGCGTGATACTGATAAGTGTCGCACCACCGAACAAGGCAGTCGACTGCGCCTCGAGAGACTGTAGGTACTCCTCGTTCCTGCCTTCGTTGACATCAGAGATCGGTCACAAATCATTTGTCAGCGCACAGCTTACACAGAGGTTCTCCGCATAAGAAAGAATTTGTGACCCTGGCAACGACGCTGAAACATGCTGGCCACAGTGAGAGTTCCTTCCATTGTGAATCAACAGGCCACAATGACTTCAATCCTAGTGCCAGCTCATTGACCATAGGCCCTGTAAACAAATCGAGATCTCGTGTCAACTGGCTCGGAATCAAGTGTCTATGATATGGATCTTGTATAACCCGTTGGTCGCGCACAGTATACCGTGCCTGGATCTGATCTTGGAGCGTGCCAAAAACATCGAGGCTGTGCTCGGGTGTTTTGAACACCTTCTTAGCCTGCGGCGCTGGTAAGGAAACCACCGAACCTCGATCCAGTGTGGGAACTATATACGGAGTCCCACTCTTGGCGAACTGGGCAAAATCAGATACCTTGGTATTGGACGGAAGGGCTTTAAGACCATACCTTGGCGTATCCTTCCGATGCGCAGTCTGCTGTCTTCCACAGGGATCGAAACGTTGCTCGTATTGATGGTAACCATTCACTTTGAAAGCCGATGGTAGGGAAGCGATCTAGAGGAGACTGACGCTTTCTCTGGCGCTTCGAATGGAACGAAAGGATTATATACAAAGCCGAGATCAGCGCGAGGATCAAAGCCACTTGTGAAGATACCATGATTTCCATTCCCAGTGATAAAGATATGAAGATATGTGAGCGAAAGAATTGTGGAGCGGAGAGGAGGAGAGGTTCAAGGTATTGGAGATGTATTCTCAAAGAGAGTTGTTACACGGTCGCTGAGGTCGGCATATATGACTTGATCAAAGTAAGAGGGACATGCATGTTGGTCCAGAGTGGTAAAATGGACGCATGTCCAACCAACTGCACCATCACCCTTGTCATCATTTGATGGGCCAACCATCTCTACTTCGGAACCGCGGAGAACAATCCTCAAATGACTGGCAAGACCCGAAGCAGTCGATTGATTCGACCCAGTGAGTATGTGTTTCCGACATGATAGAGATATCCAGGAGTGCTTTATGAATTGAAGGTTGAAGATTGTAAACTCCATTGGCCGCTCGTTGCCGAACTACATCGCTTCAGCACGTGTTGCCAAGCTGCCTGGTAGCTGGCGTGGGGAGCTGCCAAGGTTGTCTTCACCCATCAGCTGCAACGCATCGCCTAGTCCAGCCGCTGTATCTGCTAACTCGCTTGGAGATACCCGCCTAAGTTGGCGAGGAATCAGGATAGGCTGCAGTCCCGGCTCTCTGGGCCTCACTAATGCACCCGGGCCTCACTATACGGGCCTCCATCACTGGGCCTCACTAACCTAAGTGAATTTCGACGGCACGGTCGTGATGACATTCGGAATTATCCGTAAGAAATGACTGCGACAAGATGACATAACCCCCACACATATGCCGACCATCAACAACAGTATGAAACCTCAACAAATGACGTCTCGCGCAAGGGCGCACAGTTGCTACACATGGTACGGCTTTCGCTCACATGGATTCGTTTATAAGAAGTCAGCGGCGGTTCGTGCTGGTTTATGTCTTAGTGGAAAACGTTTGACCGTTGTACATTTGCAACTGAGGAACAAATTAAGTAATCAATCTCTTTGATTTATGTTGCGATAGAAAGCCATATATATCTTATACCTCCATCCTGTATGGGCTGTCATAGGAGTATTGTGTTCTGGTTATCCCTTACTTTATGTGTTGCTTAGTACGAAGTAGATGACGATAGATGAAAGGCAGAACAAGAGAAGATCATAGGAAATAAAAAAAGAAACCACTGGTCCGCCGACCACGAAACCACCTCGATGGAGCGGTCCGAGCAATTCCTGGACTGACTGTGTACTCGCTCCTCGCCCTGCTCGCTATGTCGCAAGAAATAAGAATGGCGATGCTATTCAATCAGACTCTCCGGGGATTGCAGCAGTGTACGTTCGAGAAGATCCCGGGCAATGTTCAATGTGACGTTTGTGGTTGTCTTTGCGGGCCGTCCGCTGACCGCAACGGCATTGATAGAACTGTGTCCCTTCACTAAAGTGAGCGCTGCTGGTTCTCCGGTGCCGCTCAAGGTCTTTGACACATCCAAAACTAGGCTTCCTAGCGCAGGTTGTGCACTGTACTCGAGAGTTTTGAGCCTGGGTCGGAACAGCACGCGGTGACGTTTGGGGAGAGTGCTGCGGCGCAGCAACGTTCGTCGTTGACCAAGGATTGGCAAATGGCCCAAGTTGAGAATGCTGGTCTGAGGTTACGGCGCTGTTTAGCCACCCATTGTATCCCCAGTAGTTGTAATCGGAGACCGCGTTCTGGACATTGTGGTCAACCTCCTGGTTGAAATCCATGCCAAATAATTGGCGGCCTTGGTACAATGGGAGCTGCTGCAGCGATGCAAAATCGATTGCTTGATGGGAGTTTGGGTCTTGGTCTAAAAGGGATGGCCCGCCAAGTGCCTGGATGCTTATGCATAAGTTTGCGGCTATAAATTTCCATATAGCCATGATGGAATGACTGACTGCAGGGGAGTTTGTAATCCCTGGTGGGGTATATGATCCATGATTGTGCATATCGCATAAAGCCCCGCGATGGAATCAGTGTCTCATGCAGGCCGGGCTACCTGCAGGAGAAACAATCAGCATATAAAACTCCAATACTATACTAGAAACATAGCTTCAATAAAGAGAGTGCGAGCGAGAGGTATTTGTGAAAAGAACGTATGGGACTATGTGGTTATCACCACACACAGATGTCACAATGTCACAACATGGTCAGTGTCTTACCCAAATCAGAGGTTCAATGCTTCGAACAGAGCCGCCGGTATTTTTCTTTGAACAGCCGTCACCAAAGAAAAAGATAGGTGATTATTGGAACGCAAGACTCCGCGGGCGATATATTAAACGAGTTGAGAATTTGGTAACCCAATTTTTATAGAGTTTGCTTAGATTCCAACAAGAGAACATGCCCGGGCATTTGTCCTTATATAACCATAAAGGAATCGTGGTTCGACTGAAGTTTTCTTTGGAATTCACCGATTGAGGCGATCGCGAGCGTGGAAGTTGGCATAGGCCCCTGAGGCGACAGCAAATTGAATTCTTCTTTGCTGGGCAAGCTGACACCAGTCTGCAGCAAGACCAACGGGGAGACCAATGAGACGACCGCGACGGGTCGATGCATCATGCACCGGACAAACGCGGGGCATCTTGGCACTCATCAATGATAGATGGTAAGCGCGAGTGATGCCATTCAGTTGAGTAGTCCGTCTCCCCAGTCCCGCAGCACTGCCAAATTGGTAACCTCGACAGGTACCTAGGTATTTACCAATCACAACGGGCTTTTTGCGTAAGGCTGTGGTTTGTGGTTTTGGCAGCTTCTCACCGCCATGACGAACACGACCTATTGCAGGAAACTGCAAAAGAAGAAGAGAACATGCTTTCGTTTTCTATCACCTCCACATCTACACAAGGTCTATCCGATATCGAATAACAACTCATCCTACGAAATACACTTTTGCCAGGATTTTTGGCACGTTCTATGTTTTACATGATCTAAGTACTTTTAGTCAATGACGCCGTCTCCATTAACGATTCTTTGCGATTGATGAATATTCCTTACGGGACTACGTACTGTAATGAACAACCTCGTTGCTCGAATAGTCGCGCAGGCATCTTGTCACGTCGACGCAAATAGTGGGGAAAAAATACCATTGCGGTGGGTGTTAGGTGTTGCTTCAGCCTATCTCCTTTGTGGCGCTCTAAGGACAACTCCGTATTCTTGTCAAGGCACTCTGTTCTTGCTTATTTTCACTCATCGGCTCAGGTCAAATACCTGTTATATGGAAATCGAAGCTAGATTCGCATCCTCCAGAATCATCGCCGCAGCCTTCTCCCCAATCGCATACACCGTCGCCTGCAAATGTGCCCCAATCTGCAACGGCATCACACTGGCATCGACGACACGGAGCCCCTTGGCCCCGTATACTCGCAGCCTCGCGTCGACCACTCCGCCCTCGGCGCCCTGGTGTCCGCCCATGGCGCACGTGCCGACGGGATGCCAGTCGGTGATGGTCGTGCGTGTCAACCAGTCTCTCCAGAAGGACTCGTCTTCTTCTTCTCCTTCCGGTGATACTTGTGGGGGAAATGCGCGTCCTCGAATGATGCTCGCGAGAGGTAAGGTCTGCGATAGACGGTATGCCGCGAAGCGCGCGGCGTAGACCATTAGTGAGAGATCTAGATGTCCGTTGCCACTGTAGTACTGCGGATCGATCGCAGGTTTTTCGTCGACCGAGTCAGAAGAGATATGAATAGAGCCCTTTGAGAACGGATGTTGTAGAATGATTAGGCATGTTGCGTATTTCTTATCCGTCGAGGGTGGCGGCTGGAAATAGGGATTCCAATTGCCAAGGTCAAAGATGTATTCGATTTGACCGACTTTGGTGGAGGAAGCAGGATCCCAGTGCTGCTGTCCTGTGATATGCCCTTGGTCGGAGTCATTGATGATAGAGCTGGCAGCTTCAGATAACGATTCCAGCTGGTCTGGCGGAATGATATGAGAAAAGGGAAGATAGCAAATTGAGTTTGCAAGTATTGACAAAGGTCCCGTCCGAGAAGTCTTGAACTGTTCATGAGCTGCATCCGCTGTAGCTTTATTCTGCTTGAGATCGTCGGGAGTTGCAAGACTTGGGTCTACTTCGAAAATCATTGCCGCCACTAGAAAAAAGTCAGCAGTTTCTCGTATAGTTACTATTAGGAGACGTACTGATATGGTCTTGCAGATTTTCTCCAACATTTCTGTTACTGATTTTGACAGGAATGCCCGCCTTCCTGAGAATCTCTGGGTTGCCAATCCCAGATAGTTCCAGTAATTGCGGCGATTGAACACTGCCAGCGCAAATGATGACTTCACGAGAGGCATGAGCGGACAGAGGCACACCGTCATGCTTGAACCGAACGCCTTTCGCTCTCAAGAGTCTGTTATCTTCCTCGAGAATGACTTGTGTAACTTGAGCTTCAGTAAGAAGGTCGAGGTTTGGACGTGATACATGTGGGAGATAGTAGGCAGTCGCGTAGGATCTGTTCCCCGTTGCAGGGTCAACCGAACCAAGATTCGTCCATGCCCCTACGTTCGACCCGGAGAGATGCGCTTTGTTAGTGTCGACCCCAAGCGCTTCCATTGTCTGATGCCACAACGGATGCGAGGCAGAGTATTCCGGGGCGTAGCCTATGTGGATTGGGCCAAGCTTGCCCAGGGCATCTTCGTCATAGTATAAAGATTTTGCTTCTTGGTTCTGCTCATTGGGGATGTGAAATGATTCCGACTTTTTGAAATATGGCCTGCCGCCGCGAATTGAATGTGAGCAGAAGCAGGAATGGTGCCTGCCGGCCGCGGAATATCGCTCACAATAGATCATCCCAACCCCAGCCTTCATTGCCTAGATCTCTCCACGCATCGTAATCCTCGCGACATGCTCTGTTCCAGGTCATAAAGTTGAGCGCGCTTGTCCCGCCGAGGACCTTGCCTCTGGGCCAGTCCAGCGTGCGCCCGCCGAGGCCAACTTGAGGTGTTGTCTGGAATTTCCAATCATAATCTGTGCCGAGCGCTTGGCCATATAGTCCTGGTATGTCGATTGATTCGAGGCCAGCAGCTGCCGGGCCGGCCTCGAGGACGCCAACGGTGAGGGCGGGGTTTTCGGAGAGACGTGCGGCGACCACGAGACCGGCGGTTCCACCACCCACGATGATATAGTCATACTTGCGGGCGCAAAAGTCTGCGGGACTGATGTGTCTGATCTGAGGACTCATTTTGCCATGATCATATCTTCCTCTTGTCTTGTTCCTGACGAAGACAGCTCTTGTCCTCGGTCACAGGTCGAGATCTAACCGTTTCTTTTGCAGATTTAGATGCATATGCATCTGCTGCAAGCTCATCTATCACCAATCAGAGATCACTTTCCCCACCGGCAGATTCGCTCAGCTTGTGGAACAGTTCCCTTCAGCTACATATTTGGTGTAGTCAGTGAGACCCCAATTCGAAGAGTATTGCTAAAAAGCTGAGAATAGATCTTTCTCGGAAGTGAATGCGCATGACTCGAAATTCTCGCGCTCTCCCACTTCTGACTTGCTTCGCAGGTATCGGAACCACCTACGAGATATACAATCGTCTCATAAGAACTTGGTCGTGCCCATGGCAGCTATTCCATCGACAGATGCTGAGAAGGGATGGGAAATAGCCGGAGGTGACAAGGTCCAACATGAATCCGTAGGGACTCACGACAAAACTACCGGTTGTCTAGAGGTTGATCACCTCGCAACTAAGCCTGGTCTTCGTGGCCGTCTCGCAGCATGGAACACTCGTCTTGAATCTTTGTCTGGTTTCGAAGCCCGCGGCATCACGCGAGTCCTGCCTTCCGAGCGACGCCCTCCTTCTCTGTGGGACGACTTGGCTGTATTGCTCCTGTGGTTGTCTGCCAACCTTTCCGTGAACAACCTCGCAGTCGGCCTCTTTGGCCCTCTAGTCTTTGGCTTGGGGTTTCTCGACTCTGTCATGTGTGCCGTCTTTGGCGCTCTACTGGGCAGTATCTCGACAGCATACATGAGCATCTGGGGACCGATAAGTGGCAACCGCACGATGGTCGTATTGAGATACTTCATGGGCTACTGGCCCGCTAAGCTGCCAACGCTGCTGAATATCGTGCTCATGGTCGGTTACTGCACGATAGACGCCATCCTCGGTGGGCAGATGCTGAGCGCAGTCAACAACGGAGGACTCTCCATCATGGTGGGCATCGTCGTGGTTCAGATCGTGTGTTTGGTAGTTACCATGTTCGGAATGAAACCTTTCGACGCATATGAGAGGTTCGCCTGGATCCCACAACCAGTCGTTCTCTTCGTGCTCGCCGGCACTGCTGGGCCACATTTCGATGTCACGACGCAGTCAACAGGTTCGGCAGCCGTGATCGCCGCAAATCGGTTGAGCTTCTTGTCGTTGTGCTTGTACGTACCGAACTCCTGGGGTGCCGCGGCTTCGGATTTCTACGTGTACTATCCGGAGCAAACATCCCGAGGAAAGATTTTCCTGCTCACATTGACGGGACTGTGGTTGGCATTTACACTGGTATTTCTTCTAGGTATCGGTCTTGGAACAGGTATAGCGAGTAACCCAGCATGGGAAGAAGCATATGGCGTATCAGCAGGAGCATTGGTGGTCGCGGGATTCGAGCCCCTGAAGGGGTTCGGACGATTCTGTGGCGTGGTCGTGGCCTTGGGCGTCATCGCTAACAGTATCCCTGGGACCTACGCTGCTGCCCTCGGGTGCCAGGTCTTGGGGAGATACGGCAAGGCTGTTCCACGCTGGTTGTGGTCGTGCGTGCTCATTGTCATCGAGCTTGCGTTGGCACTGGCCGGACGAGAGTATCTGCTCGTGGTTATGCAGAACTTTCTCGCATTGATGGGATACTGGGTCGAACTCATGGTTCTGATCGTGCTGATGGAGCACTTGTGTTTTCAAAGGTCGTTGAAGCTTGACTGGGCAAGGTGGGAAGACAAGTCGTATCTGCCCGTGGGTGTAGCAGCACTGGCAGCTTTCCTGCTCGGCTGGGTCGGAGCTGTCCTGGGGATGTACCAGGTGTGGTATACCGGTCCCCTGGCAGCGAGGGCAGGCTCTGCGGATGTGGGACTCTGGGTAGGGTCAGGTTTCACCTTGGTCACTTACCCTCCTTTGAGAGTGCTGGAGCTCAGATATTTCAAACGCTGATTGGGATGAGTTGTGATTTGGCGAGCGGTGGTGGAGAAATTGTTGGTTCGGACATGGAAGCGAACACCAGGAGTACATATTCCCACATTACCCCGTGGTATCCAGGTTTTTTCGGTTGTATACAACCCTCGGACGACGCAAGCTCGGCAAGTACCCACGCAATAGAGTTAAATGTATTGCTGGTATTCAATCGAGATCCATCAAAACTTACCGCTGGGCGGTTATGTGACAACGGTATGCTGCCCCTGAATGTGTCCCTTACCTGAATACCTGAATACGAGTTCGGGAGTGCATGCATTTTCGGCAGCCTGATCACCGATTTAATCTTACCTTGCGATAGGTACCATATGAAACGCACATTTCGTTGCTCCGAGGCTGTCTATGACGTGAGCCAATATAGTCACACAGCGGCCCTCGGATATAAAAGATGACCGATGCGGCGATTCGTGTCGAGTCGAAAGTCGGGCATTTCGCAACATCCCGTTGGTGTTTGGTTGGCTATGCATAAACCACTAATAATACACTGCCGGGACACGACGAAGATTTTCTCGGTATCGTTCAGTCGTCCGACCGACGTCGTCATGGGGGTTTTTGCGGGTTCTAGCGTATTGATAGCGCCCAAGGTCCACCAACTCGGCTGGTTCTAGCGGGCTGCCGGACTTTGGGCGGCTGCGAATTGATGCAGGAACGGGGAATTATCAGACGGCAAAAGTCATGAACGAGCAATGACGGGAAGTCCGTCGCCAAGCCACTGCGATTGTAGCGTACGGCAGAAGAAGAAGAAGAAGAAGAAATTCGCCTTGCTCGACACGTGGTCGCAGTGTAGACCACGTCGCCTGTCTCACGGCTACACAGACAGCCTGACACAGCCTGACTGCATATCTTGGCCCTGAGGTGAGAAGTGAGACTCGAGAGGATCGACGGACCAATTGCTTATGATTGATTCACCGGCCGCTGATACGGGGCGAACAGAACATATCTGGTTCGAGAGCGGCCAAGGCAGAAAAAAGCAGCAGCAGAATATCTCCCAAACTGGCAGTTGGTCATGTGTTCTTTGGGCAACTCGCGTCCGAACTTTTGGTATCTTGGCAGTTGGGAACTGACCGGAACGCACGGCAAGTGTTTGCGCATCCCGCTACTATTTGGTTCACCAACGGGCACATCCTAAGCCCCGGTTCCGTCGTAATCTGAACTCGAGGGCCCCCCTCGGCCACCGATTCAACTGCTCCGGATGCGTCCTGATTGGGCGTCGAGCTCCATCTCGTTGGGATTTTATCAGTATTCAGTGTCCACCAGGTGTGCTCGACCTCGGCGATAACAAACAATCTGTTGGCGGTTACGGGCTTTCCAGGACATTGACAGACAAATAGAACCGCTGTTTGTTCTTTTCAGTGGGTCTATGCTGTCGAATCTACTGGGATCATGGGCCGATGCGCACACGACCATTCGATCGGTTGGTGGGTATTTCATTGGGGACGTGTATATGCCATTGCGCGTCATTGACGTCTAGTTATCACCAGCCAGAAAAACCCGAACCTGGAAACTGCATGGGACAAATTTGCCCATAATGCCAAGCAAATACTGTGCACCCTGAATTTTGATACTAGAAGGCTCCGGCCGCTCGCTGCCGTCCTTTCCCGGGGGTGATCTCTGACTGCTATTTCTATTTCAGCCCTGTGCTCTGCCAGTAGTTGTTGTAAATTTTGTTCTGGAACGTTTGCTTCTTTCGTCCTACATCCGTTATCTGTCTGACCGTCTTCGATTCTCTGTCGAGTCGTAGTAGCCATGGGTGTTGGTGCTTTCGCCGAGCCTCTCGTGGTGGTGACGCTGCTGTTCGGCGGTGTATACGTGAACCGGAATACCAATTACAAGCTGTTTGGAAAGAGTGGTCGTAGCTGGGAGGAGAAAAGATTCGACCGTGGCCGCGACGACAATTCCGGAGATGAAGAATGGTCCTCGCCTCGGTCCTCTGCCGACACCCTACTCGAAGAAGGCGTCAACCTGTCCGCGTCCGAACCGACATGGAGGAAACGAGAGGTCTCGCTCTGGAAGCTGCGCTTCGAAGTGACGTCTCCGAACACAGCCGTTTTCCAAGACAACTTCCTCAGTCGACTGCTCCGCAAGCTTCCGTTCTTGGCCGAGTGCTGGTATTGGGCTCTGATCTACTGGGTAAGATTGTCTGATTCGGGATCGATGAAGAGCCAAGCTGACAATGTGGCAGGTTTATCAAGTCGGAAGAGCGATTAGTGCACTCACCCTCGACGAGTCGACGGTCGATGTGGCTCGGCACCATGCCCTGCAGGTTATCGCTTTGGAACAGCGACTTCACATCTTCTGGGAGCCATATATCCAGTCGGTCTTTATGCAACACGAGACCATGATGCACTGGATCAACAGGATATACTCGTACATCCACATTCCCGGCACCATCTTCTTCCTCGTGTTCTTGTACTTTTACACCATTACACGGAAGCGAACGGATGAGAGGCAACTCAACGGCGATTCCGCGCAGACGACTGGAGCGGCGCTCTACCAGGCCAGGCGACGCACCATGGCCATGTGCAATCTGTTGGCCTTTATCGTCTTCACCCTCTGGCCATGCATGCCACCTCGACTGCTGAGCGATCCCAATGCCACGGGTCCAGAGGCCGAGGCTGGCCGCACCTACGGCTTTGTCGATACTGTGCACGGCAAGGGCGGCGAGAGCAGTGTGTGGACGCAGAACAAGTTCTGTAACCAATATGGTCAGTATACCCTGAGGCTCATCATAACAGATAGAATGATACTAACAGATATATCAGCTGCCATGCCATCGCTGCACTTTGGTTACTCTCTCATGATCGGTCTTACCATCTCCATGCTTCCGCTGGCACCAGAGCACAACCACCCGACATCGCTGCGGGTTGCCGGTCTGCACCTGAGATTCCCGTCCCTGCGCCGCATGGCGTGTGTCACGGCAGGCTTCCTGTACCCGTTCATCATCCTGATCGCCATCGTGTCGACTGCCAACCACTTCATCCTCGATGCCGTGGCGGGAGCCTGCGTCTGCGCCCTGGGATGGTGGGGCAACCGCTTTCTCCTGAATCTGCTGCCGCTCGAAGACTACTTCTTGTGGTGCTGCCGCCTCCACAGGCCAATGTAATGTTTAATATTAGAATAATGGAAGAGAAGGAAGGTCACGATCAGATCGTTTTCCATCCCATAGGAGACGATTGATCAGGGACATGAATAATGATACCACATGTTTGCTCAAGAGCTCGGGGAAAGTGTCACCTAACGCGATGCCTCAGTTGCACTGGCCCATGTTCGTTGGGCTAGACCAGGACAGGTAAAGAGATAATCGAAAGGAGTAAGATCCAATATTTGCGACATTTTTTAGGCATAGAAGGAGCGGCGCCAGTCGTAAACATCATGAAAACATCATATGATATAGCATCGAAAACCTTGAGAATTGAATGTGCCTCCTTCGTACCTATTCCACAATAGAGCGATCAGCCGCCGGGCCGCGCCGGACCGCTGATAGCAGGCGGACCGCCGAAGCTCAGCTCAGCTCTGGGACCCCACACCCACCTTGAGAGCCTGAAGCCAGTTTGAACCTTGTGAGCCTTTTTGACGTGGCTACCTGAACCCGATGTATCAAATCCCAACGTCCATTCCATTCCTGTGGCGGTAGTCCGTTTCGAAAGCTTATCTTCGGAGGATTGGATAGCTTTCACCTCACAATCCTAATCCCCAAAATCCCCTCTCCTCGTCTTGGCATCGTTCATCAGTCAAACCTGTTTGTTCAAGAACATCACCAGTTGACGCTCCAAAATGCAATTTCGCGATGGCTGACGTTCTCAACTCACCCATGTCCTGCGAGGATCCGCCCCAATATCATACTGTTCCCCGCACGGTGATCTGGTCGTAAGCAGTCCCTTGAGCTCATTGATGCCCCATCGCAACGACCTCTGATACTCTGCGCGCGTCCGTGTCTTTGCTCTGCTGTGATGTTCACATACAAGATACAGGCTTCTTTGGATTGCCGTCATCGGCGCCTACATCCCACAGTATCTGCGCATTCGAAGTGAGGGCACCAAGGGCATATCGCCATACTACATACTCAATCATGGGCTGTTCTCCACCACAACGCTGGCGCTCCGCTTCGGCCATAGCGTCTTCTACAAGGCTTACAAGTGCGTGGCCAGCGGAGAGCTAGACGGCTGGAAGGGCTACTCGGCTTCCCTCGACTTCCTGGCCGTCTTTGTCCAATGGGCCTGCGCCATGGTTCTGTAAGGATCCCGGGTTCCTTCTAGTTCATCCCATCTCCATGCAGTCAATGCATGCGTATATGCGTGCGCGGCAGGGCTAACGCCGGGGGGCCCAATTCAGGTTCGTGGTCTACATCCGCCATCGCACGCCTGCCGTGTTGCCAGATCAGGCGCCCGCCCGCCGCCTCTCGGACTGGCAGCCCGATGACCCGCACGAGCACAAGCTCACGTCGGCCATTATGAAAAAGGTGCTCATATCGTACTCGGCGGTCACCCTGCCGATCTCGCTGTTGCTCCTCATCCTCAACGGACAGCCGTACTTTCAGCAGGACGTGCCTCGTGCTGCCTTCTACCACGTGTTCTGGTCTCTCTGGATCACCTTCTTGTGCATTGCCGACGCCTTTCTGGTCGCCTTTCAATTCGTCAAGCAGCTCAAGACGGTCGGCCGCCTGAGGTCGCGCGGGTCGCTGAGCATCTCTTCCGTGCTGGCGCTGTCCGTCGTGCTGATTCTACTGGCCTTGACCCAGTTCTTCAGATCACGTAGCAACATCTCTTTCCCTCGCGAGCGCCATATGAGCTTTGGTCGCTTCTTGCAGTTGTTTGGGTATATCTATGGCTGCGTCAGCGTCGATGTCATGTACCTGGTTGCCGGCCTTGGGTATTTGATTCTCTTCCAGCTGTGTCTGGTATTCGACTGGAACGACTTGTTTGGCACCCGATTTGGCAGGATCCAACTGGTTTGAGAGAGGGCTGTGTGAATCCAAAGACAGCTTTTTACGACTGACGACTATATGGCAACATTACGAGGTCCTGGGTATCGGAAGCTTCAGGGGAAGCTCCAGGTCAAATTTGCAAACCAATAGCTTGCGATGCAGAGTTCCCTTTGTCGGAGAGGGCAACGAGAGGCGGACCTTGCAACAAACCGCATGGCAAAGGTCGAACAATTATCCGTCCGGAAAACGTCCAGTGGCTGCGACTGTGTGGCAGTGTGCGCATCAAACAGGCTCGGAGGGGACATCCACACATTCGAGTAGTAGCCATTACACAGATTTATAATAGTGGTTTCGGATCCGACCTGCGCGATCCAGGACTGCCAGATGTGATAGGCTGTTCATACGAAGACGAGCGAAAACGAGCTGGAAATGAGGGAATCTTCCATGGAAGCCATCAATTGACCAACCGGCAGTCCTTCCCCGGCAGTTGACGAACCCGCAGCAGGTCGGCTTAGACGCTTCGCCCGGCCCGCAGACGCGTTAGACGGTCAAGAAGTGGGCCGGTGATCGACCATATTCCCCATGCTGAAGGTGGAGAATCATCTTGAATACGAATGCTTGATTCCCCTATCAATAACAGAGAATTTACAAATTCTGGAACGAGGTTAAAGAAATGTCAATTAGGTTCCCTGGGAAATTCTCCGCAATCTTGGCAGGCACTCCTAACAAGTGGATAGCAATATGCATAAGGAGTTACGTATGCCGCTATTCCCAAAGTATAAGCCACACATGTTAGGGCTGAGTTGTCACAGGCTTCCCGAATAGGAAATATTGGCGCTTTTTCAACAATATCTGTGCTTGCGATTTTGGAAAACAATACACCGATTCCAAGGAGTTTGCTTGTAAGGGTGTATGAATCTTCGTATCTTAATATACCCTATGAATTACGTACATACAAAAGCTCTTCACTGGTGAATAATCCTTAGTAAGCTCGACTCAACTGCATTGCAAAGCAGTATGGAGTATACAAGTACTAACCAGTCCCAATTAGATGAAAGTTGAACATAATCTCATGATGATCATAATTAAACATTCCGCATGAAGTACCGAATCAGAGTTATAGTTATCTACAATGTGTGGCTGGTGGATCTAGACAAGGTCGCCGAATGCCGGAGATCTGAGATCAGTACTCCCTAGGTCTAGTATATCGCGGAAACCTTCTATACACGGATTATCCATTGAGTAGAGACTCGAGGCTTCGTCCACGATTCTACATCGTCGTCATCGTGTACCTTTGCATCTTCTGATCATCGCTTCAAGCTCCTGATCTGATCTTGGAGATGACATGTCGCTGCAAGTTGTTCGTTCACTGCAATGCCAAGCTGACGCGTCCCCCTATTGGGATATTCGCAGTTGCTCTTCGACTTCATTCATGCTTTGCCTGGCCCCTCTCATCAAGTCCAGAACGAGGTCAGCGGGGACTGTGTATACTATTACGGAATTCATTGCCAAGTGATCGGCGGCGGCAACGCAAGACGGGCCTTGGAGCAGTCCATGCTGTCGTGGAAAGACAAGCATGTGGAGTCAATGCAACGTCCTAGCAGTGCTCTCACGAGCCTTGCCTTTCTCCGGGAGTCCGGCAAAAGGGGAGAGACCCCTTCTTCGGTAGTCGGTCAGCCCGCCGGGCATGCTAACTGCAGCCCCCCGGGGCTCGGTCCTCCCTCTCCGCTTGCTCCACAGCAACTGCCGACGACCAATCTTCTCAAACCTTCTCAGACATGGGTATCGTTGTTCTCTGACCAGAATAGTAATAAGGATGAAGAATATGGGGTAGAAGTCTTCTAGAGCTTTGCGAAACTGCAATAGTCTGAGATACACATCCGTCCATGTCTTTGGCCAATATCGACACAATGAGAACAATGCTTCCACATGCGCCATTGCTCAATACACTTGGTGATAATATCTTTCTGCCGTCAGCAATGACTGCGAAAGATTTATGACGGATCGTAGCTCTCGAAATTCATGCAGAAGAACACGAGATTCATCCTTGGGGTATTTCTCCTGGCCCATACTCTCAATAGCAGCCAACCTTGTCGTAAGTTGTAACAGGCAAAACCCACCAAGGACGTCCACCTTTTCTGATCATGCACGGCCACGAAAAGGTCACACTCCTATAGTGATCGGCACAAGTCCACATCATGAGATGAGCACTGATCTGTGAATCGAGACCCTGTTCAGCTGAACTCGCAACTCCGACAACAAATCGTGCGTTATAGACTGAAGGTACCATGGAGTGTCCATTGCTTTTTGACAGTTGCGCGTCGTTGTGGAGGTGCTTGGAGCTCCATGTGCTCTGGTATGAGCGCCTCGGCCAGAAGGGATCTGAGTATAATCTGAGTATACGAATCTTGTATATATAGATCTCGAAGATCTGCCCTCAGAGATCTTTTTTTCTATCTCCATCCCCATCAACAACATCAAAACAATCCAATCGTTCTTCTCTCATCACTCTTCGACCTAATACCAACGACACTTCTCTCTCAAACTTACCATAAGTCTATCTAATACCTTTCAAAATGCGTTTCACTCCTGCTATCGCTACCGCCATCCTGGCCTACACCGCCGCCGCGTCGCCTCTCCAGGCCCGCCAGACATCTTGCGACGATGCCTACAACAGCTGCGTGACTGCACCCGACGCAAACCACGCCCAGTGTGTTGCCGACTACAGCAGCTGCTCAGGCCACCTCCCCCAGAGACGCCAGACCTCCTCCTGCGATGATGCCTACAACCAGTGTGTCACCGCCCCTGACGCCAACCACGCCCAATGCGTCGCCGACTACAGCAGCTGCTCCGGCCACCTTCCGTCCAAGCGCGACGTTTGCGATGACACCTACAACCAGTGTGTGACCGCTCCTGACGCAAACCACGCTCAGTGCGTTGCCGACTACTCCAGCTGCTCGGGTCACCTTCCGTCCAAGCGCGATGTCTGCGACGACACCTACAACCAGTGTGTTACCGCCCCGGACGCCAACCACGCCCAATGCGTCGCCGACTACTCCAGCTGCTCCGGCCACCTCCCCCAGAAGCGCCAGGACTCCTGCGACGACACCTACAACCAGTGCGTCACGGCCCCCGACGCCAACCACGCCCAGTGCGTCGCCGACTACAGCAGCTGCTCCGGCCACCTGCCCAGCAAGCGCGGCGACGTGTGCGACGACAAGTACGACCAGTGCGTCACGGTCCCCGACGCCAACATGAGCACCTGCGCCGCGGACCGCGCGGGCTGCCAGACCGCCGTCGCCAAGCGCGACGTCTGCGACGACAAGTACAACCAGTGCGTCACTGCTCCTGATGCCAACATGGCCACCTGCAACGCCGACCGCGCCGCTTGCCAGGGCGGCAACTAGAGTGCTTTCACCTCGGGAGTGGACGGCAGGAGGAGGATGAGGCCCGGCAGCGGATGATCATGAAGGATTGGGGATCCAAGGACGGATCATGAAAGCATGTCATATAACTGTTTCAGTAATGAAGAATCGAGAAGTCATGATTTTATCTTCTCAAAAATGGACCATTAAGATACCGTGAGAATTATGCAACTTACTGCTTCATTTGTAGGTTGTGATGATCGAAAATTGTTCCTCATATTTGCGATGGGTCGTATTGATACTCCTGTTATCAGGTATTTTGCTATCGTAAGTCATCAGTCATCATCTAGTAGATATACAATGCGTACCCTTTGCTTTGCTCCCTTGTCCATAAGCATAAAGCCATATTTTCCGCTCTTTGGCTTTTTGATGGCTTGACTTGGTCAAACTTTTCCCAGTACATCATCTAATAACAGACAGCACAAGCGTAACCTTTGCCACAAGATGCTGCCTCTTTTGTGAGAGAGCCATACATGATCCTTTTGCCCCTAAACACATATGCGCAGTAGTCATCAACGCCTAGTATTTTTACCCTTCAGGTCGGCCGGTAGTCCTGAATCTAGATCAACGCCTTTTAATAAGTCCCTCAGACTACCTTCAGCATAACTTTTCGTCTTGCCATGCTTGTGAGCAGATGAGGCAATTTCCGTCGCAGAGTTGGCACCTCGCCATGGCATCCAGTGGCTGATTCCCGACAGCAGACTGGAAGAGTTTCTGGGCTCGTCCGGCCTTGAGATCGCAGCGTTCGCCACGGATTCTGAAATGGTGGGATGTGAAGGTTCTCCAGGCGGCTCGTGTGTGTAATTGCTTCCCGCAGGATCTTCATGGGTGGTACGAATTTCAAGATGGCTTTTTGAGGTCTTGGGTTCGGCGGGTTCGCCAACTAGAGCAGTTCCCGATGCGCGTGGCGACGAGCGTTCGCCCTCGCCATGCTGACGGGTATTGTCCAACAGCGCCGTGGCGAAAGATGCCGACTTCTTTCTTGCCACCTGCTTCGGTCTCTCGTCTGATGGTGCAGCACTACTAGAGCTGTCGGTCTGATGATGTCTTGTAGCTCGTCCTCGTACCTCGGCGGTCAGTTCTTGCGCCGACTTCTTCTTGCTCTTGTCCTCTTCAGATGAACGGCTAGAACTCATGATTGTCTCCAGTGTGCCGTAAGCTGCACTCCTCCTGCGTACGCCACTGCGACGTTTCCTATGCCGGCTGCTGCTCTCGTCATCACTCGATATTGCTTGCAGGGTGGGACCATGGTGACGCGAGGACGACGCCACCGAGGTCACGAAGCTGGCGCCTGAGCCATGCGGTGCGACGTGAACCTCATATTGGTTGCTCAGCGAATACTTGGATCTGGCGCATATTTCAGCAATCCTGTCCAAGTCGGCACCAATATCCTGTTGTATATCGGCCATGATGCTCTTGAAACTGAAAGCTTCCAAGGGCGGAAGCTTGTCATCCGCGCGCTGGTGAGCCTTCTTCTGGCCCTTGTTCCGAGCCATGCTCAACACCATGCCATTGCGACCAGGACGCCAGCTGGAAGCGCTAGAGGCGTTCGATACGGTGGACAATGGTATCCTGCGACTGACTGGACGACTGCCAGCCGAAGAGGGAGGAGGGCCCGAGTACGTCCGTACAATGACTGGCTGTGAGTGCGTCCCTGTGGTCGTTGTCGTGGTAGCACTGGACGCGCCGCCGCTCTTTGAATAACGATGCCTCGACGAAGGTTGCGAACGGTTCAGTTGCCGCAAAGCAATAGTCCGACCGGCAGTCGAAGAGTCGTCGAGGGGCACCGGCTTGCCCTCTGCGGTGGAGGGGATGAGCGAGATGCTGGAGATATTGGGCTGCGCGACAGGCGGAAAGGTGAGGAGTGGAAGCGAGTGCCGACGCGACTTGGAGGCCCGGGTAGTAGGAGGAGCAGTCAGACGGGGAGAGGGGAGGCCCTTGCTGGGACAGTGAGCAGAGCGAGAGGCATCTATATGATGAGTTTGAGGACAGGATGGGAGCGTGTCTGATATGAGCGAAGACATGGCTCCTGGTGGTTGCTGGGGTGGCCGCTGGACGTATCCCATTTCATATAGTAGTATGCACGAACAATTGTAGGGAGGCAGAAACCGGAATGGTGTCCGGCTGGTGAATCAGTACGCTCGCTTGCTGCACAAGATCCGGTAAGCAGACAGGCCATGGGCGTATGTAGGTGGTCGTGGGTCCGTATAGTAGGATGCACGTAGGTGTGCTTCAGATGCTATGTATGCGTCTCTAGTTTATAGTAGCGACATGCGTGCCTTGGTTGATTTAACACATTCCACTTGGGGACGGAAGCAGAGCAGAGAGGAAGCGCGGTTGCGCAGTCCCGGGCCAATCCTCGAGTCGGAGATGGACGTCTCTTGCAGCTGCGGACGGTATGTACGTAGCAGTGGCAGCGATTGAGTTCCAATGTACTGTAGACAGACAGCAAAGCAACTGTCTAGAACGGCCGGCCGTTGCGGATGAAGAGAAGCGACGAGACGCAGCAAGCGCGTCGAAAGCGGGTCCCAGGCAGGTATCTAGGTAAGGTATTCCTTTGGGGGAGAACGAGACCAAGACAGCCTATGTACGCACGTATGTGTATGCGCATGTACGTGTAGGTAGGTGAGCGTGGTGTATGCGGAATGGTGGTTGATGGGTTGACCGTCGCGCGCAAGGAATAGAATTGTTACAGAGGAGACGTGGGTTTTGGGTGTGCAAGGAGTAAGTAAGTGGAGTGGGGCGGGACTCTTGAGATCCCAAGCGATCTTCCGGGGGGTGGAGGGACTGGGACTGGAGTAGTCTGGAGCTTCCACTGATGGTTTTGGTTCCTGGACCGCCGGGACAGGATTCTCGATACCTACAACTTCAGGTATATTATTCGGGCTGGATCCGGGCGACGCTGAAGATAGATACAATGAACAAGCCGGCCAGAAATCTGTGCCGCATATGGATGGAACAGGTAGTTATTTTCTCAATTAGTGTCTTCACGCGGGATTCGGCGCCCTTGTGGAAATACTACCAGCGCGAGCGAGCCTTGGTGTTGGTCGGAATGAGAGCAGAAAGAAGACAGGAAATCGTCAAGCTCGAGACCCGACGGGAGGATTATCGTTTGACGGACGAACAGGTGGACTGATGCCAATGCGATGCTGGGATGGAAAAGGCGCAACAAGAAAGGCTCTCTGTTTCTTCTGCTCTCGGCCGTCTTTCTGCACAGAGAAGATCGAAGCCTCGCGATGAGTGGTCGTTGAGAAGCAATGCGGCCTGCACGAAGGCGTGGCAGCACGATCGTGGTCGACAGGGGTCGGGGAGGGGAAGAAGTGTGGATATATGGCTATCGATTGGCTTGGACATGCACTACCCAGGCCCTAACCTGCCGTGCCTGTAGGTAGTGTATCCAGATACATGAACATTCGTCAAGAAACAACCACATTGCTCCCCGTGGTCGAGGCACAGCCCGTAGTACTGGTACTTCTGGACGTTCTAAACGTTCGGGTGCTTTATATTTGCCCATGATAGGTCCCTGATATACCGTACGGATACACGGGTAAAATCGTCTTGCTGCGTTGTCAGTCGGTTCGGCCTAGACGGTGAGACGCAATAGTGCTTTTGTCTCTCTAGAGCGGCAGTTGAGACACGACTCCGACCGATGAAGCAATGCCTGAAAGTACTGCAGCGAGCTCTTCAGCTGCAAAGAACGATTGATGTCCTTCCTCTTTCTTTTCAATTTGACTCCCGTCTGCGGATAGCTGTGTAAGCTGGGGAAAGCGGATCACCTAAGGTAACCTTACTTCGTACACTGAACGCCTGCCCCGCCTCTGCTGGACCGCTTACCGTGGTTTTACAGCGCGTGCGTTGCAATGACTGATGGGGAATGATCTGCTTGCGCCTCACTGTGAGTACTGGGGAAGATAAGAAAAGAAAGGATATCTCTCGGGCAAGCGTGCTACGTGTACGTGCAGGTTCGGTATATTACATTAGGTGTCGCCGGCCGGGCAGTCTACAATCCTATCCGCTCTTGTGCACTCCCTGGAGAGATACAGACAGGCTCGACAGGCACGTCAACTTGCCAATCGACCAGCTCGATACCGTGATAGCCAGCTCGAATCACCAACTACCAAGTGGCCGAGTGCTTCTCCTACATACATATATCGGAACTTTTCGACTGGCTATCCTGGATGCGCCTGCGTCTGCCACCTGTACAACAAATTCAATCCAGTCGGTGAAGGAACAACTCGCAATCGGATCTTACTGACCGCAAAAGTTCTCGGCTTGTAAATTTCGTATTATTACTGGGATCTTGGAATCGCTAGAGATGGAAAAGCATTGCACTGCAAATCTAAAACATCGTCATCAAGTGACACGCCAAACAGCCTCCGAACCCATAAAAGCAAATCCGGCTCGGGAGAATTATGGGTGAGCTCCCGCCGAGCTTCGAGAATTAGTATATCACGGCATCAACCTCCTCCTACTGCCCAGTCATAGTTTGTCAAGTTGTTTATTAGGGTGTCTCTTGCCACAGACTGGCTCTTCCAGAGATACAGGTACCAGGAATCAAGCTGGAACCAAGCATTGGTTCCGGGTATCTTTACAGCATGAACCACGGCGACTTCAAAGTGTGTTTTGCACCTATTCAGTCGTTGGCTGAGTTGTTATATCGATCGCCGCTCTTTGTCGCGAAAGCTGGCGTTTTCGCTTATTGAGTGGGAGGAGCCATCGTGCCGTAACCATGTCCGCCAGTCTGTACGCGATCGCTGTACACTCCAGCGGCTCTCTTGGCAGCAAAGCGGCCCTCTCTCGCCTGCTCTCGGCGGTCGTAATAGACGTACTCCAAGTAGAATGCGTGGATGTGGCCGGGGATGTAGCTACAGGAGATATTTGCGTCAGTACGATTATAATGATACCGCTCGTATCGAGCTGAGGCTTTTTTCGAGGACTTACCCAAGCAGAGTCAGGCAGATGTTGATAAAGAGATCAGCACCGCATCCCGCGACAGCCCAAACACCGACGGGGGGCACTGTAAGAGGTCAGTTCAGCGCTCTCGAATGACTGAAGAAAGATGGCGACGCGTCCGTGGGCAGTCGGAACTCACGTAGAATGGTGATCAAGACGACGAGGAGAGCTGAGGCAGCCATGGTGTTGATTGTTTGGTATGTGGTTGTGGTAGGTGGGGTTGTCTGTTGAGGGTATCGTTTCAGTAATCTCTCACTGTCGTGGAGGATTGGCTGAAGTAGTATGTATGCTCGCTTGTGATGATGTGCTGCAGGTAGATGTTGAAGGTATTTCGACGAAAGAGGTGGGAGAGTCCGGTGGTTGCACCTTATGTACGAATGAATCACCGCCAGGCTAATGAAATTGTCTTTCCTGTTGCTCGCGACTGCCAGGTTTTGGCCTGCGCCCCGTCGAGACAAACTTCGCCCTGCTGCTGCCGACTTTCCATATGCCTGGCGCCTACCTTGGTAGCCAAATGGCACGATGACGTACACAGCTGTCGCACGTGCCAAGCTTGTCGGCAACCGGCATAGTCGAGTCGCGTCGCGTCGCGCTTCAGGGTCTGACTCTCATGTCGAAGGCATAAAAGTGATGATAGCTTCTAATATGAAAGGCGATGTTTATAATTGATTCAAGAGGCAAGAACTGTTTGAACCCATGTCAGGAAAGCGCAATGTCGACGGGACTTGGAAGTTTGATATTCCGCAGTCCTATAAGCTAGATTCCAAGCTGCCTTGGAGTCTGGAGTCTCGACCAACTAATCCATCATACCTGAGAATTATATCAATTTCTCTCTCAAGAGGTTGGGACTTGCAGTACGCATTCTTTCCGTCGAACGCCTCTGAAACTTGAAACTTGAGGCACAACACGCGCAATTGCTCTTGGGTAATTATTTTTGGAGCATCACAATCTAGAAACTTCTGGAAGTCTTTGGTTAAACTCAAGTTAGCATAAATTTTAAGTACTATTAGTCGACGATTTGAGCATCTGACTCCGTTGACAGCAACCTTGACTGCCATTCTCTACTGTATATAGGAAGCTTGGCAACTTGAGGCATGCAGGTGATATTCGAGTCGAGCCAGCACCACGACTACTTTTACTGCTTGTTAAACAAGAGCCCTTTGCTTGGCGTCCATATGATATATCTGCTTGTTTGAAAATGAAGAGATGTCTCTTCGTGACACTGCCAGAACTCTCAGTGCTTCTGCTTCATGTATTTACTTTGTTTTATACTATATGTGTTCTCTGTCGCCATCAGAATGACAAGGTGGAAATGACATCTTATATGGTAAATAGGCATGGCCCGGTGGGATTCTCCATGCTTGCTTGGTTGCACTAATGCGGTTTCCCATCTGGTCCGATTCAGGAACAAACCCAGTCAGTCCAGTCTCTTTTCTTGATTGGCGTCATGTACTGAAGCGACGCTAAGACACGTTTTACCAAAACCTAATAAGCGCCTCCCCCAATGCAGCACTACAGCGGGACGAGGATGAGGAGTTCATACATACAGTAGTCCAGGCAGTATGTATGTATGATACGCACCATCTCACACAAATGCGGCACCCAGCTACGGAGTGCGTGGTATGTACATCTTGTGCACCCATCCCATCGGGAGTCCGCCATGCGGAGCAATGCCGATATCACTTCCTTCGGTCCTAGCTAGGAAGGTGCTTTGGTGACCAAAGTCTCTCTTGTGCATTAGATTCATTGTCAGAGAGGCAACCCGCGAGTGCTGAGTATATCCGTAACGCTGACAACCAATGGCCAAGGCGTGTTGGAACATGCGACATCTGGAGACGGTGGCGATCTACGAGGTAGATGCAGGGCCGTTGAGCAAGGACCAGTGTTTTACAATACTGTGCATACTTCGTACATGCTGCTACGGTCATGGGCGAAATATGTGTTGTGCCTGGCATCCAACAAGCATATGGATAGAATGAGGACATTGCATAGTTCCGTGCTGCCGGTATTCAAGAACAACCATGAATTGAATAGGTCGAACAAACTATAGCTTGGTAGCATATATGGCTCGACCGCCACACAATCCGGGGCGTCAAAGACCTGCCATGGCCGATAGGTCAACGTAGTCATTAGGCGGGATGGGTTCAATCGAGAGGCCCGAGGAGCAACAAAATGGCCAGCCGACGTGAGATTTGTCCCCGTTCGGAAGTGGTTGAAGCCAGAGCCGTTGAGGTGGCAGGCCAGTGGTGACGAGCTCGACGGGGTAACCTTGTTGCTGCACCATGAGCTCACTTCCTAATGCCATCGATGAAGTTGTAGGCTGGCAGGTTATGTACTCCATACAGGTAGTTGGGTAGCTTGGTATACAATTCAGGTATCAATTAGCCTGCCGCTGGTGACCAGACCCTTGTCCTGAATCAATTGTCTGTGAGTGATGCTTCTCGCTCAAGGAGCCCCAGAGCTCCCTCTTGTGGTGTGGCTTGAGCCTTGAGCCCTATCATTGTCTTCCTGCCTGGGTAAATTAGTTCGAGACATGCTTCAGGGTCTCGTACAATACCAGAGAGAACGACTTATGACATTATTAGTATCAAAAGTCTCAGATAGCGACCTCGGGCCACGTTCCCCAGTCGCACGATAATCTTGCTTAAAGTGTCTTGGCATTGTACACTGCGCAAAAAGATCACGCCAGTCAATTGAAAGATTGCCACTTGTTTTCGAGCAGCACACAACAGCTCGCTCGGAGCTCTGGCAACGCATACAACGGAGCTGGCAGCAGAGAACCAGTGCTACTCTGATGAGAGACTGTATGCTCTGTGGCCCGGGTACGGTGGGCGCAGGGGCCAAGTCTTGTTGCCTGCATCCTTACCTTTACGTAGCATGGTTCATGGGGTAGCTGGCGGTGTAGAAGGTCCAACTGCTCTCAAGAGCTGCGAGCCTTTCCGCAGAGGTAGAGTCGAGTTCAAGCAGAGAATATATCACGATATAGATTCTCTCTGGTGCGAATTGGCTATTTCCAAATGAATTGCCATGCTCAAGCTTTCTCGATAAGCATCACGTCCGTCCACCAACTGCTGCAGGACGGTTCTACCCACCGGCTATGCAGCGACCCATGCCCATGTTCGTCAGTTCTAGTGGCCCCGTCACTGCGCGCTAGTATGTTTCGAGCAATAATGGGTCTTAGCTTAACGAGCGTCCAAAGGTGAGGGAAAGGGACGAGAAGGACTGAGGGCACAAAAAAATAAAGTGACAATCATTTCTCTGGGTAAATAGCACAGTGAGGGCCGGGCGCAAAAAGACATCGACACGAAAAAAAGTGCGCTGCAACAAACCAGAACCGGCACACCAACAGAACCACCCCGTCTCGCCCGTTTGACGCGGCGCCTAGGTACTGAGAATAGCAGCCTCCACCACCCTTTAGAGCTCTCAAGCGCACCCGGGGGCCCTCTAAAAGAACTACCTACAGGGGTGTATTGCCCAATCTGGTCTCGGGACGAACTGGTCGGCGAATCCAGGGAACGCCCGTCTGCCTCTGCTCCTCTCCTGTACTCCATCTTCGGCTTGCGCTCTCCACTGCCCAGAATCAACACCACCTCATCCCCTTCTCTGTTGCAATCACATCGATTCTGGAAAAACCCACTCTCTTTTTCCCACCTCCTCTCCATTCCCCCCCTCCTCCAGCTAACTCTTTCACCCGACCAGCTTGAGGGATTTGCGAGGGTCAACCATTCGACGGCTGCGCGATTGTCTCTTCTTCGACTCTAGACCCGATAGAAAAAAAAGAGTACTTTTTTTTCTAGTCGCCTTTTTTGAGTGCTCGTCAGGTTTTCGCTCGCTGAAAGTACCTGTCCGTTCTTGAACACGACAATCGTAACCTACCTGCAGTCAGCCAAGCAAGAGAGCTTTCCTCCCCAGCAGAAGAATCCGCTGGCCCAGTTCATTCAATCCGCCAACAATCGTCTGGCCAGGCACCCCTGACACCTCAATCTTGCTGGGTAATTTTCGCGGCACTCGACCGAGCGACTCCATCCCCATATTCTTCGACCTTTCTTTTTCCGAAAGCTCAGGCAGCTATCCTACATCGGAATTATTTCTGTACCGAAGAGACCTTCAGAACTTCCTGCGCAATTGGTATACGTACCGCACCTGGACGCTGTATCTTCCGTACCATACATACGCTCTATACATAACCGACGCCCAAAATGTCTAGTGTGCCGCCTCAGCCGCCGCACTTTGATCGATACGTCGTGATCCATGTGGCCACTACCTGCGACGAACACGGCGTCTATGTCACCAAGGACTCGGCCGAGGTCATTGAGCTTGGATGGATCGAGCTCGACGCGAAGTCACTGGAAGAGGTACGCCCGACATGAGCTCGACGAGGTCCCGAAGGAGCTTGGATCGCGTCATTCGTTCTGTGCTGGTGCTGACCCCGTCTACAGCTTCACCGTGAGAGTGTGCTCGTGAAACCTATCAACACGCCCATTACTCCTCTTTGCAGTAAGTTTCGGAAATTTTGGCCCCTCCCAGTCGCGCTTCCACAAAGTCGCCAAGCCTTGCGAGGCTGACGGCAGCTCCGTTGGCAATCCAACAAATTCTGTCACGACCAAGCTAACCCGGTCTACTTGCAGCGAGCCTGACGACTCTCACTTGGGAGCACGTACGCAATGCTGGAACCTTCAGGGATGCGGTCAACAGATTCGATGCATTTGCGAGCGAACACCTCACGAATCAGAACTTGGATTTCGTCTTTGTCACACTCGATGCCTGGGACCTCCGTGTCCAGCTGCCCCGTGAGGCCCGCGACAAGGCCGTCGTCCTGCCTCCCTACCTCCAGCACTCGAGAACTTTCGACCTCCGCACCGAGTACCAACGCTGGCAGCAACACCACCCCGAGTCGCTGCCGTTCGGCCCTAGCATGCTTTCTAACATCTGCGCAGCGCTAGAGGTTGAACCTGTTCAGTCCAGCGCTCCGATCAAGCACAACCTGCCTTTCCACCTGCAGGCTCTCGCTCCCGCTTCGCCTCGCCGGGCCATGGAAGAGGCCGTGACTCTGGCTCGTGTCCTTCGCGGGCTCATCCGCAAGTCGCAGCCTGCCCACGAACACCCCGATGTCCTGACCAGGCCCATGGACGCTCGCGCTGATGTTCGTGCTTTCCTCTCGGAGCGCAGCAAGGTGCTGCACATGTCTGGCCTGCCTCACGATACTACGCAGTCTGAGCTCGAGAGTTGGTTCACACAGTTTGGCGGCAGACCCATTGCCTTTTGGACCTTGAGAACACCAGAGCAACACAAGCCCACTGGAACCGGCTTTGCCGTATTCTCTTCCCACGAAGAGGTAGGTTTCACTGTACAAGATGATGTTGCATCTAGAGAGCTAACCCTGAGACCAGGCTGCTGAGAGCCTCTGTATGAACGGACGTGCTTTGAACGAGAAGGCCATCGAGGTCTCCCCGTCCTCCAGCCGAGTTCTCGATAGAGCCGCAGAGATCTTGACGCCCTTCCCTCCCAGCAAGAACCGCCCTCGTCCTGGCGATTGGACTTGCCCCTCGTGTGGCTTTTCGAATTTCCAAAGACGAACTGCTTGTTTCCGCTGTTCGTTCCCAGCTGTTGGTGCTGGTGGCCCTCAGAGTGAGATGGGGAGCTATGGTGGAAGCGGTGGCGGTGGCGGTAACGCCGGCTACGGCTACGGTGCTCCTCCTATGATGCCTCCCCCTCACCACGGCGGTCACCACCATCACCATGGCGGCATGGGTGGTCATGGCGGAGGTCGTATGGGTGGCAGCGGTGTCGTCCCTTTCCGAGCTGGTGACTGGAAGTGCGGTAACGAGGTCTGCGGATACCACAACTTTGCCAAGAACGTCTGCTGTCTGAGATGTGGTGCCAGCCGTGCTGGTGCCGCTGTTGTCGCCGACTCTGGTTATCCATCTCCGATGGACAGTGGATCAAACTACGGCATGGGCTCACACTCTGTCGGCGGCACTCCCGGACCCGGTCCCTACGCATCTGCTGGAGGTCCTTTCGGCGGAGCTGGTGGCGGTTATGGTCAGCACTTTGGCGGGCCTCCCAGCACCTATGCCCTTCCCTCCGGCATTGGCGGTGGAGCCGCACCTTACCCATCGGCTCTGAACACCCACATCGGTGGTCCTGCCCCTGGCGCCCACTCGGCTGGCCCTTTCGATAGCCGCGCAGCAGAGGCTGCTTTCCAGTCTGCGGGCAACGGACCTGCCTCTGCCGGCCCATCCAACAACTTCTTTGGCTCTCAGGCCGAGAACGACCCGTTTGCCTTCCTTTCCACTGGCATCGGCGGTCTGACTGTCAGCGGAGATGCTCGCCAGAACGGCTCTGGTGCTGGTGGCCCTCAGAGCAAGTCTCCAGCTGCCTAGGAGGCGCCGGATCTCTGAACACAGCTTGAGTCGATCTATACCTGGACATCTACCTGCCAGGGCTAAAGATGCGTTTCAATTCGACCAACGGCACTCCAATCTATGACACTGCAAAACAAAGGTTTGCGGTTGCTCATATTGTCGACATCTTGAGTGCAATCCGCTTGGAACTACCAAGTTTTCTTTTCAGGCTCCCAACTTGCATTTCGTCATTAATTTCTGCACCATACTCGGAAGAACTTTCCATTCGGTAGACTGGAAATTCCCTTGGCAATATTTCTGGACTGTCCGCTTGCGGAGTTGTCAGGCTTGGACCAGGGTAAAAGGAGGGGGAGTCAAGGTTGCGGTTACGGTAGGCGTGGTGTTGTGTGTCATCAAAATTCATCGAGGGATGCTGGAAGACAAAAGCATGGAATTTGAGATTGGGACTTGTTTGTTGTGCCACGGCACCACTCAAAAGGAACCCCCCAACTAAGCAACAAGCAGAAGCATGTGGCATACCATTGGCCGCCCATGGTTTTGCCCGACTTGCCGGTATTTGCATGGACGTTATATTATCCCGGCTCATACTATGTTACTACTGTACATGGATGGAATTTTGTGAACCGGACTGGTGGGTGCATAGCGCAGGGAGTGTAGGGTTTATATTCTGGCCTCCGTTTCGTGTCTAAAGTCTCTTTTCTGTTACTCTTGTCTTCGTTCTTGTTTTCTCACTGCTTGTATGTTATTTTTCTTTCTCCATTTCCTGGTACCTACATTCCTTTCGATAGTTCATATGCATCATTTGCAGCCACATCGGTAGAAAAAGCATAGCCAAAGGACGGACCCGGCTGGATGGCGGGTTGGGTCTCTTTGGAAGTGGCGTGGAGGAGTCTTTCGGATGTGAGGGTGCAATCAGGGCTGAAAGCATCCGGCGACTGGTTGCAGACACTCGGGTGTAAATCAAACATCGTTTTCTCTAGCACCCCTGATGAGTAGTCGCAAAGTGACGTCTGACATGGTTGAATTTACTTTGGAATATAATGACAATGACCCGATCTCCCACCTTGCCTTGAGGCTTTGTGCGCAGACAGACAGGCAACGGTAACGTGACTTTGCTCACATACTGCCTCTCTACCATGGACATGGTAGCAGTCATAGGTTCAGTCCTATGTCAGCAGAAACATTTTTGGTTATGTATTTATCGGATTGTATATATAGTTGTGATCTAAGAGTATGGATGATGTGACTTGATGTGGTATTTCTGTCCAAACCTGTGTCTTCTGGGAGAATAAATACTTCGATTATGGTTACTTTTATCCGAAGCTGTGTTTTCAGAGCACTCGGAGTAGTTATAATAACTTTTGTTGAGGTAAAATTATTATCCAAAGTGATGTTTTGAAGAACAATCGCAAAGCAAAGTTTTTTCTTCTTTTTTCTTTCTTTTTTGTGTATACAAATTTTTATCATAAGAACCTGTGAACGAACATGAGTGAACAAACACAACACATCAATAGGCGGGACGTATAAGCGGATGCACCATCCATGAGCGGAACAAATAAGCAGACAAGACCAGCCTTGGTCAGAACCATTAAGAGATAGCACCGGTGAACGGACAAACCCCATGTTCACCAAATAGTATTAAGAACAGTTTTGGTTCTGTGCAGGGCCCCAACCAGATTTCATTCTCTTCACCACCCACCCCCCTTTTCTGGTCACTGGCTATTTGACTCTTGCCATACCCACCTTCTTCTGCCCTTTTCCCTTATTACCGATCAGCTTGTTCCAGTCAACTGACAGTGAATGGACGACGACCAAACGGAAATAGTGAACAGATAGACCTATGAAACCAATTCTAACGCCATTATCGACACCAGCATTAGTGCTTCCAAGAAATTGCAGGGAAAAGTTGTAATATCTCTGCATACATAACCTATGAGCGAACAAGACCAGCCACGGACGGCACCATCAACGGGCAGCACTGGTGAATGGATGGATCTCCTGAACGGACGGGACTTACATTGGACATCACTCACAAGCTCATCAGACCTTATTGGAACGCCTTCAATGGTACTGCGTTTGTCGACAAAGTGCTTCCGTGAGAATCGATCATGTCTATGTCGATTCTGTCCAAGTCACTTCTGTCCGTGTCGATTATGTCCAAGTCGATCATATCCAAGTCACTTCCGTTCATGTCGAATCTGCCCAAGCCGCTGCTGTCTGGAGAGTGGCTGCCGTCCGGAGAGTCACTATCCGGAGAGTCGCTGCTGTCCGTCAACGCTGTCGTCTGTGATCGCTGCTGTCCGTAGACGCTGCCGTCCGGTAGATCACTGCTACCCGGTGAATCGCTGCCGTCCGGTGTGCCGCTGCCGTCCGGTGTGCCGCTGCCGTCCGGTGTGCCGCTGCCGTCCGGTAAACCGCTGCTGTCCAAAAGCCGCTGCTGCCCAAAATCCGCTGCCGTCCGGTGAGCCGCTGCCGTCCTGTGGATCGCTGCCATCCGGTGAGCCACTACCGTTTGGTGTCTCGCTGCCGTCCGGTGAATCACTTCTATGCGGTGAATGACTGCTGTCCGGTATACCGCTGCCGTCCGGTGAATCACTTCTATGCGGTGAATGGCTGCTATCCGGTGAGCCACTACCGTTTGGTGTCTCGCTGCCGTCCGGTGAATCACTTCTATGCGGTGAATGACTGCTGTCCGGTATACCGCTGCCGTCCGGTGAATCACTTCTATGCGGTGAATGACTGCTATCCGGTGAGCCACTACCGTTTGGTGTCTCGCTGCCGTCCGGTGAATCACTACTATGCGGTGAATCGCTGCCGTCCGAGCCAGAATCTACTTTAGAAACATTATTAATCGCAAAAAGTCAGGGTTAAGACGAAATAGAGAACAAGTCACATCACAAAATTATCAAATAGCAATTGCATCAAGGCATATATCGTAAGTCGTCTCATCATATTGACTATTGTACATCGAGTCTTTTATAGCTTATGCTACTGACTGTCTCTATGGAAATGCAAGCGGTGCAAAGTGGGCAACTCAAAAACTGCAAAAAAACAAGACCAAAAGGCAACTGCAAATCATGAAATGAGCCTCCAGGGGCAGGGACCAAAGTCTGTGGCATGACTTAGTCGTAAATGTCATCGTACTCGCTGGAGGCGGGATGAAACATGGCGAAGATGGAATCCTCGCGGGCTGCGACCTGCTCCAAGATACGCTCCTCCTGGGCGGTCTGCTCTTGGATCTGGCGATCCATGACCTCCTGCTCGGTGAGGCCACGATCGGCAGAGTCGCTAGCAAAGGTGGCAGGGGCAGAGTAGGGAACATGGATCTCATGATCCTCGGGAGAAGGGGTCCACTCGGAAGGCTGGTTGCCGGCATCCATGGCACGGCGACGGGCAACTTCAAGCAAGGAGGTGATGCGATCGTTGCGAGGATCGGTCAACTCCAAATCGCGCTCCTCGATGATGGCGTCGACGTGGCCGCCTCTCTCGAGAGGAGCAGAGCGGGGACCGGCGATGAGCGTAGGGCGGACAATGGAACGGGGCAGGATGTTGGCGTTCTCATCAACTCTGAAAGTTGGGTCTTGGGTGTCAACGCCGTAGTCATCGCGAGCCATCTGGTGCAAGACCTCGTTGTTCTCGGCATTCTCCTCCTCTGTGGCTCCCTCGACGTCGTGCATGTGATTGTCCCACTGGTTGACCTGCTCCTGCCTCATGGACTGGGCCAGAAGAACGGCGCGTCGCTCGTCGCGGGTCAGCTCGTTCCAGCGGGAGCGCTTGATGTGGAGAGGGGTGATCTCCAGATGGGTGTCGATGCGTCGGTTCTTGAAGTCGGCGTCGTCCATGTAGATCTCAGCCTCGCTGGGGCACAGGTTACGGCCCGAGGCAACGTCGATGGAACCCCACTGGAAGAAGGCCAGCATGTGCTTGTCGAAAGAGAGACGACGGCGGACAGACTCGCGCAAGATACACTCCGAAGGACGTCGGAGGAGGTGAGACATGGAACCCTTGGCGCCCCAGTTCTCGAGGCAGATACGTCCAATATCGTTGGGATGAACACCCAGGAGGCCGGGACCGGTGGGCTGCATGAAATCACGCAGGCCCTGAATACCCGTGTCGTCTTGGCCGAGACGCCAGCTTCTGTTGGCGTCGTAGCGGGTGCTGAGCTGGATCAGAGAGACCGTGTCGCGGTAGTTGTGGCCGAAGAGCATCTCCCACAGGCAGATGAGAGACTTCTGGCCCATGAAGAGCTCAGTCAGGGCGTTGGCTCCTGAACAAGTCAGGTCGTTGGCTCCTGAACCAGTCAGGTCGTTGGCTCCTGAACCGTAGACGGGGTCATTGAAGCGCAGACTGAGCTTACAGTGGAAGATCATCATGTTGACCAGGTCCTGGTCGGTGATGAACTTGCGGTTGTTCATGAAAGCCTCGCGCTTATGGTTTGTGGGCTTCTCCATGAGGGACCACATCTTCAGAACGGATGTCTTTGTGCCGGCGGGACAGCGCAGTCCCTGGCGGGCCAGATGAGCCAGAATATCGGCGACGGTCTCGTCGCGTCTGGCGATCATGCAGAAATACTTCAGGGAAGGAATCTGCCGGGTATGCTCAGCCATATCGAGGGATGCGAGCTGGATTCGGGGAGGAAGGGACAGGAGAAGTCCTCCAGCAGGATCGGGAATAGTCATGTGCTTGTAGCTGGTGCGCCAATCGAAAACATGACGGGCATCAGGAGCCCACTTGTGGCTCCAGATCGAGAATGACGACTCCAGGCGAGTGTTGATCTGCACGTGGGCTTGCAGCGAAGTGCAGTACAGGTTGATTATGTCCTCGCCAGGGAGATACTCCAGCACTCGCGTGGCCAGCTCGGGGATCTGGAAGACCGCTGTGACGAGGTCAAACGGCTCCTTACGGTGACCGATGAGAGTCGTCTGAGGAGCAGCTGCTCGAGCGATTCTTGCCTGAATACCCATGGCGGACTGCTCCAAACGCCAGAGGTTGGGCTGTCCGTAGAGCGAGCAGTTCAGAAGAATATCGGCACGGGTTGGGGTGTACTTCTTCTGAATAGGGGTGGCGGTTTTCTCCTTGGCGGCCTGTATATCAGCCTCACAGGCAGCAACCTTGTGCTTCAGCTTGGAAGCAATCTCCTGGCAAGTGGTGAGAGGAGTTTTGAGAGAGAAATTCTCGAAACTGCTGGTCTGGGGCACCGGGATGACCTTGAAAAACGGCTCTTGCATTCCAACGAGGTCATTGGCGCCGAGGTTCTTGATCGCGTGCTTGAGAAGCTTCACAGGCTTCTGACCAGGCGAGAGGTCCATCTCCTCCAACTGGGCCTGCACGGCAGCAACGTCGACGCCAGAGCCACTCATGGGTACAGCCAGATAGTGGGTGGCGTCGTTGATGGCGCCGGTGACCGTGAGGTCCAGAGGAGAAGGAGCAGCCCTGCGCTGCGACGATGTGTTGTTTGTAGAGAAGAATCGGATCTCCTCTGCCTGAGATTGGCGCAGGCGCAGATCGCTTCCATCCGGAGCTGGTGTAAGAGAAGCATTGTTAGAATGAAATTCACCGGACGAAACATCGCTCCGAAAAGGTTGCGGTGGAATTATACTTACCAATCGGATTGACGCCATCAGCGCCCGTCATCTGGTCTGTTGCCAGCTTGCGAAGAGCGCGAGAAAAATCGCGAGTCTTCATGCCTTCTCCGGACAGAAGGCCGGCCTCAACCATGCGACCAATAATCTGGTCATGGTTAAGACCCTCAGACGAGGGCACCGTCTGATGACCCGAGTCAGACATCGTAAAGACTAGATAAAGAAACCATTGTTAGTTATTGTACTCGAAAAAATCGAGAAACAAGAATATTGTTTTTTCGCGAAGAAATTCAGATCGGGCAAAAAAGTTGAGCTCGAGCGAATAACTTCAGATCGAGCGAATAACTTCAGATCGAGCAAAAGAATTGAGCTCGAGAAAAAAAGTTGAGCTCGAGAAAAAAAATTGAGCTCGAGAAAAAAAGTTGAGCTCGAGAAAAAAGTTGAGCTCGAGCAAAAGAATTGAGCTCGAGCAAAAGAATTGAGCTCGAAAAAAAAAAAAAGGCAAGAACGGCGAAAAATCGTGAACACCCAGAAAGGCAAGAACGCCGAAAAAGTGAAAAATAACTTACTTCGCAAGAACGGCGAGGAGGTGATTCGCCGAGGGGAGCAGCGGGACGCCGAAGCTGTCGGCGGTAGGGGTGAGGTCGGCCTCGGCGAGGCAGGAGAGGAAGAAAGAGAGGGTATCGTCAACGGCGTTGACGAGGCAAAGGGGAAAAAAGCTTCCTGCAAGCAGGGGAACCAAGATTGCGCTCTGCAAAAGAATTGCGAGCGGCGGGGGGAGGGTGGTGGTTACCAAGGAGCGTAACCAAAATTTGTTAACGGCGTGGTGGAGGAAGGAAGAAAGTGGGAAGACGGCGGCGTTTGGAGACTTATATAGAAGAGCTCGAGGGCAGCACAATCAGCCGAGCCGCTAAGAACAATCAAACCGCTGGCCGGCGCAGGCGGTGACTAAAACCGGCGCCGGCAGAATCCTGGAATGCGGCAAAGTGGATCCACAAATCCGATGCCGATTGGCTTGAGCCCCGATGACACGGAGCTCCGGTGACTTGCCCGTTTGACGATGCCGGCCGGAATGCGGCCCCACACCGGCAGGCACGCACCGGTCCCGCGCGGCTTTGAGCTTTCCCTGCTCCGTGGTCTCTACATGTGCCAATCACCTTGGGACCCAATGAGGCCATTTCCACTCGGTGCATAGAAGACATCTATCATCATTTTCAAGTCTTGAATCAATTGGCCCTGTGGCATTCTGAGAGCTTCAATACGTGTCAATAGTTGCAGCCAGCGCTTTACAGACGTCGCATCGGTCAACAATATGCTGAGAAAGGTACTCGTGCCTCGAGTCTGCGCTTGCTTGTCTGCGTTTGTTTGTTTGCGCCTTGTCTGTCTGCGCTTGTTTGCGCATATTTGCTGAGCTCGAGGCAGCGCCGTGGTCAAAGGAATGTTGTGCAGACACAATTTTCATTTAATGTTACAGACTTTTTTTCATTCATGTCTCATACAGAATTGCTACCTATGGCTTCTGAGCTGTGTATACAGTTTATCCACTATTCGGTGCAAGCTTTCAAGATTTTCTCCATGACTCCTCAATCTCGGGGGTATCAGAATTCTTGCCACGGTTTACCTCGTGCTGCATTTCCTCTATCCACACTGCTCAAAGCGGACTCCGGAGACGAGGCATGTGACAATGTTGTGTCGTCGCGTGTGTTTATCGAGCTCTCTGGTCTGACAAGCCATATGTGTGCGTCACACGCAAATACTCTGCATGTCAGAGTATGGACGCCACCTACTCACTGAATCTCTGCTCACGAGAATCTGGCAAGAGTCAAATCTATCGACCCATTTCGTCGAGGTTGATGTCGGCATCGTCCTTGCCAACGATTGAATCTGCGACCTTCCAGATCTGCAGCATGTTATCCTCAGCGGCAGAAGCCACCAACCAAGGCTCATTTTGATTCCACGAGAAATCAGTGAGGTGGTTGGTGTGGCCACCATGCATGAACAACCTTGAATGGCTAGTTAGTAAAATCAGGAGAGTCGGGGTGAGGGCAAACTTACAGCTCTGGGGCGCCATCCTCCTGGTCATCGGGCTGCTGCTCTTCGCCAACACGGGCGAGGTCCCAGGCAATAATGCGTCGATCGTAACTGGCGCTGCCCAGGATTCCGGCCTCATGGGGATGCCAGGCAATGGCAGTGACAGCGTCCTGGTGACCCTCGAGAGTGTGCACCTTCTCCTTCACATTGCGGAGATCCCAGATACCAATAGTATTATCACCAGATGCGGTGGCGACCAGAACCTCAGACGTAGGGTTGAAAGCCAAAGCATTGATGGGCTCCGTGTGGCCGTTTCTGGCGACAAGGGATGCCTGGGTGGTGGAAGACTGGCGGGTGTCGAGGATTTGCAGCGTCAAGTCGTCGGAGACGGTACCGATGAAGCTCTGGCAGATGGGAGAGTATTGAACATCGTTGACGACATTGGTGTGATGTGTGTAGGTTCGCGAGGCGTTCAGAGTGGTCTTGCCAGACTCCAAAGACTTGAGATCCCACAAGCGCACAGTCTGGTCCTCGCTGCCAGACGCAAGAGAGCCCTCGACATGGGGGTTCCAGGAAAGGCCAAATCCTTCCTTTTCGTGGCCCTCGAGAGTCATCTGAGGGCTGATCTTCCCGTTAGGCGTGTTACTGTGCTTCGTACGGTCAAAGATCAGAATGCTACCGCTACTGGTCAAGGTAGCAATGAGGTCGGGATTCTGTGGGCAGTAGCGCGCCTTGTTGACCTCGCTGGGGTGATCGATCTTCTGCACAATGTTCCACTTCATGGCAGTCTTATCGCCCTTTCCGTGGCCGCCAATCTCGCCACGCTCCTCGTCGTAGTCTCGGGGGTTCGGTCGGACATTCTTGGGTATCTCGACCTCGGCAATCTGAAGGTAGTTTTGCTTGTCGTCGGAGGTGTGAGTACCGATGAGGGCTCTGTGGATGCAGACGTTTCGTCCCTCGGGCTCCTTGACATCGGGGAACCATTGGACTGTGAGAGTCGGCCAGGTGAGGGCGGTACTTGAGTAACTCGGTCAGCAGGCGATCCCGAAAGCGGCTGAGAAGACAGCTATTCAGCCAGACGGCGGCATACCTCAGAATCATGTCGTAGAGGAAGGGAGCATTCTTCTTCCAGGTCTTGTACTCCTCATTGATGAGTCTCTGGGCCTCGTCATCCTCCTCGCCACCATAGGTAGGGACGTCCACTGTGAGCAAGGTCAGTACTGCTTGCGACAATGGGTAGATAGATGGAGGACTAACTGTCGACGTCGTCCACGATCGGAGCGGGTGCCATCTTGTACCAAGTTAATGGGCGTGCGATTGTTTGAAATAAGACTTCCAATCGCTCAAGATTTCTGCCAAGATGATCGATCTGTTGGCTTCGCGTGTAGTGATGCGCGTCGATTGAGCTTTGCGCCAAAGGAACCTTCTTGGTGGGATGGCGTATTGAAAATAAATGGGAGAAGCTTGCTTCCAAAATGCAAACGCGCTTCGCGTAAAGTGGTCAGAAAGCTGCACCACTTCAAGGTAGCTAGGTTAGCTAGCTGAAAACGCGCTATGACAGAAACGAGTTAGACTCTTTTTTGCGGTCCCAGGCCCAGAGTTACATAAGTCAGGTACACTCACGCTAGGATGGTAGCGCAAGAAGAATTGACTCCGAGTATTTACCGGCCGGCTGACGCAGTTTTGGTGGGCACAGACCCCCCGAGCCCCCCCAAAGCTCAAAGCTCTGGCGCATCAGATCAGCCTTGTGGCGGGCCTGAATTCAGTGGGAGACCCTCCGCCGACCCTCTATTTGCCGCCCAGCGACGAAGTCATCGATTTGGTCTCACCACCTGGTCCCTCTCTCCGCCTAAACCTCAAGCAACCTCCAAGCTTCCAACAAACCACACCCATACGTTGGTCTCGACTTTGCCAGAAAGTCCCAATGTACTACACGGGATCTTTGTCGACTTTAGTTTGCAATACTTTCTTTTCCCTATAGGTTCCTCCCGGAGTTTAGGATTCTATATTTCGTCCACGTACATCACAGGCCGACTTCATTGTCCTTGTTGCCGCCGCCTTCTCTAATTCTAGTCCCCTGGCATTTTTTTGATTCATTCTACCTGCGCAGTCGAGTTGCGCAAGTGTTGGATCTGTCGCCACGGTCCTTGATTTTCTGGGGAAGCGTCTTCAATCCCTATATCGGCCTCCAGTCAAATCTTGTTCGACCTTGACTGTATACACGTCCTATAGTTTCTTGCCTGCGAGATCAGCTTAGCGAACAACCATGGGGTTCGTCTGCTTCTGCGGCGTGCATACTTGCATCTGCCACGTACTGAACATCAGCCCGCTGACCTCCTCCCAGTGTTCCCAAGTTCTTCAGATGGCTCTCGGAGCGTTATCCGGCCATCTCCCAGCTCATCGCTGAAAACCGAATCCCCGAATTCGACAATCTGTACCTCGATATGAACGGTATCATCCACAACTGCACACATAAAGATAGCGACGATGCCACTTACCGTCTCAGCGAGAAGGATATGTTTATTCGTATCTTCAACTACATTGAGCACCTCTTCGGCACCATCAAGCCCCAGAAGCTCTTCTTCATGGCCATTGATGGTGTCGCCCCTCGTGCGAAGATGAACCAGCAGCGCGCGCGTCGTTTCCGAACGGCACTTGACGCCGAAAAGGCCCGTGAAAAGGCCATTCGCGAGGGCGTGGAGATGCCTAAGGAGGAGGCTTTCGACAGCAACTGTATCACACCGGGAACCGAGTTCATGCAAAAATTGACTCAGCACCTGAAGTACTTCATTGCGAAGAAGGTCTCCGAGGATAAGGACTGGCAGGGCTGCGATATTGTCCTTTCTGGTCACGAGGTGCCCGGTGAGGGTGAGCACAAGATCATGGAGTACATCCGCAACGCCAAGGCCCAGCCCGATTACGACCCAAATGTACGGCATTGTCTGTACGGTCTGGATGCTGATCTGATCATGCTGGGTCTACTCAGCCACGACCCCCATTTCTGTCTGCTGAGAGAGGAAGTCACATTCGGCCGTGCTTCCAAGACAAAGTCCAAGGAGTTGGAGCATCAGAATTTCTACCTCATGCATCTCTGCATTGTGCGCGAGTACCTGGAACTAGAATTCCAGGATTTGAAGAAGGAAGGGGCATTGCCCTTCGATTTTGACATGGAGCGGGTCATTGACGATTTCATCTTGATGGCTTTCTTTGTCGGAAACGATTTCTTGCCCAACCTCCCCTACTTGCACATCAACGAAGGTGCCTTGGCTACCATGTTCCGCATTTACAAGGAGATTCTCCCCAAGACCGAGGGCTACATCAACGAGGGCGGTGTTATTAACCTGTCGAGATTAGGCCTGCTTTTGGAGGAGTTGTCCAAGGAGGAAACGCGGCATTTCGAGCATGAAAACTCGGATGAGAAGTGGCTCAGGAGTAAGCGTGCCGTGGAAGCCAAGGCCGAAACGATTTCAAAGGCAAAGGGCAAGGTGATCATGACTACGCCCCAGAAAGAACTGTGGAAGCAGATCCGCAAGTATATCCAGAAGCGCCCAGGTGGCGACCTCGACTTGGGCACCAAGCTGGTTGCAGCCGACCGGAAATTCGTCCAAGATGCTGCCGACAGTCTCCACGTGGAGTGGCGCACGTCTGAGGACGAAGATGGTGAACGCCATCTCCTGCTGTCCATGCCCGCTAAAGGCGACGGGGACGACGAGGATGATGAAGAAGACGAGGGACATCTGGCACTGCTCCGCGTTATGAAACGCTTTGACAATGCTCAGATCATCGACGAGTCACCAGAGGAGGCACAGGCTTCCATGCAAGTCAAGTACAAGGAGAAGTTTGTGGAGTGGAAGGAGAAGTACTATGCACAAAAGTTTGAGGAGTGGACACCCGAGACCAAGGAACCGGAACTGCGCAAGCTTTGCGAGAACTACGTTCAGGGATTGCAATGGGTACTATACTACTACTACCAAGGTGTCGCGTCGTGGCCCTGGTACTATGCATCCCACTACTCCCCCATGATTTCTGGTATGGTTTCACTTTCCGAGCATTTTGGCTATTTTCTTTTTAGTTCAAATCACTAATGTCTACCAGATGTCATGAAGGGCTTTGGCGCAGACCTCAACTTCAAGCTGGGCCAGCCATTCCGACCCTTTGAGCAGCTCATGGGTGTCTTGCCAGACCGAAGTAAGAAGATTGTTCCGACGGTCTATCACCCTCTGATGACGGAATCGAGTTCCCCCATCATCGACTTCTATCCTCGTGATTTCGAGCTTGACATGAATGGCAAAAAGATGGAGTGGGAGGCAGTCGTCAAGATTCCCTTCATTGACGAGCAGCGACTGCTTTCAGCCATGGCCACGAAGAATGAGCTGCTGTCCGACGACGAAAAGTCTAGAAATAGCTTTGGTGTCACGTTGAAGTTCACTTACGACCGAGCACAGGACTACACCTACCCTTCGTCTTTGACCGGCGAGTTCCCCGATGTTCAGCACTGCAAAGTGGTCGAGAACATATATGACCTACCCGTGGCCGACGGACTTGAGCTGTACCGAGGTCTCGTTCCTGGAGCAAAGCTCAACGTCGAAGCTCTTGCGGGATTTCCCAGTCTCGCGACCTTGCCATACCATGCTGCCTTGGGTTTCCATGGTGTCAAGGTTTTCCAACAGGAAAGCCGCAACGAGAGCATGGTCGTCACTCTTTCAGATGTCGAGGCTCGTAGCCGTGTAGATTCCGCCAAGGTCAAGCTTGGCCAGAGATGTTTTGTAGGATATCCTTTCTTGCAAGAAGCAAAGATTGTGCGGGTTTCCGATGAGCTCTTTGACTACACGCTTGCCGAAGATGGCTCTGGCCAGGTGGTCACACGCAACCACCATGGCAAGGAAATCGACGACTGGAGCTACAAGGCCGACCGCATCGAGACCTTCTACAGTAGCAGACTGGGCATCATCATCGGAAACGTTGAATCCATGGTCCACGTCGAAATGCTGCGAGGTCTTGTCAAGACGGATGCCGGCGCATTGGTCAAGGAGTACGGCTTCATTCCTGGCGCCGAGACTGATTATCCTTCTCAAGTCATTGTGGATGAAGTCGTCAGTGAAGATCAGCGCTTCATCGAAAAGGCAGCTCTGCCTATCGAGGAAGAGTTTCCACTCAAGTCTCGTGTATTCTACTTGGGGGATGCTGTGCGCGACCGAGACTTTGAGACATGGGCCAAGTCCTCGCAGCAGGCAAAGGCGCTTGGCTCGCTCCCGCGGGAGGTGCTGCGTCCCGTCTACGGTCGTCCAGTTGAGATTGCGGGACACAGTAGCAATCGTGCCAAGATTGTCACCTCGCTCTACACTTTAAAGCCCAACTTGGAGCCTCCTGAAGCTGACCAACTCGCACCCAAGCTGGACCGCTTCGTCAAGACCGAGCCCACCTTTGCCAAGGCCATCATTCAGCAGGCTGAGCGGGACAACCCTTACTGGCCCTCGTATTCGCTCGCACAGAAGCTGAGGATGCCACCGCTAGTCTTGAGCAAGATTACTGCATCCTTCTTTGTGCAGACCATTGGTGGAATGCGAGTAAATCTTGGTCTCAACCTGAAGTTTGAGGCTCGAAAGCAAAAGGTGCTTGGCTATTCTCGAAAGTCCAAGACGGGTTGGGAGTTCAGCCCTGCCGCCGTACAGCTGATTGCCGAGTACATTGCGGCTTTCCCCGATTTCTTCCAGGCCATCAAGAACAACCCCCAAGGAAGCGAACTCAACGAGACAGACATCTTCCCTGACCCTAGCTATGCTAGCCAAAGGGTTAAGGAAATGGGCGCCTGGATCAAGAACACGGACAGAGGCAACTTTGAAAAGGTTCCTCTGGATGCCGAGCAGCTCGACTCCGATGCTGTTCATAGAATCGAACAGGCGGTGGACGCGCTGATGGCGGATGCACCGCAGCCCGTCATTCGAGTCATGAATGATGTCCCCAGGAATGCACTAATCCGACCCCAAGATGTTGAACAGCGACTGGGCAACCAGCTGTTCGCCCTTGGTGACCGAGTCGTCTATGTACAGGACTCTGGCAAGGTGCCTATTGGCTTGAAAGGCACTGTGGTGGGCATCAGTAACATTGGTAGCACACCCATGCTTGATGTCATCTTTGACCAGACGTTCATGGGTGGCTCATCCTTGAACGACAGATGTTCTGCTTTCCGCGGTGGTGTAGTGCCCGCTAATACCGTTCTCAACACCACTTATCCGCAGCTGCTAGCCAGCAGCAATGCCCGACGCCAGCAAGCTCCACCGCCGAGTCAGCCATTCTCTGCCATGGGCTCCACGAACCGCACCAATGGCAAGTATGTTTCGCAGAACGGGCATGCCTACCGCGAGGCATCTGCTCCCCGAGCCCTCGATGGTAGCTGGACCGGAGCTGTGCAGGGACAGGCCAGTCGGGGCAGAGGCAGAGGAGGCTACGCCCAGGGATCAAACACAAACGGTGGTCCTCACTTACAGTCCGCGAACTTGGTTTACCGTCCGGCCCCCAACGGCCACAACCAGCACAATCCCAATGGACATGCTCGTGGTGGACGCGGAGGCAGAGGTGGCCGTGGTGGCGGTACTCTGTACAATGCTCAGAGTACGGGCCAGCCAGCTACAGATGCTGCTGCCCAAGGCGGTTACAATGCAGTTCCGCCACCAACAAACCTGAATCACAGCGGCCGTGGACGTGGTAGAGGCCGCGGATCAAGAGGCAGAGGTGGCGCTGGCCGTGGCAGAGGAGGTGCTGCTCAAGAGCAGACGGCATAGCCAGGAGAACATTTGATGGAAACGTTTGTGCAGATTTGTATGTAGAGAGACAAAAGGCAGAAAGGGAAGAAAAGAGTTGAAACTAAAAAAAAATAAAAAAAAATATGTAATCCAACCCATGTCTGTCACTGAGTGATTGACGAGTAAATCTGTAATTTCCCGTATCATCTTGAGAAAATTACTTTACAACCCTGTTCTGATCGAACTCATCAGTTGGCACAGAAGTTTGAGCAGTTGTGTAGTTCTAACATAAAAATCCGAGAGTCATACAGGTAAGCAGTCTAGTAAAGGCTAGTGATATTGTCCATCTTTTACTTTAACACATTGACAGATTCCCTCAATATCTGTTGAGGTCGCCAAGACAGATGGGCAAAGTCCATTGAATCAGTTTTGAATTGATCGAGATGACAATCTGCTTTTGTTGCTGTTGTTTGGAAAACTGCTATATACATTGTAACAAGAAAAGAAGTAGTCCTTCATGGAAAAGTATATATCCAATCTTGTATTCCACGAAGTCAGGCGGGCCATGCTCTGCGCAAGGACGAGAACGAGATGGTAAGGTCCTGCCGTCTCAAGAAGATGTATACGACTGCCTAAGCAGGGCCGCTGTAGTGGGCGGCGGCCTTGGGGTTGATGACCTTGTTGGGGTTGACGCCGACGGTGGCCCAGGCGAAGATGCCGTCGTCGACGCTGTCGCCGAGGTAGACGTACTGCATGACGGGGTCCGAGGTGGCGGCCTCCTGGGCCATGATGCCGTCCTTGGAGTTGACGGTGAAGGCCTGCGTGTTGGTGCTGTACGGCGCCACCTCGTCGACGGCGTTGTTGAGCGTCTGGTCGAAGAAGAGCTGCCCGACCTGCGCGACGTGCCCGCCGCCGATGGTGCCGTTGGCCAGGGTCGTGGCGTCGATGTGGGCCATGACTGGGAGGTGGTCGGGTTAGCAACGGAGAACGAAGATGGAGCCGGGAGTGGTGGATCAGTCTACTCACTGTGGATGTGGACGGCGCGGCCGGTGTAGTGGCCGGGCATGATGGCGTCAAAGGACAGGATGCCGTCGTCGTCGCTGAACTGGATGCCGCGCAGGGCCGTGTTGTAGAAGCTGTCGGGGTCGTTGGGGTTGCCGTTGCCGCGGGCCTGGACGCCGCCGTAGACGCCGGTGGAGTTGCAGTACCACGCCTCGAGGGCGACGTTGGACAGGGGCTCGCAGGTGGTGGTGTCGATGAGCTGGATCTCAAAGGTCAGGGGAACACCGGGCTCGGCGTCGGTGATGTCCTCGCGGACGAGCTCGCCAGAGACCCCTGGTACATGTTAGAGTGAATCAAGGCAGAATGGTAGACAGGGAACGTACAGTAGGGACCCTCGGTGACCTGGGGCTGGAGGATGCAAGAGTTGTCGGAGCCGAATATCTCCTCCGGGGTGGAGTCGGGAGTGACGGTCTTGTTGGAGTGGTGGCTGGTGAGGAGGACATCCTTGAAGGTGCGCTTCTCCAGGCCGCGCTTCTCGCGGAGCTTGGAGAACTTCTCGATGCGGGCATCGATCAGCTTAGAGTCGCGGGCCTTGATGTTGGCCTCGCAGGACTTGAGCGACCGGTACTCGGGGTCGGCCTGCCAGGCGGCGCGGGCGGCGATCTCGGCCTCGACATCGGCGCCGGGGTGGGCCATGACGCCTCCCAAGAGGGAGGTCGCCAGGAGGGCAACGGTGGAGAAATAACGAGCCATAGCTTTGAGGATTGATCAATCAGACAGGGGATCAGGATGCCAGATACAGAGTGCTTAGACCGTCGAGAGCGTGGCACAAAATCGTGACACTAGATAGCGTGATCGATGCTCTTATAGCCCTGCTTCAAGCTGGTCGGGTAAAGTCGCCCTCCCGAGACGAATCTCAAGTTCACTCTACTATCACATTGGCATCCAGTGAACTGGTGCTCCGCATTGTAACCTTGTTTCACTGATGTGACGGTCTTGGACTAGAACTTGGACTATCATGACTTTCTACCGTGTGAGTCGACGTGACTGTGGGCTCCCGACTGCTTCTGGCCTTCCTGTATAGTCATTCTCCGTGCGGCTAGGCTTTGTTGATGTGAATCTCAAAAATAGAATCAAAGGGCGGCGGCGATCCGGTCTGCCTTCATTCACGCCTTTGTGTTTGCCGCATAGCCGCCCCGGGGGCATGTTGGCCGACAGGGATGGAGTATTAAACTCACTTGGCTATAGTCGGATCCCCGTTGACGTGCATACACGTGCCGAGACTCCATGTGCTTGGAGCCTCCGGAGTCTTTGAAATGTTCTCGTCCCTATAGGTTCGTCTCTTTGCGAGTTGACTATTCGGGCTAGGTCGGGGACTTGGGGTACAGCGCCTGGACTGACGCGTCCTCTCTTGGCGTTGTCTTTAAAGAGGCAGGACGTCAGTATAAGTTGACCGCGACTTTAGCCTCGATCGTGGGATTCAAGGCAACGGGGCGCATTCATGGCTGCGAATAAATTGCGCCAAGTCCTCCCACTGTTACGTATTTGTTGCGACTTCATGGCCACGCACAACATGGTTCGCTGACTCCGACACATCGTGGTGCTGCCCTATCTGCCCAGACCTTTACACAAGGAGTCAAGCGATAAGCGAAATGCATCAGCCAGCATGAAAACACCCTTCAATGGCCCCCCACAGTACTTTTCTCAAGGAGAATTTTATACTCGAGGTTACAACGATGCCTAATAGAGGAGGTCTTATTGGAGAATTCGAGTATTGTCAACCATACGCCCGGGTCCTCGCCGCGGAGCCTCGCCGGGCAGCGGTTGTCAGTTGTTGGGTAGCATTCAAAGACTATTTCCACCACATTCCGTCGCAATATGAGTTGTAGCTCATGATTGACTCAATAGACTTTCACCAAGCAGTCGCAGATGAGGTGATGGTGGAACAGTGTCTAGATAGGCTCAAAAGATCACAGGTTGGAATGGCAAAAGTATCATTATGCGGTACGGTTGGGTCTTAAAATGATCATATCGTGCAAGTATGCGCTGAATCAGCCGGTGGTCATCAACTTTTAAATTTCCTATAATTTCCATCTTTGTCAGTTGGGCTGTGTGTGGATATCCCGCCGAGCTTTCATACACCCCCTCGAGTGGTTCAGGCTCCTTGTGACATGATCAGGGCTGATGTAGATTACCTCGGTCAAACAATCGTCCAGACAATCCGGATGTGACCTTCCAATGGCCTGTCCAAACCTGGCGATACTAGGCCACAGGATTCGTCACCTTCAGAGCTACACTGATATGAAGAGAAGGCACAAATCGGCTGACCATGGCATCCCCTAACGACGCGTCACTACTCATATTCGGATGGGCTAGAGATTCTGGTGGTTTGTATCATGTCCGGTACCATCGTTATTATGTTCCGCCGTTTTAGAGACATTCAAATTCGTCAGATTCATACACACTATGCTAACATGAAATACTCTCAATCTCAATCATAATAGTTCTGCACCTTCAACCCCTTGAACTCGAAAGAGGTCCCCTCGCGCTTGTCCAGCACAGTCTTGTGGTGGACATCCTTCACTCGAGCCCGAACATACTCGACGCCACTCGGCACTGGTCTGCTCAAATCCTTGTCCTCGTCCGTCAACAACCCAAGACGGTCAAGCAGCGGCGATGGCACAGGGCGCATCGGCGTGTGATCTCCCGGCCTGCTAAAGTACAAGAGTCCCAGACGCGGGATGTTCATCTGGTCCTTGGGAGGTGTCACGACGCGGTGGATGGTGGACTTGATGAAGCCTACCTAGTGTCAATATGGAGCGACAGAACACTACTAAGGAGTGAATACAACTTACCTTTGGTGAGGAAGGATAGCGTGTCTGCGGCATTGCAAGTAATGCCACCATCGACTGGCCGGACATACTTCCACTCGCCCTCTGGCGTCCGGATCTGCAGGCCCGCAACGTGCTGCGAGAACAACATGGTCAAGCTGCCAAAGTCCGTGTGTCCTCCCTTGGAGTAGGCCTGCGCCTTGTCCCACTCCTCCTGCGACCTGACGTTGTAGATCATGTAGCGCAGGTGGTCGTCGGACTCGTCGTCGTAGGCGTGAGCGTCCGACAGGTACGTCTCGGGCAGCTCGAGAATGATGGAGATGAGGACGAAGAGCTTGTTGATGACCTTCTCCCACAGGTCGCGGTGGAACTGTGCGATCTCGTCATAGTTGTCCTCTACCACCTGGTGCTTTCCTACATCCTTGTATGCAGGGATGGCTTTTGGTACGTTGAGCTGCGCCAAGTCAGTCGTGGCTCATGATGGGGTTCGGATGTTTCAGAGTACCATTTCAATGTTTTCTTTGACTCCAGTATCGCCAATCCAGCGCGAATTCTCGCGGTATCCGAAATACTCTCCTTCCGCAAAGTTGCAAGGGAATCTCCGCTTCTCTTCCAGAGGCTCCTTGAAGAACGTGTTGCCGATGCTGAACTGGCGCAGAACGCGCTCGTCGTCAATGCCGGTATTGACGACAGACCAGAATCCCACTTTGGTCACTGCATCATAGAGCTGGCTAGCCAACTCTTGCTTCCCGCCGGGCTCATCAAATCGCGACAGGTCAATCTTGGGCAGGTCGGCCCATTCCAGCTTCTCCGAAGTCAACTGTGGTCGACTCCATGGTTTCACGAGCAGCTTCTTGGTAGAAGCGACGGCAGTGGGCTCATCAAGTGCGATTGGGGCCATTATGATGGTAATTTGGAGCAGAAATTTGAAATTCTTGATAAGTAGTACGGAGGCTTGGTCGTCGATATTAGTTCCGCCAGGAAATGTAAGCATATATCTGTTTACATCACAGCCGCGGCAAGATGTGAATTGGTTCCAACCGCCGGTTTATCATATTTGCCTCCCACCTCCGTAAGGATCGGTAGAGTATTCCGACGAAGCTGTGTGCGTAGTTGAGCATGATTGGGTGCCGGCTATATGACGTGCTTTATGCTACAAGTGCGTGCTCGACTGGAAGGTGACGCTGCGCCGCCCCGCACTCTCTCCTCAATCGGCCGGTGGGCATGAATGTCCGATTGTGAGCTCCGTGATGCCATAGGATGCGTCTCCTCTCCGACTACCGGTGGCGTTATAAGCAGCTAAGGTAAGGTGTATGCAAGGCCATTCCAATTCCCCCCACGTTATAACCGGAACATTGCCGCGACGCGATCAACTCGACCTTTTTGCCAATCACCATGCCTCTTTTTGGCTTTGACCATGTCGCTGGCCTGGCTCCGAGCCCATGTCTTCGGATATACTGTCCCAGTAGGCGTCCTACGCCATATTCAATACTATGTCGTGATACTATGTGGATATATGTGATGTGATGATGAGAGATAAGGACTCGAGTATCGCGTCTGTAAATAGGTAGGTGAAGCAGACGTATTCTCTTTCGAGGCAATGGAAACTGATTTTCGATCAATCGGAAATCGGGAGGTGATTTTATTTGGCTTCTCATCGTGAGAGATATTCGACATGGCTGACAAAGCGCAAGCCAAGTCATTGGCCAATGATGTCGATGTCTCAACGCCCGAGGTAGTAGACGAATCGGGGCTCTCCTCGCACTCTGATACCCCCGAGGTAAACAAGGAGCTCGAGAAGAAGATCCTCCGCAAGATCGACTGGTGGCTCGTCGGCTTTTACTCCCTGGTCTACATCTTCCGCGTCATCGACTCGGCCAACTACTCCAACGCCGCCATCATTAATCTCGAGAACGGCACCGGCATCAAGAAGCAGCTCGGACTGGACGCCGGTCAGTGGGCCTGGACCTTGTCTATCTTTTCGTACAGCTATTTGATCTTTGAGCCTCCGAATACGCTGCTCTTGAAAACCTTCCGGCCGTCGCGATGGATGTTTGTCCTTATTCTCGGCTGGGGTATCGCGGCCTGTTCTTCGGCGGCGGTCAGGGACTTCAAGGGCATCATGTGCGCGAGGTTTGCCATTGGATTGGCTGAAGCGGGTTTCTTCCCGGCCGTTCTTTATCATGTGGTATGACTGAGATCATGAGTCTACATACTCGCATGAGCTAACGTTCCTCCCAGAGTAAACTTATTGTTTTGTTCCAGCAAAGAGAGTCTCCAAAGGACAATGTTTGAGGGGTGTGTATTGATATATATGCAGACAGCAAGCTGACGGACCTTCTAGATGGCATTCTGGTACAAACCCAAAGAGCTTCCGCAACGCGTTGCGATATTCTACGCCGTCGGACAGCTCTCGAGCGCTCTGAGTGGACTCTTGGCCTACGCAATCGGTTTCATGGTAACACTCGTCAATATTTGTATCAGAGAACCTCATAGTAACATTGGCATAGGACGGCCTGGGCGGCCTTTCCGGTTGGAGATGGTTGTTCCTCCTGGAGGGCCTCCCCGCCATCATCCTGGCGTTCGTGGCCCTGTTCTGGCTCCCAGACTACCCTGAGACCTCGAAACTTTTGACGGAAGAGGAGCGCGACTACGTACAAGGTCGACTGGGCAAGTCTGCCCCCTCTGGCAAGAAAGGCCACTGGGATGTCGCGACGCTCAAGGTCCTCTTCAAGGACGCGAGCTTCTACACGTTTTCCATCTTCTGGATTTGCCACGGTATCGGCGGTTTCGGCGTGGGGTACGCCCTGCCTACTGTTATTTATGAGCTGGGATTCACAACGACCTCAAAGTCACAGCTGATGAACATTGTAAGTCATTATATCAGAGTGGATGGAGATCTCGCCGATGCTGATCTGATCCCACCGCAGCCTCCTTACGTGGCAACGTTTCTGTTTCTCAATACGGTTGGCTACCTTCTACACAAGAAGGTCATCAGACCGTGGACGACAGCCGTAGCGAGTAAGTACAACCCCGAAACGACATCTCTCACGGAGCACCGTCTAACGAGCTCACAGTCGAGTCGACAATCATCGTCTGCTACATCATCCTCGTGACCGTGCCCAACGCCGTGGTCAAGTACCTAGCGCTGATCGTGGCCGTGTCGTGCGCCGGGTCGGCGTACCCGGTCATCTGGCCGGAGCGCATCCGGGCCATCGACGGGACCGTGGCGGCGGGCGTCGGCATCGGCTGGACCAACGCCATGGCGCAGTTCGGCGGCATCGTCGGCCCCCACGTGTACAACACCGACTTTGGCCCGACGTACCGCGTGTCCTACGTGATATGTCTCTGCTTCCTGGTCGTGGCCATCACGGCCATCTGCGCTTCCTGGTTTCTGGTGCGCCGGAAGGATCGAAAACGGGTCGGGCAGCCGGAGGAGTAAGGGATAATATGATCAGAGAGTGTGCACTGCTTGATGCTGTCTAATATAAGTGGTATAAGAGAAATTTCACATCTCTATTCGGATGAGACTTGTTCAGGCATTCGTATAATCGTATGGACGTGAGAGTATATGATTCAAAATTTTACAACGCTTGAAACGACGGCATTTTGAATATCAGACATGATGACGTTGGGTATACAGGAGGGGCAATTGTCTTTTGATCTAGCGATTGATTCATACGACTCGACAGATGTGATTCCAGTAGATGCTAATGGAGCAGCGGCGTCTCTTCGTTACTCCTTTCCCGCTCCTCCGAGCTTTCGTGGCCTTCATGCTTGCCGTCGGGATATCTCTCGATCGCCTTCTCTCTCAATACCCAAGATGCAGAGAGTCCAGCTCCTGGTCCCAAAATAACGGACAAGACGATGAAGGCCAAGGACACCAGCACTCCCGCCTCGACCAGGATCCAGTAGAGAACGGTGAAGACAATGATGACGGCGTCGATCAGAATGATGCGCATGGTCGCCCTCGTCATCTCTCTACTGTCGTCGGGGCTGAAAATGTTTACGATCAGGAGGATGTGCGCCACGATCGAGCACAAGACGGGCACCGCGTAGACCCCGGCCAGAGGCCACCGCTGCGACTCGAGGTGGTAGGGCTCGGGGTCGACGACGGAGTTGACCCCGACCACCTTGACCGCATACCGGATCAGCGATACCCAGACCGGGAAGAAGAGCCACACGGCGATGCTGACGGGGTGATTCGAGATGAGCATGGCCAGGCTCGGCACGACGAAGCCCACGACGACGGCGATGGGGATCGCCCAGGCCTCGACCTGGCTAGTCAGACAGCGCACTTCGCGGTCCACGTCCGAGTCGTCCTCCCTGAGCCTCTCGGCGTGGGCGGACTCCCTGGCGGCCTGGACGTCCTTGGCCCTCCGGAGGAAGCTGGGGACGAGGACAAAGTCCCAGACGAGGGCGCCGCCGCCTAGGTTAAACACGAGCCAGGGGACGGTGGGCCGGGAGAGGACCTTGCTCGGGCGGTTGCACAGGCGGGCGGACTCGACCAGGCTGACGGACAGCAGGGCGGCCACGAAGCTCAGGACGACGGCCATGCGGGCCAAGGAGCGGGCCGAGGCGTTGGCGAACTGGAAGAAGCTGACGAGGAAGCACGAGGGCGGGCCGACGACGCGGATCCGCGACAGCTCGTGCATCCGGGCGTGCGACCGGCACTGCGAGTACAGCGCCGGTATGTCGTAGTCCGAGTGCAGGATCACCATGGCCACGGCGAGCACCGCCAGGAGGGTCGGCACGATGAGGAGCCAGGGCAGGCGGAGCCGGAGGATGAGGGGCCGGTGAGTGCGTTTTGGGTGAGAGCGCTCCATGGTTTTTGTTATTGGGCTCCAAGGAACCGATTTTTCGTTGTTTTCTAGTAATACAAGTAATACAAGGTAAGAAAATGGTAGGGGAAGTGAAATGGACGATGAGGTGTTGTTGAATTAGAAGTAAATTATTGACCGCCGATTGCGGTTAGGCGCGCTGGTAGTACACGTAGGTAAACACGCCAAAGGTCGGTCAGGTGCATCTGTTGCTCGTGTTGATGACACGGCGAATCCTCAAATTATGGTCAAAATGTGCAGCATTGACTTCTCAATGGTTTCCGGTCCAAGTGCATTGACTTTCACGTATTATGAGTGTATTCAAGGTGCATGGCCTTCTGCAATATAAACTCTGGGCGCGTCGTGCGGTATCTATATACTCGGGTTGATCCGTACAAGGTATAATACAATGTGGACCGTACGTTATGTACCGCGATGGAATCCCTCTGCACCCTCCTGCGTACGCACAGATCCGCCCTAGCCCGGCTTTTGCAGCTTGACATGATGTATGCAAGAGTTGTTTCTATGATGTCTGATAACGTCGCCGTCGTTCAACATAATTGTAGTGGTATGCACATTGTCGTCTGGCTGATCCATCGCCACCGGCCAGTCCACACAAGTACTGTGCTTTTTGTTTTGTACATAGTATTACACGGTATCTCTGTTTTACACTTCCATCTATGCCCTGACTTTCTTTAATATCCGCTCCCTCACCACTCTGCTGGCGACCTTTCCGCCGTGCTGCAACGCAATGGCTCCCACAATGGCGTATAACGCTCCCGCCATGACGGCCGAGATACCCGAGGCCTTGAGGCTGTCCGTCTGTTGACCTGATTAGTATTCTGACCTGGCATATATACCTGCGCTTGAGATACTCACATTTCTCGGCTTCCACCTCACCACTGCGCTAATACTCGTCTCTACAGCTAGCCGCCTCATCTTTTCCAGGTTGAAGACCTGATCCGGGACCTGAGAGCTCAATCGGTCTGCCCTGTCCAGCATGGCATTCTGAAATGGTTCCCTGTGGCCCTCAAAGGCGTCCTTCTCCAATGTCTTCTCTCCCAGCGACCCGGCGTTCTCGCTCAGAATGCTTTGCATGGCCTCGGTGACGGCAATTTGCCTACCCAGAAATGCCAGGCGGTCATTGAAACCACGGCGGCCCTGGTCAAAGGACTTGTGTGTGACGGCGAGCCATTTCAGCTCGTCGGGGAGCAGTCGCTCGCCACCATTGCCAAGCAGGTTGTTTAGGGCATCGTCGAGCTTCGCGGGATCTTCGTTTGTGGTCCACACCGAATTCCTGGGGTTCTTGGTGATGTGCGGCGAGAAGGTTGCCTTCATGCGCTCGGGCGTGCGAGCCCACCGCGGGAGGTCCTCGGCGGAGGAAGGAGAGGCAGCGGCCTGCTCTTGAGATCGGGCTGTCGAAGTCGAGAAGGGCGCCGCCGTCGAGATCAAGGGCCGCAGGGAGGAGCTTGTAGCCGACGAGGCCTTGCAGCTGCGCAGGCTCTGAGTAGCCAGTCGCCTGGCCGAGCTCGAGACGTTGAGAGACATTGTGGTGGCTGCAGATCACGAATTGGGGGCGGGTCGTGATGCTGTCGCTGCTTCCTACTCTACTATCCTCGAGTCGATCTGAAGCTCTATGCGACAGGGAAATTTTTGGGGAACCCATGTCGGATTCGGATGCGCTGTCACGTGGTGCCGGTCCGCCGGTGGAGATGATCGAGCCGCCTGTTCAGTACATACCTGGTCGCTAAAACCCGACTTTTAGTGCTTTCCCTTTTAGTGCTTTCCCTTTTAGTGCTTAAAGCCCCTGCAGCTTCTGTAGCTTTGACGCGACTCAATCGCGACTCAGCACGGATTGCGGATGCGTGATGATGACTTCTTCAAATTTGGCTCTGATTGTTGGTGGGTGATTGTTCTTTGCTGTCGCTTTTTTCTTGTCCCGTGATAAGTGCTGCCCTCTTTCCCTGGCTCCAATTTTTGATATCAAACCATTCTCTCGAATTGATATCATGACTTGCTGCCACCGGCGGGGACTGAGCAATGGCAACCTTTAGAAGCTCACCTGAAGCTGGCACAAGTGCACTTGTTGCCGAGCTTGCCAAAGTTCTTCCTAAGGACGTCAAGTTTACAGCCTACCACATATCGACACCCCCGACCATCACGGAGCCATTGTGCTATCCGCCGGCCAACACTCAAGCACCAGAGCATGGAAACCCAAAGGATCTGCGGGCCAGGAAGCCACTCAAGACGTACTGCGAGAAGCACTTCCTAGCTGTTGCGATCTGTGCGCCAGGGTCTACCGAGCAGGTCCTAGCCTTTGCGCTAGAGCTATACATATATACTACAGCTCATACAAGCATCGTGTTCGTCGCCAAGGCCGACTCAACTGGCTATCTAGGCCTCCTGAACTTGCCAAAGGGGACACCCTCGCCCATTCGAGAAGTCACCACGACATTCGTTGCCTATCTTGTCGCAAACCGCGCGCGCAAAGGCGTTCAATTTGTCGTCAACCTCTTCGCCCGATCCCAATCGCAGTATCTCTTCCCCGGAAGCGTCAAGAACAATGGAAAGCATATTCTGGACGACCGGGGCCTGGTTAAGTGGTGGTGTCGAGTGCTGGATCCAATGCTCAAGGACGGAGGCGCGCAAGGACAAAAGAAGTGGGAAAATATACACGGATACCTGGTCATACCTGGCCTGGATGACTATGAGACTCGTGCATTTTTGCCCCGGACTGCAGATGCCATGAAGCACTGGACCCTTGGGCATCCGCTGGAACGCATCTCGCCCTACATCTCTGATCCTGTCACGTACGGAAGCAACATACCGGCACGCTGTCTGATACCCACATACCCGGATGATCCAAAGGCTAGATTCGTCGAAGAGCTCGAAGAGGCTACGGCAGAGAAAGCCAAGCTTGCTGGAGGCTGGAAGACGCCGCGGAGTCTAGATCAATTCTGGGAGATGATGTCTTTTCGACAAGAATGCTCCAGTGGAAGACTGACAGGCTTCATATGGGTTGTCTTTGACCCATCTCCATCCAACCGTCCATCCAAGAGCTCGGGAGATGAGACTAGTGGTACTGCGGCATTGACCAGTGCCCAGTCAGGTTCAGTCCAACCTTCACGACTTTTGACCCCAGAACCAAGCCAGGGAGTGCTAGAGACCACGAACACCCCTTCAGTGCAAGCCACACCTCTCAAGCAGACCAAACGCAAACCGCAGAAGAAGAAGAAGGTTCTTACAGGTCGCATCATCGCGCGTGAGCCAAGAGTCAAGACCCGGCAGCGAACCCATTTCCCCAAGCACACAGAGACCGCCTATTATTCTTGGCCCCAGGAAGGCAGAGGTCAGGTGGTTCTCGATGAGTCTGGGTATACTCGAGCTGTCGAACTTCTGCTGCACCTCGAGTTTGGCACTTTGCCGCAGGCAATTACGAGTTCTGCGCGCTGGATCAGGGAGGTCGATTTCGGACGAAATTGGAGCTTGGAAGTCATTGGACAACGTGAACCTCCGACCATCCTGACGACTGCCAGTACAGCCGGAGCTGTTAATGACATATCGAGCATGATCAAAAAGAAACGCCCTGCGGCTGATGCAGCTTCCGACCACCCAGGCGCTTCCGGCGTGGAAAGCCCCGCGATTAACACGCTCGGTGCTGGATTGGTGAGGAAGAAGGCGAAGATCACCAGCGATGAGCCGGTATCTTTGCCGAATGGGGACTCGGCAAAGGTCAACACGCTGGGGTCTGGATTGATCCGAAAGAAACCAAAGCCGGCTTCTGACTAAGACAAGGCGTCGTATGGTTTGCGCTTGACCTGTGGAGTGCTCTTGGCTTTCATGATTTGTACAGCATTGGCGTTGGGGCTATGTTTCTGGACATAATTTGAATATGGGTTCGAAAGGTCAGATAAGATCGAAAAATGGCAGTTCCAAGGCATTCAGGTCCATAAGACAGCAGCCAACTCCTTCGAATAAGAATGTTACTTTATTGGTATCTCAAGTGCTCCCAAACTCCAAAATGCAAATGACGGCCCCAAGCGCAATCGCTCCTCTGATGGGTTTCCATGGTACGATTCCTTTCATGATGAGTGAGTCTGTAGTCAGTGATATTGCCCGATACTCAATCTCTCTTGAGCCATTGTAGGTTCACCGGTGTGATCGGCTGTTTCCCGCTCAAGACCGCTATGATGTTCCTCATCGCCAGCTCCTCGAACCCAACATGCGTTTCAACAGTTCCGCCAGCGTTATGACAAGTCAAGAGTGCCCTATCACCTGAAAACGCCCTGAGCCTCTCGTGGACTCTTGGTTCATCGGCGTGGACGTCCAAAGCGACGCTACTGAGGTGACCTTCCTCCAGAGCGTCTGCGAGCGCCTCTTCGTCTACCAAACTGCCACGCGCGACGTTGACAAGTCGAGACCCCGGCTTAAACCACGCGAGACTCTTTGCATCGATGAGTGCACCGCCGCCGCCAGACGGCGCGCACAGGACCACACAGTCGCTGGCCCGGCACAGCTCCTCGAGGGAGCCGCAGAACCGCGCGCCGAGCCGCTCCTCCAGCTCGGCGGGCTTGCGCTCGACGTCGTAGTAGACGACGTCCATGCCGAAGCCGGGACCCATGCGCCGCGCGACCTGCTGGCCGATGTTGCCGAGGCCGACGAGGCCGAGGGTCTGGGTGCGCAGGTTCCGGCTGCGGGCAGTCGCCCGCTCGTGGCACGCCTGGAACTGCTGCGCGTCGCCGCTGCTGGCCGCCATGATGTTATACGCCAGCGGGCGGAACGTCGAGATGATCAGGGCCACGGCAAAGTCGGCCACGGCCTCGGCGGCGGCCAGGCCGCCGTTGCAGTAGACGATGCCGCGCTCGGCGAGCAGTCTCGTGTCTGCCCACTGAGAATTTCGTGTGTCAGCTTTTCTGGCTTTGGGCATGAGTAGTCACGTTCGGAATTGTTTCTACATCATTACAACTGCTCCAGATACTTCTGCGTGACAAATGACAGGAGGCAAGCAATCTCATATACTCACGTCAAAGCCGGCGCCGGCGCTCGCAAAGACGCGCACGCTCGGGGGCAGAAGGGAGATGAGCTCGTCGTCCCACCGGCCCATCTCCCCGCCGGTGCCCCAGAAGGGGCGGAAGATGGCGGCAAAGTCGCCCCATCGCCTCTCCCGCAGGGCGCGGGCGAACTCGGGCCGGCCGCGCTCCGAGGCCGGGGGGCGGACGACGGTGCAGAGGGACGAGAGCAGCGCAAAGGTGTCGGGGTTGTACCTGACCGGGTCGCCGATGTGGAGGACGACGGGCTTGGTGGTCGAGGAGGCAGTCAGAGACGGGGGAAAGGCGCTCGAGGGGAAGACCGGGGGAAGCGGCGGCGCGGGGGAGCCGGAGCGGGGGGTCGCGCTGATTGGGGTGCCCGGTGGCATGGGCGTATTGACCGGTTCTGCCATTGTTTCTCTACTACTTTTGTGCTTTGTGCTCAATCACAACTGCTATAATATCTTTGGAGTTTGGGATACCGTCACAGGAATTGGCAAGCTGTGTAAGCAAACGGTATTCGGCCCTTGCTAGGAAAATGATGCGCTGGCTCCCGAATGCGGATAGATTTCAAGGCAGGCAAGGCAAGGTAGGTAGATACGTTCCCATAGCTCCGAACATGTTGGGCTCCATATGACGCATGCATGGCCCGATAAAGTCACATAACGCACAGCCAATCTCTGTCACTGTCTCACCGCCCAATTGTCTCCTGATTGATTGACCATGGTAAGAACAACTCAAATGTGCAATTACGCTACCGCCCATCAGTGCCAACACGCGCTCGTTTGCCCTTTTTGTTTCCTGTCTATTTGCGGCAGGAATGTTTGAAGACTCTAGGATCTCGGACTGTGCTCGAACCTCTTTTTTTCTTTTCTTTTTTTTACGATTCATAATATTACCGACTTTTTGACTGCTCGATTTTCTGTGTCATATGAGAACTCAAGAAGAAGAAAAAAGCTTTGAGGTGCTCCAAAGTAACTCACGGTAGAATGTATTTAATCATTGCTGGCATCGGCTAGTTGCACTCTTCGAATCAAATCGTCGTACGAGGCTTCACCGCTCGAACTAAGGTTATGATTTCTTCTCAATGCATTCGATGTCGGATTTGCACTCCCGTCCATTCGTTTCCATAGCAAGAAGCTCCTCATCAGACTTACGCAGCTCGATCTTGTTCCACCATTCCATATCCTCCTTCTTTAACGTCATGACCAGATAGGACATATGGTTCTCGTCTATATCCTGGATCCTGCCTTTGTCTTCCATGGTCCCGTCTGTTTTCTGGTATAGTTCGCTCCATTTCTCTTGCGAGTACATCCTCACCGGAGCTCTGTAATCCATTGTTGCAGTTATGACCACAGTGACGGGAAATTCGGTGGAAGTTCTTATACTGTCATCCAGCACGGAAACCGGTCCACCATGACCAAGCAGTTTCTTCGACGTTTCCAGGCGTCCGTTCCAAATGGCAACCCACAAGGGCGTCGTTCCGTTTGCAAACTTTCCATGTCCCAGATGAAGATTGGGCGATCCCCCGTGCTCGAGGAACAAGTAGTCGATCACCTCGATTTCACCTGAGCCAGCAGCGATGTAGAGGCCTGACGACATGAGTGGCGCCACGCGGTGCGACAAGTAGTTCACGTCGACCTTTTCGTACTGTTCGGAAAGAATCCGCAGCATGGCGACGGAGCCAAAACGGCAGGCCCAGAAGAACGCATCACCAATGTTCTCACGGTGTCGTTCTCGAAACATCGTCGACAAGAGTCGAGAGTCTGGTCGCAGCAGGATATCGCCCAGAAATGTGAAGAGTGCCTGATTTCCCTCGCTGTCATTCTCTACAGCCGCTAGAATGCCGTTCCAGAGGGCGTCCAAAGTCTCATCCTTGAGAGATGTCCAGTTGCAGGATCCCTGGGGTGATCGGCTATAGATGTAAGGGCGGAGCGACTTGAGAGAGTCCCATCGCTCCGCTTTGAGAGCACGGGAAAATGCGCTTTCAATGGCTTCTTTCATCGAATCTGTCAGGAAAACGTCTTGGTGCTCGTCGGATCTCCGGTGGTTCACTACAGGATACTTGCCAAGCTCCAGCATTAAGTCGAGCATCTCGGGCTCCTCACTCTGAGCCGCTGCTTCGAGTGCTAAAGGCGTGGCGAGGCTGTATGGGCTGATTCCCAATTCCTGCGCCCGAGACAAGAGTGCCTTGGTACAGGCGATACTGTTGCCACCGGCCGCGAACTCGAATACACTGGTGCCAGGGTCGTCATCTGGACTGGCCGTTTGTCTGATAGTCATATCCGCGCCCTTGCCGAGGAAATACCGGACCACTTCTGGTTGGCCTTTGAAACACGCGCGCATGAGCGGCGTGCCGCCCAGATCATCAAGGGTATCGGGCGGCAGCCGCACTTCCTCGACAAAGATCTTGACGCAGTCGAGATGGCCCTTCGCCGCCGCGACATGAAACGGCACGAGCGTCACGTCGTCGCCATCGGCCTCGACGGGCATGGGCTTGACGCCTCGGCCGAGGAGGAACCTGATCACATGCGGCCGCCCCTTGAGGGCCGCCGCCCACATTATGTCCAGCGCGCGGTGTGGCACGTCGGCCAGGAGCTTCTCAAAGGCGGCCGCCTGGCCCGACTCGGTCGGGATGGCCCAGATCCTCCTCTGCGCGATCAGGTCCTGGCCGATGGCATCATACCATTCCGTGTCGCTGAGATACAGCTCGTTGTACGGAAATTGTGTCCATACCTGATCTTCTGGGACGTCGGGGTTGACCTCATGAGGCGTCGGCCAGTATTCCTGGCCGTTGATGGTGATTTTGGACAGATTCGGAGGCCTGCTCATTTTCGCGATGTGTAAACCTTAGGTGCACCGATTCCTCGCCAATATTGAAAGAGATTTCTTTTGAAGTCAAGATTCTTCGTCGTAGTGGAGGATCCTTTCAACCCGTATCAAATGATATTGACCCCACATCTCTGCCTGCCAGGCAGCAGGAGGCTCTTTGGACATCGAATGCCAGCTGCGAAGCGCAACTGCGATGCTGGTGCAAACAATCACATTTACGATAGGCCGACTCATATGCCTACGTGTTCGCATGGTCTTACTTTCCGCCTTCTGCCTGTGAAGAAGCACTCATGATCATTCGTGCTGGAGCCTTATTGTTGTCACGGTGTTCAGTATGCGGGATGGAGCTCCTTGATGAAAGACCTGTCAATCTTGTGAGCTTATCGGTAATGCGAGACAATGCGGGATGTCAGACCGAGTCGATATGGGCCTCCTCGGGATATACGACACGGCCGCAGACAATTATCTCCGTGGTGTCTCAGCGTATGGGACTCGGATTTGCAGGGGGTCTTGAATCCGAACTCTGCATATGAATAGTCTGTACATTCAGCACTACCGCTTTAGATTTTTAAGTCCGCGAATATGATAGCGCCGGTCTATAGCGGCCGTCGCTTAGGGCTGATGACACAGCCCTCCATGGAGCTCCGGCCTTGCTGACATTTTCTAGTGTTACATCATTGCCAGAATGACCTCGTTATGGCACGGGTGTATCAGTATTGGTGGAAGTGGCTTGCTGGGATATTTATGAAATGGGAAAGTCTCGGTCTCCTAAATCAAATATTGCAAAGGGATTAGACCATCGGAATGAAGGCATCGGGATTGCGGCATAATCATAGAGCGGGTGGAAAGGCATAATTTATATTAAGTTCCGGCTTAGAGACAGGCGTCTGACATGGCGAAGACTATACTCATTATTCCGGGCGGTTTTGTGCAATCGGGGCCCGAGAACACGGAGCAAGTTGAGATAGACTCGGAGCCTAGCCAAAAGTCCCTCCCTACATATCGGAATAGGGATGTGTCTTAGGCATAATTCCTAGCGCTGATTCTTTACCATAACGATGAGTAACTGTCTGTCACATCTTCATGCATGCTAAAGATACCCAGGTTGGTCGTTCCACCAGGGTTTCACAACAGGTCAATTGCATCCACTGCTCAATGATTTCAACATCAATGTTTTCTTCATGTTACCTGCACGTACCGGCCAGAATGGCAATAAGATCTTAAAGTCCGAGACTCGTGTTGAGGTTGTAAGCACGACTGTTGGCATGGATGGAGATAGCTTGGTAGCTGCTACTTTGAGCATATTGTGCAGGACAACAAATATCGTCAGACGGCCAGTGGCGCTCTATAGGTACATAGCAAGGGCTTATCTTATGGAGTTTGCCATGTTTGCTTTCGCGCTTGGCTCCCTTGCATAGATCCACACTAACATCTCTACGTCAATGTAAGAACTAAACCTCGACCAACGTTTACTAAAGTCTTATAAGAGGACGTCAACCTCTTCCGCATTGTGATCATGATTCCAAGATTCCCTTTTGACTCCCTGTTCTCCTCTAACAGCTAGGGAATAGATTCTTGTTTGAATTAGCAAAACAGATCCAAACAAAACGACGAAATGGGTTCCAACGCAGCTACCGACAGCAAGCCAGCTGAGGACATGGGCTTGGCAGCCTATGCGGCGCCCTCTCTCTTCCAGCCTCACAATGCTAGGCAAGCCATCCGTGATGCCCACGAGAGGAAGATTGGCCCAATTCTATGCGTCTACTATGGCATCAGCTCGATACCACTGGCGCGACTGCTGGCGCCGCTCGGCTTCGATGCTGTTTGGATCGATTGGGAACACACGGCTTGTAACGTTGAGACTATGACCACCGTACGTTATGCTTCAGCATTATGATCAGCCACATTCACATGCATGTCTCATGATCAGCACTGAATACTTATGGTAGATGGTCCACGAGACCATGTTCATGTCTGGCGGCAAGACCATTCCATTTGTCCGGTACGTCTTACACCCTGACATCTTGGCCGACGCTGCCCATCGGAATATTACTAACAATCACGGCTAGGGTCCCGGGCCACGACCACGCGGCCATCGGCTACGCGCTCGACTGCGGCGCGAGCATCGTGATCCCGCAGGTCGACACGGTGGCGCAGTGCAAGCACGTCGTGTCGGCGGCCAAGTACGGCACCAAGCAGAACGGCAGCCGGTCGGCGCCGCCGTTCCGGCTGATCCCGGGCGTCACCGACACGCCCATGCTCGGGGACGACCTGCACAAGTCGGTCAACGACCAGGCCGCCGTCATGATCCAGATCGAGACCCTCGAGGGCATCAACAACCTCGACGCCATCCTGACCGAGTGCCCGGACGTCGACATTGTCTGGCTCGGCTCGCTGGACTGCCGCGTCAGCATGAACTTGGCGGCCAACATGGGAAGTACGTTGCCCTCCCTTCTTATACCGAGCTGGCAGCAATTGCCATGGTTAGAACTGCTTACTGACAGCATATGATTAGTGGGAGGAGATGAGCCAGAGTGGATTGAGGCGGAAAAGAAGTTTGAGGAGACACTCAAGAAGCACAACAAGCCCCGTGGCGGATTCGGCTTTGGCCCCGCTGTCAAGCAAAAGGCAGATCAGGGCTATGCATGTGAGTTGATGAGAAACTTTGTGAGACATAAGTGAAAATATGCTAACATTCCGTGTTCTCAAAGTGATTAGTTTTGATGCTGATATCGTCAAGTTGGCATCGTTGGGCCAGAGTTTCCAGGAGACAAAGGCGTCCGTTGCATCTTGTATCAAGAAGCAATAAGCCCATGAGTATGATTGACAGGAGTATATCCACAAGCGTCGAGTATTCAGATATTAATAGAATAAATGAATGGAACCAAACGTAGTGGCGCTTGAGCTCAAGCTGAAATATAGTTTCTGATTGAGACATCCATCATGTGCTGGATATAGACCGACATAAAGGTATAATTCGTCATAGTTGCATACTCTATCTCTTTCTATCCGATTTCGAAGTAACTCTGCAGCGATTTGTTAGAAGTAACCGAGATGCTTACTTACCAGCTACCTCGATCAAGATATCAAATGGCTCGCCAGTGATCATCACGGCCTTTCGGTATACCGCCATCGGTGTCTGAGAATAATTGCCTTGTTGGGTCAGCTGCCTGCCCAGAGAAACCCACCGGCTCTTCCACAAATCAGAACCGCCGCGCCTTATCAGATCCTTCTCGGAGAGCCCCTACGCCTGTGATTTGATACCGGCGAGGTCGACCGAAGGTGTGGGTAACGACGATGGAACAGGCAACCGCAAGCAGGAGGAGTGCGCGTCCGACTACCGCACCGACTACCGCCGCGATCCGACGAGGGACCGACAACCGGCATGGTGCAGGACAACACCCGAGCAGACCCCACTGCTCCTGCGTCGGAAGGTTCCACATCACGCAATATACTGCAGATCATGTACAATCGACCCCGGGCGGTCGGGCAGCACATTTGTCCCAAGTGGTAATAAGCATCGAGGAGTTATGTAAGTCGTCCGCACTTTCGTAACCCCCTGCCTGCGGCAACATGTATGTATGCAACTCTGTCGGCAGGTTCGCGGGTAAGACGTCGTCGCATCTGATGCCGACAGCCTGTGCCCGCGACATCATGGCCAGTTCGTCAGTTACGAAGCGATGGGACGCGACAGTAGAGACGAGTGAGAGAGAAAGAGAGAGGATAACAGGACACAAGGTACTGTAAGGTTGCGTCCAGAACCGATCCCGGGTAATATACGTACGCATGCAGGCAAGGCTTGAAGTACAAGACGGGCAGAATTGCGTGAGGCTCCTCCAAGCAGAGGTTGCAGTATGTAATTTCGACATGCGCCGCTCATTTGGAGCCTTGGCATCACGACATTGGAGCTTGAGATGGCAGCATCCCAATTGAGCGCGTTTGACAGGCCTGTGTAATGTCGGTGTGGTGATACAAGAGGCCTAGGACAGAGAGGCTAAAATAAAGAGCGCCCAAGGGTCCTTTCAAGGTTTTCTTCGTCCCGTGTCAACCCCGCGATTGTGAGCTCCAGCATGTTCCCCATACTACAGACTTTCATGTGGTATTCGGGTCGTCTCAGGGTCATCGAGTCACGATGCTGATTGTTATATCCCATCATGATTGAGGAATTTGTATCTGATATAAATACCATCCTGTGACAGACGCAGGCCGGTAGATTCTATCCGATCCTTGGGCCCGTTCGTCATACGTCAGCCGGACTCGTTACGCGCCTCGGACTCGATGATATGCAGGCCGACTTGCACACGTGTCTTGGGGATGACGCTGCCAATGATTGCCAATGTCTCTTTCTGGCTTGGGTTTGATAACCCACGACGACGGTATCGATAGACTGGATGTTTATTTCCGTAGATAGTTCCCATCAATGCTCAACTTGTGCATAGAACAGAGGTGGATAATGGGGGCTACGAGGTCCGGAATCGCTGCTTCGAGATGGACGCGAGGCGTTGGATAGCCCGACAGAGCCGACTGTCACAGAAGACAGTGACCACCAAAGATGCCCTGGAGGCTGGAGTAGACTCGGGCAACAGAAAAGCCACAAACAGGGACTCCGGCAACGGTGCGCTAATGGAATCCCCCATGCCGTGCCAATACCGAATGAGTGATGCAAATTTGTCCGCAGAATGATGCGATGGGTCCCAATCCAGTAGGTTCTTGATCGGACCGCCCAGGGTTGTAGCTTGTTCCCGTTTTAGTGGGCTCGCTCAGAAAAGAGACACACCTCCAACCACTGAAAAGCGTCGAATCACAACGCTGACTCGTCTCGGCGGCGCCCCCCTAGGGCCCTGAACTGCAGAGCTTTAGCCTTGCTTGCTTGCTGCTGCTCCCTCTCCCTCCCTCTCCGCCCGGGCTCGATCCAATCCTCGCTCAGATCTTTTTTTGCCCTTGCTCTCGGACTCAAGGGAGTGTTTTGGTGGGCAGCATTTCCACGTGGATAACCGACCGGCTCCGTGTTTTCTTTTCTTTTGTGCGTGTTGTGTGTGGTGCGTACTGTCAGTTTCTCGAGGAGTTGTGGGTGACGACTTTTACTCGTGTGTGTTGGAAAAGCATCCTCCGTCCTCCGTCGCCCCGCGTCGATACCTCTAATTTACTACATACTACTACTACGCCTACACCTACCCTGCCACTACCGAGCTCATCAGTCAACCGACGGAACGACACTTGTTTCTTGATTGATGACTGTTCCGGGCCTCTTGGTTTTCCTTAGTCGAGTGCACTAGTGGTGGGATGCGTCGCCGTAAACATTTCGTCCCGCTTCGCCTTTAAGACAGCGGCTGTGTGTGTATGTGTGTGTATCTTTCTGCCTGCGCAGCAAAGAACACAGTCATGGAGATGGAAGACATGAGCCTCGAGGTAGCCGAGAAGGACACGGCGGCAGAGATTGCTGCTGAGGCCGCCGTGGCCGATCCGGCAAACCGCCCAGCCAAGCGCTCTTCAAATACACGGGTATGTTCAATGTTTTTCTTTTCCTTTTCACTCATCCATCAAATGATACAATCGCCTTTTTCATATAGAAAGTCATCCTTGCTTGACACACAGGCCCATCTCCGCTATTTCTCTGAATGACGTGCTCACTATTGACTAACAACTCGAAAAGACCTGTCAGCCATGTCGTCTGAGAAAGGTCAAGTGCCTCATCGGAGACGGGACATCGTGTGCCAACTGCGAGCGTCTGGGTTTCACATGCTCTTTTGCCGACACTTCGCCTCAGGGCGACGGCGATAATGCACAGGTATCGCTGCCGCGGCGGCGGGTGAGGCTCGCTTGCATCAACTGCCACTCGAGAAAGGCGCGCTGCAGCGGCGAGACGCCTACCTGCGCGAGGTGCCAGTCTCAGGGCATAGATTGCGTCTATCGTCCGACCAAGAGATCAGGGGCCGTCGCTGGGCAGGCGGGAAACTCAGATCACGAGTCCGTGTCCTCGGAACCGCCAGAGAAGAGAAGAATGACGAATGAAGATGCGTGCGCGAGAAACGGGCGCCTCGGGGCCAACGAGAGCACCGCCGCCTTCGCCGGAGGATACAGCTCGTGGCCTCCGAATCATGAACCGTTAGCAAACAGCCATGGTACTTCCAACCTCGCGACGCAACTGCTGACCATGATGTAGGAATATCGCTTTTCCCGATGAAACCATCATCACAAGGACATTCAACAATTTCTTCCGTCACATACATCACGTGCCGGTCTTTTCGTTCCTACACCGAGCATCGCTTATGCAGAGGTATCATGCCGGAATGATGGACAAGCCGCTGCTTTTGGCACTCGTGGGTATCACGTCCCTACTCACAGATCTGGGACCAGGAATGAGGGAATACGGCACGAAATGCATCGACGAGTGTCAGAGGATGATTCTGGCCGACTTGGAAAATCCGTCGACGATCAAGATCCAGGCCTTGGTTTTCATCATGAAGCACCGAATGCTCAACCGACGATTCACCGCGGCATTCATGTTGGCATCGCTGGCCGGAAGATTCGCCTATGCGCTACGGCTGAACTATGAGAACCCCAACCTCTGCTTTCTGGCCAGGGAATCACGAAGGAGGCTTATGTGGGCGTTTCTGACAATCGATTCCGGCATCAACGGCGGGTACCCGGACTTCACCCTCCTGCCGTCCGAGGCCCTTCACATACAATTGCCTTGCAACGAGCGTAATTTCGAATTTGATCTACCCCAGGTGACGGGGCACCTGAAGCCGATTCCGACGACCCCGTTTTCAGACGATGTTGGATCTCTGGCGCTTCACGTGCGCCTGCTGTGGATCAGAAGCCGGATTCTGTACTGCACCAAGAATGTTATCGCCATGCCCGAAACGGAATTGGCCCAGCTACCGGAGCTTGTCGAAGTCCTTGCGCAGGAGCTGAAGCTATTCAACGAGCATCTCCCAGCCTCGTTCCGGTTCTCGGAGAGCAACCTACGACTGCGAGCCTATTCTCCCCGACTCTGCGTCTTCATCATGATCCATATCTGGTTCCGCCAGTGCTATTGTGATCTCTACCGAATCGTCATGACCGGTCTGAAAGAAGCTCTTCCTCGCTCATCGCTAGATCGACTACCGCCTCAGTTCGTTTCTCTCTGTGAGCGCCAGTGCTACGAGCACGCGATCGCCATAGTGGACATCTTCAGGCTCACTTTGTCACTGGATGGAGGTCTCCCGGTCACGGATCTCGACCTATCGGCTTGCGCTTACCAGTGCGCGCGAATGATTTATTTCGCCCATCACATGAATTCGAGTGAGTTCCAGCTCACTGCCGACCAAGTGCACGACCATGCCCAGAAATGTCTGCAGATAACAAGGCACATGATGCACATACCAGCTGGCCTCGCAATAGTAAGTTCATATAAGCAGTGATGCTGATATACTATACTAATATGTATCCCAGCATACCGACCTCGAAAAACTGATATCCCACGGGCTTTCGGCTAGTACGACCCCAAGCCATCCAGGTAGCCCCGACGCTGCTCGGATACCTCCTAGGCAGATCCTCTCGCGGCACAACCCTGTAAACCAGATGAATGTTGTGGACTATAGCGAAATACCAGCAGCCCAGTCGCCATCGGTACCTATTCTCTCGCCTCTGAATCACAGCAATGCCAGTGGCGGCACCGACCACCACACGCCCGTATCGCACCCGACCCCGTCCACCAGACCGGTCAACTTTGGAGACATGCCGACCTACATCAACGACATGAACATGCCCAAACCCAACCTGCCTCCAGTGGATCCGCCCGAGGGATTGGATAACAACAATGCCTTCGAAGGCGCCATGGACGGATTTGACTTCAACTTTGAGTCCTTCGGCAACACAGGCCTTGAGTCAGTTTCTTGGTTCTCTCAGGAGTGGCTCAACCAGGACCTGACGCAGACTGTATGAGCACCTTGCGCCACTCATAGGGAGAACATTTTCTGACAGTGCATTAGCCCGGCCGCCAGTTTGTGGAACCGCGACCACCACAGTATCCGACTTGAGAGGTCGCAAAAATCAGCGGCCCAAGATTATGTGCACGTGAGCAGATCTGAATTGCGCGGACTTTCCAAGCCGAGGAAAATGGGAATAGGACAAACTTGGCAGGCTTGACACCAGCGAGATCTCCGGCTCCCGTCGAAAAATTTTCATCTTGAAAAGGGTCACACTTGCACACGGAGGTTCAGCCCTCTTCTAGGGTCGCGACGGCCTGGAATTTCGTCTCCGATTTGAGATGAATTAGTAGATTGGCTCTACACCTCTACGGTCAAACAAAGCACGTCGACACCGTGCTGATTCTTTTATGAGATTCGACTCGAATAGCGCTCAGAAATACCGAACGGTTGCATGCGATACGGTCATGTCGAGCTACCACTTCATTGCTCGACATGGAACTCGCTGAAGGGCTCGATGCAACGCAAGTCAACATCACAATCCTTGTCGAGCTTGAGTCTGGGGGTGACGACTTTGAGGGGAAGAGGGAAAGGAAGCGGTGGATTTGTGGGCGCGACCGCGCTTTTTATCAACACAGACCCAGGTACATGCTCTCCGCGACCAACGAATCGAGTACGTACACGCTTTTGTCATGAGCCACGTGACTCGTCGGCCCATCCCAGGCTTCACGTGGCCACGAGCGAGTCGGATAATCAGGAGCAACAAGAGTACGGAGTAACGAAATGTGATTCGACCAAGTCACAGTGGGGGCAGGTTGCCTCATGCGGTGAAGGTCTTATCAATGTACCGATGTTTTGGACATGATGACGGATGAGATGATGAAATGTAACATTTCAGATTACATACAGCTCCTGCGATATGGGGCCGCCAAGGAATAAATAAAATGGGACTTTTATCTGATCTCAACTGAGCCGAACGTGATAGATACGAGACAGTGAAATGGAAGGGTCGGGACGAAATCCGAGCTGATCCGGTCGAGCTTACGAAAAACAAAGTGTACATCATACCCGAAATAGCGGGAGCTGCCGTTCACCATACTGATGTCGAGCGACCGGTGTCTCCTCGAGAACGGTTCACCAAAAACTTCTACATGTGCCTCCCGGCTCAGTTAAACCCTGACCGTTCGCGACTTACCACCCGTTCCTGCCTAAGCAACGAGTTGCGCTGGTCTCGGTTTGAGCCTGTACAGTCAGCAGGGTGATGTACTGCAAGACACAGCGCATACAAGCAGGACATCGGAACGGAACTGCCGGTGGTTTTCGTCTTCCGTGGGTGAGACGGTACATGGCGAGTGTCTTTGCAAACCCTGCGCAAAGGGTACAATTCCCAGCGAAGCGAAGGCCGAAAAGTACCTAAGCAAGACGTGGAGATGGCTCGCACTTTGGCCATGAGCCCGTACCGAGAACAGCAGCAAGGATGACTGACAAGGTAGGCAATTCTGTCCAACCAACTCCTGGAATTGCCAGTATGTTCACACATACTGTCGCGACAGCGAGTGGGCATGCTACAGATAGATTACTATGATTCAACCCTCCAGCGACTCATATACTGAGACGACGTATGAGTGATAACGAGTCTGTTGAGGACAGTCAAGCACTCGAAGCTGTTTATAACACCATATGAGCAGTGCAAGGACGAATTGATGTCATGAGTGATAGCGGCGAGTGAGTATTCTCTATTTCACCAAGCAAAGATACAACCAATCCAGTTCAATAAAATCCTTTCGTGTGGTAGTGCTCAGCCAGGTCCAGAATCTCTCATTCTTGTGTGAACAGGCATGCTCCCCAAGACGAATTTATTCTCATATCTTGCTTGCTTTAGGCCGACGCCACTTCATCGTAGACGTGAACTCTCTGCCTTGAAGTGGTCCAGACTTGTCCACATCAAGTGCAATAAGATAGCACGGCAAGATTGAGGACTTGATTGAACCTAGCAACCAGATTGGGATACAGCCTAGAAGCATCAATATACCATGAAGCCCTACCAAGTCGCAACGAAATAGGAAACTCTCCGCCTTGGAACTAGCCTACCTTGTCGAAATCCTCCCACTGCTGTACTGTTATATCAGCTGGGCGATAAGTTTAGATTCAGCTACGGGGCAGAAGTATTGCTCTAGTCAGTTTCTCGCAACGTTTGCGTGAAACGGTTATATATCTTTCTCCATCTTCTTCTCCCTCTTATCACGCCACAGATATCAATCACATCTACAACCTGAATCACCAAATGGATAAGCGCACCAGCGAGGCAATGTCGTCATACTCGCGGCAAAAGACAGCGGGAGGCACTGCCGTACGCAGATCCAATATGTCACATGTAGGTACCCGAGGTACCCAGGGCTTGGACAACGAGCAGCAAAATAGCCTTTGGTAGCCTCAAAGGCCCAAGCATGAGCTGAACAAGGGGGCAAACCGACACGCTACCAATGAAACAGTCAGATTCCTTGCTTGAATCCCCAGGGCCCGGGACGTGCCCAGAGGAAAACTTCCGATTCAGAATTCAGCGCCATTTGCCTGCTGCCCTGCCCCCCGGGAGCCTCCAATTTAGCTTGCAGGTCGGATCGGAAGGCCCGTCCATGGGGCGCGGACACTTTCCCCGTTTTCACGGGTTGTGACCCGGGTTTATTACCAATGCATTTTAGGTAAATAACATGCAAGCCCAGTGGTTGCAATCGTTCTGTTCGCCAATTGATTGCGCGTCGTGTTATCAGGATCGAAGCAGGAATTGCATCATGGTGCCAAGACTCCCATTCTATTGTCGCAGCAGAATAGATACGAAGTAGATACGGTCGTCCATCTCACGAATAGACACGCAGTTAGGTGGAAGATATCTCAGTTACCTACACCCTCACTTGTACGATATCACTGGGTATACCTGCCCCTTTCGTATCCGAGGCATGTTACCGCGAGGCGGGCTTCCCCGCATAGACCTTGCTGTATTCGTCGTTTTCCAGCCCAGCCGCATTCCCATGGCCGGCGGTTTGGGGCGTACATTCATAGGGTACGTAGTGTATTAGTCGCCGCTAAGATGACTCGTTGGCCCGGGTGCCAAATCTATGGGGTCTGGGGAAAGTGCCGGCGTTGGCCACTCGTGCTTCCGGAGGTGGATCGCATCGAATTTATCTCAGCTAATTCCTGCGACACAATCATGCTAGCGGCTCGACAAAACCTGGAGATAGTCGAACTAACAGGATATCAGTGGAGTCGGCCTCATCTTCGACGGGTCCCAAGGCAGGCCCAGCATGTCAGGATGGGCCTCCTTGTCACTGGGCTGGACTCGCTCCTGGCCTGGCGTTGTCTGGGATGTGGGATGGACGGTAACGTACGTCGATGGGAAGGGACGAAGCAAGTGCCTGCTGCCAGGCCTCCCGATCGATACATTTCAAGTTCGAGATGCCCACACCCGCGTCGTGTTTCCACTTCCCTAGGTATTCATAACTATCCATTCTTGGACAGCCTCTCTCTGAGATTACTTCCCCTTCCTCCCTAAAGCAGAACGAACAAGATGGAAAAAATGGCAAAGGACACCGAAGCCCAGAATGGCATGGATGCTATTGCCCCAGCGCCGTCCTACATGCAACACGGCGAGGTCCTCGAGCACAGTCCGACCACCCACGACGCCGTCTTTGGCGAAATAACAGAAGGAGGCCCAAATTATCGAAATGTGCGTACAGGACTTCCTAGTTTGACTCCCCACGATCCGAATCCGGCGTTGCTGATACTTGACACTAGGTTGGGTGGCTAGGCACAGCGGTGTTGATGCTCAAGACGCAAATTGGCCTCGGTGTCTTGTCCATTCCGTCAGCGTTTGACGTCCTTGGACTGATTCCCGGAACGATCATACTGATAGTGATCGCCATCATCACCACTTGGTCCAACCACATCGTTGGCGTCTTTAAACTCAACCACCCAGAGGTCTACGGCATCGAGGATGTCGGTCAAATATTGTTTGGTCGCATCGGACGGGAGATTCTCGGTGCCGGATTTTGCCTATGTGAGTTGTCCTCTCTTCATTCTCTGTTGTTCTTGTCTTGTCCTCGCCGGCTGTAAATGATAGTATCTAATCCTTCTTCCAGACTTCACCTTTGTTGCCGCCTCGGCTATGCTTAGTGTCTCCATTGCCTTCAACGCACTATCGGAACATGGCACCTGCACGGCCGTCTTCGTCGCTGTAGCGGCCTTGCTCGTTTTCATCTTCGCCAGTATAAGAACATTGGGTAAAATCAGTTGGCTAGCATGGGTGGGAGTCGTGTGCATTTTAACTGCCGGTATGTTTCCTTTCGACGTAGTGCGTGGGCTCTATAGTCGGGTTACATTTTGTTTCGACTTGAAGTGTGATAACTGACTTGATGTACCAGTCTTTACCGTGACGATTGCCGTCGGAGTCCAAGACCGCCCTGCGGATGCTCCTCAGACGGGCGTGTGGAAGTCCGACTACGAGCTCATCGGGGACCCGTCCTTCACCAGCGCCCTCTCGGCCATCTCGTCGCTCGTCTTTGCCTACGCCGGAACGCCGGCCTTCTTCAACATCGCATCCGAGATGCGCGATCCCCGCCACTACACCAAGGCGCTTATTGTGTGCCAGACCACCGTCACCGTGTGCTACTGCGTCGTCGGCATTGTTGTCTACTACTTTTGCGGATCTTATGTCGCCTCGCCGGCTCTCGGCTCTGCTGGGCCTCTGATTAAGAAGATCGGCTATGGCATCGCGTTGCCGGGACTGCTGGTCTCTGGAATTCTGCTTGGACACGTAAGAGATCCTGAGGACATGTCGATAATCGAAGAGGAAGAGATGCTAACACGAACTTTGCCTAATATAGTTACCTGCGAAGCACGTTTTCATCCGACTTATGCGTGGAACAAAGCATTTGACCGCCAACACCGTCACGCACTGGTCTGTCTGGATCAGCTGCACCTTTGGAGTCGTCTTGATCGCGTACATCGTCGCCAGCGCTATTCCCGTTTTCGGCGGACTGGTCTCGCTGATCGGAGCTCTCCTCGCCGGGCCCATGTCGCTTCAGCCCATGGGCTGCATGTGGCTCTACGACAACTGGACCAAGGGCAAGACGGAAAAGACCATGAGATGGAAGTCCATGGTCGTCTGGAGCGTCTTTGTGATCCTCGTCGGTACTTTCCTGATGATTGCTGGTACCTATAGTACCATTTCGGACATCATCACGTCGTACCGGACCGAGGGAGGTTCAGCGGCGTGGTCGTGCGCCGACAATTCGGGTTCCGTGTAGAGAGAAGTTCACGTTCAAAACAACAACAGCAGCTACTACAAGTATATCGTTTATGACAGATTATTTCCATGTTCACACATTTCGTTTCATGTGATCATTTTTTAACCAGATCTTGATGAGCCGCGTGTAATTCTGTTACCCCGTTACCAGAATCGTTTTCAGCAGGAGAATGATGTTAGTTCTAGGAAAAAGAATGTGGGGGCGGCTCCGAGCTGCCAAAACAGTAGCATCAACCTTGATGGATGGGGTATCCCGAAGACCTGCATATGAAAAACTCTCTTCTTGATCTTCCAGAAGGATTCCTACTTTGTAAACATGCAGACATATTCGGCAATTTTCACTCAAAGAATCCAACCAAGTCGAGTCGGCCTCCTTTCTCCTTGTCGCTTCTCATCCGCGCCCAGTCCCGACCCGCGGTTTCACTATGGGATTGACGTCATACCTATATCCACTTGATCATATTCACGGTCCGTACCGACCTGCGCAATCTCGCCGATCCTCTATCTGGTATCGCGCGCTTCAAAACGTCCCATGAACCATCCGATGACCTCGGGTAGAGTCCCGAGATTCACTCTGCCCCCGTCACTCATGAGCGCATACAAGAAAATGTGCGAGCGCGACGCTGCGCCCGAACCGGCAGGCTTTCCGCTCTTCCCGAGGCTCCCGGCCGAGCTCAGGGTACAGGTCTGGCGCTGCACCTTCGAGCCGCGCGTGCTGGAGCTTCATCACTACGGCGAGCCGTGGAACCACTTCCTCATGGCCGAGGCGCGCTGGTTCTCGAGCTGCGGCAACCCGGCCGCGCTCTCGGTCTGCTCCGAGTCCCGCCGGGAAGCCCTCGCCTTTTACTCCGTCGCCCTGCCGCTCGGCGCCGGACCGCGCGGTGGTGGTCATTTCAAGTACAACGTCCGCGACGACGCTGGCGGCGAGTCCCCGACGACCAGGCCCGGCCGGCGGCTGTACATGAACCCGGCCGCGGACGCGCTGGTCCTGCTGGGCGCGGACCTGGCGTACGGGCACCTGATGCGGCTGTTCGCCGACGTCGAGGCGCTGGACCCGGCGGGCCGCGGGCTCAAGCGCCTGGGCCTGACCATCACGGCGTGGAACCGCGGCTGGGCGTCGGCGGTGCGGCGGTCGTGGTGCCGGGCGCCGTTTGGCGACCTCGACGAGTTCCTCGTCCTGATCTACGGCGAGAGCCGGCCGCCGGCCGTGTTCCGCGGCGGCGAGTGCGCGCTCAAGCGCTGCGCCGGGATGAAGCTGTTCCTGGACTGCACGGCGGCGGCGGAGGAGGAGGGGGAGGGGGAGGGGGAGGAGGGGGAAACGCCGGGCAAGAAGGCGGCGTGCAAGGGGTGCGGCAAGGCGAGTAAGAGTATCGTGTATTTGGATTTTGTGAATAGTGGCTGGACGCAGTGATTTTGCGCAGGTGTTGATGTTGGGGGTTTGTCTTCTTGTAGATATATTTTAGGTTTGGTTGGCTTATTGGTGTTCTTTGCTACTATTTCGGCGTTGGATGGTGTCCGGAGTTTCAAACAGGATTCGAGAACAACATTACATAGTCAGGTACGAGTAGGACCTGCCAAGAAAAGGTACCATTTGCAATGATGGGAATATTAGTTCTGCTGCCTACTTGAATATTTATCTGCGTGTGATTGAGAAGACACGTAGCTGCAGGTCAAAATGTCGAAGGGCCTGTTATTCTGAAGCCTTTTTGCTCAACATCTCGTCAATCCGGCGTTCCAGCGCCGCAGCGATCTCGTCGCTGTTCTTCTCGAGAAACATCATGTGTCCGTTGCCAAACAAGCCCACCTCTGCAAGCTCCAGATGCTGAGCCTCCACGCCCGCCTGCTGCAGAAACCGCGCAATGGCCCAGTCGTAGGGTGCATGATACGAAGCTTGTGCCGTCACGACGAGTACGGGTATGTCCTTGAGGTTGACCAACTGCCGCGGCGCTGGCGTCTCCGCCTGCCACAGGCAATCTGTCCGGCCCGGCCGATCTGCTTTCAACTCGGCGATGACAAGGTCCTTTTCCGGGTCTATCACCGGCGGGTCGTAGGTCATTGGGGCAAAAGTTACGCCGTACGATGCGTTCGGGCCCTTCTTGACGATGGGGGCCTTGGAAAAGGGCGGCCCAACCGGCTCCAGATTTACCGCCATCCTGACCAGACTCGGTCGGGCATCCGCGATGAGCAGGGGCGCCGAGCCGCCCTGGGAGTGTCCTATCAGAATCACCGGCTTCTGGATCCGACCCAGGAGCGCCGCGCCGGCGGCCTGCGTCGCGCGCTCCTGGAGGGCCGGGTCGCTGACCATCTGCAGGCCCGAGGCGAAGAACTGATCAAAGACGGGGTCGCCCATGACGCCGACGCCCGGCCACTGGGTGTGCAGGGCGGCTTCTGGCCACGACTCGTACGCCTTGGGCGCCGTGAAGACCCGCGCCATCTGCTCGGCGCCCCAGCCCATGAGGGTGGTGCCGTGGTTCGTCGGCCAGGCGCTGCGCCCGCGGAACGGCTGGTCGACTAGGTAGACCTCGTACCCGCGCGACAAAAAGAACGAGGCCCACCCGGGCTTGCCATCGGGCTTGGTGAGCCAGTCCTGAGAGGTTGAGTCAATATATAACTTCCTTCGTCTCGGAAAAATGGGGGTGGACAACTGACATTGCCGGACCGCGTTGCGCCGTGGATGAATACCAGCGGGAACGGCTTGGAGCTTCCCCCGCCTGGCGAGAGGTGCTCGACATACATCTGCCCATGCAGCGTATGGTTCCCATCGTCTCCCTTTACGTAGGAGCCCCCGACGAAGAAAGTCCCGCGCTGATGTAGCGTCCCCATGATGTTGTCGGCTTGTTGTGGCGGTTCTTCAACATAGCTCAGCAAGTTTCGGTCGTCAGTGTGGGTGAGTCTCAGACTATGTTACCTTATGAAATGCGATTCTCGTGACTTACTAGTCTGGTGATGGAAGGTTCAGAAATTGAAAAATGAGCATGTTTCGTACGCGATACTCAAGAGGAGAGCTATCAATTATGAGGTTCTGGTCGGCGGTTACGATAGGTGCAGTAGTGTCCCGCTTTTGGGGATGCTGCGTGAGACACTGGGGACCGTTGTGACTTGGGACTCAGTCACAGTCAGCACTGGTTGATAGCTCTGCACTACCTGTGCGACCTCATAGCTGTCACCTTGCGATTAGGCAATGTACGAAAAAATCCACCGTGGTAGCATCCCTTCGTTCTGAATGGACAGGCAATTGAAGTCTGTCTCTTGTCACAAGCAGATGAATAATACCATCGGAGGTCTTCTCTATTCATTTCTCGCTAATTCGTCTAATAAGATCTTCAATCTCACAAATGACTGAACCATACACGGCGTTCCGCAGCATCGGCTTCTCCAGGTCGTCGCCCTGCCCGAAATCGCAGTCGACACACTTTTGCACGACCTCCTGGAACCTGGGGCCCAGTCGCGATGTCTGGCGCGCCAATCTCCGTATCGCGACCACATCGTCGGCGTTCATCGTGCTCCACCTGTCAATCTGCAGCAGCGCGACGCCGAGGCTGTACAGCGCCAGGTTCCGTATCCCGTACAACAGCTGGGCCTCGCCGGCGTCCTGAGGTTCGGCGGGACTGAGCCTGCCGGTCAAGTAGGGCTCATCTCGCATTGCCTGTCGCGAGTCGATCTCGGCACTCAGGTGTAGAGTCTGCAAGCTTTTCGCCAGATCTGCATCGTCATTGTTGCTGGGAAAGTAGTACACGTTCTCCAGACTCCAGTACGATCGCCACCACGGACTTGGGTTGAACAGAAGCATACCGCGCGCTAGTGTCAGCGCGAGTTGAAGTTGGTCTGGTATAGACAAGCTGTTGGCGACTGGTTGTTGCAAGACAGTCAGGAGAGGAAATGAGTTTTGTTCAGAGGGCACTAGACTTGACCAAACATCCGTTCCGTGGCCCAGGACATGTCGAAAGCCAGTCGCATGATCGATATACAGCACGGATGCAGAGGGCACTGTTAGCGTGCTCGCTTTTTGGGAGATCGTGCCGCACACGTCTTCAGATTGAGACAGATCGAGGTGAGAAGATAGAGAATTCGGGGTTGGGCCAGCCGTTGTTGCACTGGCTGTGAGCGTTGATACCTGCGAGATTTCGTCGGCCTCTTTCGCTTTCAATCTCTTGGTGGGCCGTGAGCCATCGCAAGAAGATAGAGATCCGACGCTTGAACATGGAGTCAGCGGCGCTTGAGGGCGATCCGTTGTCAGCTTTTCGGATATCACGCCGAGCTTTACCGTGTCGCTATACTCTGGTCAGTTGAAAGATATTTTTTAGGCGTGGCAACAGCGGGTCGTATGAGTACGTACGTAATCGTTTTGAAACCGGACACTGATCGCTGGCGCATCAGAAAGTCGATCGTTTCTCCAGCCTGGCCCAAGAACAGAGCCAGGTCATGGTATATGTGTCTCGTCTGAGAACAAGACCAGTTCTGCGTCAAGGCTTGGTAAAATGATTTGGTATACGGCGACAGGTATTCATAATACGTCGGCATCTGCTTCGTATCCTGTTGCTTGACCTTTGGCTTTGCATGTTGAATCTGCTTGGCCGTCTTGCGCAGCCGCTTCAAATCCTGATTGAGCTCGCTGATGTTGTCAATCTTTGACAGCCACTTTGATTTATGGTGTGTCACATCAATAGCTCCCTTGATCCGTTTAGAAGTGGTCTGTAATAGTGAGTAATGCGTATAAATCAAGAAAGAAGTTCAACAATTGCTCACAGTTTCTGTTGTCTCCTGAGCCACGAGACTCAATTCCTTGTCGAGGGAGATGATGTTGTCATGTATGTCTTGCATCACATCCTTGAAATCATCATGTCTCCTGCCAAGATACGTCTTGATCTGCTCGTCTAGCTCACTTGAAGACCACAAGCGGTTGTCTGGCTCCTCTATCATGAAAACCACATCGTCGGGGTCGATGATCTCCTGAAGCAGGAGATGGCATTCGTCGAGAAATATGTGTGTCTCCTGCCGCATATTTAGTCATGGTATCGACTCAATTTCACGTATATGGTGCTTACCTTGGTAAACTTTTTCCTGACCCTTTTGAGCTCCGACTTGGAATGTCGCAGCGTTTTGAGTGTCGACTTGGCGGCCTTGATTCCTTTTATGGCGCTTATACATAGAGGGGCTATCCCAAGAAAGAGCGACAAGGGATCCATATCGCGGTGATTATGATACGCGATCGGTCAAGCGACTCTAAACCTCCTCATTAATGATGGAGGACCACGGAATTGAGAATTCACTGCAAATATAGGCCTAGAGCTGACAAGAGAATCTTCAGGCTCAGCCTCCAAGCCCCGACGGCAATGGGCGGGGCAGAAGGATTCGTCCCTCCCGAGCTGCATTCGCGACCGGATTCCGTCCAATGATAGATCATCATGAAGTCGACTGCGCCCCATTCTTGCTGCCAGGCGGGATCATCCACCTTTGATTATGCCTCGCGAAGAAAACGGATTGATACCAAGTGCATTTACTCACTTGATAACGTCTGTTCATCACCAGTGCTGTTGAACCCAATGCTCGCTCATGGAAACTGGACCAGAAATTCAGCGATGGCAAGACACTGTGCTAGACAGCCACGATGTGACCTTCGAAAAGTCGCCTTTGGCTTCACTATTTGCGGCCTGCTCTGAGTTGTTCACTCTTCTGATTCATTCTTTATCGCAAGAAACACCCCAGTCCGTCCTTTGCGAGCTTCAACGCAGTCATGATCGTCTGGTTCTGTGGGCCGATGCGTACGGCATCGAGCAAGGCGACTTTGAGGGCAAATTGAAAATGTCGCAACGAATTGGCGATTTCACCCTAAGGACTCTCAAAAGCGTGTGTAGGGCTCTGACGCAAAGTAACAAGGACTATGATCTCTCTTTCGCTCGCAAGTATAGCTGACTTCCCATAGGGCTTCTCCCACTTGTTGAGCAGCATGGCGTCAGAGCTACGGAGTGTTCTCTCAGGGCAGCAGATTTATCAATTCTGGCCGAGAAGCTGTCGATGCTCGTTCAAGGTGATGCTGACAGCGACTTTTCCAGCAGCGACGAGTCTACAGATAGTAGCACCGATGAGGATGACGATGACATAACTAGTGCAGAAAAGCTGCGCGAGGTGGCGGAGGAACTGACCATGGATACAGAATGTCTCCTTGATCTCGGTGCAAGATTTGATGAGCAAGTTGTCAATCCTCTAGTCAACGAGGAAGCGGTTGACCCTCAAACGGTAGACCGATGGGACCCGTCGGAGCATTTTGTAGAGAGAATCCGGCGCCTTTATCCGGCATGCGACGACGACCTGGCCAAGCGCCTGGGTAAGGCCAACTGGGAGAGAGTGCTCAAGTTTCAAGAGAGCAAAGAAGAGAACGCCCAAGAGTCAGTAGCGATTGCCACGACGACCTTGTCAACATTCGCGGATCCAGTGCACCTTTTGCAAGAACCAAAGGATACGACTTCGCTCTTTCATGACTCGGGCGTGGGTACGTCTATCAGGTCAAGAACTCGCCAAGCACGCAGCAGATATGCCGCGTCACTGACCACCCAAGGCGGATGGAACAACAACGTACTGAAGATACCCCAACTCTCAGCGCAAGCTAAGCTGGGCCACGAATTCAGTTGCATTGCCTGTGGTGAGCGATTGAGAATCCAGGAAGAAGCCAACTGGAAGTAAGTCAACCGATGAGCTGATGTAAAGCTCACTCTTTACATAGAATCGATACTGACCGTATATCCTCGCCAGCTTCCACATCATTACCGATCTTCAGCCGTACATGTGTTTGGAAGCCGGCTGCGAGAGCCTCGTCTTTCTGTCGAAATGGAGCTGGACGCGGCACCTCGAGCGCTCGCACGACTCGTTGGACAATTGGGCGGCAATGATGTGTCGTTTCTGCCACAAGCCAGTGCCCTCTGGCATGGACAACATTGTGGAACACTTGGCTGACCATTTGGAAACGATTTCCGTCATGGCACTTCCCTCTGATCAAAGCGCGGAACCTCTACATGCGGTGCCTCCCCCTGTGTCTTCGGAATCTTTCCCATCGCTAGATTCCACTCCTTCTGTTCAGCCGCTTCCTGCGCTCCCGAGTATTGATCCAGAGTTTACACCAGCTTCGAGAGGAAAAGGTGTCCACAACCAACCACTAGTAATGGCTCGAGTATTATATGACTTTTCAGGACCAACGGATAACGAGCTTAGCGTGAAGTCGGGTCAGATTATCATGATTGTGCAGAAAGAAACCAACGGTATATTCCAACGGCCAATCCTCGTGACCAAGTGCATTCTGATTCAACTAACCTTTCATAGGCTGGTGGCTAGCCAAGAGTAGCCGGAACCAAGGATGGGTTCCATCCACCTATGTTGAAGAGATCGATAGCGCCTTGACGCCTGCACAACGTGGTTCATCACCATTATTGCCAAGAGACAACTCTGCTGAGGGCATACCGGCAAAGATATCGAGACCACAGCGCATTGAGCCTAGTAACGAAGAGCACGATCAGATTAACGCCGACACAGCCCAGATCGAAAAGGATCTCATTGACTATAGTGAGGAGGAGGACGACGAAGAGGACGAAGAGGATCTCAGGGGGCCCGTGCAAAACTCCGTCCAGGCGCCTCAACCCCAAAATCACCCCCAAAGTCAACGCGAGCAGGTGCAAGCTCAGATGCATGCTCCGATGCGAGTCCAGAGATATGCTATGCTACAGGCGCAGGCACAGGCAAAGGGGATGCAAGGCCAACCTGCTGGTTACGGCAGTCCTCTTCCGACTCCGCAGAGCCCGGCAATGAGCACTCTCAACACTCCAGTCCAGCCTCCAAGCATGATGATGGCGCAGCCCAATATGCCGCAGATACCCCTTGGGCCAGGTGCTGGCTCCCGGCTTCATCGAGACATTCCAGCCCCCCAAGCTGGAGAGACACCTGATAGAAGCAATCTATTGGCAGCCGCGATGCGCATCTTGCCTCCTGCTACGCTGCAAAACCTTCGTTCGATGCCTCCTGAAAGGCAGAACGAGTACCTCGATAGATTGATAACATCCAGGCAGCTGCGCGGGCTGAGGAGGGGTCCGGACCAGTCTCCATCAGCCTCGGGGAGTGATGTGATGAGACCGGGGGCCGCCGCCTCGATTTCAAGTTCTACCACTGCCAGAGCTTTGTCTGGAGACTTGCCACCAGCAATGCCACCCGGAAGCAGCACTAGGAATCAGAGACCAGAAAATCCGAAGATTCACACCGAGGAAGAGTCGGCCAGTGGCGATGGCGTGGTCGTTAGATATTCTGGCGCACAGAAATCTGAGAGGGGAGACACGAGACATATGTCATCGCGGCGTTCGTCCGATACTCCAGACCTGATCGATCTAGATACCATTCATACAGGGACAGATTCAACACATGGAGATCGCCCGATAGATGGTGCTATACCACGCTGGCCTTCATTCGATCCCGTCACTTTTGGCAGTTTTGGCTCTGGCGCGGATGATCCTTGGGTCCCTTTGTTCCCGGACACGTTAGAGATGCCGCCGCCTCCGAGCTTCCCAAGAGTCTCTATTCAGGACAACCAGATACGAGATATGACTTCTCCACAGCAGCAACGGGCTGCTGCCATGGTGAAAGACAAGGAGGTTGAAGAAACCCCCGAAATGAGCCTGCCATTCATTGGTCACGCTTTCAAGCGCTTCGGCCCAGAATGGAGTATGGAAAACGAACTGGCAACGTTTGCGGCGAACAACAGGCCGAGAGAGTCACCATCGAGCAGCGTACCGACGGCGTCCACATCCGCTCCGAGCGGTGTCAGCAGCCGAAGAGGGGACAAACCGTTGCCACCCATCATACTCGACGACCCGAATTACACATCCGCCTTGAAGAGAGCTCGCAACACCTTAGCTGCCCGGAAATCCCGCGAGAGAAAGGCGCAGAGATTGGATGAGTTGGAACAGAAGATCGCAGCACTCGAGGCAGAGCGGAACCATTGGAAGGAGGCATTTCTGGCAAAGGGCCAGGACGAACCCAAGGCGCAAGATTCAGCTGGTGCATCGACTGATGACAGGCACGGCTAGGTGTCCAGGGTCGATACACAAACATGTATCCCTTTGGTCGACAGTTGTTGAGCTGAGATGGCAAAGATTGCGCCTTCGTACATCCAGGTCGTCTCCACTTCTCACCGACAATGCTTTATCGTTTTTGTCGTCGTCTACTATGCTTTCGCGCTTTCTTTTTCTTGCCGCCCTGAGCCCCTTGCACATTGGCCGGATCCCCTTCAGCGTCTTCCTCAGAGGCTTCTGGCAGTCTAGGGCCGTAGTTTACGCTGAGGGGAGCGTAGACCTGGCCGTTAGTATCGGCCCAGACCTTGACATTAATCAAATTCGTCCCACCCTCAACGAGATGCCTAGCAAATGCGCGGTGTTCCTCGTCAAAACTGCTGTCTGCGATGAATGCGTCGAGACATTCCTGAAAGCTCGAAAGAACTTCTTTAAGCACCTCCGGGTCTCCATTAGCGAAGGAGCCGCTGGCGGTGTCTGCCTGAGCCAGTTCTTGAACTTCTTTCGTTGCAGCGGCACCCCCAGATGCCGTCCCGGCGCCAACTGGAATCCGAGTCTCGTGCGACTCGGTCGTTTCCTTCGACCACTTGCGGGTGTCCATGTTACAGATTGTCTGGTCCTGGTAAAAAGATGTTCGAGAACCTGTTCTCTGATAAGAAGAGCGTGTCTAGGTAGTAAACAAAGTACTCGACTGCCACGAAATGCTCCGTCTTCGCGTGTGTGGCGCTTTACCTAGGTAGTGGTCGCGCTAGATGTCACTGTTAAGAGAATCCGCCGCCGCGCAGACATAAACACTAACAGCAGACCGCGCACTGACAGTAACAGTGTAATAAATGGCACTGTGGTCACCTAGGCGATATATCAATCCACAACTTCTATTCAACGGTCCGACGCGCTTCATAGTCTGCAAGCCGGCGACAGCTCATGTAAGGGAAACGCGTTGAGTACCAGTCGCTATGGTATAAGTAGGTAAGGTTCGGTATATCCAAATTTGAGGTAAAGCGGGACAGAGATTGGTTGACAAGTGACAAAGCCGCTGCTTCGAGCTCGAGATTCCGGGCTGTACATGCTCCAGATGCTGGCTCTTGCGGACTTATCAAAGTCTTGAGTAGTTGCCTCCATATGGGTGTCCTTATCGGTCAAACGTTGATATCATTGTAAATACCCCAATCGGGAGTTGAAGGAACGACTGCATGATCGATGGGTTTTCACGTTTCCAATAGTCCAGTGAGCCGTCTTCTGAGAGAGTTCATGTAACTTGCAGCGCCGCGCAGTAATTACGGCTTTGACTGAAAATTAATATTTCGATACTTTGTACTTATCTAGGTTAGCTGGACATCGACATCAATGACATGGAGACTGTGTAGTCCGATTGATTTATCATTGGGCTGCAACCTGCGTTCTTCTTCTTGAATGCTAGTCATCACTTATATTCTCCCTAGCACGATTCACAATGAGGCCGCTCAGCCTTATCACAGGGCTGAATGCCTCAGCATCCTTATTTCTCACACCAGTTGCTTCGAAATTCGTTGATGAGACGTGCCAACAAGGGCTCTACGTGAGCCTGTACCCTCTGTCCAACGATCCCTGGGCTCAAAAGTTCTGTTCCAGTATACGCCAAAGAACATACACTGGTGTCGTGACTACAACCATCACCGACACGACGTTTTCTGGTGCTGTGGCAACCGTCACCTCGACTACACTGACTACGACGACTGCCAGCACCACGGCCATCTCAACGATTACGACAACCACTACAAGCATTAGCACAAGCACTACGATTTCCACCACGACATCCACATCAGTGTCGACCGAAACGGATACCACAACTGTCTCCATCATATCTTTGGGTCCACCCGCAAAGAGATCTGTCGGATGTCAGAAGACAAAGGCGGCCTCACACAAAATACCTACCGCGCCTGCATTTCACGGCAGACCCTCTCATCAATCACTGTATGATGCTATACCTACTTCAACGTACGGTGGTGGGTTTGAGTATTCCCCATCAGATTACCAGAGACCAGCAGCGAGCGCGCAAGATGCTCACATCGAACCATTCAATCATGCCTCGCCCGAACACCCGTGGGACGGATCGCCCCACGAGGAATACTCGCAAGGTAATGCTGTAGCCTATGGTTATAGTACTCCTACCGAATATACGCCGTCTATCCCGACTAACGAAGGGTATACATCCGATCATTGGACTCAGCTCTACCATGGCTTACTATCTATGCCACTAGCTTCGGCAAGCCAATACTGTAAGAGATTATCTCCATAGCTGCCAGCAAGACTCGAGCTATCATCGTGACTGTCTCGATTTCATTTCCTCTGTTCATTCACAGTATTCAGAGGAGAATATTCTTGAAAACACGAAATTTGGATTTGGCACTTCAGACAACTCATGACTAAAACAATGCCAATTATTCAGGTTCATGTTACCAGTCGACAGAGACATTTACGACATCCACCACAACAAGCACGGCGGATGCGACCGTGATGACCTCTGGGACAGTCACCGAAACCGTGACCAGCACAATCAGTACCACATCGACTGCCGTCTCCACGACTACTACAACTCTCACGGTGCAATCAACCACGGAGGTCACCAGCACGGAAACTATCAGCACGACGACGACGACAACAACGACCGTGACATCCACATCGGTAAGTCAATACAGCGTCGTGACTCTGACGTGTGTGAGCTCTTCTCTGAACTCAAATCCTCAGCAAAAGCATGCCATGATAGAACATACCTAACTGATATCGTGCAGATCATACCTGTTGCCACGGACTGTCCGAGTCTTGCGCCCTCGTACCAGGCCGCAAATGGCGTGGTGTTCAACGTCCAGTGCAATGCGAGCTATAATGGGGGCACCAACGTGTTCGCAACGATCCCGACTGAAAACTTCCGTACTTGCCTTGATACGTGCTCTACCACCCCGGGCTGCGCTGCCATCGACTTCGATGAGTTAACCACAAACTGCTCACTGCTCAGTTTTCTTCAAGGGGGCCAGGACAGTGCTCCCGGAATTGATCGGGCGGTGGTTATATCGTAGTAGATGTAGACGGAGAGGCTGCTGTCTGTGCGAGAGCTTTGGGAAATGCGATGGACATGTGGCGATGGCCGGTCATATTGGAAAGGCTGGGGGAAGCGAAAGGCTCCATGGATTGTGAGAAGGGAGTCAGGGAGTAGCGCGTAGAATCAGATTGTAAAACTCTGCATGGTAGTTCAAATCGTTGCCAATGTATTCGTGCACGATACAATGGTATTGGCGAGATATTGCATGCCAGGTCCGGAACTGTCTTGGTGTCAAGTAGCTGCGGCGCGTATCGGAAGGCAACAACGAGTGACACAGCTGAGAGTGGGGACGACACAAAGCAGGGAAATTAGGAATGCAGCCGGTAGCGGAACGTGGCCGCCAATCGGTGATGGCTTGTCCAGCCGACAGATGGAAGGGACATTCATCAAAGTGCGCATGGCCCCTGACCCTTTCGACGGTGGTCCGGTAGTGTCTTCCTGGAGAGGCGCCCTGGCCGATACACCACTTATTCCGGAAGCCACAATAGCCCAGCGGTCCTGGAGATATCAACAATCGCCATCTAGAATTCTCCGCGAGTCGATTTTATACCCGCTGCACACCAGCGTCTCATTGGACGCGACACATCAGCGAGGACAAAAGCGAGGCCAGACGTCGTTTTCTCAGTACACAAGCACGTTTCACGGATCAACTCAGCAAGTCATGGATGACAGGCCCAGCCAAACACCGGTTCCAAACCCCACCAAGTATCATCTATTCCAGATCCACCGGGAAGAGATCAAAAGAATGTATCTAGACGGCAACATGACCTTCTCAGAGGTGAAGGAGCACATGGAACGGAAGGGTCTCAAAGCCGGGTAAGGATACCATAGGCCCTGATTAAGGCCCGACGCTTGACAAGTAATAGAATGACCATATGGAAACATCAGCTCCACGAATGGCGATACATAAAGCAACCCAGCCTAATGGATATCGCCCACATGGCGACTATTCAAGAATATCGCACGACAGCCGGCAAGAGCACCTTGTTTTACGTCAACGGCAGAAGGGTTAGTCACAAAGCATACCAATGACTGATTGTCTTGATTTAATACTAACTAATAGTCAGTATCTACATTACCTGGGTGACGCTCAAGGCGATGTCAATTTGATGGAAGCTACACCTTTACCAGCCTGTATTACCTACCGAACAGCATTTCCCGAGCTCGATTCGCTCCAGCTACCAGATGACCAGCATCTTACAGCGCTGACACTTCAGTGGTTCCACCAGCAGAAAGAAAGGGCAACAACTTACTCAGATAACGAAACAGTTCGCGTCTTCCGCCAAGGTCTCAAGTGCCTTTCGACAAATGATAGAGAGCAAGGTCGCCGCTGGATTCGGCTGGCATTTCTAAACATACTGGAGTTAATCAGTTCCCCGAGTCCGCACACTCTACTTGTGCTCGTAGTCACAACTCTGACATATGGCGATTCGAGTACTTACAAACAGTTCTGGGAGGTCATCAGCGGCCATACGAGAAAAGTCCTTGAGGAAGGACACTACCTCCGTCGGCTCTCTGCAGCCGCCATGAAATGCTTCTCAAACATGGAAGTTGACTCCCACCAAAAGCTGCTGTCGGAGGCATTGGCCACTGTTGTCAGGGAGAATTCTTCGCTCTGCTTCTCTATTCATCATTTTCCAAAAAAGTATTCTCTCTCCCCTTCTCAAAAGTATATGGCATCTGCCCTTTCCCGGCAGCCCGACTGGCCTGGAATTTCAATTGTCCGACACCCCAAGCCTCAAAGCAGTCATGGGGATCCCCATTCCACCACCAAGCTTTAGTCCAATGGAAAACATCAGCTACCGCACCAGCCTATTGAGTTGCTGGGGCCGAAACCTCGGCTGGCAATCCGACGATATTCATCAAGCTGCTCTCAAATTACCCGATCGAGTGAAATATGTCAATGCCGAGGATGCATTGCTATTACGGCAACATTGTCTGATAATGCTTTCTCTGCATAACAAGGCCCGGTACGATCTCAATCCAGACGAGGAAAACCCACGTTTCGAAGTGGCGATTCGGCAGCTCAGGCAGGCTATCGACTTAGGGTACAAACATGGCAACATAAGCATTGATCTGCAAGACCAGGTGCAAATATTGAAGTCCTGGTACGAAAAGATCGACGATCCACGGGGAGTTCAATGGTGCAAGAAGAATCAAGATGAATACGATGAGCAACTGTTGTATCAGTTGCAGACCGACGCTTGGCTTCTACGCGACAGGTTTTAAAAGGAAAGGGCAATGTGGGCATTATTTCCGGTTCTTTTTTTTCTTTTCTCAATCCTGAAGTCTTGCAAGCCGACGATTCGATCAACCATTTATTTTCGGTCGCGGACAGAAAGGTAGCAAGTCACAGGCCGGGGATTCTCTCAGCCCTTATGTGCAGTGTTGGTCTAGAACAGAAAGCTCGTTAGCCGGGAGAGAGGAAAAGAGAGAGAAGAGACAAAAGAAAGAGAATATATCGTTTATGTAGCAAGTTTACGAGTACAAGAAGGATCATTCTTTGTCGCCGATGACCCTGTTTCTATGTTGTGTGGTCCAACGAGGTTGATAAGCAAAACGTTTCGACATGCGAACTACATCAGCCCATGAATCGAGAGCGTGCGAAACTACAAGCTTGTGCAGTTATCTTTTTCTCGCGTCCCCAGCTGAGAAATCTCTGCTCCCGTATGCGTATATATGTATTACCATTGCTTCATTTCACAGTATAGGAATAGTTTCCGGGTGGTTTGAGTACTCGAGGCTACGGGTGGCAACGCGGAATGACAGACACTGGAGTACGGTGGGAGCAGGATTTACGGGGATCATTTTTGAACGCGACTAACATTACGGTCTTAATTATGGTGATCCGTCACTTCTTGAGCTTGAGCGGCGGGGGAGCGATCTTGCAGCTACCTGACGCATTCCGTGGACGATGAGACGAGGGGAGGGGACAACTCAGAACGGCCTATCGGGATGGTGGCCTGACTCAAGTGTCGATCGTCAAACTGGATGTTGTTTGTTTTGTGGCGACGCGCAAGAAAAGGTCTTCGAATATATAATACTGAGAAGCGCATTTGCTTCGTGTATGCATTTCTTCGTTATGTCTGTATGTATGTCATTGTCCTGTAGGAACTCAATCTCCATAACCCTAGTCGCCGGGCTCCCGCCAATAGAAATCAACGCTATACTCTCTCTAATTGGCTGTTTTAAGCTGAAGAGTGTTTAAACATCCCAAGCGGATGATCACAGGACGATCGAAGGATCCGTTCTGGGATAATTCGCGCTTTGTGTGGACTATCTCCCTTGCAAATGGGCAGGGGGTCCCTCTTTAGTTGAATGCACCGTGCAGGTTGGCATGTAGGTATGTTAGCTTGCAGGTACGTATGTTAGCTTCAGCGGCGCAGAACTGGTCGTTGCAGAAACGACTCATAGAGAAGGCATGGCACGAGACCGACGCGATTATTTTTCTGTCGACCTTTGTGAGTTTCTGCGACGCTTTTTTATCGCATTTGCCTGGTGTTTGGCCTGCCTGGCACGCATCAGGCGGACGATTGAAATAGTAGGATGGCGCCAATCGCTGGATGGGCCGTCTTCATTTGGCTTTTCTTTTTTGCCGCAAGATGTGCTTCGTCGTCGATTACCACAACGGCTACTTCTACGAGCTCGAATTTTATAGGCTACTATTTTAAACCCAACGGCAAAAGTGAGTCCACTTCATCGACCAAGTCCCTACATACTTTGATAGTCATCAAAGGCTGACCTGTTTCTATGTACAGCCGAGACCCTCACTGCCGGCAACGGCTGGACGACATCTGGGACATTCGCGGGAGATTGCGACAGCACCAGCTCGACGTGCGCCTTGGCGACAAAATGCGATTCAAACACGCTCTACATGAACGATGGAGAGGCCGGATCATGGTAAGCCGAGACTGTGAATGCTCCGCACAGGTTGAATAGGTTGATAACATCTTTCGCTCTTCTTGTGCAGTGGCGACGGCCTGGCTTGTGTCAGCTTTACTATTTTCCAAAGTTCGCCAAATGGCTCTCCGTCTGCGACGAATTATGGCTGCCGGGAAGTATGGTCGGCAAACACCGTGTATAGGGAACTGGCGACGGCCACGTCAACTTCGACTGGTGAGCTCTCCACGACTTTGATGCTCGATACCTGTACTGATTGGTCATAAACAACAGATGCGACATCGACATCAGAAACCGCATCCGCGAGCGCGACATCTACCTCAACTAGTACAGCGCCAACAGCTACCTCGACATCATCATCTTCAAGCGGCAGCGGCAGCTCTTCGAGCAAGGCTTGGATCGCTGGGGCGGTGATAGGACCAGTCGCAGCTCTTGCCCTCACCGCACTCGGCTTTTGTCTCCTAAGAAGACGCAGGCGCACAGCGATGGCTCCCACTCCGGATTCGGATCAAGGCACGAGACATCTGGACGGCTATGGTTACGCGAAGACGGAGCTGGATGCTGCGACGTCGCCCTCGATGCAGAATGGTCCGGCGGAAATGTCCTCGCGCCAGGATGTTCCGGTGGAAATGCCCTCCCGCCAGTATGTCCCAGTGGAATTGGACGCTGGTAGGAATCACTGGCTTCAAACATCGGCGGCTGAATTGTCATAGTGGGAACCGACCTCGTGCAAAAGTTGCATGCAGACTAGGTTGAACTCCCGATCAGTCAAGGTTCAAGGACGACAACAAAGCCCTGTTAAACAGTTCGTGTCAAATTGTCATATATTCGTCATAAAAGGTCAAACCCCCAACATACCCTGGTGTCGATCTTATCTAGATACCCGTCTAATTCTAATCTCAAATTCGCGCCGCTCGAAAGAGATGAGGTGTATGGTAGGAAATAGGAATTGAGAAGATCCGTAATCGACTTCGAAGGCAGCTGAGAACAGACAGGCCTGGGCCAGTACACACTCTCCATAGCGACTGCATCATGAGAGGCTGCAAGTGCACGGTAGCGCGCATCTATCTTTTGCTCGGCCTTTCTTTGCGGCGATCGACTTTTTGAGGATCCAAGAGAGCGGTGACGCTGCTCACTTTTGCTCCGGAGGCACAGAAAGTGTCTTGGCACTTTTCCTGCCAGGTTTGACATGATGCTCCACCAATACGCCGCGTGTCTATATCACCAGCTTTGATAGGCCTTGCCGTGCCCGCCCCATAATTCGCTGTCCCTTTTCATCATGTGAATGTTCTCGCCCGATAAGGAACGCACGCACTCGCGTTATTGATCCAATTATGCCCGTGTGTATCTTTAGTCTGTCGATATGGGCCTGTCGCTATTGAGGGTCCGGATTCGTCATCTGTAATGACCGCCTACTGCTCTAGAGATGAAGTCGATTTGAGACAACCACTCAACTGGTGGGATCTTCCTTCATCTTGCGGACGATATGGGGAAACGTCATTGCGTCGCCAGTGCAGCGTCATAATTGTCCGTGCCGAGGGTTCAAATGGGTTGTCTTTATTGTGGCTTAAAACCCAAAAAGGTTGCAATTGTCGCTTCATATGATGAGTGATTGGAGTATGGTGAATCCGATGAGCCACCAAATTGCCGTTGCCTTGCGTCCGCTAGCCGAAGAGTCATCATCGTCAGTGCCAGAGGTGTCAGTGCCGTTGCCATCGCCACCTGATGAAGTGTTCTTGCTGTCAATGTCGAGTGTGTAGTTGCCAAAGAATTCCAAAATCATCGGGGTCGCATCAAAGGACGCCGTAGCCGAGTCGTCATCGTCTGCGAATAGTTTCTTGGTCGGCCAGACATGGCCAATACTATTGCCATCATAAACGTGAGAGACAAGACCCAAGTTGGAACCATTTCCAAACTGGTACAATTTCGCTGATTTCGTGATGGACGTCGACGTGTTGGTGGCGCTGTCGAGGTCATTCCGCTTTGCCCATTCCTGGACCCAGTGCGGTATCGCGGGAAGACAAGCATCCCGTTTGCTGTCGTCGCCGTCGTACGGTACGACGGGATCATCGCCTCCGTGGAACTCCAGCATGGGGATATCGGCGCGACCCGCCGAACATGAGATCTTGACCGAGGCAGGTTTGCAGTCGTCGGCGTCTTCTATGTAGAAGGCTCCAGACACGGGCGCAAAGGCAGCAAACCTCGTGGAGAGGGTCTCATCGCATGCCAAGAGCCCAGCCATGCCACCGCCCTGGGACTTGCCCGTAGCATATATCTGCGAGATATCGATGCATAGCGTGGACTCGATATCGTCCAGGATATCTGTCACGAATCCGACATCGTCAGAGGTGCTGTTAGGGGCGACCTGCCATTGTTCCTGGGGGCGAGAGTGAGATTAGCAAGAAAGACCGCCTCCTGGCTGACACGGTAACCTACATCGATGGCCTCTGGGTAGATGACGATGTATTTTTCATTGACATCAGAGTTGGTCAGCTGGTCCAGGTCGAGCTGCGTCGAAGGAGATTGGCCGCCTCCATGGAACGACAGAATGAGCGGCGCCGGCGTGTCTAGAGAGTAGTTGGAAGGTATCGAGAGCAGGTACGAGCGGCCAGCGAGGGTCTCGTTGCTGGTTCCCACCGAAAATGATGCGCTTGTGTTGAAGCAACCCGCCGAGGATATATTTTGAGACATTACGCCAAGCAATACCGCCAACGAGCGGAATATACAAGCAAATCGCAGGCGCTGGAAAATGCCGTGATACCTGGACAAGCAATTCTTTGTGTGATTCTGTGATGCGCAGACGACGAGGCAGAGGTGTCGAAAATGAACGGTTTTGGTCTGGTCAAGTCTTGGCAGGAACACGAAGATCGGCGGGAAAAAAAGATCAGGGGTACTGAGCTTGCGTAAAGCGTTTCGTGTTTCGAGAAAACTATTGCGTGCCTTAGATTGCGAGGTGCAGCGCCTACCGTCGCCCAGAATAGACCTAGCGTCCACTGTTCCAAGGCTACTGCCGCCTACTAAAATACGAGCCCATCAAGTGCTTATTTTTATTGTTATTACTACCTCGTACTAGTGATACCACTGCTGATATGAATCACTGCCAGTCTGTGATGCCGTCTTCCGGTCACCCCAATCAGAACGAGCCGATTATGGCCGCCTGGGCATGATGCATCTCCTATGCACTTCGCGCATGCCCGGTAGATTTGACAAACGTCACTACTATTCTTCTTCTACGGGACTGTTCTGAGATCGTTGGTGTTCTTTCCCGATAAGACAAAAAGTCGAGACTCGAGACTACCCGTACCCATACATACCCGGCGCTTGTGAAAGTACCGTAGCGAGCCGTAGCCCAACCAGGACTCCGCCGTGACGCACTGAAGACCACAGATATAGCGGATCTTAATAAGGACGCCACCGGAACCACCTGCACCGTAACCTGCCTATCTCGGGCTGGCAGTGCTAGATAGGCCACTATATTCTAGACCGCATGCGTTTGGACTTTGGACTTCTGCGACTTCGCTTACTAACTGTTTTCCACAACCAACACACACACCTTGATGGCATCATGCGCGTTCGAGTCCAGAAATGACAACATTCTCGAAAATGAACCGGAAAAGGTACAGAAACGTACAACACGGGTGATTCTCCACTCCCGGCCACCGACCCCGGCACTGATCCAGCGACGTAGGGGCTTATCTGCACGCCTTGGTGCTGCTGATTATAGCCCATGGGCAACTTTGGTCCCCGAAAAAAGAAGGCATCACATCCAACGCTGCCGGCATGAGCGAAAACCGTTGACCAGGTCATCTTGGAGATACCCTGCTGTGTGCGACGCGCAGCACCTCTTGAATGATCCGGAGCGCTCCGTAGTTGCGCATTGTCTTGTCCACCGGAATCAAGCGCTGTCTGGCTGATGGCGAAGGCTGAGCCAAGCAATGTTGGTAGCCGCCTGCGGAATGTTTCCATGGTCAATTTTCATTCTCCCCAGACTGCCAGCCACCGCCGACTGTTGACTGGTCCTGGCTGACTTGAGGAGTGCTGAAGGGGGCCTGTCTGTCCCGATTCGGTGAGCTGAACTTCTTAGTGCAAGTCTCATCATGCAGTCTAATTGGAGGCCATCACGCCGTGCGGCTGTAGATGCAGGCCAAGAAATCACGACAACATATGAAAGCTGAGAAGCCCCGAACAAATTCGACGATGTTGGATCAACCTGCCGTCTACCTTGGCTCGCAAACACCAACATGACACTTTGCCAGGTTTGCATGCGCTCGACTCAAGAGTGGCTTATTCCACGCTTCATCAACCTCACCCAGCCAAGTCCACCGGAGCCGCTGCATTGGTGGCACCAGCCCTCATGGGAGTCGCTTCTCGAGGCCGCCTCAGAAGGGTGCCCGCTGTGCCGTTTGATTATCGACGAGAGCACTCGGTCCCAGGAGCCCGACACATATGGCACGCTGCGTATTCACTCTGGGGAGGTCCAGGACGAGAATACTACTGGACTGCGGTGGCAGGTATACGCCGGAGGCCGCCTGGAAATATTCTCCAAAGAGAAACAGCTCAACTTGCAATTGCGAATGGCCTTCGACGATGGTTTGTTATATTCATTCCGCTATCTGCCCGGCATTCACTGAACATGGGCTCGCAGAGTCACGCGCCAGGGCCCCCGAGGCCTTGAAAGACATATTCAGTGCCCGCATGGTATCCACCGTACCCGATGATAACAGGAACATGGCCAACGTACGGGACTGGATGAGAAAATGCCGGGAAAACCACCCAGTATGCTCGGCCTGGGCCGATCGGGACCCACGTGGTAGGCACCTTCCGACACGAGTCATAGATGTCGGCAAGCCTGGCGATGACACGGTTCGCCTTCGTGATGATATCCAAGACGATGATCGATCAGCGTACATTGCGCTGAGTTATTGCTGGGGACAATCTGGAAGCCAACTTCTCACTACACCCACCAGCTTGCAAGACCACTTAATAGAAATACGGCTCTCTTCGATGCCGGCTACTCATGTAGACGCCATCACCATTACGCGAAAACTCGGCATCCAGTACATTTGGATCGATGCCCTTTGCATCATCCAGGGAGACAAGGAAGATTGGGCTCGCGAGGCAGCCACGATGCATAGAGTGTACAGCCGCGCTGCCTTGACCATCAGCTCGCTGTCGGCCTCGACGGTAGCCGATCCGCTGTTGACGGCCCGTTCCGCGCGACACCGTGTCACTGTTCCCATTCCGTGGCCCTTCACGAGCGGTCCGTATGCCTCCGATGAACCGTATCGTCTCTACATGCTGCCCTATTTCAAGGACTCTCTCACCAACACACCCCTCTCCTTGCGAGGCTGGACGTTTCAGGAACGCATTCTATCTGGACGTTTTCTGCAGTTTGGTCCAGAGCTCACCCACTGGGAATGTCGCAAGTTGTCCACCAGCGAGGACGACGCCGTCGGAGTAACAGGAATCCAAGCCAGCCGGCGTCTGCTCAATGCACGGTACGAGGGAGATGAACCGTCCAAGGTGCGGATGCACGATGGCTGGGAGGATATGATTGTCGAGTATACCAAACGGCGCCTGACCGTGACGGGTGACAAGTTGCCCGCTTTGGCTGGAGTGGCTAGAGTCTGGGGTGAGCAGCGCACGCTGGGGGTCTACATTGCCGGCCTCTGGGAGGATCAGTTCCTGAAACACCTGCTCTGGCAGTGCGACCACCGCGACGGTATCCTGCACCGACGAGTACAGGAGTACCGTGCCCCGACCTGGTCCTGGGCCAGTATCGACGGACCAGTCGTCAACCCGGCCCTCCAAAGAGCGTTTTCGGGGTTTCAGATGCTCGAGGACAACGGCTATGAGACCAGACATACTTTACGTCTAGCCGACATTTCTGCCACCGTGAATAGGGACGATGCCGACGACTACGGCATTGTCGAAGGTGGCCATATCAAGGCGCGCGGCATTCTTCTCCAGGTGGACTGCAAGCGAACGAGAGGACCAACGGGGGACGTGAGCAGTCCCGGTATCGAACTACGCATGAGGGCATGCAGGGCGGGTGAAAGAAGCCTCGAGATAGGAGGACTGTCCCTCGGCTCATGCGTCTTGGATGTGCTGACCGAAGAGGTGTCGTTCACCGTGTGGATTTTCCCTATTCTCCTGTGCACAGTCCTTACGAATGAAGACCATCATCAGCTGAGCGAAGTCCTCGTCTTGAGAGACGTTTCCTCTACCCACCAGACAAGCTTCACTGGTCAGGTATTTGAGAGAATCGGCAAGGGTCGAGTACGGCATTTTTCCGATCAAAAGTCTGGTAAAGAATTCACCATTATCTGAATGTTTGAAATAGCCGCCAGATCCTATATCTTATTGTCGCATCTGGGTAGCCACTGCACTAAAACACTAAGTGAAGCTCCACTACGGTCGCTAGGCTAGGTATCATCGTGGATATAGATGCATTGCGACACTCATAAATGCCCAAAGCCTTGTTCCATGCGAGCTTCATTTTCCTCTCGTCGCTCTCCCCTCCTGGAACATCTACGCCCATTAAGACAAGGGCGAAGATAAAGCTTTAGGGCTGGAACAAGACCGAGCCACTCAAGTTGGTGTAGTCTCTTGTATTGTGCCGTCTAGACTGAAGCTCTTGGGGAGAATAGCTCCGGCCTCGCCCGCCTAAGGCCCGGGGAAGTCCCCACAAGCTGAAGCACGACCCCAGCTGATCAGTCCAGTGGCTGGCTGAAAAACAAAACTAAACCAAAATCAATCACTTATACTATTGGCGAGGTAGCCAGTTCAATGTCTAGTTGCGATATGGCATGGCCAGAACCTTTGTTTTGTGTCCAGCTGAGACGTTTTATGCCCTTATTTCAGCTGGTTTGTATTCTATAGTTCGGGAGGCTGAGACTTGCACATGTTGACGAAACAAAGTCGCTGATTACCTGGGAGGTGGTCACCGTATATAAGGTCCAGGCACAGTTCACATCATGGACCGCCACTTGTGCGACTGCATTCAAGGGGAATATATCATTAACCCTCGAATACTCTCATCATGTCGAATCAGGAGACTCCACCCGCCCGACGAAAGCGCATCATCGTATGCTGCGATGGCACGTGGCAGTCGGCCACCTCGGGCAAGAAGAATGTCCCCTCCAACGTGACCCGGCTGGCCCGTGAGCTCGATAGAGTGGGCGTGGATGCCGACGGCCAGGAATGGCAGCAGGTGGTCTGGTACGACTCGGGCGTCGGTACCACGTCCCTTCTGGGCAGGAAGAGCGAGGGCGCCACCGGCTCCGGGCTCGAGATCAACGTCATTGAGGCGTACAGCTTCATCGCCCTCAACTGGATGCCGGGAGACAAGGTCTACTGCTTTGGCTTCTCCCGGGGCGCCTTCACGGCCCGCTCCATCGCCGGTCTGATCTCCGACATTGGCATCTGCGAGCCGCGGATGCTGCAGCACTTTTCCGAGCTGTGGGGGCTGTACAAGGCCAACACGGAGGATAGGTTCTGGGGCAGCAAGGCGTACTGGGAGTTCATGGACGGCAAGCTTGCCGAGCCGCTGCCTAAAACTCCTGGGCACAAAGGTAGCAACTACACGTGGGAGAGCAGACCCAAAGGCGACTGGGCAAGCACTGTCGATTCGCGCGAGATTGAAGTCGTCGGTGTATACGACACTGTCGGAGCCCTGGGCATGCCCTCGCTCCGTGGCTATGAGGTCGGGTGGTTATTCGGCTATAATCCTAAGGATTACGAATTCTTCAACGTCCGCCTGAACCGGAGTAGGTCCAAAATCTGTTATGAAGGACGGAACCGATTGACTGACTGGCCTTTGCAGACATCAAGCGCGCATACCATGCCCTGGCCCTGGACGAGCGCCGGGAGGCTTTTACTCCAACCCTGTTCTACCTCTCTGATTTCTACCCATTTGAGGGGGCTGAGATCAAGGAGAAGCACGATGCGTTCGAGGCACTGTTTGACGAGTGGCACGCGGCCTCGACAGATCGCAAGAAGCCTGTTCAAGAAAAGCTTCAGATCAAACAGAAATACGACGCAGCACGGAAGACCATCGAGGGACTTGAGGCCCAGGCGATCACGGCCCAGGAAAAGATTGTCACGGCATGTGGAGAAAAGTTCGAAAAAGACCGACGCGACCCAGAGCTTTCTGCAGAGAAGAAGACCACATCCCATAACGAGTACAACGCGGCCCGGACAAAATTGGTTCAAATGGAAGAACACAAGAAGCCACCGCCTGAGCTTTCACAGGTCTGGTTCCCAGGTGTGCACATCAACGTCGGCGGAGGTTCCAGTGACACCCTCGACGCCCAAGGAGATATGGAAGGTATGCTTGAGTACCATTGTACCATGACTTTGTCACCTTAGTTGCTGACTGTGATTCCCACAGAGCTCGCCGATATTGCCTTTTCTTGGATGCTGGATCAACTCAGACCACATCTCAACATCAGTTCGGCGGAGCACGAGAAGTATCGCATTGAAAGGGGCGAACATCTTAGCGACCTCAATAAGCAAGCCCAGCAGGAGGACGAGAGGACAAGGAAAGAGAGAGAGGAGCAAAAGAAGGAGAAGTTCTGGCAGACTGGTTACCGCTGGGCCTCTACTTCTGTCTCAGGTGTCGCTCACGCCACCAAGGAGAATTACAACTCCCTCATTCACCACAAGGAAAAGGAAAAGCCCAAGAACCAAACGTTCTTCGACTTTGGCTGGGGCACCGGCTCCGTCATCGACAGCTACACCTGGACGTACGTCGCCAACGGCGATCTGGCGCGGACACCCAGCGGGTACGACAAGAGCAAGAGGCTCACAACGCGGGGCCGCACCCACGAGTCCGTCCATCCCGTGGTCGGCTACCGCATGTACAGCTCGCGCAAGAAGTACAGGGACGCCCTGAACGCCCGGGACGACGCAAAGAACGACGAAGAGAGGAAGGAGCTGCAGGAGAAGTGCGACAAGCTCAAGAGCCTGGTCTACAACCCCATCGGCATGAAATCGGAGGATAAGCCAATGGTCCGCCGCTGCAAGATCGAGGGGACGCAGCAGTGGGAGTACAAGTTCGAGGGCAGCGACAGGCCGCTGCCCGAGTGGAACATGCGCCCCAACGAGAGGTCCCAGGTCCTGTCCTACGAGGGCCTGACCGAGATCCCGGAAGACGACGCGCTGTGGTACGCCGTGAGCACGGCCTCGTACGAGCGCAGGGCCCTGCATGACGATGCCGAGGCGAATGCCTATCTCACGAAGCTCGACGAGGCCAATGGGTACACGGGGTATTGGTCTGTCCAGGATGTTACCAATGCAGACATCGACTCCTGGTTTGAACGTGGCGAGATTCTGAAGCCGAAGAATTCACCAGCGGCGTCGAAAGGGTGGTTTAGGTGGTAGAGTGGCTGAAATCAGCATGCAGATCAATAGCCAATATGGGTGAGAAATACCTGGCACGTGTTGTGCCAGATCGCCAACCGAACTGTTTTAAGGTTCGTTAGGATACTACGGTAGGTTAGGCAACTACTTAGGTAGGCAAAATGCTCACACGTAAGTATCATCTAGTGTAGGGCGGAATGTGGCATCTTGTGGTTCAAGCATGCCGGCATTTACATACGGGGTGACAGGAAGAATGAAATCAAGGCAGCAGCTATTTCCTGTCCTATCATTTAGAGTCGTGATAAGCGAACATGCGGGCGCCACTGTCGCATCAATCATGTAAATGATCGAAATGCCACTCACATATGCAAGCTGAGGTCATACATATAGCTGTCGCCTGATTGTTCGGCTACCTCAGAAGGGACGCTCTGTCGGGATAAAAAGCTCTATTTGTGCCCATTTTGCTTTTTTTTCTTCTTTTTTTTTTTAATTTTACATTGTCTGTCCCTTCACTTAGCTGTCTCGTTTCCTGCCGATTGCCACCCTCCATTTGTCACTCTTGAGAATCATGGATTTAACATCAGTAGATTTTGAGCTTTGTGACTCTTGTGCTAAAATCAACAGCTACATCCCTACACTAGGACAAGAAGCCCTTACCTATTTTCAGTCTACCACAATAGTCTTGACTGGCTCGCCTGGCCCCTCCTCCCACTGCTTGTTGTGCAACCGAATGAATGAATACTGGCGCGAAGGTGGACACTATCAACATCAGCCCAGCGTCAGAGATGGTGAAGTGACTCGCTGCACAATTGAGGTGTTACGGAGCGGGCTTGGAGATGAAAATGGCTTGGCGTGCGAGATCGCTCTGGGAATAAGTGGTCAGCCCCGGATAAATCTCGAAATCTGGGCAGATGAAGGTTCAACACCGCAAAGCCGATTCAAGTGCAATCCATAACATTTACTTACTGAATAACAGAAAGTCGTGCTGCCGACTTTATAATCTCTCGCCCGCCCATCGTCGCAGATCATCCGGCGAGGACAGTCCAACTGATCCAAAAATGGCTTTCTGTGTGTTTGGAAACGCACAGCTGCGACGAATGTCCATACTCTTTCGATCTCATCGATGAAAATGAGGTTTATCTACCAACGCGCATTCTCAAGATTGACGCAAAACCAGAACCGCCGGCAGTGAGGCTGATTGAGACGCACGGGTTGAAAGGCCGATACTGCGCGTTGAGTTACTGCTGGGGAAGCCCTGAGAAGATGCCGCTCCGGTCGACAACTTCTAATATACAGGGGCATTTTGGGAATTTTGAATGGAACAAGTTACCCAAAACTTTTCAAGACTCCATTCTCCTCTGCGCCAACTTAGGAATCGAGTATCTCTGGATTGACTCTCTCTGTATCATTCAAGACGATACAGCTGACTGGAACAGGGAAGCATCGCGCATGGGATCACTGTATAAGAATGCGTTCCTAGTGATTGTCGCTTCAGGATCAAGTGACTCTACTGGGGGGCTTTTTATCGGAAACCGTTCGGATACACCCTCTTTTATGCTTCCTTTCTGCGGAATCGAAGACAGTACACACACAGGCACAAAACAAACAGACGCACTCCGAAAAGCCGCAGGATCATATCATCTGAGATTTGCACCATCGCACGACATGAAATCACCCACAGAAGGCCCATTGGCACAAAGGGGTTGGGCACTACAAGAATGGCATTTGGCTCGTCGAAAAGTATCTTTTACGCTAGGTGGGATGACCTGGACTTGTGCTAATGACCAGCATGATGAGAGGGGATTTCCCTTGGACCTAGGAATGTATTCTGACAGGTCCTGGACTCATTTTCTGGAGGACTACACCGGCCGAAGGCTGACTCATCATAAAGACCGACTGAAAGCTGTTGAAGGCGTCGCCAACGAAATGAAAAGAGGGGGTCGCGAAGGGTACAATAATGGGACCTGGGCAGATGATTGCATCTCTGATGTGCTTTGGATCTCGCTGCAGCAGAGCCAGGGAAAAGATGACCTACTTCATCTGCCTGCTTGGTCTTGGGCCTCGACTGGGAGTCCGAAGGCGTGGCTTCTTGCAGACATCAAGAAGACTTCTTACGAGCTTGCGAGTACTACTTGCATAATGGACCCCGGCACTCTACTTATATCAGGACAATTCATCACAGCGGATTCGATCCAGTCTCATCACCATGATTGCTGTGTTCATGCACTGTCAGTCTCGGCAATTCAGAGCCCATACGACAGACTCATCACGATCCGTATGAATTTGCTAGAGCAACTTCTCGCGGCCGATTATTTCGGTAAACCAGATTTGAGGTTTCACCGTCTATTACTAGAATTCCGAGCAACGAAATCATTCCGTGGACTAGCATTGATGGACTCGACCCCGATGGCCCAAGACAGTATCTCTTGCATTTTGCTGGCGAGACTCGATTTGGATGAGTCAGAGTCAGAGCCAGACGAAGAGCCAGATGAAGAGCCAGATGAAGAGTCAGACGAAGAGCCAGATGAAGAGTCAGATGAAGAGTCAGATGAAGAGTCAGATGAAGAGTCAGACAGCATGTATCCAGCCTTCCCGCTCTCACATCATGAAAAGGTTAGTCAAAGTTTTAGAAGGCTGAATAGTGAAGGCTGACTTTATGCAAGGCTAGCTGTTTGGATTTTACTTTGTTCAACGTTGCTACGACTTATCATCTCGGCCTTGTGGTGGAACCCGTTGGCGACGACAGCAACACATTCAAAAGAGTCGGTGTCGCATTATTGTTTTCTGACGGAACTGGCTTGGGTGGCGAAGAGGTTGAAATCAGGCTGGTGTAAGAATGCAACGGCTGCCTTTTGTTTCTTCCCTCCACAGATCAGGATGCAACGGTGGAAAATGAAAGTAATCTGTATGTAGACACAATTTCCTTCACATTGCTACAGTGTCCCGGAGGCGGATTATCTTGTGCGCGCAAAAAGTATAGTGAATGACTTCTCATCAAAATTTCGAACATTGTCATCTTGGGTCATTGTCTGCGTGAATAACGTGTGAGTGCGATGCATGCCCCACGGATGCTGGCAGGCGGGTTTGTTCGGTGGCGCTGGTTATAATCCCTGGAAGTTGCCCGTACAGAGTACCCACTCCGTACTCTGTACATATCATTGCCAAATCCGGCAAATGCTCGCCGCCGTCTGTCAGATAGGCAATCCCCAGGCGCTTGGTAGATTGTGTAGGGTGAGACAGACGGTGACCGAAAATGATAGTCATTAGAATTGTACATGGGTACCGTAGGTTCTCTAATCCACAAATATGGAGGCTCACCCACTCAACGCTTGAATAATTGAAGGGTATAATATTTTACTCCGACGTGGTATGACATGCAGGTAGCATAACGTTTCGATGTGGCGTGGCCAGCTGGCTCGCATGGTCAAGGCAGCATAACGTATGTGAAGCTTTACAATCCGTCTTTGGAAATGAGACCTCATCGCTCAACCCATAAGTGTATCAACTCGGATGCTACCTGAAACTCGAAACCAGAAATTGAAGCGCTCACTACTCCTTCTTGGCTGATACTTCGTTAGCTGCACAGCCATGGCACATGTTGACGCAGCTTTGACTCTGGCAAGATATACCGCCTCTGTCCTTTTGCCATTAGTATGAAGACCTTCTCCTTTACCGAATGTTATATGTCCAATTACTCACCAACACGCTCAGGTGCTCTCCGTCATTGTATATCGTCTGGCCTTTGACCCGTTGCGCAAGTATCCCGGGCCGCTCCTCGGGAGATTTTCCAATGCCTACAGCGCCTACTACGCTGCTCAGAGGCAGCTACATATCGCGACATATAATGACCTAAAGACATATGGCCCCGTGTACAGGCAGGGACCAGACCGTCTAGTTTTCAACACGCCAACTGCAGTCCAAGGTACGCAGTATTGCTACACGATCATCGTGAACAAGACAGAATGGGGCTCACCATGTATTCAGACATTTACCTCCACCCAAGAATCAATAAAGCACGCCTCTATTTCCAGACTCAATATGAGAAGGAGCACAACGTCTTTGGCACGATGGATCCGCACCGACACCAACAAAAACGCAAGATCTACGGGCGGCTGCTCTCTGATCGCGCCCTGCGATCCTTTGAGCCGACAATTAACGGCGAGATTGATGTCTTTATGCGCCAGCTTCACGCGGCCGGCGCCGAGCCTGTCGACATGTCTCTGCTTTGCGGGCGTCTGACCACCGACGTTGCCGGCCAGATTGGATTTGGCCAGTCACTCGGTACGCAGACACAGCCGACAGATCGTGTCTTGCCCGACGTCATGACTAGCCTCCTCGGACTCGCCAACGTCTACAGTACGTATACACCCCTACCTCCAATCGCAAATGCAATCACTGACCATCGGCAGTGGCGTGGCCTACGCTCAGTCTCATGCACAAGATCATTGAGATTCTGCCAGAAAGCAGAAGGAACTTCCGCGCCTGGCGCAGTGCTCTCGATGGCATCATTGGCGGGCGTGTCGCCCTGCCCAAGCACGCGAGACATGACATCTATTCCATCGTCGCAGAGGAGTTCGAAACGGAGCAAGAAATACCCACGCGCGAGATGGGTGAGGTCTGGGGCGAGGCGACATTTATCATCCCCGCAGGTGAGCCGGTGTCTACCTACTTATGCCTCTGAGAGAAATGCTGACTTGCTGCAATAGGTGGCCTGACTACATCGACTACGATAAGCGCAATCTTCTTCTACCTGTCCCGCCACCCGAACGTCTACAAGCGCCTGGCCGCCGAGATCCGCTCCGCCTTCCCCGACGGCGCGGCCATCAAGAGCGGGCCGGCGCTGTCCGGCTGTGCCTACCTGCGCGCTGTGATCGACGAGGCGCTCCGCATGGCGCCGGCCACCACCATCACGGCCTGGCGGGAGGAGGATCCCCGGCCCAAGTCGACCGAGCCCTTTGTGGTCGACGGAAACGTGGTCCCCCACGGCACCTATGTCGGCGTCAACTCGTACTGCCTGATGCACGACGAGGCGTACTTTCCGGAGCCGTTTATCTTCCGCCCCGAGCGCTGGCTCGCGGGCGAGGAGGGCTCGGACGGCATGGCCAAGATGCGGTCCGCCTTCATCCCTTTTGCCGTGGGCTCTGGGTCGTGTCTGGGCAAGGGACTGGCGTATCTTGAGATGAGCCTCGTGATAGCAAAGACGCTCTGGTACTTTGATTTTGAAAAGGCCGCCGGCGAAGCAGGGAAACTGGGCGGTGGCGATGTTCGGTCGAGCAGCAGGCCGCGCGTGGATGAGTTCCAACTGTACGATGCTCTTGTCGCCGATCATGATGGCCCCAACCTGGTCTTCTCACCCAGAAAATGAGCTACCCAGGACACTCAATTCTAGGGACCGTAATAAAAGAGTATTTCCGGTGGCCCCATTGATTCGATTCGATTATTTCATTATAGCTGTTGAATTAAGAAAGTTCTAAACCTTAACGCCCACCCTATTCCTGTGTTTCTAGCCAATTTCCAACCATTTTCGTCCGTAACTCCAATACGATTTCAGGGGGCCCTCAATGTCTACTGCTTCAGTTGCCTCCCCCATGCAGAAGCTCGGGGAAATATTGGACTCGTTGCGTCTTGACACTGTCCATCCACTGCGCGATCCCTTCTGGCAAACCAGCCTCGACTGCTTTCCTCGTCCACTCCTCTGGCGAGAGCTCCTCGATAGGACCGCCCTCTGTTCTCCTGATTCCATCCTCCGGGCCAAACAGCGCGGTCAAGGGATCGTCCACGGGGAGTCTCTCCTCGCCGAAATAGTGCATATAGCGCACACCTGCTGAAGCCACGTCCGGTCCGTGTAGACTGCCTACGATACCCGAAACGACGTCGGCGACAGCAACGGTGTTGAGCCATCCGTGCATGTGCGTGAGCTTGGGCACCGCCCTTATCCTTGCAGCGAAATGCCTTACGTTGTGAACGAGGTCCGAGGCCGGGGCATCAGGCGGCCGCGAGATAAGGGACGGCCTGTGTATGAATACAGGCCAGCCGTGCCGGGTCTCTTCGTTTAGCCGTTCTAGGTAGCGCTCACTGGCCCATTTGCCCGCGGCATAGCCTTCGGACCCATCAATTTGCGGTGGATGGGCCGAGACCGAGATCTCGGGAAGTGCGAGCCGACCCGTATTCTCGGCAAAGTAGACACCGACTTGGGCCGTAGAGACAAAGTGCAGGGGAATCCGCCGTCCGGCTTCGAGGCTCATCTTGACGATCTCCATAGTAGACTGCGTATTGGCGAGACGCAACGAGTGGTAAGTTTGGAGATGCGACACTTCAGCACCATTGTGGATGATTCGGTCTGCTTCGCTAAAGATCGTGTGGGCATCCTTCTCGCTCAGGCCCAGGCGGGGGCGTCTGAGGTCGCCCTCCCACAACTGAACCTTTTCAAGGCCTTGCATAGTGTCGCGAGTGTGGACGGCGCGGATGCCAATGCAGTGCACTTTCACCACGAGGGGGTCTCGGAGAAGCTCCTCTAGCACTCCTTGCCCCAGGTATCCAGTCGAGCCGGTGAAGACGACGACACCACTTGCCTTCGGTGTCACCTGCACACTGTCTTGCAGCTGAGCAATCTCGGAGGGAATGGCCGTTTCTTTCTCCCAATCCACAGTCCTCGCCACGTGCACATGGGTCTCGTCAACCAGGCTGGCCATTGCGCCAAGAGAGCTGAACTCCATCAGCCGGATGACAGAGAGCTTGATGCCGAATTTGGCGTGGATTCGTGCCTGCAACTCAAGCAACAGAAGAGATGTACCGCCAGCAACGAAGAAGTCCGAATCCTTCGTAATCTCCTGCTCTGCGATGATTTGTTGTTGCAGTATCTCCATCCAGATATCCCACAGAGCTTTCTCGACGTCGGACAGTCCTACCGGAGATGCTCCGCTGCTGCCAAGATTGACTTCGGGAACGGACAGTGACCCTATGAGCCTACGATCCAGCTTGGCGGAGCTTGTCCTCGGCATTTGGTCAATTGGGACCAGTATGGTTGGCCGCATGTATTGTGGTAACGGAATAGAAGAAGATAGGTCTTGCAACAAGTCCTGCCGCCCTTGATCGCCGCAGGACGGGTGGAACACAACATGTGCCACGAGAAATTCGGGAGTGTTGGGCAAGGTCTTGCGGGTCGTCACCACAGCCTCAGACAAGGAACCACCGCCCGCAGCCATAAGTGCCTCTTCGATCTCCTGCACGTCGATTCGAAGACCCCTGAGCTTTATCTGTGTGTCACCGGAGACTCGCCCCTCGATCATGATGGACCCATCCTGTGTCCACCGGCCAAGATCGCCTACACGATGCATGGTAGTCCAGCCCCTAGACCTGAAATGATCCGACGCAAACGGGTCCGGCACGAATCTCTCAGCTGTTAGACGTGCATTGTTGACGTAGCCCGAAGCAACATTTGCGCCACCGAGATAAATCTCTCCCTGGACCCCCGGCGGTACAATGCGCATCTGCTCGTCCAACACCAGTATGGAGCAATTGGGCAATGCGACACCAGCTGCGACGTTGTGCGAAGCCGCTGCCTCTTTCACATGCGCGTAGTCTACCTCCGTAGAGGCAATCACTCCCAGCTCTGTTGGTCCGTACGAGTTGTACACGCGCAAGTCCGTCTTCTCCAGGTCTCGGAATTGTTTCAATAAGACGCCAGATATGGCCTCACCGGCACAGACGGCCGCGCGCCACGAAGAATTGCACAGCAGGTCGGACCGACCATACCGGAGCCAGCTGGAACATTCAGTCGGAGTCGCAAGCGTATACGTGATACCCTTGGCGGAAATGAGCTCGGATATGGCGAGCGCATCACCGCGAAGATGACGTGGTAGCGGATACAGACTGCCGCCGAAGCACAGCGACGTGAAAATTTGTATGTATGAAAGATCGAAGCCCGATGCGCTCTGTTGTAGAACCACTTCCGCACCGATGTTGTAGATTTCTGTCTCCGGCTCAATTTGATTCTGGATGCAGATGTGCTTCAACATGATTCCTTTCGGAGCACCCGTGGATCCACTGGAGTATAGCAGTATAGCCTCGCCCTCTTTCACGGCAGCGACTGGGGGCAGCGGGCCATTGGTCTCTACTGAGCATACGTCGATGACCGATAGGTCTGGCTGGTCGAGTTGCGCGACATGCTGTTTGGACTCCTCGTCCACCAAGACGAAGCGAGGCCCACAGTCCTTGACAATCGCCGCCAGCCGGGTCAGAGGAGAGGAAAGATCAAGTGGTAGGTACACGGCGCCGATCCGCATGACTGCTAGTATCGAGGCAATCCAGTGCGGCGATGGCTCTTGCAGAAGTGCAACCCTTGAGCCTACTGTAGTGCCGCGTTCGATCAGGGCCGCTGCGATAGATCCGGACAGGCGCAATAGCTCGGAGTATGTGACGCCGCCGGCATCTTCCAGTACTGCTAGTCGCTCGGGATATATGGCAGCAATCTCATCGATCCTGTGGATTACCGTGAGCGGCCACTTTGAATCGTAAAATGAACCTGCAAAGAATATTAGCATTGCCCTGTCAACATCGGTGCTCAGAACCTACCTTGACCAAATTTATAGGCCCTCTGGACCTGACTTGGTTCGTACATGTCAGGCTCTGCGACTGTGGCTTCCAAGTTTTCAGAGAAATGCTCGACAAGTCTCTGAAAGCTGGTCATGAGAGCCTCAGCCTCCTGCTCCTGATACAAATCTTTGCGCGCAAACAGGGTGATTCGGCATTCGCTTGGGTCGTCAATGATGTCCAAGTTGAGATCGTAGCCCGTCCTCGATGGTTCGATAGAAACCAGCTCAAGATCTAAGTCACTCAAGCTGCTCTTTCCCATGACTTGCCTGTAATTAATGAAGCTCTGGAAGATGGGAGTGAACGTGCCCGACCTCGGCGGGTCCAACCTACACATTATTAGCGAGATCAATATCGCGTCGGCATACAATAACTTACTCGTTGAGGACAGCTTGGTAAGGAATCGTAGAATTCTCCAAGGCCTGGTACACAGCGTTCTTGGTGTCTTGAGCCACTTCGTAGAAGCTATCGACAAGCTTAGTGCGGAAGCGCACGGGAAGAACGTTGACGAAGACGCCAATACAGTCTTCGGCCCCGGCCTCGTTTCTGTGAGCATCTCCTACGCCGATAGCCAGGTCCTCGGCTTCCGAGTACCGCGATATCAAGGCTCTGAAGCAAGCCAAGAAGAAATGGAAGGGTGTTACCCGAGCCTTACGACAAGCTTGTTGGATCAGAGATCTCGTCCGTGCTGGGATCCTGATGGTCGACCTGACGTGGTCGAAAGATGCCAGGCTCGCCCGCGACGTCACAGAAGACACTCGGAGAATCGGTAGCACTGATGGGAAGTCGGTGTATACTTTTTTCCAGTATTGTAACTGGGAGCTTAGTTCACCAGAAGCCAGTGCCAACGACTCTAGCTGTACGTAATCGCGGTATCTTGGAACGGGCTTGGCCGGAGTCAAGCCAACATAATGCTGGAACAAATCCTTGAGGAATACTTGGACGGAGTATCCATCGAAGCAGAGATGCGTTGTGCCGACGATCAAGTAGTGAGTATTTGGTGACTCGGAGAGCAGAACAGCCCTTGCTGTCTTGCCATTGGCCAAGTCATAGACATGGTTGCGCACCTCTCGTTGTGCTACATCAACGTCTTCAGCCGAGGGAATACTGCGGGTCTCCAGATACAAGCTAGACCGTTTCATGATTTGCTGAGTGACTTTTCCATCCGAGACGGTAAAGCAAGTCCGAAAACATTCGTGGTCTTCACCAAGCGCACGTACAGCTCGTCCCAGCTCGGACACCCTCAAAGCACCGGTAATCTTGGCGAAGCCGGTGACATTCAGACTGGCGTTGTTGTCAAACATGTTGGAAGCCATCCAGAACATGCTCTGCGTCAAAGATAGATCGGCTGTTGCGCTCACTTCGTCATGTGGGATAGCTCCGGAGGCGGTCTCGTCCTTGCTTTCTTCGTCAGATGTGGGTGAGGATGGCTCATCCTCTGATGTATCGTTTTGAAGAGAGAACTCCGTGTCTGGAAGGGACTCGCTGGCAGTCGAAGTAGAGATCGACATCGGAACTCGCACGTTCGGGATCAATGTCGCATCAAGACCCTCTACCGTCATTGCGACCAATTCCCCGATGGTCATGCCGCCGAGAATCTTGAGGACGGGAATGTTGACTTGGAAGCTTTTGATCAGCCATGACCGAATCTCGGTCGCCATCAAGGAATCGACGCCGAGCTCGTCAAATCCAATTTGATCAATGCTTCCATCTTCAGATGCCTTGACGTCCAATTGAAGTGAACTGGCGAGCTTCTCGATCAGTGCCGATTTCACGATTTCATCGACTTCATTGATATTCTGCGCGTCTTGCAGTCTTGCCTTGAGAGAAGCCTTTGATTTCGTACTTGCGACGTGCGCAAGCGCCTTCCGACTTTGGACGAGATGGCTGAAGATAGGATTCGAGACCCATTTGGGACGACGAGTATCGTCGTCAAGCCTGACTGGTTCGACACCGGTCGTGATATCCACAATATCAGATTGGCGCGACCTACAAGATAGCACAGCCTCGGCAAAGAGCTGTTGAAAATCCTGCTCTGATATGGGCCGAACTCCCAGTAGCAGCATGCTAGAGATGTCTAGACGCCTTTCTGCAAGATATCCGACGCCGTAGACAGGGCCAATATTGATGACACAAGCAGCAAGGCCGCGCTGTCTACGTTGCTCGGCAAGACTGACCATGAACATGTTGGCAGCCGAGTATGGTGCTTGCCCCGGTGTGCCGATGATTGACGAGGCAGAGGAGAAGAAGATGAAGAAATCGAGGTCTGCTTCATGGAACAGACTTTCCAGATTGATACTCCCCTCGATCTTGGCTCGCCCGACCTGCTGCAGGATGTCGAAGCTCAGGTCCCTGAAACGAGTATCATTCAGAACCACTTGAAACGTCAGCTTTTGAGTCAATCTTCGGAAACACATCATTCTTACTGGCACCATTGGCTACACCTGCCAAAGGTGGCATTGTGTTGCATATCTCTGAGTACACTGCAATGAGCTCGTCATTTTGAGTGATATCACTTGGAGACTTCAGTCAGTATCGTGTCGTGTTCAGGGGGCATGGCCAATTCTCACCAGGGAATAATCTTGACGATGCCTCCTATCGCGGTCATCTCTTCCAACCATTGCTGGCTCACATTGGGATTTCGACTGGAGATGACGACATATCGGGCGTTGTGGCGGATCATCCATTCGCAGAGTGAGAGACCCAGCGTTCCACTGAGACCTACGAGCCAATAGGTCTTGTCTTGGGAAAATATTGGCTGGTCGTCGACGGGCCTCACTCCTATTGGGACTTGGTAGTCGCCTGTCCAAGATACTACGGCTTGATGAACGAGCCGCGGGTCGATCTCTTGCACGTCTTTCAGTGGGACTTGTCGTATCGAAGTTCCAATGGTAGATTTCAGCTGTGCGCTTGTCAGTGCCACAACCTCCCGCATCTCGCTCTCTACTTGACGGCTTCGAGCTTTCGAGACTATTTGAGCGGGGCCACCGAATAGGGTCTGGCTTGTTTCTTGCTTGCAAGCAACAGGCAAATGGCGACTGATTCTTGCTGCAACACGACTACTCTCATTTCCAGTGGCGAGATCCAAGAAGACCACCATCGCAGGAAGGTTCAGGCGCTGCAAATCCCGATCAGAGGCGTTTGGATGAATGCGTATGAAGTCCTCTGGCAAGTCAACTCGCGTGGTGGTTGCGATGATAGAAACACCTCTGTTCCGGGCTTCCTGTTTTAGCGTGTTCAAGAGTCCGATGTCTGCTTCATGAACCAACACATTGTCGCCATCCTCGAGGTCCTCAAGTATCTGCGAGGTGATATGATGGAAGAGAGCTAGCTCGAGAAAGAGCGTGGCTGTGCTCTCTGCCACCTGGGATCCGATGGGAATCAAGTGTTTGGGGCTCACGACAGACGAGTTGGTTGTTGACAGGGCTAGAACCGACTCCGAAGTATCGCAATTATGACCAATTGAAAGGAACAAGCGACCGCGTCCTGCGAGTCGTACAGGCCACAGAAGAGAGTGTGAGACCTTGACCTCAGGTGACAGAGAGTGGGTGCGATTTGCCAACGTTTCGAAGGGGCTAGATCGTAGGCTGTATCCGAAGTCTGCAGGCTCGATGGTGACCTTGAAATCGCCATCCGGTCTCTTGATAGTTATGGCACGCCGGGAGGAGTTGTAGCGATCATTCATGGCATCGCATGCCTTGAGGCGTGGCACAACGACTCGGCCTCCTTTTTCAATGACAAGCTCCGGTTCTATGGTCAGTGAAATACCCTCGAACTTTTCTTTCTTTGTCCACCCGATCGCAGCACTGAACCTCAAGAGCGACTCTCCAATGACATTGGCAGTCATCTTCTTAGGGTCTTCAATGTCTAAGAACTGAATATCCAAGCTAGCAAGCTCATCGAGGGCAGAACGAAGCAATCCAACAATCATGTTGGAGTGGGGCATTTGGGCTCTGCGCCCACGGCTGACCCAAAGGACACAGCCGGCCTCTTGTAGTGTGGCCTTGAGGGGTTCCCATGTTGCACTGGAGAGATCCTGAAAGACTGATTGCTCTAGCTCCAACAGACTCACAATAGTTGTGCCCGAGTTGACCTCTTGGAGTTGGATAATCTCTATATCGCAGGTGGTCGTGGTCCGCCCAACGTACGGCCGCAGCAAGGTTTGTACCTGTGATGCAAGCGCTGCATGGCGAGTATCACCATCCGTCAAGATAATCAAATCAGACATGAGCGTATTCGCGCTAGTCATCTGTGCTGGCGTGATTGGAGACCGAAGGAACTGCACTCTATCATCTAACGCCTGGGATACGAAGAGTGTGAAAGGCTGCACAAGCGGGTCCGGATCCGGCGTCGTAGTGTCACAGCCAGAGAAGCCAGTCTGGCGTAGAACTGTATCCCATTCCTGGATGCTTGCACATGGCGACAAGATCCTGCCGTCGTCGGCCCCAAGCCACCATCCAGGAAATGCACCAAACATGGTACCGATACGTGCCGGCGCATCGGCCTGAACCTCGAGGACAACCAGATAGCCCCCAGGTTTGAGGAGGCGACGTACATTTAGCAGAGTCTCCTTCAGAGATGGCGTCGCATGTAACACCATGGAGGCGACGACCAAGTCGTATGAGTGCAATTCGTAGCCCTGAAGCGAGGGATCTTTGCTGATATCGAGGACTTTGAAGATCATCGTATCTGCGTGGCTTGCGAATTTCGTCTGTGCTGTCTCAAAAAAGCCCGAAGAGATATCAGTAAAAGTGTATGTCGAGAATGGGAGATCCGTCTCGCGCCGTATGATGTTTGTCGCGGCACCCGTGCCGGCTCCAATCTCGAGAGCGTGAATGCGTGGGGACCTGTGCAGGATCTGTCCGATTGCTCGAGCTAGGTACTGGAGATACTGGGGCATGCCGAGACCATGGAGATAGAAGTTCGTCAAGTTATCATCGCGCATGCCAACCTCGATGGCGGACGTTTCATTCCTCACAATCTCAGGCAGCTTGGAACCAATGGCATGAAGCAGATTAGCATCTGCGCTGTGCAGAGAAGAGATTCGCATCTGCTCCATTGTTTCCATTGTGTCCTCCGTCCATTCAGGCTCCATCGACACATGGCCACCGTCTTCATTGTTCAGTATGTGCGAAGAGAAGTTGAAGAGTGAAGTAAAGACGCCAGATGTCCTGCAGGAATGAGTCGGAGCAATCTCGCGCTCCAGCCGTCTGAGGTAGAAGAATGCAGCTCTTTCGAGTGTAAGAGCTAGACTCTGTTCTTCCGCTGTTGCCAAGCCATCATAAGCCGCACTGGTTGCATCGGGAAATGCAGGACCCCAAGTCGTGGCAGAGAACATGACTCTGTCGTCTTCTGCGGTCGCCGCCGCAAATGGGACACATTCTAGTCCCTCCACTTGGACCATAGCGTATGATGACTCTTTGGGGAAGACTGCCACGTCTCCCTTCAACGAGAATGTGCTAGCTGGGCCATTTGATTCCAGGCGAAGCTGTTCGCCCCGGCGGCGGTGGTTTGCACATAACGAAGGGTTGACTCTGATGCGTTGTATCCTGTTGGGTACGTGCATGGCCCATAGCCTCCCGTCGTCTGGGGCACTCGCAGCCAAGATGACAGCTTGGAAAGCTGCATCTAACAGGGCTGGGTGGATGACGAGCGATGATTCTTCGACGTTGATAACATGACCTGCCACAGTTCCCAGCTTCCGCCTGAGCCCCGAAAAAGCAACGAATGGTCCAGAATACTCGTATTCAAGCCGCGCTAGGGAATCGTAGAATTCTTCACTCTTGACAGGTATCATGTTGGTAGGACAAGAATAGGAGCTCGGAAGAACGGTGTCAGAGGGCTGACCAAGGGATATGAAAACACTTCCGTGAGCAAGGGAGTCAAGCTTTGCCTCATGCTTGCCAATGGCTGCATTGAAGGTAAAGTCAGCTGTGATAGAGCGGCCCTGCCGGACGATATTGGCCAGTGAGAAAAGCGTCTCCACGCCTGTGTCCTCGTCGTCAAATGTCAAGGCTTGATCGATTTGCACATTGAGAACTTCGATGAAGTCGGCGGATTCCTCTTTGACCAGACCTAGGCAAGCTTCCAAGGCAGTGACGATGTACCCAGCAGCTGGAAATACGATCTGTCCCTGGAGCTGGTGACCTTTGAGCCAAGGTATCTCCTTGGGCCGTATGAGATGCCTCCATTGCATACTCTGGTCGGAGCAATCGGGGGACAGGTGGCCAAGCAAATCGTGCGTGCAATCTGTTCTCTGGGTGTGTGCCCTGGCTTGCCGCGACTCATGCCAGTACTCGTTTTCGTGATTCCACGAGTATGGAGGCAAGGTGCTCAGAACCTGGAAATCTGAGTTTCCGGACAAATAATTCTGGACACCGCTCAAGTCCACGGAGTTCTTGCCCAGATGAACGCATGTAGACCCAAGGCCATCAGGAATTGAGTATAAAGCACTCACGCCCCTCTGAAGAAGGCTCGTATACGGTATACTTTGGCCGGTCAGATGGTGCACAGTTTCCATCAAGGGACTTTTCAAGGCAGAATGTGGTCCAACCTCTATGGCCATATCGAAGGGGCCTTTTTCGCTCCATGCCGTTTCGATAGACTGCTTAAACAGCACTGGCTGGAGCAAGTTGCTATTCCAATACTGGCCATTGAGTTCACCGGACATGAGCATATTGTCGGTACCATGGACACTCGATATCCAGCTACACTCGGTAGATGGCTGTATCCTGAAATCCAGCTGTTCTTGCGAAGCTGAATACAAGGCCGATGCGGGAAGCATGTGCGGTGAGTGATAAGCTCGGTCGACCTTGAGAACTCGGGCAAATTTCTTCTCATCCTGGAAAACGATTTGCAACTCCTTGATGGCGTCGGAATCCCCAGAGATTGTGACACTGGCAGGTGAATTCACAGCAGCCACCCAGGCACGACCTTCATATCTAAAATCAGAGTCAGTAAACAATCCTCGAATATTTCACAAGGAAGGGCTTGAGAGGTTGGTAGCTCTGGATCCGACGTCCAGGCCGACATTTACTTACTCGGGCTCCTGAAGCAGTTCTTCCGCATCCTCCTGGGAGGTTCCCACCGCCATCATGGACCCCGACTTTGCATCTGGCCGGTCCGCCGAGACTACGCTTAGTCCCCTATAGTATGCAATACAGATGGCGTGTTCAGCGGAGATTCGACCCGCGGCATATGCAGCTGCAATCTCGCCTGACGAGTGGCCCACCACGGTGTGAAATGTTATTCCGGCAGACTTTAGTACTTCGACAAGAATTATCTGCACGGCTGTACAAATGGGTTGGGAGAAAGCCGCATAATTGATACGAGATGAAAGGCCGTCCTTTTGTAACTCTTCTAGAATAGTCCATTGCGGGCGGTCTGGTGTTGGAAGTTTTGCTAGCTGTGCGTCTAGCTTTTCGATTACTGCTCGAGCTGCAGCCGAGTGTGCGACGAGTTCCGCCCCCATTCGCTGCCATTGAGCACCCTGTCCCGTGAAAACGCCCAGAATCGATGCTCCAGCTCGATCAGACCGTACGCTGGCTCGGGTTCCTATCGTCCTACTGGTGTCAGACGCTACAGAATGGAGTTCCCGTGTGATCTTTTGAACCAGTTCAGCCGTTGTCAATGCAGAGAATGATGCAGCATAGGGGAATCTTGATCGTCGAGAATTCAGTGTGAACCCCAAGTCTTGGAGATTTATATCATTTCCTTGCAAGCTCAGGAAGTTCCGGAACTTGGCAAGGTAATCTCTAAGACTCGACTCCGACATGGCGGAGAAGATGAAGGGAGTAATGGGGAGCGCCTCAGCCTTGGCAACCCGCTCAGGTTGAGGTTCGTAGTGTTCCAGAATGCAATGGGCGTTGGCGCCGCCAAAGCCAAAACTAGATAACGAAAATGTTAGCGCCAGCTCGCCTCATGAGATCAAAACATCAGACTTGCCTATTCACACTGGCTCTTCGAGGCGTGCCAAACGGCACACAAGGCCATGGCTCTTTGCGCGTGGGAATCTGTAAGCCTGAATAAAATGGGCTCACTCGAGGACTAAGTCGATTGAAATGTAGATTGGGTGGAATTTGTGAGTTTTGTATGGCCAATGCCGCTTTGAGAAGGCCAGCTAGGCCCGCAGTGCCCTCGGTGTGACCGATGACTGTCTTGACACTGCCAACATAGAGACGTGTGGTATCCTGGGTATCAATGAAAGGAAATAATGCAGATTGGATAGCCTCAGCCTCTATAGGATCACCAGCTGGAGTGCCTGTGCCATGAGCTTCAAAATATTGCGGTCGATCTGTAGGCTTTGTTAAATCAAGACCAGCTCGTGAGTAACAGTCCCGTATCATGTCAGCCTGTGCCGCTGAACTCGGTCTATACAGAATCCATGTCAGCAGAGTCTCCTTTCATGAGCGAAATAAAAGCACCAAGCCAAGATTCTTGAGGAAGACAAGAAGAAATAGACGGGTGAGGGTCATACGCACACAGTGATTCCTTTAGTTCGACCATCTTGGTTGACCGCGGTCTCGCGAATGATGCAATGAATATGATCGCCATCGGCCTCAGCAGCACTTAGCGTTTTGAGAACTACTGCTGCAATGCCCTCTCCTCTGGCGTAGCCATCTGCATCTACGTCCCACATGCGGGAATGACCAGTAGGGCTAAGCATTTGCATCTTACTTTCTGTAACATAGCCGATTGGATCCAGTAAGAGGTTACAGCCGGTGGCGACGGCCGCCCGAGAGGCTCCAGATCGCAGCTGCTGAACAGCATGATGTACGGCATACAGACTTGAGCTGCAAGCCGTATCGATGGTCATGGATGGCCCATGCCAGTCAAAGAAGTAAGAGATTCGATTTGATATGAGAGAGCTCGCAGTTCCCGTGACATGATACGTCCCCATGGAGTTCTCATCTCTGCTCATTATGTGCTCACTACAAGTGTAAGAGTTAGCTGAATATACCAAGCATATCTACATGAATGTAACACGGTTTCCATTGGTCACTTGTCCTTGGAGATTCATTCATCGATCACAGAACTCGCTTACTAGTCATGTACCATGACACCCGAGTATACCGCCGTGTTGGATCCCCGAAGAGTGTCGATGGAGGAGCCCGCCTGCTCCAGTGCCTCGTAGACAGTCTCGAGCAGGAGCCGGACCTGTGGGTCTAAACATTTGGCTTCTGCCGGGCTGATGCCGAAGAATTGAGCATCAAAGCGGCGATGCGTGTCATCATCCGAGAGGAAGTATGACCTGTTGACGTTGGCGTGGCCATGATACTGGCCATCTTGATGGTAGAAGCCGCGCGCGTTGAACCTGCTCCCCGGTATAGGGATGGACAGGTCACTGGGGGCCTGGAGCAATTCCCACAACGCCGACGGAGTGTTAGCGGCGCCTGGGAAGCGGCAGCCGATACCAACAACAGCCACCGGCTCTGCTCTTGCCATAATGTCGTTGTGTGAGGCGGTGAGGATGGATGCTTAGACAGACATGAATCAAGAGGTAAGAATGACTGGCACAAGTCGAAGTGATACCATAATTCTGTACCGTTGGGTATCTACTAGCACTGCAGTGGGAGCAGCTCCTACGGGCTTTTAGATCATGGATTCATATATGGATTTGTGTCTAGATCTATTTCGCCTGTTAGTACTCCGTAGGTAATTACCAGGGGTTGGCTATGCTAATTCGATTCGACCTTGGCCATGGAGCCAGCCATCCGGGCTAGCGATGGTCGAGTAATAACCGCTGTCGCCTTTAAAAGACGGGTCTCGCCTGTAAAGGTATACGTCTCCGAGGCTGTGCCTTTGCTTACATCGTTGGCCCAATCGCGAAGTCCCAATCACCATGACAGCTAGATTGGTGACGATGCAATAGGTAATCGTGCCTCTAGTGTGCGGTAGAGGCACCGACATTGAAAAATCAAACATCATGGGTGATGTTGACATGTAAGACCGAGGCATCCAGGGAATCGACAACAGATGCCCGTCACCTACCTGGTGCGCATGGGTGTTTATTGTCGAAGGAGTACTTACCTGGTACGCAGGCATCGCCCCCACAGGTACACACCCCGCTACTCGCCTGCATTTGGCCTTTGAGGAGCGGTGCTGTACATCATCGCCCCCAAGGCCCATACACCGCAGTAAGATATGGAAAACGCCTCTTCCGTCTTTGCCCAGCTCACCATTTTTGCTTACCGGCATGCCTAGCAGCTACGTACTGTCGAATCCTTTCACAAGATAACACACAGCCCAGACTATAACGGCCCGCCCCGCCGGGAATGAGATATTTAAGGGTTCCCCGTTATATCTACAGGCAGTTTTGCAGTGAACGGCGGAATATATAAGCCCGATCCAAAGATCTCGTCTAAGTATAAATAAGTGGTTTGCGATTAAACTATATATATTTCGCAGATCCATTTACATAATTATGGGTAACTTGTGTAGGTGATGCGAGGTACTTGTAGTGACTACGATAAAATTGACAGTTTTTTATAGATGGCGGCGCTAGTCACCGGTTCTGTCAACTATAAGCTCACCAAAAGCACTTGTACTTGGCGTTTGCCAATTTACTTGTATGAATTGAGGCGTCTATTGTAAGAAACATTTTGCAACAAGGTGCTTTGTTTGTCATCCGGGTTTAAGGCCATCTTGCCCTGCGCAGACGACTTGTGGATCTAGTATCTGAACATAGCCTGGCACTGGTGGAAGGAAGAGTCAGGTGGAACCGGCCTAGTTCGCACTTCTGACTTCCAGGATCAAGAGGGATGATGGAGCACACCCAACACCTCGGAAGGCTTGGTAAGGACATCGCTCCGTGGGTTGCCACTGACTAACAAGCAGGCATTGAATTGTATAAGCAAAGGTTCAGATAATCGCCATTTCTTGCAATATACGATCTCTCAGGTCTCACAGCATAGGGCTGCAGCTGCTGCAGAAAACATGTTGGCATACAATAGATTATGAAGCGATTGTTACACCCGTTGCCACGTTTTCTACATTGCATTGCAATCTTGTGCAACCTTTTGATCTTGTGCAACGTTTGCAATCTTGTGTAGCATTTGCAAAGGTTGCATATGCAAAGCGTTTTCTTCAAGGCCAAAAATAGAGTCTTTGGTCGCTTTGACTGGCTGGGTGGCCGAGGTAATTGCCCCCGAGATACGATTGGTGCGTCGCCGACCTCCCTTGCTGACCATGCATATGTCGTGCCAGGGTTTAGTAATCTCCTGTCGTAGGAGTACGGAGTCCTCCAGCTGCGGACGGCACGGTGCTGAGGTGCATGATGGTGATGTGAGATACGGAAGGATTGGCATCCCGGCCACTCGACACACTCACTGTGCACATCGGAGGACGAAGGAATAGGACCCCTGGTCAAGAGACTGAAGATTGCCGGGAATCTACAGATGACTTGCAAAATGCTCAGCTACCCCGGAGTCCGTCGCTCTCACATTTGTCTTACATATTTTCGAGGCCCCTCCATCGCATCCGGTTCTCGCGACGAGATTCGAGCACATTGAAAACGACGGAGGAAACAATGGCTGGGTTCCACGTATTCGACGACGGCTTACAAGGCGCCGCCCTTGTGATTTTCATCGTCTTCACGCCATTATGTATGCTCGCGACGGCGCTGCGATTTGTCTCATCGCGAATCTCGTTCGGGAGACAAGGCATTGAAGATTGGCTGGCGCTCGGCGCGCTCGTATTCTTTCTCATTTGGGTCGCGCTCAGTTGTTTCGGTAAGTACACAATCTTTTTGTTTCGCGACGATCCGAAATTCGATATGCTGATCCAGTCTCTGTAGCACTGAGTATACTGAATGGGCGGGACACCGCGCAAATGCAACTTGACGAGATCACCGATGCTTTCAGAGTAAGTCGCAAGCCATTGGCGATGAATTATGTTGCGATTTATCACTAACACCTTTCTTTTCCAGCTCATCTGGGTTGCGAGTCTCTTTTTTGCACCAAATCAACTATGTGCCAAGCTGAGCATCCTGTGCTTATACCATCGAATTTTCGGTATCAACAGAAGCTACCGGCCCTGGATATTTGGTCTCGGGATCTTTCAGATTCTCTGGTCGATCGAGACGCCACTCGTCGAGGCATTCGAGTGCACGCCCGTCTACAAGTACTGGGACCTTACCTATGTTGGAGGCTCCTGCATCAATATCGGACCATATCTGGCGGCAAACGAGACGCTCAACTCGCTGGCGGATTTCATGTTGGCGCTGTTTGCAATCATGGTGCTTCGGAAGTTACAGACAAGCACGACGACGAAATGGCAGCTGGCCGGCCTCTTCGCAGTCGGTGGTTTTGCCGGCGTCATTGGCTTCGTCAAGATCGGCTTCGCCTTTTCCGTCAACGTCCACAACCAGATCCAGATGGGACTGTGGGCGACGCTGCAGATGGCGTTCAGCATCATATGCTGCTGCGCAATCACATATGGTCCGCTCTTCAAGAGGCCAAGTGGTGAGACGCGCACTGGCTACAGCATGGGCGGGTACGAACACAGCTGGCCAGGCCGCTCGGGGTATAGCGGCGAAAACACCTTTGTCGACGGCCACGACGACTTGGAAGCCCGGGACAAGAACCACCAGTTCACCACGGAGATCAGCACGCAGAGTGCCCGTCACTCGGCGGGCTCTGGGGAGCAGGCGCTGTTGGGTGGGACCGACGCCAACAGGGTTCTGATGAAGAGTGTTGTGGATCAGACCTTTGAGCCATCAATATCACACCACAAGCGCCTCTCCGAGCTGCAGTAGCGCATTCCATTCATTCACTCACACCTGAAGGCCGACAGGCAGCACATACCTATACCCATCGGCCAAAAAAGAAACGATCAAGAACCAACTTGACTATATTTTGATTTTTGCAATGTAGCTCCAACATTATACACGAGTAAATAAAAGAAGACCATCCATTAGACTTTTACATCTTCTTCTATAGCCAGTAACTAGGTACCCAAGTGAGACAAGTATGTACTGCCGTGATCAACTCATTCGTCTTCACCAGACACGTACCGTAAACCGTTGCGGGCGTTGGGTTGTGCCAGAAATATCTGCGGGGTAAATACTAAGCCCGGGGGCCCACTGAGACAGCCCGGACAGTGCGAACAACCAAGTTCCAACCACCCTGCTACAAGGGGGCAGGATTTCTCGGTTCTAGCGGTTATCCACTGGAGGCCTGCATTCTGCCATGTACCTAGTGGAGTATACCCAGGTGCCTAAGCAAGTACCGACCACCTGGGCTAGACACTGTAGGTAATAATAGATATTATATTATCTATCGCGTTGATCCTTTGCAGCGAATCTGTTTGTTTTAAATCCACAACCTGTCAGTGGCTGAATGCTTCTGCTCTCATACTCTCCGGAGAGGAACTGACTCCCTACCAACTTTGGAGGCCGCAACGTACCGTCGACACCATGGCGCCTCAGATGTTCGAGTCCGCACTGGAGAGCGCTGGCTCCCACAAGGCCGTCTTGGCCGTTGTCACTGTGAGCAAGGCTACCTGCAGCACCATCATTCCCGCCGGCCACTGATGCCGGCTGATCCTGCGCCTGAAACTGATACCCATGCCACAGATTGTAACATATGCCACGTTTCGATGCATCTATAATCTCTACTTTCATCCCGCGGCCAAGTACCCGGGACCGAAACTGGCGGCGATATCGAATGTCTGGTATGCGTATCAATGGTAAGTCGATTGGATTCTTCATGTTCTGCTGCCCTTTGCTAATCTGGAGACTTCAGGATCACGGGCAAATATCCCTTTGCGATTGCAGAAGCCCACAAGAAATATGGTGAGGAACACTACACAAGAACGCCAAATTCAAGCAATAAACAGTACCTAACTACTGTACAGGCGACGTTGTGCGCATCGCACCAAACGAGCTGGTTTTTATTACGCCTCAGGCTGGAACGGGTAAATACCCCCATTGGTTTCCCAGTTATCATACGCTTTTGCTTAACCATGCACGTAGATATGTTTGCGTCTCAGCAGAAAGGCTTCGAGCATTTCACCAAGGCTGGTTTCATCAGCCTTGGCTGGGCCGACCAGGGCATCACATGGGAAACTGACCCCGTCAAGCACCGTCAGAAAGTCAAGTGGCTCCTGCCTGCCTTCAGCGCCAAGTCACTGAAAACAAAAGAACCAATCATTCACAAGTATATTGATATATTTGTCGAGAAGATGAAGAAGATTGGCGGCGGAGAGGAGGGTATCGAGCTGAGACAGGTGAGTGCTCATTCGTAGCCGTGGTGGGATATTTGCTCATCCTTGTTTCCTCAACAGTGGGCAGACTGGCTTGCCATGGATATAGCAGCCGACCTGGGATACAGCCGAGAGATGAATCAACTGGAAGAGGGTGAGTCCAACCATATTTGCTTTGGGCGCCAGCTGACAAATGGATCGCTTTGCAGAGAAATCTTCACCCTATCTGGAGTCCATCTGGGCTGCCAACTTTTTCGTCACGATGCACACAAATGCGAAAAAATTCCCGCTGCTTGGATGGCTTCAGTATTTCTCCGTGCCACCTGCTGCCATTGGAAACTACGTGAGGGCCATTGGTGCCAACAACAAGGCGTTCATGAAGCGCATCGACGACCGCGGGAAGACGCAACACCCAGACCATTTCGACCAGCTTCTAGCTCCTGGAGCCCCGATCCCTTCCAAGAAGGACCTCGAGTCTCTCGAGACCATTTGTCTCCATCTGCTTTTGGCTGGATACGAGCCCATCTCCAGTTCTTTCCACGGCATTGTAGCATTGATTCTGCAGGATCCTCCCAGCTACCAAAGCCTGGTCAAGGAAATCAGGAGTAGCTTTGCTAGCTATGAAGAGATCACGGCCGATTCCCTGGTGCCTCTCAAGTTCCTGCACGCCACAGTCATGGAGCAGCTTCGGATCATTGTCGTTGGTGCCACCGGTCAACCGCGCGTGAGTCCTGGAGCCGCGGTCGATGGGCACTTTATCCCCAAGGGAGTAAGTCATTTCCTATTGCAATGACCGCTCACGTAGAGTGGTGCTAATTCAAAATTCAGGTTGAAGTACAATACGGCAATTACGCCTTCACACGCGACTCGAGGTGGTTTCACGACGCCTACAGCTTCCGCCCCCAGCGCTGGCTGCCTCGGGACCACCCAGACTGGGATGCCGCCTACGAGAACGATGCCAGGGACGAATTCCACCCGTGGAGCGTGGGAATCCGAGGTTGCCCCGGCATGACCCTGTCGTGGCATGAGATTCGGCTCATCGTGGCCAAGGTGCTCTGGACATTCGATGTGGAACTACTGCCGGGTCAGAACGTCAACTACGAGAGAGACTTCAAGCTCTGGGGCATGCTGGAAAAACCCGACCTCTGGGTTCGGTTCAAGCCGGTGGATCACTGAGGGGGCCGAAAGTGAACCATTCATTCGGCTTCGTGACAGTGCATTTGCGGTCCTTGTTCTTTGCAGGGATGGCGTAGCACTGACTGGACTAGATTGAGACAGAACTCCGAGCTGCGTAGCCGAATACACCGTCTGTCTGAAAGCTTCAATTCGGAAGATGCCTTGCTTGACGGGCGCTAGGAAGTGAGCCGCGAAGAATGCGCCGGATGAAATGAAGATAACTGATACATCTCTCATCATGATCATCACTGCGCCAGAAAGGAAGTGTCATCAATAGTCGTGCAAGGTACATTACAAAAGTTCTTTTGGGGGCCTCTGCACGGCTGTGCTTTGCAGCCGCACCCGCATCCGCATACAATCCGATCCGGACATGGGCAAGCAGAAAGTATCTGGACGCATATAGGAGATGTACCGAGGATAGCTGAATAGTAAGGGGCGATCTGGCGATGATCGTGACTGCATTTCGACATATCTAGCGACCAGATGCGAGGGGACTTTCTGACTTGGGCCATGTTGGCAATCATGTTGCATTTGATTGCCTAGTCTAGCGAAGTCTAGCCAAGGTGTCTCCTGTTAATACTTGTGGGAGGCAGCGAATCCACCACCATAAGGCTGATGGTCTGATCTGACCTAAAATCTGACCTAACCCTAGTTTGAAGACTTTCCAGGTGGGTAACCTATCAAAATAGCGCCCGGTGAACGGCCCCCACGAGCCGCGATTAGTACGTCTACGGTAATAATAATAACAAATATCGTAGCGGGACTGACCTACGCAGTACGGTACACGTAGGGATTCTGGGTAATACCACAAGGTTAAGGCCTGCAGAATGCTAGTGACTTGTACAGCACTAGCAACTGCAGTGATAGCCTATAGGCGGTGCGACTACCACTGATATGGACGTCAACCCCTGGCTGGTGTTATTTTACTACGCCGTTGTAGGCAGCCAGCTTCCTTACCGACTCTCCACCTCTCTCCAGGTCTTGCTGACATGCCCCGTTTCGCATAAGCAGCAGCGAGCATCGTTGCAGATTAGTGGGAACGTCGACCGCTCCAGTCGCCCAATACATCACCAACCATCCTGCCTCGCCTGCCACCGTGTTCGCGTGTGTTCAGGCTCTTCAGGGGATCGGATCACCGTACCGCGACCTGACATCAGTGGCTGAGCGAGCGATGGTGGGTATTGCGGCATTGAAGCTCCTGCTCCCCTGTCTGCCTTGACTGTCCAGAGTCCACCCACACCGTCGCCGTTGTAAGTTGGACTCCGCCGGTGCCATCCTCAGGGTTCCGAATCCTTCTTGACCACCACCACAACATAGCGCGGGCCGTTCAGCGGCAAATGCGGACAAGCTGGGGGGAGGCAGTTGGGCCCTATGGCGGGTATGCAAATGCAGTCAGCAATAGGTGCCGGCTCTGCTCTGATGCCATTCTGCACACCCAGTCGCTACAGTGTCGTGGCGTACGAAGTAGGTACATGCCTTGCCCAACCTTGGCCCCTGATGGAATACAGGCTTAGATACGACTAAGGGTACCTCCAAAGATACCGAGGTCAGGACGACATGGGCTGATGGTTGCCTTGCGAATGCAGGGTTCGGTTCCTTCAGAGGAACCGCATGTCACCGCGCTGTTGCGGCAGTTGAGCCGAATGCTGTGCCATGTTGATCATCTGCAGACGCTGCGGTCGCAGTATGTATTTTGGGATTGCTAGAGAAATTGGATCCGGAAATAGCCCCCAATCGTGTCTCTCCTGCTCGTAAAAGACAAAGGATCTGAAACCAGCCGTCATTGATGGATGTAGTTGCTCGTATGAAGGGGAGGCTGCCAATCTGCGACTTCATCCTGAACCCGAGCCGTCTCCGTCTCCGTCTCCGTCTCTTGCAGTCGACTCGTTAAGGACTCAAAGTGACACCTCCTACGGCGACTCACCCCAGCCGGCGCCACCATGAGTAGACCTGCGGAATCGCCGGCCTCAACGGCGGCGGATCAGATCGCGCCCTCGGTGGCAAGCAATACTGCCATCAAAGATGGACCTGAGTCAGGCTTGACATCGACGACGGCGCACACTGACCCAGAGGCAATGGATGCGGCGGCACCTACCTTCAAGCGCGGCTTCCGCTTCTGGGGCATCATGACCGCCCTCTGTGCCGTCTCAGTCATGGCGTCGCTGGAGAACAGTGTCGTCGTCACGGCCGGGCCGGCAATCGTCGCCGATCTGAATATGGGAGAGAACTACATCTGGATCTCTAATGCTTTCTTCTTATCCAGGTATGATTCGCTTGTATTTCACTCCCGCCATGGCTAGGTATGCTTGATTTTGATGCTCACACGATCACCGTACAGCGCGGCAGTACAACCGCTATTCGGACAACTTTGTAATATCTTTGGTCGCCGCTGGGTGATGATAGCCGGAACTGCCTTGTTCACCCTCGGCAGTGGCATCTGCGGAGGCGCGTCCAACGGTGGAATGCTCATCGCCGGCCGCGCGATCCAAGGCGCCGGGTCAGGAGGCGCCGTGATGCTTTGCAGTCAGTCACATTCTACTTGTCTAATGCAACAGAGGTGCTAACAAGGATACTCTCCCCAAAAGACATCATCTTGGCTGACATGGTTCCCTTGCGACTGCGCGGCTACTATCTTGGAATTCTCCTCTCAGTCTTCGGCATCGGACTGGCACTGGGCCCCTTTATCGGCGGTGCATTTGCTGATCAGGCAACGTGGCGATGGGTGAGTACATCCACTCGAGACGATTTGCGAGTTGATGCTAACTCCCGTGAAGGCGTTCTATCTCAATCTGCCTTTTGGTGGAATATCTCTAGCCCTTCTCTACTTCTTCCTCCGTGTCAATTACGACAGACAGTCAACCTGGCGCCAGAAGCTGGGACGCATTGACTGGGTCGGCAACGCTCTCGTCGTGCTCGGTACCGTTGCCATGCTGTACGCCCTGGCCGGCGCCGGCGTGACGCACTCGTGGGGCTCCTGGCAAACGCTGGTCCCGCTGCTTCTGGGCTTCCTCGGCCTGGGGCTCTTTGCTGCCTGGGAAGCGTACAACGCCGACAGTCCGTACCTGGTGATGCCGCCGCGCTTGTTCCGTCACCGTACTTCGCTCATCGTGGCCATCAGTACCTTCTTCCACTGGATGCTGGTGTACTGGTCTCTGTACTTTCTCCCCATTTGGTTCCAAGCTGTCTTTCTGTACTCAGCCGAGCGCTCCGGTGTCGGTATCCTGCCCCTGTCCTTGGTTGCGATTCCCGGATCGATGGTCTCGGCCATGGTCGTGTCGCGCTGGGGCCGGTTCAAGGCTCTACACATCATTGGCGAGACCATCTTTGCCGTCGGTATGGGCTTGTTCGCGCTGCAGAACGAGAACACGACGGTAGCAGAGTGGGCACTTTTGCAGTGCTTCTGTGCTATCGGCGCGGGCATGGTCCTCGATACGCTGCTGCCAGCTTTCCAGGCGCCAGTCCCCGAATCGGATCAGGCGTCTGCCACGTCGACTTGGACTTTTATCCGCACCGTCGGCGGCGTGTGGGGCGTCGCCGTCCCAGCCACCATCTTCAACAACCGCATCGATCAGCTCGCGTACAAGATCTCGGACCCCGAAGCCCGCCGGCTGATGATGGGCGGCGGCGGGTATCAGCACGCCTCGGCCGACTTTGTCAACTCCTTTGCGGAGCCGGCCCGGGGAGAGATTCTCGATGTCTACAAGCAAGCGCTGCAGCTTGTTTTCCTGACCGCCGTGGCGTTTGGTGGTGCCGCGACTGTCCTCTTCTTGTTCGAGAAGGACGTCAAGCTCAGAAAGGAGCTCGAGACGGAATACGGTATCATGGACGAGGCCAGTGAGAAGCAAAAACGTGATACTCCGGCCGATAGTCCCTGAAATTAAGGAGGATAAATTTTGGAGCTTGAATGGTGAATATATAGAGTCACGAGCTACACAAAACTAGATGTTCGAGGCTGCTGCGTGTATGCCCTGGACCTGGTGTTCTTTTAGCCTCTGTGTTCTTCTTGAGCTCTGCGCAGTAGCTTTTCACATGGCTCTTGTAATTATAATTGAATACCAGGTCTGGAATATCATAATAACAGGTCATACCCAATATTGTTAGTTATTATTTATAGAGAAGCAAGAAGCAAATACGTTGCTTCTGTGAAGATTAATCGATTGATGTTTATTAAGAGTCACCTCTGCCTTTTCGCTGTCTCGCATCGTAATTCATCCAAGACGAATCTCGCGATCACTCCCATATATCCACATATACCCTAGGTTAGCAGTTTGGCGGCTGGGTCATTTATTCCTTTGGGGGCTGTATAATGGGCTGGCCACCAATGACAGGGCCCTCGGGGGTCCCCGGCTGTCGTTGGTGCCAAGTCTGCGCCGGGGGCTAAGGTGTATAAGATGCAGTACTGCCCCAGCCAGATCGCAAACATCACAGTATAGTCGGAACGTGTGCAGCGGAGCTTTATAGTATCACTAGAATCAACGCGCACAAAAAAGCAACTCTCCTCTCGATTATATCATCAAGCGCATGACCCAGGGTTCTGACACTATAACTGCCCTTTTCTTCTTTCCAGAACATGGATATACCGAAAACACAAACAGCCGTGGTTGAGGATGCCACGGGCAAGCCCATGATCGTGCACGATGCGCCCGTCCCAGCCCTGCGGCCGGGGACGGTCCTGGTCAGGACGTCGGCTGTCGCGCTCAACCCCAGCGACCACAAGATGGGCCCGGCCTTCCCCAGCGGCGGGGCCGTGATCGGCATGGACTTTGCCGGCGAGGTCGTCGCCCTGCACCCCAGCGCGGGCGACTCGCGGCCCGACATCCGGCTGGGCGACGCCGTCTGCGGCATCGTGCACGGGTCCAACCCCGGCGACCACGAGAGCGGCAGCTTCGCCGAGTACGTGCTCGTGCTGGCCGACCTGGTGCTGAGGGTGCCCCCGGGCATATCCCTGGAGCGGGCCGCCACGTTCGGCTGTGCCCTGCTGACCGGCTGCATCGCTCTCTGGGGCGCGCTCGGCATCGTGCCGACGCCCGAGGAGCCTGCCGCCGAGCCTGCGCCCGTGTTGGTGTACGGTGGAAGCACGTCTTGTGGCACGGTCGCCATTCAGCTGATGAAGTTGTAAGTTTAATCGGTTTCTATGACATCTGCTGCTCCTGTCATGAAAGATGACTAAAATCAGTGTCCAGATCCGGGCTTGACCCAATCGTCACCTGCTCGCCCAAGAACTTTGACCTCGTCAAGTCGCTAGGCGCGAGCGCCGTCTTCGACTACAAGGTCCCGGACGTGGCGCAGACCATCAGGACGCAAACAAAGGGGCGTCTCCGGCACGCGATGGACTGCATCTCGGACCAGATGTCCACAACCTGCTGCTACGGCGCTCTGGGGAGACCCGGCGGCCGGTATGCATCATTGGAGTCGATCCCTAGCGACTGGAAGATGCGGGACGCGGTCAAGCATGATTTCATCATGTGTCTGGAGGGCATGGGCAAGGAAGCAAAGCTCGCTGGGGAGTACGGACGAGCCGCCAGCGAGGAAAAACGCGAGCTGGCAGCGCGAATGTTTAGAATATTCCAGGATTTGCTGACCAAGGGGCTGCTGCAGCCGCACCCTATCGAGGTGGTTGGAGACGGCTTTGAGAGTATCATACGTGGCCTGGCAATTTTGAAATCTGGATCGATTTCTGGTAAAAAGTTGGTGGTCAAGATTACTTGATGCTTTTACAATATGGGCGCCTGGAATGAGCTCGGTCGATAAGGTTGCGTTTCCTGTGAAGTCTTACGATCATCAAATGGGAGCTTGTGGGTACAATTTTGCAATAAGCGATTGGCCTTCGAGGAATGGAAAGCATTCTTGTGCAACATTGCGATGCGTCACCTCGCATTCAGTCCCAGCCAAGTCCCTGCGCAACCCTCGTGTTACCCCAGATTCCCGGATCTCAACCCCCAATGTGCCCCCCGCATCTTGGCACAACACCGCTAACCTTTAACTCCGTGGTGCGTTAGTAGGCCTCGGCAGGGGTTTGTTCAGGTCGAAATTTATCTGCGACTCCTGGCCGAGGCGTCATCAATGTCAGATTCCATTCGTCCACGATACCAGTGAAGTTCAACTGGCTTTTATTCATCATATTGAAAAATATAACAATCGTCAAAACCATTACATCGCACCATGACTGACAGGAAATCCGACGCAGTCTTGAATGACGATGCTTCAGCCCACCAAGTCGAGGATGCCAGGGCTGTAGACACCACTCATCGGGTTGTTTTGACAGAGGAAGATGTTAGTATCGAACCTTCAATACCAACCCGGCTTGTTATGCCTCTGACAATTTCCAGGACAAACGCATTCGTCGCAAGACCGACAAAGTCATCTTGGCCATACTCGTCTGGGTTTACTTTCTCCAGATCTTGGACAAGTCGGTGCTGGGCTACGGAGCCCTCTTCGGCCTCCTGCCGGATACCAGCCTTACTGCAAGCCAGTACTCTCTCCTCGGATCCATCGCGCCCATAGCCCAGCTCGCGTGGCAGCCGTTCTCTGCTTGGCTCATCGTCAAGGTGCCTCACCGAATCCTAATGCCGACACTGGTATTCGGTTGGGGAGTAGCTCAGGCCTGCATGGCGGCCTGTCATAATTACGGTGGGCTAATGGCGACGCGATTCCTCCTTGGCTTGTTCGAGGCGGGCTGTCTGCCCTTGTTCTCTGTCATCACGAGCCAGTGGTACCGTCGCGCCGAGCAGCCTCTGCGTGTCGCTGCTTGGTACAGTACCAACGGGGCGGCCACCATCATCGCCTCTGCTTTGTCCTACGGCCTTGGTCATATCCCGTCCGAGACGCTCAAGTCCTGGCAGATGTGAGTCGCGGAGTGACTGGAGACTTGATCATGGGTGCTGACTTGAATCAGTATATTTCTTTTTGTCGGCTTGGTCACCATCATCACGGCTCCGTTTGTGTACTGGAAGCTCGACAACGATATCCAATCAGCGAGATTTCTGAGTGCAGTGGAAAGAGACCAGGCTCTGGAACGTCTGCGCGCAAATCAGACTGGTGTCGGATCTCGAGAATTCAAGTGGAAACATGTCGCAGAACTCACGCTTGAGCCAAAAAGCTATCTCTGGATTGGCATGACCTTGCTTTTGAACGTTGGCGCGGCCGTGCAGAACACCTTTGGCCCCTTGATCCTACAGGGCTTGGGGTTCGACAAGTACTTGGCGTCACTACTCAACATGCCTTTTGGCGCGCTGCAGATGATGGTCATCCTCGCGGCCTCGTGGGCGGCGCAGAGGGCCAAGGTCAAGTTCGCAGTGTTGGACGCCATCCTGATCCCAGTCGTCGTAGGCCTCGCCATGCTCTATGTGCTGAGCCGGGACAAGTCGGAGCAAGGGCCATTACTTCTGGCATACTACTTCCTCGCCTTTCTTTTCGGCGCGAACCCGTTGATCGTGTCTTGGATTGTCGGCAACACTGGCGGTACGACCAAGAAGTCGGTCATCATGTCGCTCTACAATGCCGCCTCGTCTGCCGGAAACATTGTCGGGCCGCTGCTGTTCTCGGCAAATGAGGCGCCGGGTTATCACTCGGGGCTGCGCAGTGTGCTGGCCATCTTTGTGACGCTCATCGTGGTGGTCCTCATACAGGCTGCCAATCTGTTTGTCCTGAACAAGATGAATCGAAAGCATCGAATCAGGGCCGGCAAGAATGCCGATATCTACGACCACTCGATGGACAGAAGGTTTAGGACCGCTTCTGACGAGAATAGAGTTGAGCATGGCGCCGAAAGCGAGGATCTGGATCTGACTGATGGTAAGAATGACGAGTTCATCTACATATACTGATCAATTGCGATTCCATTATCGCTTGATTCCCATATCAAACCGTCCCTCAATTTATGGGGTCTATCAAGGGATGAGCCTCACCATCTAGTAATCTACTCCAACCACATCTTTCATCACTTTTAGCAGCGCTGTGATCTTCTCTTCCTCGAGTCGTCGACCAATCAGCGCGAGTCCAACAAGAGCGTTTTCGTGATTTTCCGGCTTTTCATCTATATTGGTCATTGATTAGTATCGCTCTCCTCAGTTCTGATCTGGAGCTCTTACATAGATCCATGAGTTCCTTGTCCTTGTCTGAAATTGGCTGCCAATCCGGTGGGATCCGATCCTTCTCCAGGTCGACCTTGGTCACTGGGAAGACACCGGTGGTCAAATCGAGAAGCGGCGACAAGACGCCATAATTCCACTTGTACTGCGTCCCGTGCCGTATCGCTGGGAAAGGCGTGCTCGGAGTGATGAGGGCATCAATCGGCCGCCCCGTCCCGGTCTTCTCCGCTGTCTCTTGCCACCTCTCGAGAAATCTCTGAGCCAACAGTGCTTTCTTCTGCTGGTTTTGCCACGTCTCAAAGACGGTCATGGACTTGAGGGACGGGTTTCCCGGTCCGAATATCCGATCGACGTTGGCAGGCAACGGCTCACCGGTGGCCCCGGCATCGCGCCGAATCTCCTCGCCGCCGTCCGCCGTCCACATTTTGAGTATGATGTCCGTCGCCTCCTTGGTCTCATAGGGGATGAAGTCTATGACCTCGTGGCCCGCATCAATGAGCTTCGTCTTTGTTATCTCCATTGCTCTTCGCAAGGGTGGACTGAAGAAAATGAGCAATCGCGGCTACTTTTGAACACATGAAAGGAACTGCTTACGAAGGGGTCACATAACCGTCGCCCATTCCAAAGCCGAAGCACAATTTCTCTGGGAGTCGCTCCTCCTCGGTCCTCCACGGCAGGGGCACAATTTGCGGATCGTGCAGCCAAGGCTTCTGGGCGACGAGTCCGGACATGAAGAGCCGAATGTCCTCGGGAGACCTAGCCATTGGCCCAGCGCATGAACGTACGGCCTCTTGGCCGAGGAAGGTGTTGGTAACCTGCTGATACGAGACCCTTCCATGTGCCGGCCTGAGCGCGTATAGGCCCGTATACGACGCCGGATGACGGATGCTGCCGCCAATGTCCGTGCCGACGCCGATGAAGCTGCCCTTGAACGTCACCAGAGCAGACTCACCACCCGAGGAGCCTCCCGTGGTCAAGTTGCGGTTGCGAGGGTTCAAGGTCCTTCCAAAGAGGTTGTTGACCGTCTCTCCCATCATGAGCGTCGTCGGCACGTTGGTCTTGACGTAGAAGACGGCGCCGGCGTCTCGGAGGAGCTTGACCAGTGTGGACTCCTCTGGGATCGTCTTGCCGGCCCATGATGCGTAGCCGATTGTGGAGTCGACACCTTTGAGATTGAATTGGTCTTTCAGACTATGTGCAGAGACTCAATATCAGATAGACTGTGTGGCAATGCAGTGATGACTTACCTGATTGGCAACCCATGGAGCGGGCCGACAGTCTTCCCTTCTCTCTCAAAATAGGCATCGAGCTCAGCAGCTCGAGCAAAGGCCTCGTCAAAGTATACCTCCGTCACGCAATTGATCAGCTGCTGGGCAATCGCCGTGCGCTTGCACACAGCCTTGGTGACCTCGAGCGCCGTCCACTCGCCGTTGGCGATCTTGGCTACCACCTCCGAGGCCGTCGAGTCCGTGATGAGGAGTTCCTTCTCTGTAAATAGGCCTGACTTGGTGGGAAAGTCCTGGACAAAATCTTCATCTGCCGGAGGGACGAGCGATGCGGGGATAGTCCATTCCGACGGAATCTTTGAGGCGCGCTCAGCTTGCTTGCGCGCGGCAATGTTTTGCCATGAGTCTTGCACCGCTTCGCCCATCATGAAAATTGTTCTAGATGAATTTGATTGAACTTTGTTTCATGCATTGATTTGTCGCAAATTCTCACGATTCTTCATATTTCGATTGAGCCAGCGGTTCATTCGACACTTCATTTGGAGATGGTGGTGCCCAGAGTTGGTCCGTCGGGTATGTCAAATCATATTGTCCCTGCTTATCTTCGGCGGCGTCGCGGGTAGCATCCGATAACTGTGCATGTCGTAAATACTTGGCGCGGGGACAATCCCGGTGCAACGTGAACAGCAATCATAGAAGTTCTGTAGAATACCATTGGTCGATCTAAAGAAATTATACAGAGGTATAGAACATTGCATTGTAGAGATAAGACCCATCCCACCCCCTTGTAGTTGAAGCTTGCCTGGAGATGTGGTTTCGGGAACTTGCATGGAAGCCGTTCCTTTCTAATATACCTGCAGGGTCTGGATTGGCAGTAAGGCTTCGCACAAGCACGCTTTTGTCAATGGATTATCCGTGGAATGTTTTCAAGGGGCCACATAGATGATACTTAGGTTTCCCATCAACTAATCTGTACCACTAGTTCCAACCCTGAATGTTATGAAAACTGAATTCGAGTATCTTGACTTATTGCATCTTTCGACCTCACATTGATAATCGTATTCTTGTCTATCCTAGCACATCCACGGATGCAAGAGACTCATTTTCACAATGTCTGATTCCGGGACGCCGCCGTTGCCCCAAGGCGTCGCATATGGTCTGGTTTGTGGTGAGCATCGCATCCTATTAGTGCCACGCTCCTCAACTGATTTTCGATTCTAGGATTTGGTATCGTTTTTGCCTTGACAGTGAGTAGAATGTTAAAAGGACATAGTGCAATAGTATTTGACTTACCTCTGTACTCCAGATGAATCTCATCACCTGGGTGTCGCGCAAATATCTGCATGAGTCGACCGTGAGTCCACCGAAGCAAGTCCATCGAACATATGGTCAGGTCTAACAGCGAAGCTCCAGGACACAAATATGCTCATGACGGCCAAAAAGAGTGTCAAAAGCGGCCTCGTCGCTGCAGCTGTTGTCAGCTCGTGGTGTTATGCCGCGACTCTGTTGTGAGTTTCGTGCGGGAATGGCCGACATTATCGATACTCACAACTGACATCGAACCAAGAAATTCCGTTCGATTGACATACCTCTTCGGCTTTGCCGGTCTCTGGTGGTTTGTCGCTGGCGCGACTGTCCAAATTCTCCTCTACGCGATCATGGCTATCGAACTCAAGCGCCGTGCGCCGAGAGCCAACACGATCCTGGAGGCTCTCCGCATCCGGTTCGGTACCAGAACTCATATAGTCTTCTTCTGCTACGGAGTCTCGGTGCAGATTCTGATCACTGCGGCCCTCCTCTTGGGTGGCTCTGCGGCGTTCTCCGTCACGACAGGTGCTAATATTGTAGGGCGACACGCTCTTATCATTTGAGAGGTGCTAACATAAACCACAGATTGCGATGAACTACCTCATCCCTTTCGGCGTAGTTGTATACACGTATCTTGGTGGCCTCAAGTCCACTATTCTCTCCGACTATCTACAGTAGGCGATTCAAGAGTCCTTGGTTGGCAAGCCGACGCGCTGATCTTGTACAGCACCATCATTATCTATGTTATCCTTCTAGTGTTCATGTTCAAAGTCATGACAGGGCCATCGCTCCCCGTACTCGGCTCCCCCGGGGCTTTGTGGGATCTTCTCCAGAGTCCCGAGGCTATGTTGACAGGCGGTGCCACCGGAGCCAAGGACGGTTCGTACCTTACCATGCAGTCTGGCCAAGCTCTGCTTCTCGCCGGAGTCATACTCGTTTCTGGCTTTGGCTCAGTTTTTGTCGACCCGTCTGTGAGTGAAGATCCCATAAGAGAAACCCACGGATATGTGCAGCACTAACTCGTTCATCAGTACGGGCAAAAGGCGATTGCAGGCGAGCCAGGCGCAGTGGTCTTAGGGTACTTCTACGGCGCGTTCGCCTGGTTCAGCATTCCGCTCGGTCTCTGTGCCACCATGAGCTACGTGGCAATCGCGCTCGCCAATACCGAGTACTGGCCGCTCGAGGGCGGCGTCACGGCTTACCAGATCAACAATGCCATGATCCTGCCGCTGGCCGCCGAGGCCGTCATGGGCAAGGGCGGAGCCGTGGCCGTTGTGCTCATGGTCTTTATGGCCGTGACATCTAGCTTCAGTGCCGAGATCATAGCGCACGCCTCGATAGTCACCTTTGACGTGTATCAGCCCTGTAAGTCTTGATCAATCATCGTTGCAGCCGATTATTATTGAAGCTAATTATCACCACCTAGATATCAACCCGACCGCCAGCGACAAGAGGCTCAAACTGGTCTCGCATATCTCTCTGACAGCTTTTGCGCTATTCTCTAGCACCTTCGCAACGGCGCTCAACTATTCTGGTATCTCCATGGGCTGGATACTCGAGTTCTTGGGGGTCTCACTAGGTTCCGCCGTGGTGCCAATCATTCTGGCTGTCAACTCGGCGCACGTGAGCCCTGCATACATGTCCTCTGCGGCACCAGTGGGATCAATCTGCGCGCTGGCGTCGTGGCTCGGCTCAGCCAAAGGCATGTACGGCGAAGTGACCGTGACGACACTCTACGAGAACTGGGTCATGTTCATCGGATGCACTGTCGGTAAGAGTCCATTCCGAAACGAGCGCCTATACTTGATGCTGCTCACAATTGCTGACATGACCAGGACTTTTCGTCCCCCTTATCATATATGCTGCCATGTGGCCGTTGCATCGCACGCCGTACGACTGGGACCGCCTGTTCCTGATGCAGCCTCTAGAGCCGCGGCCCGGCGACAAGATGTACTCGCGCGAAGACGTTGCGGATATTGGCGATGACTGGGACCCCATCGGTCTGGCTCGAGCATCTAGGAATGCAAAGATTGTTTCCAGCGTCATGGTCCTGATATTTCTAGTCATTATCCCCTTCTCCCTGTACGGGTCTGGCTATATCTTTAGTCGAAACTTCTTCACTGCCTGGACCGTCGTAGTGTTCATCTGGTCGTTTGCTGCCGCGGGCCTCATCTGGTTCTTGCCTCTGTGGCAGGCGAGGGAGATGTGGATGAACGTGGTCCGCGGAGTGCTAGGAAGAGGAAGCCGTGTGCCCAAGGTGGAGGGTCATGAAGTGGCTAGGGGTCAAGCTGCGGACTTTGTTGCTCCTGCGAAACATCTCGATACTGCTGATGTGGAGAAGGTTGGTGAGACACGATGAGCAATGTGCTAGGTACAAGACTCCTACTTTTGACTCTGAGCATATCTACAAAACAATTAGTTCTTTCACGTTGGATATTCATAATCGTACATCATGCCAATATATATATTAATAAATGTTGAGATTATATTAGTGAGTAGCATTCCTAGAGCCCTCTCTGCCATTTACCGGACCCCATATCAGTACAATCATGTAGCGTAGCTCATCAATGGAGATTCTGTCGACAGCTTATCGGGATACGCCAGGATAGTCAGGGCAGCAGAAGCAATAAGCCCGGCCGTTTCCAGCACATCCGTCAGATCCAGCCCGGGTGCGGCGTACGATCCGCACGCGTCCGTGATGCTCTCCAGCCTCGAAGCATCGCCGGGGCCGTCGTGGGTCAGGGCGTCGACGATGAGCGCATACGTGAGGGCGTTGTACAAGACGCCGGCGTGTCCGTAAAAGCTGCCGCCGGTGTGGCCTGCGCACACGTCCTGGACCTCGTTGTTGGAGACGCCGACATCCCGCTGGTCGAGGAGGTAGGCGGATGCTCCGGTACCCGACTGCGGCTGGACGATTTCGTCAAAGAAGGACGAGTAAAAGGTCGTGGTTGGCACGTAAGCGCTCGCGCCGCCCTTGTTGCGAAGTGCGGCCACGTAGTTTGAGTCGTACTGCTGCTGGAGCACCGACGGGGCACAGGAAATCAGGCCTGGAGTTTCGTTGGTGTTTAGACAGAGAATATAGGCGTTGGCAGTACCTGGAGGTTCATTGTCAGCAAAATCTCCAGCCAAGGCATATCGAGTTATCAACCAGTGTATCGCTTACCGTGAAAATCGGGAGACACAGGCAGGAAGTCCGAGACCACTGATCGTGTTGACGGCCAAAAAGTAAACGCCCACTGCGTGTCGAGACCACCCTGCGACCAGCTGACGATGCTAACATTGCTGTTCTGACTGATGCCGGATATGTAATTAATAGCATACGCCACGTATTCGGCATTGACTTGGGCGTCCATCAGCATCGCTCCCGGGATGTTCAGCCAGACCGGATCCGCATAGTCGGCACCCGTGAGCAGCTTCCTAAGATTGGAACCAAACGTATTTCCACCATAGGAACCAGTGCCGGGGACGAAGATCGTGGGTGGTTTGTCGCCATACGTGAAGTCATCAGGGATGTAGATGACTTGACGGAGCTGCTCTTCGCTCAAGGAATATGGCGCATCGCCCTTTGCCTTGCGCGGGGAGACTGCCGACTCCGGCTCTCTGGTATTGTCGTTTACCTGGTTATTCTCTCCAGAATCCTGATTGTCCACGGATCCGACGAGGTCGCTGGACACCACACCCGCCTCGATCTGGGCTCCGACTTCTACCCAGAAACTCGCCGACGTCGTGCTGTAAATGGCCTGCAGGGTGCTCGACGCCTGCGAAACGTCGGTTGGCGTCGCTTTGGGTTCGATGTTCTCCAGGACTTGAAGAATACCGCTCGCATTTGTGACGCCCTCCAAGAGACCCTCGACGTTTCCGACGATGCCCTCCAGGCCTCCGACTAGTCCGCCGACCAGTCCGCTGACGAGTCCTCTCTCTTCCATGTGGTCGTCAATCTTCGCCGATCCTGGTGCCCCCGAGACTGTGGCCAGGAGGAGGCTGGCGACAGCCGTCGCAGTGATGCCCAAATACATTTTCTGAGCAGCCCTGAGGTTGCCCTATCCTTGCTTGGCACGAACACTTGACTCCAAGACCAGCATGGAGAGAAAAGAAATGAAAAATGACGAGCGACAATACAAATACAAGTGTCTCCCCTGCCAAGCGCCCTCGGATACGGGTGGTGACAAGACTTCCCACGTCCTGGTGACATCAAGACGTGAGGATGATCTCTTCTACTTAAAGATCCCATCGTCCGGGGTAGCTGTTTAGATCGATACGAAGCAAATCTCCGAGCTCGCGAGCCCAAACACTCGGTGCAGATCGGCGCCTTGCCAATTGGCGGCGGTGCCGGTGAAAGAGCCGGGCTGCGACTAACAACGGTCCGGTGTACCCCGACTGCCTGTTTGGGCATAATTCGCGACTAGAAGGTCGGATACAAGCAGAATAGAGCAGAAAGAGGCCCGAGCCCAGGGTCGCGGAGAAGACTATTGAATGTAGAAAGAACAGAAACCGATCTCGTTGATTTCGTCACATGTCACATTTCACATCTTCAACTTCGCTATACCGGCAAGAACTGTCATGTCTCAATGTGAGGCACGCATACTGCATGCAAAAGTTCCATGTAGACAAGTAGGCGCGCCTCGGTATCCGCAAATGCCCACATCGATCCCGCGTAAGCGTTGGCGCCAGCAGATACGATGATGGTGAAGAGCCTCAAGGCAACGGTTGTTTTAGTGAAAGAGGACCCTAGCCTAGCTTAAAACTTAATTACTTCGCGTGCCTGGTGTTTATCCGTACTTCAGTCCCCCCGCCAGTTCAAAGTCCAGTCAGAATTTTGTTGCGCGCGCATCCTAGGTCCCGTTCGGACGATGAGGTGCATAGGTCACGATAGGCCTCTTATACTCGGCACTGCACTCCGTGATCTCATGGTAACCGTTTTTTTTTTTTTTTTTTTTTTTTTTTTTTTTTTTTGGCGGTAATTCGAGTATCGTCGAGTGGTGGAAAAGTACGTCGAGACAATCAATCACGCCTGGACTCTTGTAAGATTTTCCCAAATTTCTAGACAAGGACATGCTCGGACAAGCAAGATGTTCTGATTTCGGGGAGGAGTTATTAATTAGTTTTATGGTACTGAATATGGCCTGCTCATGAAGCTCTATCTCAACAACGATTTAATTCTGCATGCACAAGGAAATGGTTGTAAAACTTTGCTTAATATTTGTTGGCATTCGCGAATCATATCTCGTGATACAATATGTTGTGTATCAATATTGGTGATGCGAGATGATTTTAAAGTTCGGAAAGAGTCATTGGAGCTGTAAGGTTCAACGTCCCCTTCCTTTGTCTTCTCGTCATCGTGTGCTGTCATTTCGCGATCGGCGTCCGGTGCCCAAGAACAAAGAAATACATGTCCAAATCTGGTGAATGCCAGCACCCCAAAGTTCCTCCTCCGAGATGTAGAACGACTTATAGCATTTTCAGAGAGTCGGTCTATCACAGGTATTGAAGCAATACTGAGCCTGGATCTAATCCTTTTTAAAAGGTTTTAAGATACCTCCGTAACGACTTCCCAACTCCCCCACCGATATGACAAAGCGTCTTCCTACAAACCACAACAGGAAAGTGGTGGTTGAACGAAAGAGAGGCCCCGTCAAAGTATACAACGCAGCCAGGATCGTCGATGCGGGCAACTGCAACCACAGCACCCGAAGTCAAAATGACAACAAGGACTCCAAGGATACGACAGATGCTCTCGCGCAAGACATCTCCGATGCCGTGAATGCTATGGACCTCTGTCAGATGACGCGAGATCAGCATGTGGAACCAGACAGTATGAAATACGCCCTTCAGTACGAGCAACATCAGGTAAGTGAAAAGACACATCTATACGTCCTTTTCTTAGGTAGGTTCTAAAGAAGCACATATCCCGTCAGTTCATCAATCCAAACGTGGTTTCCATGCCAGAGCCAGATCGCGGCCAAGTCTTTGATCCTGATGAGATCAAATCCAATGAAACGAGGGGGTTCATCAAGGCACTCTATATTCTACAGGCGGATATCAAAGAGAAATTGGTGACAGTAAGGTGTTTCTTCGAAAATATGCGGGAGAGGCCCTACGTAGGTACTGTGGCCGGTGAGGTGCAGTCCGAATCACTGGGTCACGATATTTATGAGGATCGGGAATAAGGATTGCGTGAAAAAGCGATTGAACGAAGAGAACAATACGATGCTGTTCTACGACAAGGTCGTCGAGTCCCTGGCCATCAACCCGTGGCCCGAGACGCGTCCCAGGGCGAGAACAGTGGCAGACCAATTGACGAACGAGCGAATCTTCCTCACCCTATATGTCATTCTTCTCGGAGGCGGAATATTGCTTCCGAAGTCTGTCATCAAACACGTCGCAGTGCCATCAGCTACCGAAATGTGGCAGACCGGCTATATCTCCTTTGCTGTATGTCGTGAGATTCTGAGAAGACCCAAGGTCTGGACTTTCCGCGGAGAGGATCGCAGCAAAGATGAAATCCTCTGGGTGAACTTTGAAGAGGCCATCAATGCAGATGGATGGCGCGAGGCAATGGCCGCTGGATGGCAAGGTTGATTACAGACTCTTCTAATTTCCACTCACCAAAGTCTGGCTATTGAGATGCTGATTTGTACTTCACAGTGCCCTCCGGGCTGTCCAGCTCGGGCGATACAGACCTCGTCTCACCATCGAGCTACCCGGCGCGGCGGACGTACAGAATCTGGCGAGCCTGGACATTATTGCTCCTGGGCAACATCATTGGCCTGGCCGCGACGACGCGCCTGAAGAATTCGACGATGAAAGGATTCGAAATTAAGGCGTAGCGATCTCATGTCTCAAGTTCGATGGTCCTGGGGAAGATAGCGTAGATGACGAGGAAGATGCTATGACCTGGTGGTACCAGAAAATATACTTTGGCGAAGATCCATCGGATGACGAGAACGACGAAAATGATGGCCCCGAGGATACGGAGGAACACGAAGACGACGACATCGAGGAATAGGAAGAGCAAGAGGAACAAGTCATGCCCGTTGCGAAAAGGAACAAGGCCAGGCGATCTTGATCACTACGTACAGTCTGTTGCACCTTGATAAGAAACAAGCACCCAATACTTGTAGCATCCATTACTGATGAAATGGCTATCCCAGCATGGTTTGACGTGAATTAAACTTTGCATTACCTGAGGAACATCTTAGGAGCACGTCTTCTTGGTCCTGATGTCGACCTGGGCATGGAAGGGCAAACGTCGAGAATTGTGAGTCTAGCGGCAGTGCAGTAGGAACAGGAATACGTGCTCATTTGTGCGGTATAGTGGAAATTAGAGGGGAGTCTCAAGTCGCTGAACGACGATGAGATTGCCACCCTCTTGTCTATGCTAAAGCCTCGTGGTAATGTGGTATCCTTAATTGCTGTCCTCAATAATACGAAACAAGTTCATGGAGGACAACAACATTTGCCTCAGGTCAACTTTACCGGAGGCAGCTCGGGTTCCTGCATGGAAGACGCATTGCGTGGCTGCGTGGCTGGGCGACGCAGAAGACGGAATCCAAGACATTGAGAAACAAAGCTGCCATGAATGAGGGGATCACCCAACAATTCCAGCCGTCAGACATCAGTTCGTCATGCCGATCGTTGCAAGGTACAAGACTCCACGTTGACGTGTTTGTGCCTGACAAGAAACCATGCGTATCTGGTATCTGATGCAACATTGAGAGTGATGTAGTGATGTATTTGGGCACTGAACAAAGGAGGCGATATTGAACCCTCCCCTCTCCAACCCTCTCCGAGGAACTGGAATGAACTGCGGGGCACTTCAGAGCTCAGCTCCAGGACCCTGGAATGGCCTGGCTCGCCTGGCCCTCAAAGCTGTCCCTCTTCAGCTTGGGGCCCTTGGGCGGGGTGGGAGCTTTGCCCCGCCATTATGACATCATGGTCCGCGTCTTGCCGACATCTAGACGCGGCTTCCCAAACGCCATCCGACTAGTAATCGCGATTTGGCGATTTCCTGGAAATTTCCATGTGAGACCATCGGGCTGGCATAGGCTGGTTTTTGGTGACAAAGGCGGGATATTGCGTAATAGCTCTGGCGCTACTGCCTGTTCGTCACTGAAACACGGGCAACAGAAATGATATCATGGGCCACGCGCTTGCCTTGTAAGTGAGTGAGTGAATGACTTGACAAAGGGACTAGAGCAAGCAAGAGCACCATCACGAATAGACCGTCTTTCTTGTGTATATAATCTTCCTTGGTCTTTCCCCGAGCACCTTCATTTACCATCTTCATTCAACAAATACCATCAAACAAACTTCAACCACTACACACAACACACAAAACCCACCCCTCACAACAACCACAAACCACATTCATCATGTCTGCCAACAACGACAACACTTCCACCCTCAAGTCCTACGTCGACTCTGCCACTGGCGCCGTCCAGAACCTCGTCGGCAGCTTGACTGGCAATACTAGCGACCAGACCGCCGGCCAGGCCAAGCAAGACAAGGCCGACGTCGAACACGATGCCTCCCACGCCACCGTCAAGGGCCCCGGCTTCACTGCCTCGGCCTCTGGCGTCACCAAGGACGACCCTGACCGGGCTGCCGGTAGCTGGAACCAGACTGTCGGTTCCGCCAAGGAGACTCTCGGTGGAGTCATCGGCTCAGAGGTAAGCATCACTCCCAGTTCCCAGACTTGATGTGCCTTCCGACCCAGCATTCTGACATTGAATCTCAACAGGGTCTTAAGCAAACCGGTCGTCAGCAGAACCTCGAGGGCCAGCAACAGGAGGCCAAGGGCCAGGTCAACGACTACACCAAGGGTGTTGGTGACCGTCTCACCGGCACCGTCGGTGCTGCCTTTTCCGGCGTCACTGGCAACACTGCCGCCCAGAAGGAGTACCAGGACCAGCACGACGCCGGCAAGACCAGCCAGCGTGGTGCCGAGCACGATATCCTCAAGCAGGCCGATGCCAAGAACGAACTCAAGTAAATGCACCGCAATCAGAGGATGACAGCGGGCGAGATACGAAGTTCGGAGTGGAAACCTATGATACCCCATGAAAGCAGGATCGGGCTGTAAGGGAACTACACAGACGATTCTGTTTACACAAATAATATGAATAAAGTTAACTGATCAAACTACTTATTGCCGGTCTTCCCTGTGACCACACATAATAACGATGGTAGAGTGCACCGCGAAGATTATTGGCCTGTTATGGCACCAGCTTCGACCTCACCCTGTTTCCGGTCGTGCTCGACCTATTAGCCCCATTGCCACAGCCCTGCGATCACCCCAGTCTAATAACTGATCTACACAGGAGATCTTGGATGCAAAGTATACGATCGAGGATAAATATGGTCTGGCATGTGGGCTGACTCTTGGCATTGTATTTAGCGGGCAACGCAGTCAGTTGCCCCACCATCTGCAACTTTTGCTTGATGGCCAGTTTGTCTTGGTCTTGGTGGGGGTCTGAACTCTGAATCACCCAGTCTACGACTTGCAACCCATCAGTATTGTTCCATTGTCTGTTGCTCCCATTTTAGTCCTGCTAATGGATTGTTCTCTCGTTTGAGACTTGCATTTTGGGGGCGGCGGTTTTCTCAGTTGTTTCATCCACTGCAGCTGCTTTGTTATTGTAACAAAATTCACGTCGCCGCCCGGACAATGCCTTTAGGACCTTCAGCGACACAACCCCGTGTTTACTCACGCGACCTTGAGGCTTGAGAACCCACCAGGTCCCAAGAGCACTCAAGAAATTCCGTGCTTTTTAACGGCGGACGAGTCGCATCCGTCTCCTGGTCGGCGCTCATTTTCTCTCAATCATTTCGCGGCCACACATTCATCATCGCCACAATGCCAGCTGCACCCGTTCGCGAGCCGGTGGTGAGAACAAGCACACCAATGCCCGAGGGCTATGTCTTTGTCCCCAAAGGCAACGTCTACGTGACAGCCAATTGTCGCAAGCAAACACAGGACGCCGACCGGATCGTCTACGTCGTGTTGGATAAGAACAAGCACACCGTAGGCCTCCGCGTGCCAGCGTTTGTCCGAGACACGGTCGCCGGCTTGGAGGCTGCGACACGCGAGGACCGCGCCAGCGCCGTCCAGAAGCACGACGCTTCCCTCGAGCTCAAATTTCGCCGAACAATTAAGAATCTGTTCCCCGAGGCGCCCGACGGTGCAGTCCCCAAGGTCGTGGCCAGAGCCATGGAGAAGGGCAGCGGCCGCGTGGGCAGGACGTCCAAGATCGACGTTGAGCAGAGGGCCAAGATGGTCGTCGTGGCTTACATCCGCCACTGCCATACCGACTACGACAAGCAACTCCGAATGGGCGGTAGCCGCTGGGACGTTCGCGGTGAGATTCGCGAGCAGGTCAACGAAGTTCTCGACTCGTGGCGCGGAAGCGCTTTACCGCCCATCCATATCCCGCGCAAATCGTGGAAAGCTGCGTCCCGCAAGGAGCAAAGGGAGGAAAAGAAGGCCACTGCACATGTTCCGCCCCTACGCAAGCGCAAACGGTCCCCTGCGGAGAGACTTGAGAGAAGGAGGGTCAGGGCGGCCAAGAAGGCCCTCAGGGAAGCCAAGGAGTGGGAGAATTCGACAAAGACGACCGTCACTCTCCGGTCGGGCAGAAACCTGGAGGACGAATGGAACGGCCAAAAGAGCCTTCCCTCGCCCGAGGAGAGACCAATGACACAGATGGGCGGAAGCGCATCGACGAGAATCTCTACAATGGCACCTGATTCTCGGTGGCCGTCGATGGACAGCATTAGTCAGTCGTTGGACAGCATTGGCCAGTCGTTGGACAGCATTGGCCAGTCGTTGAGGGACGATGTGTCGGATCTTGAAGAAAGCGACGAGTATGGAGGCGCAGGCAAGGATAAAGTCATTTGGATCAGTAGCGATGAATCCGACTGATTTCGACTACTGCGGAGGGAAGCTGTACACGCGTGTATGAATATCCTTGCAGGAAGGACTCGATAGCGCGCGATTGAGGAGTTATTGCGCAAAGAAGCATGGTCATTGGCGTTGCCAGATATGGTAGAGGCGTTTGAGAAATGATCTGATCTGGAGATAAGTTGTATTGTATAAAGGGAAATGGGCTGTCATACAGGCATGGATAGCATTGGCCACAGGGTATCTGGAATGTCAATTGGCTCCCGTAAGCATCACCCAAGGGAGTGGACAGTTTGGGAATCATGTCTACCTATCCATAGGATATGGAAGCAAAGTCAGTAATGTGGATCGAGTATAAGAGACATGGTTTTCCCCATTGATGAAGAACGTGACTGTCCACTTGGCCAATACACTATGCGCCTTGTATGTCGGGCTCGGGTGAATTGGTGCAATTGTATGCGATCCGATGGTGTGATCTGACATTGATAGATAACTTGGGACTTTCCGACATGGGCCAATAAAGGCCTAGAAGCCGGAAAGAGAAACGCAACCGTACAGAGTAGTCGTTTCCGAAACGTCTATCGTGGCGCCATGGTCGACATGCCCATGCGCATCAAATACTGTTGCCTAGATTGATATATCAGAACTGATTAAAGTTATGATTGCATTCCCCGCTATGATACGAGCATTCTTAGCATATAAGAGCTGCTTCGTATCAGAGCCGACAGATGGAAGAAAATAATTGGCTTCGGTCGGAGTTCAATAGCCCGGGGCATTTGTCCCAATTCGGAGTTCGCTTGCAACCGAGGACCTAGAACCCCGATCTGGGCTAGACTATCCAGTGAACCTACAAGCTCCCCAAGTTTCCCAATGCCGCTGTGCGGCACAGCCAAAAGTCCCCTACATACATGGGGTTGATGGGGGAGTGGTTGAGAGCGAATGTCCATTTCCCTTTCTCTCTTCGGAGTTCATAAAAACCTTCCCAATGCTCTCGTCACTCATTGATTGCCAATTCTCACCCGATCACTCGCTATAGCTGACTCGTAGCAAGACCCGAACTCGAGGATCGCGAAATTTCTGGGCGTCTATAACCCACCACGCTCCCAACTCCGAAGCCACTCCAACGCCGAACAGATACTGGCCCCGTCCCCCATCATATACCTACCTCGCCTGGGGAAGGGGGTTTGTTTGCCCCGAAGATGGCATACCAACACGTCGTCCAAGACGTTATGGCCGTAGCAGCACCAGATCCAACGGCGGCCGCCGCGTCGTCGTCGTCGGCCCACCACGTAGGGAAATACCGACGCAATGGAAAGTTGCAGTCCTGCGAGCCATGCCGCAAGTCCAAGCTTAGATGCGATCGTACGTCGTTCTTGGTTCCCTCGTCTAATTCTTCTACTGCTTTACCCTAAAACGGCAGGGAGAGTGCGACATTGAAACCCTACGGGCTCGATCACATAATCGGTACTGACTATTGAATTCCCAATATAGATACCGTGCCAACCTGTGGACGTTGCATAAAGAGGCGGTGCGTGGACCAGTGCATATATCACCCTAATCCATTAACACAACCGGTCAGTATAGTATTTCACTGTCTTTTATCATTCTGTTGTTCATCATTCATATCCGACTCTGTTTTTCGTCTGCTTGTTCCACTGGGTATTATGCCTGTACCTCTTTTCTCCATCGAGCTCTATTATAAATACAATGTCTATACCTACCTCTTGTGACCTACATGTTGTGCCGGTCTTATAAGCCATAACAACACATGATGTCGTGTCTACTCGGCCCGCCCCCAATGATCACGTCCACGGGGGGCGGCCCGATCGAGACGGACTTGATCACCCTCCGCCCGAGTCAACTTGTGACGGGAACCTGGCTGATTCTCCAGTTCCAGAACCGTGCGCCTCGCCAAGCACCGAAGCGGCCACTCCCCACGCCGTCCAGGTCCGCGGATGAGAGCCACCCTCAGAGCATAGCTTCGTCCATTGAAGGTCCCCGGACTGGCAGAAACGATGCTTTTCCGCCTGGTGGACAGTATCAGGCCGACTCGTCGGCCCAGAGTCAACGCGCCGCTTCTGCGCCGCCCTTCCGTCTAGATGCTGAGCCATACATAAAGAAGGACATTTCTTATGCGGCAGATAACAGCTTCCGGTCCATCTTCCGGGAGAATTTTGACACGAATGGAAATTTCCCGACGGACATGACTGCTAACAATCAGCCAAATTTCCTGGTGGCTGGCGAGTCCATCACCCAGGGGTGTCGGCTGCTCTCCTTCCTCAAGAATCGCTGGCTAGTCAACGACTTTATCGACAAGTGGTTTGAAGTATGCGAAGGAGCCGACGACATCTCGATCGAGGGAGTCGTCAAGGGTTGGCTCCGGAAGCTATGGCTTTGCCATGGTGATGTGCTAGAGTCACAGGACCAGAACAGCATGTATCAACTGTCGGAGCTGTTGTGGCGCAACACTCAGGCGCCACTCGTGTTCAACGGCAACACGACCATGGCCGAGTATATTGACCTGGCGACGGGTCCAAACATTCGCTGGGAGGTGATCGGGATCGTTGCTGCCATTGTCGGCATTTGTGCTAGGTACTGCGAAGCGTCTCACTTTGCATTCCAGAAGCACAATGTCGATCGCCTCACCTTGGCTAAACAGGCCACTTACATTTCCAACACGTGCGTGGCATTCACCCAGAAATGTGCAGCCGTCAATGATCTGCTCCTCTGGCTTCTCGTGGAGGACCACATTTGTTCCGCCTTGGTCAAGGGCATCCACACCTACGACAGCTATAGACAGACGGGAGAGATCGTCTCGACTGTCGTCTTTCTGAAATGGCACCACAAGATCGAGGCCAATGAGAACGTACCGTACTTCCTGGCCGAGCTGCGCAAGCGAGCCCGGGCGAACGCCTATGCGGCAGAGATTGGCAATGCAACGTTCCTTGGACGGCCGCCTCGTGCTTCATATCACTACTGGGATTTGGAAGCACCATCTGACCTGACCGACGGCGAGCTTATGCAGAGCAACGAAGAGATCCAGACTCTCCTAACGCAAATGGACGAGTTCGGGTACAGCAGGTCGGGCCGCCTTCACCGGGGGACGTGGTATCGCGTCTGGCTTGGGTTTGCCCAAAGGAGGGAAGACGTCCTACATCTGACGCTGCGCAACTGTACAAAAGAGGAGCTCATCCAGAAGGCGGGCGAGATCGAGAGAAAAACGGAGGAGCACTGGCAACGCACCCCCGCCTGGATCCGTGAGGCGCGGCATCAAAAGTTCAACCCGACACAAAATCTGCTAGAGCAACTGTACTTGACCATCATCCGCCACGGCACAAGAGCAAACGAGCTGATGCTGCAGCGTCTCCTCATCAGGCGCAAGGTGGCCACCTCGGAGAGGCTGATCCAGATATCCCAAACCATCTTCAAAGAGGTCCTCGAGGTCGGGCACAGTCCCGACATGGTGTCCAAATTCCAGCTCGACATCACGTCGATCCTGGTCGTGCACGGTCTGCGAGCAGCAATCATTATCGCTGCCGAGCTCTTCAAGCAGGAGCAGCTCCCCGTATATCCCAGAGAGCCCGTCCTGCCGCGGAGTCAAACGATACAAGATCTCTCCGTATTCGCGGCGAGGCTCGGGGTGGTCGATCCCTCCGACACCATGTACGACATGAGCCAGGACGGGCGGCGCATGCTCATCTTTGTGCTCGACAAGATCTTGGCGCCGAAACCGACGGACCAGCCTGTGATGGCACCCCAGCAGTGTGGAGGTCCTCACGAGCACCAACAACAGCAACTGGCGCCGCAGATGGGCGATGGACATCTGGAGATGGATACCGTCAGCAACTCGGGCGTCCCTTATATGCCGATGGGCTCAGCGGTGCCGGGCGATTTTGGTTTCTGCCCACCGGACTGGATCGTCAGCAATGACGACGACTCCATGTTTATGCAGTGGTTGGACAGCGTGGATTGGGAACGACAAGGACCATATGTTGGGTAGTGGTATGCGCGATTGAAATGAAGCAGATGGTATGGGGGTGATCTCGTCATCCCTCGTAGCGAATCATGAAGCCATACTGATAATGAATAACAATGAGCATATGCAAATATGACACCAATTTGTGACGATGAAGGTGCAAAAAAAGAGTAATCAGCAATTAAAGGTGTAACATGTGTGCTGTAAAAAATCCACTAGATCTCACTGACGGGAGCATTGGCGCTAAATGTTGCTCCAAAGACGGAAGCCACGGGGAGACCATAGCGCCTACCTTGCGCCATAACGAGCAGATTTAGCGATGAATTGTGACCTAGGCATTCAGCGTTTTACTGTTCATGCTGGCGCAATGTAAACAAATACTTCCATGATCGTATTGCCACTTTACGGACTCTAAACTCTTTCGACCCCGTCTCAAAACTGACCATACAAGTGACAAATGGAGCCTTTGGGTGCTCTGGTTGGCCCCTGGAAACGCGCTCTTCAGAGGTCGCGTGAAGAGAACAGCAATGAGCTCCCAGACTATCACAGCGAGGCGCGAATAGATTCCCTCATCACCAGCTCTCACCCAAAGTCTTTTGAACTTGGCACAGGAGCGTCCATCTACACAAACTCTCTCCTGCCTGCAATTCTCCAGGCAAGGTCCGAGGTGATACTCGTCACCTGCTTCTGGGCGCCATCTGCAACGCTCACGGCGCTGAAGGAGACGCTGAAGCAGCTGGCCGAGCATCGCCTTCGGCTCACCCGGGAGGGCGAACCACACGCCGGTGATCTTCCCTGGCTGCGTGTCCGCATATGCTTCTCCTCGAGATCTCTGTTCCAGAAGCTTTTCCACACGACTTCCAACGATGGATACATCTATCCAGCCGAGAAATGGGAGGGTACCCTTGGCCTCCCGAGCCCTGACCTGCTCAAGGCTGGTAGAATTGACCTCCAAGTCAAAAGCCTATTCTTCTTACCCTTCAGCGTCATGCATCCCAAGTTTCTCATTGTGGACCGACGGATAGCCTGGTTGCCGAGCTGCAACATTAGTTGGGAGTCATGGCTCGAGGGTTGCGTTGCGATCACAGGCAGTGCAGTACAAGGGTTGGTGGCATTTTACCGTGATACCTGGGAGCGAAACTTGGATTTGAACGGTATATTCACCAATATCTCATCATATCCGGCTGCGACAGCAGTCGGGTTGAGCACCATCCGGAGCCCTGCCAGGCGATTTGCAATGTTCGAAGTTCTCACGGTTGCGACGGTGCTCTTGCCGTCATCACATCATCAAAATCCGAGGCTGAGGCCACTTCCCTGGCTGAGTCACCCCATACCACCGTCGACGCCGTTGAACGCCGCCGTACTCAGGCTCTTCGAACTTGCCGAGAGATCAATATATATGCAAACGCCAAACTTGACGAGCGCGGCCGTCATGGACGGCCTCTTAGACGCGCTACAACGCGGCGTCCAGGTCACCATTGTCACGAGCAAGGGAATGATGTTACTAGAGCAGATTGTCACTTCTGGCACTACGACTGCTCTGTGTCTCCGATCTCTCATTCGGCGATACAACCGACTCGTGAACAGCAAATCCAAGCCTCGATCGATTACAAGCGCTTCAAGCGCCGAGCCCATGATGGATCTCGAGCCTGGACGCCAAAGGATCGGCTCACTCAAAATATCGTACTTTCATTCGGAGCCGGAAAACGCCAAGAACAAAGTTGCAGAGGAACCAGTCCACTCTCATCTCAAGCTTACGATTGTCGACGGCCAGTATACAGTTCTGGGATCCGGCAACATGGACCGAGCAAGTTGGTTTACCAGCCAGGAACTTGGCATATTGTTTCACTCATTCGAGTTTGCCAAGACTGTGAGTGACACGGTTTCTGCTGGTCTTGTCGATCGGACCAGGACGATATTCAACTCGCACCAACATGGATAACGCGGTCGAATAGCAAGGGCGTTCGTCGCCCAGAATCACTATCATCTGCCCATTATGCAGCTCAAATCCTTACAAGAACAACCCGGTTGACGGTCAGTCAACGAGATTGCCGTTCTTCCGAGAGCCGACCGAACCGTACTCGCCACACAGTTGTGCTATTTATCTCATCTCAGCATCTGTATTGAGTCGTACGTCAGCCTCAGCGTGGCGCTTGGTCGGGTCGTTGCACACAATATGCTTATTGGCAATGGCACAGCTCCTTTGCCATTCGAATATGGCAGGAAACAATGTGTTCTGGGCGCAATGGTGCTGTCGAAAAGACATGGCAGAGTCTAGACTATTGCTAATCAGTAATAGTCGCAAAGCCCAGCTTCTTGGAAGCCGAGGAAGCGTCTTGTGTGGATATGTCGAGCAGGGTTCGGCTTAGCGAGCAGCCGACGGGAACTTTGCGCCTGGAGTCGTGGGGTAGCAACTGAAGGGTTTCCTGGAGACGTCGCACGCAAACCACGAGTCGGACAATGCAGCTTTGATGTATGTTATTGGGTCCAGCTTTGATACCACGGCAATTCTTAGCTTCTACCATGGAAAGACTCACATCAAGAAAGAACAATCGCACAGTTTGTTCCATGTTCCCAAAACTCTGGAACAAATATCACTCACATGACGCTAACGTAAATGCGAAGCCTGCATATACATGCTGTACTAACCTACTACTATTCCGTGTCCGTCCCCCACTCACCGATACCGACCCTAGGATACCTCGACTTGGCAGCGCATCATTCCTGGGGTTGGCACATGTAATCTCAAGTCTTGGTAACCTGAGCATCTCAGCCTTTTCGTTTCCCTGCTGATCGCTTTCTTGACGACCTGGTCGCACGGCAAGAGTGACTCCTCATCCTCAACGATACGTGCCCATGGAATTCATGGTCGAGTTCTTTTCTCTGCTGCTCAAGTCTCTCCATTGATCTGCAATCGTTCTTATCTGCGCGTGGTCATCTACATCAACACCTACACGTATCCAGAGCGTAGAGGCACAAGATGGCCTCCACGGGCGTCGACTACGCTCAGTCGCATACTCATCATGGTCTGGGAAGCGACAAGAACGGTAATGATCCTGAGAAATACGTGGCAGCAGGTCGGCCGCCAAGCGCCCACGAATCGTTCCGCGAGGGGAAGATTGACCACACGCATAGGAAGCTCAAGTCGCGCCATATTCAACTCATCGGCATCGGTGGCACCATTGGCACGGCGCTCTACGTCCAGATCGGCAAGAGTCTGATCGCGGGCGGACCCGGCAGTCTCTTCCTCGCCTTTGCCATATGGTGCACCGTCATCTTGGCCGTCACTATCAGCACGGCCGAGATGGTGACCTATCTGCCCATCTCGTCGCCGTTCATCCGTTTCGCCGGGCGCTGGGTGGACGAGGCGATTGGCTTTGCTGCTGGCTGGAACTTTTTCATCTTCGAGGCGGCCTTGGTGCCGTTCGAGGTCACGGCGTGTAATTTGATCATTCACTTTTGGAGCGACGCGGTGCCGGTCGGAGGCATCATCGCCATCATCATATTCCTATACGGGCTGATCAACATTCTGGCTGTCAAGTGGTATGGAGAGACCGAGTTCTGGGCGGCCCTGGGCAAGATGCTGCTCATCGTCGGCCTCATCATCTTCACCTTTATTGTCATGCTGGGTGGTAATCCACAACACGACCGCTTCGGTTTTCGATATTGGTACGAACCGGGCGCTTTTGCCGAGTACTATCACACTGGTGATACTGGGAGGTTCATGGGCTTTCTGCAGTGCCTCATTGCCGCCGCCTTCACCATTGCCGGCCCCGACTACGTGTCCATGGCCGCAGGCGAGGCCGAGAACCCACGCAGTGTCATGCCGCGTGCCTTCAACGCCGTCTTCTACCGGCTGACCTCGTTCTTCATGCTCGGCGCGCTCTGCGTCGGCATCCTGGTCCCGTACAATGACCAGACCCTGAGCGACGCGTACACAAACGGCGAACCGGGCGCCGCAGCGTCGCCGTACGTGGTCGCCATGAACCGCCTGGGCATACCAGTGCTACCGCACATTGTCAATGCCATGGTCCTGACAGCAGCCTTCTCTGCCGGCAACAGCTAGTAAGTACTGACCCATGTCTCGCCATGAGAGCCGTCCTGGCGTGTATACCCCAGCTAACTCCCATACGCAGTGTCTACTGCGCGTCGCGCTCGCTGTTCGGGCTGGCGCTCGAGGGCAAGGCCCCCAAGTTCCTCACCAAGTGCCTCAAGAACGGCGTGCCCATCTACAGCGTCATTGTGGTGCTGCTGATCGCGCTACTGTCGTTCCTGCAGGTCAGCTCCAACACGGCGACGGTGCTGGGCTGGTTCGTGTCCCTCATCACGGCCTCGCAGGTCATCAACTACTGCGTCATGGCCGCGACCTACCTCTGCTTCTACCGCGCGCTCAAGGCCCAGGGCATCGACCGCGGGACGCTTCCGTATCGCGGCCTGTTTCAGCCCTACGCCGCCTGGTACGCCTGTGGCGCCTGCTTCTTCATGGCCTTCTTTGGGGGGTATACCGTCTTCCTTCCGGGCTACTGGGACGTCAGCACCTTTCTTTTCAGGTATGTACCTATCTATTCACACTCTATACAGTTTGCCAGCGGAGCTAATCATGCCGATGCACAGTTACATGATGGTCTTCATATTCCCAGTACTGTTCATCGTATGGAAGCTTGTGCACAAGACGAGATTCTACAAGCCGGAAGAAGTCGATCTCCAGCAGGACCTTGCCGGTATCGAAGAGTACACCAGGAACTATGTTCCGCGGCCTGCCAAGTAAGTCAATTACCGTGAGATGAACTTGAGCGCAATCGGATACTGATCTTTCGTACAGGAACTTTTATGACAGAGGCTTGGATTTCCTGTTTGGCTAGGTGCAAGAGTCGGTTGCAGTAATCACAAGGGCTTGACAAATACATACGAAGCGACAAGATTCACAGAAACAAGATATCGAGTTGAAAACTTATTTTATTCCTACTCCCTCTCTACGTGGTTTCTTATCGTGACTATCAATTTTAAACTGCGGCTGCATTCGGCTGTATCGACTGTGGATAGTAGAAAAGCTCGGTAGGGTCGACAGCAGCCTTGATGCGCTGCAGCCTGGGCAGGCTCGCGCCATAATAGACGCTCTGGGCCGTGGCGCGGCTGAGGCTCGAGTCGGCATAGTTGATGTACATGCCCCAGTCGGACGGGGTGAGGGCCGCCGTCACGTTGCCGACCCAGCCGTCGAGGAAGGAGAAGCCGTCGGACGGGTACGCGCCGCTGTACTGGCGGTCGTAGAACTGGATGAGGAAGAGCTTGTCGCGGTGCGCGTACGAAGACGTCGCCGCCCGGGTCGCGTTGGCGATGGCCGAGTTCTTGCCGCCGTGAAAGTCGAGCTGGAAGTACCAGGATCGCGTCGAGACCTTCTTGGCCACGTCGAACCAGTAGTTGACAAAGTTTGTCGCCGCCGTCCCGTTGAGGCCTTTCAGTTCCAGACTCTTGGCGTAGATTGTTTCTTGCTGGTTTGCTTGTTAGTGAGTGGAGTGAGAAAGGAGTGAGGTCAGGCAAAATCCTACCAATGAGTACGGATGGGTGACATCCAACTTTCCATTCGCATAATGATTTAAAGCATCTAGCCAACCCATACTCTGCGATTGCGATATCGAGCCGCCGGTCTTGTTGAACAATGGCGACAAGGCGGCCGCAAGCCCAGCAGGGTCTCCGAAATACTGCCCCTCCAGATTCGTGAAGTAGGACGATGCAAAAACACGCATGTTGAGCTCAGCCGGCATGGTGTTCAAAGCGTAGTCCTGGAGAGCCGCCATCCCAGTCGCACCGTTGGCCTTGGTCAGAGGGAGCGAGGCCGAGAAGACGGTCACGCTCGACGGGGCGGCAAAGGTGTCAAACTCGTACGAAGCTGCGATGCCAAAGTTGGACCCGGCTCCGCGCATGGCCCAGAACAGGTCCGAGTTCTCCGTTGCCGAACAGTGCGCTGTCGTACCGTTGGCTAGCACCACCGTCATGCCAACGATCCAGTCCAGCGCCAGACCGTGAAGATGCGAGCTCATGCCAAACCCGCCGTGGAGGGCATGACCTGAGACTCCGACACTAGCATGTGCGTCAGTATCGCAGATTATACTCCTGGTTTCCTTCTGTCCATCTTTGATCGACGGCAACCTAGGAATAAATTCAAAAAGGAGCAGCCACTTACCCTGGACAAGTTCCGTGGGCAATCGCCCGCTGTCCCTGATTGTACAACTCTGTAGCCACATGACCCAACCTCGCGCCGGCCTGGACAGTTGCGATGTTGGTGCTCTTGTTCAGGGTGATATTGTACATTCGGTCCAGCTGTACCATGAGATGGCCGTCCTCGCCGCCGAACCCGAGGGAGGCATAGCTGTGACCGCCGGCCTTGGCGTTGATCTTGACGCCAACCTTGGCAGCACACGACACGGCAGACTGTATGTGTTCAACCTTGGTCGGAACGGCAATCGCCACAGGCTTGTATGTCAGGCGCGGGTTATACGGAGCCGCATCGGCATTCCAGTCGGCCGAACCCGCAGCGTCAACAGGCACGGCGGCCGAGCTGAGGCAGTCGTCCAAGGCGGCGCGCTTGTTGATGGCCGTGGCCTGAGTCAACGCTGCAGAGAGGAAAATACAGGCGGTCGTGAGGTGACGCATTTTGACCGGATGTTGTCGTCAAGTCGGGATAACTCCAAGTTACAACGGAACAATGGACGAATCACACCGAGGCGTAACGTTTTGTTTCGAGTTGACTGGCTACTCTATGTGAGGCAACAGCAACGAGGAGAAAGCCCGACTCGGAGATATGCCATGGTATCCATGAAGCCATAAGGGTTCTTTAAGGCATCCCGGGCATCTTTCTAGCTGTGGCAAACCTTTCTTCCATCAGCTGAAATCACGGATGCGCCATCCGAAATGATGTTGCTTATCGAACGTCAACATACGAGATACAGCGCCGCATACCCGTTGGATTGTGGTAGATGAGGCGATTCTCGCGATGTAGAACTGATTTTGTTTTCCCGCTACCACTGTCGTATACTGGAATAATCTGGGTATAATATAACGGATATGCCTAATGACTGACTGGTGGGGCCCATTGTGATAGGAACGTTGCGCGGGTGAAACGGAAGAATCCAGCTGGAAGGAAGCTCTTTCAATGGGTTGTTCCGATGCCGATCATGTTTGCTTTGTACGGGTTGATATTGGCGCTTCCTGTTCTGTGCTGTCTTCGGATCGCGGTTAAGTTACCAATTAGCCGCAAGCCTTGGGTGGCATCGCGCATGCTTCAATGTTGGGATTGCCGCAACGATCTTCCGGATCTAGCCGTTTCGGTAGACGGAAGCTCAATAACTTATATCAACCCGCGACACGATGCTGCCGAAACGGGTAAAAGGTCGACATATCAGGGACCAGCAAATGCCTACGCCAGCTCACGTGTCCTGAGTCGGAAATTCTGAAAAGTAAATTCGATGTGGCCAGTGATCTCCTCGCGCCCTTTTTCGCAGAACGTAAAAGAGATGCAGAATTGTCACTTTGCTTCTCGTTGTCTTCTTGACATCTAGTCTCCATCTGGTCGCAAGCATGTCGGTCGCCGTCGTCTCATTGGTATTGTCAGCGCTTGTGCCGGCTGTCTTGGCCGAGAAGCTGCTGGCTTCGCACTATACTGGCCAAGTATACTCGCTGGACTTGACGGTCAATGGCAGTACTGGCACATTAAAGTCGACCTCGTCGACGGGCGGTTGCGGAAAGATGCCTACTTGGCTCGACCTTGACTCTGACACGGGAACGCTCTACTGTTTTGACGAGTCTGGCGCGGGTCAACAAGGTGTCAGCGGCGGAGTGGCGACTACTTATACCGTCAATACAGACGGCTCCCTCAAGCAGACGGGTCAAGCAAAGACAAAGGGCGGAGAAGTTCATGGGTCCTTCTACGGCGGCTCCGACGGGCGAGGGTTTGTTGCTACAGTGGAATAGTGAGTCCGGTATCAGTTTCTCCGTGATCGTTCAGTGGCTGACTGTTTTTCAGTGACGCATCTACGCTCACCACGTTCAAGCTCCCCCTGACTTCGAGCACCCAAGCTGTACAGACGCAAAAGTTCAACATGTCTGCCCCGGGGCCGAACAAGAGCCGGCAGACAGCTCCCCACCCACACTCGGTCATCACCGATCCGACTGGCAAATACCTGATCGCTCCAGATCTGGGCGCCGATCTCGTTCGCGTTTTCAGTATCGATGCCACGAGCGGACAGCTGACGGCCTGCACACCGGGCGAGGCAGGCGCAGGAGACGGGCCTCGCCATGGAACTTGGTGGTCTCCCAAGGCTGGGTCCACTGACGGCCAGATGCTCTACACGGTCAATGAGCTTGGCAACTCGGTCTCGGCATGGAAAGTGGCGTATCCCAGCTCAGGCTGCTTGACGCTCTCCAAGACTCAGACGCTCTCAACGTACGCCGCGGGCAAGACGGCGCCTACCGGCTCCAAGGCGGCTGAAGTCCACGTCTCGGGCAACTTCTTGTACGCCGTGAACCGCAACGACAAGTCCTTTGGGGCCAAGGAGGATTCGATCGTGACGTACAGCATCGACGCGTCCAGCGGTGCCATTACATTTGTCGAGGCGACCAATGCACATGCTTGGTATCCTCGCACGTTTGCCATCAACAAGGCCGGCACATTTGTTGCCGTGGGCGGCCAAACGTCTTCGAATGTCGCCATCATTCAACGTGATGCGGCGACGGGGAAGCTTGGTGACCTCGTTGCTAATTTGGCCATTGCGACTCCGGGGACAGATGGTGGTGAAGATGGGCTCAGTGCTGTGATCTGGGATGAGTAAAAATGGGCAAATGCTAGGCAGATCTTATGAAATTTCCGCCTTCAATAGAAATACTTCTGGGTGCACCGACTGCATTTCGTCAAATTTTGCGGTTGCCTTGATTCACGTGCATCTCCCTGTTATCGTGGTTGTGTCTTGGACTCGAACTTTGCATAATTGCTGCGATCAGATTTTAGTAGAAAGCCGGTTTGTGAGTTGAGCGTTCAATCACTACATGTGTGCATCTCTCCAGGAACCCATGGTGAGAATGATGGGAGGTCGTTTAAGGGCGTGAGTGTTATTTCGATGATGTGAATAGAAGGAAGAAAAGGCCATGGAAGCTGCTGTATTCTTTGGAAGGGCCCAAGGTCAACTAAACAGCTCCACATCCGCGGCGCACCTTCCTTCCCTACCTTAACTCAATTACCGGATGACCCATCCCGCGGACTCGAGTTCTGCTTCTGAATTAGTTTATGGAAATGCTTGCTTGTCAACTTATTCTTCGCGTAAGCATATACCATATCTCTGTTCCGTGATTCCAATATTTGCATTTCTTTCGGTATTTTCCACCAGTTCGGGATAATAGAAAGCCATTTCGCAGAGTGCAGGCAGGGCAAGATCGTGGAGGATCAACACTGAAATATGTGGCTCAACGTGGCTTGGCGCGTCCCGCCCGCCTAAAGATTCCAGATTTTTTCTGTGCGCGCTAATCCCGTTCAGCCTCATTCCCGTACGATCAATTGAGTGATACATTTTTATCAATCGAAAGTCGCATCGTCTCCTGATTCTGTTGAAGCAATTCACAAATCTCATTTCAATTCTTGAATCCCCGTACTGCCTTGCCGGTTCCAATTGATCGCCGAGCCTTGTTGCGTATACCCCGCATCAGTCTTCGTTGGCTTGCTCTTCCAATCCGCATTGGACAGCCCGTGCATCTGGTTTACTACAAAATTCAAAGAGAGAAAAGCGAAAACTGCTCAAAATGGCTGAAAAGGCACGCCTCTCCGTGCTGTGCTCCGGAAATGGTTCCAACCTGCAAGCCCTGATTGACAACTGTCAAAGCGGTGTCATCCAGGGCCAGATCATCAAGGTCACCGTGGACAAGAAGGACGCCTACGCCGTGAAGCGCGCTGAGGCGGCCGGCATCCCCACCGACTACTTCAACAAGGTCAACCAAAATTTTCTCAGAGCCGGCGAGAAGGATCCCGAGAAAGTCAAGGAGGGGCGCTCCAAGTACGATGCTGCCCTCGCCGAGAGGATACTCCAGGACAAGCCCGAGCTCGTCGTCCTGGCCGGCTGGATGCACGTCTTCAGCGCCAGCTTCCTCCGGCCCCTCGCAGCAGCCGGCGTCGATGTGATCAACCTGCATCCCGCCAAGCCCGGCTGCTACGACGGCGCCGGGGCCATTGCCAGAGCCTACGCGGATTTCCAGGCCGGCGTGCTGCCCAACAACACAACTGGCATCATGATCCACCATGTTATCGAGCAGGTCGACCGGGGCTCTCCCATCCTGGTCAAGGATATCGTCATCGAAGCTGGCGAGACTCTCGAGCAGCTCGAGGCAAAGATGCATGGAGCTGAGCATGAGTTGATTGTGGAGGCTACCGCCATCAAGGCGAAGGAGGTGCTAGCCAAGAGGGCATCCTCATAAGATACCAAGACCGTCTGTCTGTATGGATGAATGAGATCTCAAGATACCCACAACATCACATGTGGTCCCTCCGTGTGTCGACTCAAGTTGATCCGACTGCCTACCTCAAAACGCCGCCGACCGATGAACTGCTCTAGCCAATGCATATATATGTTCTTCCTTGCTGCCGTTGGTCATTGGAATGTTTGACTCGCTGGCTAGGTCGGCCGGCGGCCTCCTATCGCTGAACTAGCACGAGGCGCTGCAACGATGGCACTCAATGCAAAGCTTTGTCCTAAGAAATGTCCAAAGATGGTACCGGGACAGAACCTGGATATAGCAGGACACATGGTATGATTTCTTCAAGAGTGATTACTTGCTGATCTAGTGCCTTTCATCATGACGATCAGCACTTGCAGAATGCGGGACTGGCCGCTCGGCTGGACCAAGTGCTGTTATCTAGACGTGGATCTAGTCATCCCTATAAGATATCTGCTACTCTATCTGAAAATGCGTCATCGCACAAAGCGGTGTGAATAGCGCAAATCTACGGCTTGTGGCGCCCTGGGCTCCCTCACGGCAATCTTCACTAGTTAGCCTGAGCATGACAGCTTGGGCACAATAGGAACAGGAGTCTTGCATGATTTTCTTCTCTTGGCAGGACAATTTCAAGATTATTCCCACGGTGCCGGCACCAAGGGACTGCAGATATTGAACCCTTGAAGAAAACAAGAAGCAATCGTACACAGCCGTATTATGCAGTGTACCATGGTCACGTGAATGAATCAGTTGAGCCCGTTCCCCTCGGACCCCTCCTGATACACTAAAAGCACGAAAGACGTTCGACATACTCAGGCGCGGACAAAAGTTGATTGAATCATGTATCTAGGAAATTGAAAGATTTAGTCTCTAGCACGATCGATATCTGTCTCGAACGAATGATCATCGGTATTGATATCAGTCATCACAACTAGATTCTTCTAAACCATCAAAATTATCTCCACATCTCGTCCGGGCCATGAGTTGTTTCAACTACATTGGACATCACTCTAATTTCCTTGAATATAGTAAGACCTTCAGCCCTGCCGGCATGCTTCCCGCCATGCAATCGCACCCTTCTTCCTTGGCACTGCATACCCTGAACCGGCTCTCCACTTGAAATTCCCCGGGCCGTTGAGAAGTTGGTCGTCTCGGATAGAATGGCCAGTACCACGTTGAAATCCGGGAAGCAAATCTGGGGTTGCCTCTCAAACCTCTTAGCTCTGACCTCATGCTCAAATAAAGTTGTGCTATGCATGCTGTCATGACGAAAGGCCTACAACTTTATTCCGTGCACATCTCCTCCTGCAGCCGTCTAGCACGACCTTAGTCTCAGAACTGCCGCCAACACCAAGGCCCTCATAGGCCCAGAGCCGGTTTTTCAGTTACGACCGGCTCCCATGCGGCGACAGAGTCAAAAAATCAGGACTTGCTTGTGACACCAAGAAGATGCGAACATCAGTTTTCCGCCCGGCGGGCAGCGGGTGGCCGCAGCTCGAACTGGCCCTGTTTCTGGTATACCGGTAATTGATGTCACTTGCCCGTGACACAGGAGTAACCAGGAATTGGAGTCCTCCAAGGGCTAGGCAAGCCGATGAACAGGTATGACGTGCAGAGCAATGAAGCTATAGCCGTATCGCAACGTATAATAGAAGTGCCTACTTCGGCTGCTAGGGGTGTCGCAATCCGAATTTGTCCTTCATTGATCACCCAAAGCTTCACATTCTCAGCGACACAAACACACCACTCACAAACACACTTATACATCGACCCCAAATACGCATATACTCTGACACAATGGGTATCGGAAGCAAGATTAAGAAAGTACTCACGGACGACGAGCCAACTCACCACCGTCACCATCGCGGCTCAGACCCGAGCAAGGGACCCGGAGGGTATCCCGATGAGAACGTCCCTCGCAGCTTCAACCGGATCGACAAGTATGGCAACAATATCGTAGACCCCAAGGCCACCGGCGCTGCTGGGGCCATGGGAGGAGCAGGAGGCATGGGTGGAGCAGGAGGCAACATGGCAGGAACCGGAGGCAATATGCCCGGTAGGAGCTCCGCCGACTATACATACGGCTCCAACACAGGAGGCGGCGGTATGGCCGGGGCAGGGGCCGGAGGTATGGGCGGCCGCCACAGCCACGAGATCCCGGGAAACCAGCGGGAATCTGGTGTTCTGGGAAGCAATCAGCGAGAATCTGGCATACTCCGCAAAGGTCTCCCTGGCGCCGTCGGTGGCGGAGCCATGGGCGTAGGAGCCGGAGCTGCCGGCGGTCATATGATGAACAAGAACAGCGATCCTTACTGGGGAGATTCTCAGCCCACCAGCGCAGCAGCACAAGGACCTGGAGCTGGAGGGCCTGGGGTCAGTGGCCTCGGAGCTGGGGCATATAACCGCTCTGGAAGCGACATGGCCGCTCGCGACATTAACGACAGATACAACAACACCGCGCCTGGCGAAGGATTGAGCCCAACGGGAGCTTCAGGCTGGCAGTCAGGCCGCCAAGAGACCTCTGGTATGGGGTCAGGTGGGGGAAACGGTATGGGCAGCGGCATGGGAAGCGCCATGGGAGGAGGTATGGCAGGTGGCATGGCAGGCGGTGCGGCAAGCCAAGCTGCTGGCCGTGGTGGCGTGACCTCGAGCATGGGCCAGATCCCTATGGAGTCTGGCGATGCTCTTCGCGAGCAAAACATCAACATCAACGACTACGACGCTCCGCCAAGCGCCGGCCGCGCGCAAGGCGGCATGGGTGGCGCCGGTGCCGGTGCGGGAGCCGGAGCAGCTGCCGGGCTCGGTGCTTCCCAGCTAGGGAACCGCAACCAGATATCGGATCTACGCGGAGGCAACCCTGGATTATCATACCGCAACAGCGAGTATCAAAGCATCCTCGACCCAGCGCGCGGCTCCAATACTGCGAACAAGCCTGGCACCGGTGCCGGGACAAGCATGCTGGATCCCTACAGCACCGGCCATTCGGGTGACAACATGGGCGGGCGTGGCGCAGAAACCATGGGACCAGGCTCAGGCGGAGGCAATGACATCCCCATTCGTCTCCGTGACGACCTGCCTAGCCAGACCCATAATCACGGCCAAGGCCAGGGCGTGAACACCCAGAACCGCAGCTCGGGAGTGGGAAGCGCCATGGGCTCTGGCAACGCGCCGCAATCGTGCACCGGAATGGGCAAGACAGGCTCCCCCGACTCCTACGACCAAATGTCGCGCCGGCGCGATTCCGGCTTCGGACAAGGAGGAGGGCCAGGTGGGCAGGGAGGCCAAGACGGACAGGACGGGCAGGGTGGCCAGGGAGGAGAGAACCTCGGCCACCGCTCATCCAAGCGCGAGCAGGAGTCTTCAATGGGCACCGTGCAAGGCCCCAGCAGCGAGCACTTTGGTCCTGGGCATCAGGGCGCAAAGGTGTTCCACAAGTGCTACAACTGCGGTGTCGACAATGATATCTCCCGTCACTTCCGCAAGGATGCCGTGTACCGAATGGGTTGAGAAGAAAGGGCTAGGCCAGAATGACTGACGAGTAACGAATGAGAGTTGTGTAATATTAAAATAATAGTTATCATTACCGCCGCAAAGTAGGTACTTAGTAATTCGACATGGTTCTAAAGCACTCAACTGTGCTCGCTTCGTATAACCCCGTCGAATAGATCTATATGATGTCATATCGTCCTGCCAAGTACATACTACACATGACACGAGGTGCGATGCGGAATAGTATAGCCGCAAATAGTGAGCTTAGTAGCTTGGCAGTCACTCTCCACAACGCCTTTTCGTCCTATTCTGGATCATTATAAATATATCTAAGTATGTCACTGGTAGTTGCCGTACAGTGTCCTTCGAATTTCAGAAATAATTTCCAGATTTTTGAAGGGATGATCTTCTCAACCCTCTAGTCAAGCGATGATCAGGACATGCAATCCTTCAAAGAAGAACCACGAGTTCGGTAACATTCACACGAGCCACGGCCTTGGGCCGCAATAGGGGCATCACCCCCCCTGCTCATCGAGGGAATATTGGGAAAACCCCGGATTTCTCATCCCCACATGGGTTCCCCGGATTTCTCACTCCCACATTGGTTCCCCGGATTTCCCGCCCCCGGATTCGCCAGCATTTTACCTGCACGACAACGCGGGGTAAGATATGACAGTGCAAGGCTCCCGTTTTCTGGGTTGCTGGGAATTCAGATCGGCAGATTGCGAGTTTACACTTTGCAGATGATCGCGATATGTTGCAAGGGGCTCGCTTCCGGGCCAGAGTGTGACGGATTCTTCCGCGGACAGATTCCGTAGGCAGCGGAGAGAAGACCTTGGCACACAAGGTAACCTACAACTGTCTTGTTAGCCTCGGCGCGCCGGCTGGGGCCTGCGATGATCGGCTTGGCTCCCGGTGGATTCGATGGATGATTTGTAAACATGTTCTCGGTACAGGTTGGAGCGGTGCAATTTTTTGCAAGTTGTGTGATTCACGTCGTCGATTTAGAGGTTGGACGGACTATGAGCTGTTCGAGGCATCAAAGATGAGAGCTCATCACCCATTCGAAAAGAGTGTGAGTAGGAGGGCTAGTTGTGATCCCTTGTGGCCCCCCATGTCTAGATGGGAGGCCGACTGGTGACTTTTGCCATTGGGGATGGCAAGTTCTCCGCCTCTGCAACCTTGAGGGAGCCACATTCGGTCGACATCTATCCGAAATGACGAGCAACTACGAGGTATACTGCAAAAATCTTCTTTGTGTTGTATCCACAACACATATATAACATGAGGAGACGGTGGCCTTAATGGGCCCGCCAAGTCAATACTGCTTGATCAGCCTGGACTTCGCCGTATAGTCTAACACTGGTATTCACCATGAGACTGAGCACCATCACCCACATACAGGTGGCTCTGGCCGCCTTGACCGCTGCTGAAGTGCAGTTCAGCGAGTACATTCTGGCATCTTCGTCGAGAACGATCAGGCCAGTATCTGTACGCCAAACCGGCGGAGATGTACAAGCGGCCGACGCCCTTGTAGACCTGGAGAGCCAGTCTTCTGCCACGTTCAATGGTCCAGATTCATACGTGACGTTGGACTTTGGCAAGAACATTGCCGGCTCGGTTGGCTTTCAGATCGACTCACTGGAAGGTGACGATGAGGACATTGGCTTCACGTTCACAGAGAGCTCGGAATGGATCAGCGCGGAATACTGCGACGCAACGCAGGATGAGGGCGTTGATCTGCCACTCAGATTCAACCTCACCGGGACCGGCCTCTATCAAGCGGACAAGGCTCACCAGCGCGGTGGCTTCCGCTACCTCACCGTCGTCCACAATACCACCGGCACAGTCAGCATTTCCAACCTCACAGTGCACTTCACGGCGTCACCCGAGATGTCCGATCCGGCAGCATATACTGGATACTTCCACAGCGACGACGAGAAGCTGAACCGTGTGTGGTATGCCGGAGCGTACACGAACCAGCTGTGCTCTATCGACCCAAGCACGGGGAACTCACTCGGTTTGCCTCTTGAGGGTTGGGAGTACACTTATACCATTGCTAGTAAGATACTCCACTGCCAGAAAATCGTAACCAAAGGTCTCTTGCTAAGAAATTTTATAAGACGGTACATCGGTCCTTGTCGACGGCGCCAAGAGAGACAGGCTCGTTTGGCCTGGCGATATCGCCATCTCCGGCCCATCTATCTTTGTCTCAACCAACAGCCTCGATACGATCCGCAACGGCATTGATTCACTCATGGATCTCCAGCAGTCTGACGGGCGCCTTCCGTACGCTGGTCGACCGTTTAGCGAGTTCGTCGGTAACAAGACTGGTCAAACCGGCCTGTTCTTGTGGAGTTTCACGTATCACTGCCACACCCTGAATGACATTTACGACTACTATCTCTTCACGGGTGACGTCGACTACCTGGTTTCATATTGGGATCAGTACAAGTTGGGCGTGAACTATCTGCTTCAGTTCATCGATTCGACGGGATTGGCCAACGTGACGTCTTCCGCCGACTGGCTGCGATTGGGCATGGGCGGCCACAACATTGAGGTATGTAGGGAAGAATGACCTTTGTAAAGGTACATACTAACTCTTCATTACACAGGCCAACTCCATCTTATACTACACGCTCGATAAGGCCGTGACACTGGCAGGAGTCATCAATGACACGAGTGATGTAAGCAACTGGACAACCTCAGCGGCCGGGATCCCGCCCGCAGCCAACTCCCTTCTCTGGGACGACGAGACATCCCTCTTTTGGGACAATGACACGCAGAAGGTGCTACACCCACAGGACGGCAACGCCTGGGCCGTATTGTCGGGAGTGGTCAACGGCACACGCGCGGCGGCCGTCAGCGATGCCCTGGCCGGGCGATGGATCCGACCGTACGGAGCGCCGGCCCCCGAGGGCGGCATCACCATCTCGCCGTTCGTGACCGGGTTCGAGGTGCAGGCGCACTACAAGGTCGGCCGCGCGGACAGGGCCGTCGACCTCGTCGGCTTCATGTGGGCCGACTTCATGCTGGATGACGAGCGCACCACCAACTCGACCTTCATCGAGGGCTACTCGTCCGACGGCAGCCTCGCGTACCCTGCCTACCCGAACGGCGACCAGCGCGTCAGCCACGCCCACGGCTGGTCGACGGGACCGACCTCGAGTCTCACGTTCCTCGGCGCGGGACTTCAGCTCGTGACCGCAGCGGGTCAGACGTGGAAGATCGCACCCGCTCTGGGTGGCGTAGAGAGTATTCAGGCCGGCTATGAGACGCCCTTGGGCCAATTCGCCGTGGACTGGTGCAATACCACTGACGGGTTCACCGGATCTTTGCAGACGCCGGAGGGGACGACGGGAAGCCTCGAAGTCGCCGTCACTGCTGGCTGGACAAAGTTGTCGCTCCAAGGAGCCGGCGGCACAACTGAGGTGGACATTACTGGGGAGTCACTGGCCGTTGTGGACGATATTACTGGCGGCACTTACAACGTCAGCATCTCGTAACACCACAATGCACCTACATTCAGTCTCAGTCTGAATTTTATTTTTGGTACCTATACCTAATTACTCATACATCTGATTGCTCTTATCTGTGACAATGGCCTTGATCAATACCTGTCCCACCGCAACATGCGCATAGCGGTCTTATATAAAACGGCGTTCGCCAAAGACTTGTATCTTCTTCCAATATTTCCTTCATTACTATGCGTCATTTTGGCAATAGTCGACAGATACTTGCCGTAGGCAAATGTTGTCTCTAATGAGAGACGACCTACCGGCGTATACGAGTTGGATACGTCCAGGGTGCCCCGCTGGCTGCAGCTCATTCAGCCTTCGCCTATAGCCATAGAAGGCGCCGACAGCGGCCTTCACCCGGATGACTCATGTTGTAGGTTCCATCACGGACCACTGACCAAACTTATAATCACATACAATTCAAAGAGGTCTCTGGTGAACTATTTATTTCATAACACTAATTGAACCCTGGTCTCACGGTTTCTTGTTTTGCTTTCAAGAATCATTGATCACATCGCAATGTCGCAACAGGAAAACACAGTCAGGGCAAAACTGCGAGGCCTCTCATCGCTGAAAGGTCCTCTGCCCGACTTTGACCCTTCCACCTTGCCGGACACTCCACATTCAGCATTCGAGGTCTGGCTAGACGATGCTATTGCCCAGGGCATTACGGAACCTCACGCCATGACCCTGTCTACAGTCGACGAGCAGGGCCATGCAGATGCTCGCGTCCTGATTCTGAAGGACCTCGACGAGCGCGGTTGGCACTTTGCTGCCAAGAGCACGAGTCCCAAGGGACAACAGATCGAGAAGAACGCCGAGGTTGCTCTGACGTTCTACTGGTCAAAGCTAGGGCGCCAGATTCGCATTCGCGGCAGGGCTCAATCTCAATCCGTGGAGGATTGTGCGAAAGACTTTGCCGAGCGGCCTGTCAGCTCCAAGATCAGCGCAGCTGCTTCGAAGCAGAGCGAAATCATGTCATCGCCAGACGAGCTGAAAGAGGCACTGAAGAGCGCCGAGGCACTCTTTGCGGAACATCCAGAGAAAATCATGTCTTCCTGGAAGGTCTATGCGGTAGCGCCTACTGTGGTTGAGTTTTGGCAAGGTGCAACAAATCGCATGCATAAGCGTCTTGTGTATAAATCTGAGGGTGGCGCTGCCTGGAAGAAACAAGAGCTCTGGCCATAATCTATTTCGAAGTTTTCTGGTAGGCGATGCATTTACTCTTGATATTATCGCATTTCATCTATAAACAATTCTTGCCTTTGCGGCACAATTCTATTGCTAGTACTACGTCAAGTCAAATCAATTGGACTGCACAAAAATAAAAATAAAATAAAATCAATCAAAAAAAAAATGGCAAAACAGTTCAGGCGCGAATCCAACCCGGGGGGCTACGGGGGTCGAACACTGCGCCTTAGTCTGCTGGCTGTTGGGGCAGAGTTGAACACGGTCACTGGCTTTTGAACCTCGCGCTCTGCCAACTCTGGCACAGGGTGCCTGCCCTCTTCCCCCGACTGCGGTGATGGAAACTGGGCACATTTGGCATTAAGTAGTTGCCTCGTGCTGTCTAGAAAGCTGTGGCATCTTATTGGTTGGCGTGCGTTTGCTCGAGGTAACTGGGTGACCGTGTTGGTCACCCAGCAATGCTGCCAACTTGGGTGGGGGACAGAAGCTTATATGAAGTTGAGGACTGACATATATATCACCGCAACCCAGATTATTGCCAAGTACGTTCCAGCAATGGTCGTCCATTTCGAAGTGCAGCCAAGTGTTGCGCAGTGTGTGGGAAAAGCATCAATTACAAGGGTTGAAGTGAGTCATAAATGCGTACCAACACAACCATTTCAAGCAGCATTCCATTGATACTAGTTATGTCTTTTCTTGAAATGAACCGTTTCAGCTCCGCCCTCGAACTGCCCGTGTGTATATATGGATGGAGACCTGGTAGCTGAATATGGGCACATCTGGCGTCTCAACCCCAGACTGAGATCAACTTGGCTTTCCTTGGCACCCCACGCGATTGACACTGCGTTCGGGTCGATCCCGCCAAAAGCTTCCCTGTCATTTGGATACTTCAAACAAGCTTATTCTAAAGGCGGCAATATGACACGCGACCACACTTGGCGGGTGGCCCAAGACTCTGGTTGAGTCTGTAGACTTGCTCATGTTGGGAGGACGAGATGTGTCAAGATTGACAAGCCTCAGTGACAGTCATGACACGGCTCAAGTTGCACTTTCTGCCGTATACCACAATTGACAGATACAACCATTAGGTAATTTGGAGATAGAACGCTGTTGTGTCGGCTGGACGGCACATATCAATCACCACATCGTCTTGGGTGACCTGGATATTACCAAAATAGCACATTTCATTGGTCAAAGGACTTGCCAATGTGTCTGAGAATAGTTTCGTTGGTAATGACCGCTTGACTCTATCTACTGTAAATAGTGCTGGGCTCGGATGAATCGATGTTATATAGTGTCTACAGGGCTACTTAAGTCAAGATGTCGACCTTTCTATCCATACACATGAACAGGTGCTCTATACTTGACGACCAATAACCTCAACTCGGGCTTCTGAGGCACCCCAAAATACGAAGCTAACGCCCTCTATTCAAAACGCAAAATCAATCAACATGCGGCCCAATCTCGCGAACCACTTATCATGTCTAAGGCCGGCCTTGCACTATCTCTTCGTCCTCATGGTGATTCGACAAGTCGCTGGGGATGACGACGGCGACGACAAGACCAAGATCACCACCAACTTCACCGAACCCACGACCGGCCTGCCGATGCAGAGGTTCTTCGGCGCCAAGTCGGGCTTCGGTTTCGCCATCGCCGTCCCGGACACCCCGAGCACGGCCAACGCGACCTCGTTCATCGGACACATGACGTTCCCTCTGGCAAATGGCGCCGGCTGGGGCGGTTGGTCGCTGACGGGAGACATGGAAGGGCCGCTGCTCATGGCGGCGTGGCTCGGGCCCGACGGCGGCAGCGTCGTCTCGTCGTTCCGGCAGGCCGACAACGAGGACGACAACCCTCCCGAGGTGACGGGGCCGTTCTCGGTGCGGCCGATCGCCGAGGCCACCTCGGCCAATGCGTCGTTCCTGACGTACACGTTTCTGTGCGACGGGTGCCTCAGCTCCGGCTTTGGGCTCGGGCCGTCCCAGACCGGGGCGACGGTCGAGATGGGCTGGGCGCTCGGGAGCAAGGCGGTCGGAAACCCCGAGTCGAGCGGTGCCGTACTCAACTTCCACGACGTGGGCTTCGGTGGCTTTCAGGCGCAGCTGGGACTGGCCGGACTACCGCAGGCTGAGTTTGATAGAGTCGCAGCACTGGCTGGGCCACCGGCTCAAGCAGCTGCCGGGGCAATTCCGTTCGTCGGGGACAATGGAGCTGATGGGGAAGATAGTGACGACAGTGATGACGAAGACGATGATTGATATGGGAAGCGAGAAATGGTCAGTTGGTAGTTACAATGTTGCAGCACAATTGATTCAAAAAGACGTTTCAAGCTATGCATATTGAATGGTATCACCAGATATATTCAGAAGTACAAGACCTTCTTGAACGGAAGAGGCTTGGAAGTACCTACACAATATCATGGTTGCACGCGGTCTCCTAAGTGATTGTAATAGACTACAAGCCGATTTCTGATTTGGGATCGAAATCTGATTAGAATTATTCGATTGTCGTGTGTGATGCTACCAATCATACACTCTGTCCTCTCAAGGTCAAGGTACCCCTAAAATCACACTGTTTCACAAAGAAGTAGTTCTTTGCTTTCATGAACTTGCCATCTTCCGTCGTGCCGCCATGGATCTGAAGGTCAAAGTTTTGCACGATCCACGGCACGACCTTATTGATCTCCAGGTACGAGATATTCTTGCCTAGACATGTCCGGGCTCCGTGTCCAAACTATCGACATTTTAGTATAATGGGACTCTCCAGTGAGGCACCGAGTCGAGGGTTGTACATACAGGCATAAAGTAGCGATCGAGGGTTGAGACCCTGCTCTGGTCTTCTTCGTTTGTGGCAATCCACCTCTCTGGTCGGAAGAGGTCTGCATCGGGGCCGAAGACGTCTTCGCTATGATGCGCAACCCAGGAGTTGATGCCGACGACAGCCTTCAGGTGGGCGTCAACTTGATTAGCATGATTCAGCGGTTCTTTGGGTTAATTCACTTACACCCGGAGGAAATTGAATACCGGAAATGGTAGCACCTCCAGCAGGGACGACCCTGAACAGAGGAAGGCCGGTGGCGGGGTGGATTCTCAGTCCCTCTTTGATGCAGGCTTGTAGATACGGCATTTGCAAGCTTTCCTTGTACGTGATGGGTTGACTTGTACCGCCCTCCTTGGGAAACTGACCAATCTCATTCCGAAGGCGTTGAAGACAGTCCTTGTCGCTGAAGATGCGAAACAAGATCGAATTCAAAGTGGCAGATGTTGTGTCACTGCCAGCAACGATGTTCGCCATGCAACCTCGCAGCACATTCAAATCAGTGAACTTGGGGTTCTCTGCATTGGCTTCGATGAACTTGGTGGCAAAGTCGCTGGGGCCGTCCTGTGGACTATCGTCTTGCTTGCGCTCGTCTATGGCCGCTTGACCAAACCAAAGACGTATCGAATCCCGGTTCCCTTCTTGATCAGATTGGCCAGAGGGAAGAGAAATGTGTGCCATTCGGGAATGATGCCGACGAGCGAACCATAGAGGTTGAAATCGTCTAGCGAACGGATGAGGTTCTCAATGTCGTGGCCATCATCGAGGGATCCGAAACGTTTGGAGAACTGTTGATATCTTTAGCAAACATGGACTGACTGACTGGAAAAGTCTAAGCTCACTGTTATCTTTCCAATGACATCAAAAGCATAGCACTGCATCCAGTGACCAAAGTCGATGACCTTCTGGGTAGACGAAAATTCGCGGAATTTCTTGTCCAAGATCTCGATACATTCATCAACATGTGCTTCGTAGGACAGCATGGTCGACATGGTGTAAGCGACAGCATATTTGCGTCTTTCTTGCCCATGAGCTTTGATGTCCTTCATTGAGAAGATGGTAGCATGAGGCGTAGCGGGCTCATCAAAGGCCAGATACCATTGCGACTTTTCAAAACGGGTCCCAGGCCCGTAGATGGTTCTCAAGCCATCGACATCGTCAACGCTGTACTCATTGGGGCCGAGCCTCACTACTTTGCCTATGTGGAGTTAGAAATGGAATTTTCCGTGCTCAAATAGTCCAAGAGCTATGAATAGGCAACCATATTTGCGATGCAGTTGAATATTGGTCTGTTCAAACTGGCCCTGAGAGAGTTGTCGCAACAGCCATAGCCTGGTGAAGCGTGTCAAGAATGGCCCTGGAATAGAGCGCAAGGAGGAAAGTCCAGCTCTTGTGACATTGGCGAGTAAATATAGGACTGGAGAAACCAGTACTGCAATAAACAAAGCCTGCAGCGTGAAAGGGTATGATTGAATTTCCATCTTGTAATATGAGTTGCGACAAAGTCAACAAGTAAAATAAACGTTCTTCCTGAGTAAAAGTCGTACTGGATTCTGGCGAGTTGAATAGCAACGTATACCGTGAACAATTCAGCATTATATACAGCATTTAGCATTGATCTATTGACATGTCTATCAAAGACCGATTAGCTAAGCGGCTCTTCCGGACAAGGACACTATGTGCGTCTGTCAGACCTAATGATCACGAAGTGCGCGATCGCCATGGTAGTGCAGCTTTGATTTACCAAGCACTTGGACATGCATACGATGGGTTTCAGAACCAAGGCTGTCCTAATTGTAAATTTTCGTCATCATTATCATCACCATCCAAGTCGGCACGGAGTCTCAGAGCGCGAAAAGTCCGAGAACTTATTCATATTATTAATGTTGAGATTCGGTGCCGATGGAAGGTGTATGGTGGTGTTTCCAAGGGGGTTTGGTAGTTCTTCGTTGTGGCGAGGCTGCCCTGCTTTCCTGGCGAAAAAAAAAAAAAAAGAAGAGACCCGAATACTCAAGATGCGGATACAATCGTCACCACATTCCTGGTATTTTTGGGTGATGTCAAGATGCCTTCCGAACAATCTGGGATGGATTTAATCATTTGAGTATTCCGATTCACTATAATAGCTAAATACTAATCAATCAAATTCATCAGCTTATTTGACTTTGTCGTACTAAATTTCAAGAACACAGCTAGCTATACGGAAAGAATGTATTATGTGGAATTGAGTGTCAAGAGTGTGTGCTCCGTATAATCAAGTGATCATCACATGTGATCTTGGGGAATCTACAAGGTTGGGAGAGTCCAACAGGCGCCCAGCCAGTAATGTTACAGCTTATTAGTGAGGTCAGCATGGGGCACAAGCACTAGAAATCCTATCGCTATCGCTATCGGTGCTGGGCTGGGGTTGATGCATGTGCCCCACCTTGGTATGTCTCTAATATTTTGAAATTTTTGGAACTCTGAAGCTGTACCTAGATTTGCCGTTTCGATGTTGCGACTCCCCGAGACATTTCTTTGTACAACCATCCCTCCCACCCTAATCCGCCTTGAAATCCTCTCGCCGCCCCGTCACAAGCTCATGGAGAGTTCACAATGAGCACCGTGTCGCCATTCCTCCATTCCGGGTCTCGTACCAAGACCGACTCCCTCGCCGTCGTACATCTGTCCCGCGACAACTTGGTGCCCGCCATCCTCAATGGCACCGTGGGCGCAGTCGATGGTTATGCCGAGGGAAACGTCATCAACACACGATTCGGTTCCTTCCCTCACTCGACCTTGATCAACCAGCCATGGGGCTCGCAAATACGTGCTTCCATTGTCGACACCGGGTCGCGAGGCAGGAAGCGCAAGGTGCGCGAGGAAACTGACGAGCCCAGCAATGACACCGAAGAGCCAATGACGACTGCAAAGAAGCTCACGACCGCCGCCAGCGGCTTTGTCCACGTCTTGCCTCCCACTCCCGAGTTGTGGACTATGGGTCTGCCTCACCGGACGCAGGTCGTCTACACCCCCGACTACAGCTACATCTTGCACCGCATACGCGCCAGGCCGGGCATGAGGATAATAGAAGCCGGTGCTGGAAGTGGAAGTTTCACCCACGCCTCGGTACGGGCAGTCTACAATGGATACCCGACAAGTACGGACAGCCAAAAGGGCAAGGTCTTCAGCTTCGAATTCAACGAGGCACGTTACCACCAGATGGATAAAGAGATCGAGGCGCATGGGCTCAGGGAACTGGTCCAAATGACCCACCGGGACGTCTATAACGACGGATTTCTGGTCAATGGGGAGAGTCCGGAAGCCGAATCTGTCTTCCTCGACCTCCCTGCGCCGTGGAAAGCACTGCCGCATCTGTCACGAAGCCGGCCGGCCAATGCGCCTGCAGACCAGCCTTGGGTGTCTCCCCTACGAGCAGATCGCCCGGTACACCTCTGCACCTTTTCGCCATGTATCGAACAAGTCACGCGGACTGTCGACGCGATGCGCCGGCTAGGGTGGATGGATATTGAAATGGTCGAGGTTGCCCACAGGCGGATAGGCGTCGTTCGCGAGCGCCTGGGCCTGTCTAGTGATCGAGCCGCCAACCAGAGCCCTGCCGATGTGTCCGAGGCCCTCGATCGGCTTCGCGAGGTCGAGGGCAGATTCAAGGAGTTCCACGGCCGAGGGCAGACGGCCGCCCAAGCCGATGCCGATGGAGACCTTGACATGGACGAGACGAGTGAACCCACGGCTTCCAAAACAAACGGCTCAGCCGAGGAATTGCCTTCAAAGAAGAAGTCTGAATCATCCCTGCCTCCATACATGCTCGGTAATCTCGTACATCGAACGGAGCCCGAGATCAAGACGCACACGTCATATCTCGTCTTTGCCGTGTTGCCGCAAGAGTGGACCGAGGAGCAGGAAGCCGAAGTATACCAACAGTGGCCATGTGGACAGGAGAAGAAGGTCATCGGCAGCTTGGACAAAGCTACCCGCAAGCAGGAAAAGCGCGAGCTTCTACAAGGAAAGGGAAAGACCAACAAGAAACAGCGCAAGGGCAACAGCAAAGCCGCTGCTGCCTCGGCCGCCTAGAAGAGACGTATTGCGGCCACCATGCATATAGATTCGGCGCAAAGCAGAGGAATGCTTGCATTTGATACCCCAAATAATACCAATGCTCCCATTGGTACACAATCATCGATTGTTCTTCGAACCGCTGTGACCTGGTCCTCTTCTGAGTCAGATTGCCTTGACGACTGCAAAAGGACATCCCGAGACTTCAACATTGTAAGGTATATTTTGTGGTGCCGGTCCAATCACAAAGGCAATTCTGATGAGGTGACGTTTCGCCTGCCTCCATGCTCGGCCCTTGTCTTGTGCAGGTATATGGAGTAAAGTTGAACATTATGAACATCGACAGCACTGAGTACTCCTTCGGCAAGACGCCACTGCTGCGCCTCGGAGGGGATAGAGGAAGTCGGCACCGTCGGCATCGACGGCTTATATGCCAAGCCGTACCGGTGGGCCTCGTCCTTGGTGGGCTCGGGCGATATCTCGGGTTTCTATGTATGCGATGACTTTGGTGGGAAGGCAGACTGTACATGTACGCACCGGCACTGTCGAAGGTGAAGGTGTATAAAAGAAAAAATTACCATGTAACCATTACGTGTTCGCGGGTGAGCAGTAGAGTGAACTGAACATGTTGGTATGGAAAAGAGCCTTCCCTGCTTATAGATCGACGTGGTTAGTGACGATAATCCCAACGACAACTCTCAGACTTCTCCAGGCGTAAAGTTACAAACCGTTCATCATAAATATTATAACAAATGTCGTCAGGCTTGTGACGCCACTATTTATGAAGTATTGGTTTTGAGATGACGGAAATTCTACTAGGTATTTGTTTATACTGAGCTGCGTCATATCTCAGACTTGTTCATTTATTGCCTTTTCGGAATATGGTGGACCTGCTTTCGTTGTAAAGGAGCTCGATTTGACGTTTATTCCCAGCGTAATGTGTCGTACTGGAGCGCGCAGGTCAGAGAAGCATTTCATATACTAAGCCTTTGGAAGGATGCTCATGATGACTTTGGGCAGATATTTTTGGCATGGATTGGTCGAAGGCGTTACACCACATTAGGAAATAGCCTCCCCGGATGAACCATGGTTTTTTCATCGTTCTTTTCTTCTTCTTTTGGTTTTGGTGTCATCTTAAATTCTTCACTTCTGCTCTGGCTGTCCATATAATCAATATCAATCAATGGCCCAGGTGGATGCAGATACTCTAATTCAGTTATAGTGTTCTAGCGGGCCAAACGGGTTTTTTATATTATCCGCAAACTTAGTGTTTTTACGGCGTATGAAGAGCGAGAGCAAAGAGAGTTCGATGTTGCATGTTAGATAATGCTGCCCGTTCGACGTTGCTGATGCGATACTAGACTCTTCCCGATCGAGTCATGAATTTGAGTTTGAGAATTAGCAGCAGCAGCGGGAGAACCAACAGGTCGGCCCCGAGAATTGACAGGGGACCTCCACGGCTGCTAGAATATAAACCTAGTATATCAAATGAAGCTACCATCAGCGAGCAAAGAATATGGTTATTTGAAGTGTCATTCTCAAGAAGTTATAGTGTTGCCCGTTGACAGCTTCAGAATGGTATATCAATCACTTTTCATGGCATTATGATCTGGCTTTTTCTTGGTCATTTAACTGTTTTCATTCATTGACGAGTTATTCTATCGCTTTATCCCTCTCTAACCATCTAGTAGTCCAGGGTGGGGTGGCGGCCCTGCTCGTTACTATAGTTTGAACATATTAGTGAGATGGTCTTGCAATGTAATAGCAACGTATTGGACTTACGGGTTGTACTCGTCGTACTGGCCGTAGTGCTCCTCGTAGAGGTGCTCGGCCTGCTTCTTGGCCTTGTGCTTGGCCTCCTCGCGGTCGAGGAAGTCGAGGCCCTTGGTCTCGAAGAGCTTGTCGACCTCGGCGCCGGCAATACCAGCAATAGCTTCCTTGGCGAAGGCGTGCTTGACGGGCTCGCCTGTTGTACATGATCAGCATGACGAAGAGGATATCGTGCGGAAAGGGTTTATAACATACCGCTGGCGCGCTGGCGGTCCTCGAAGAGCTTCATGGCCTCGAAGGCGGCACCACCGGCAACGAGCTCGTGGCTGACCTTGGACTGGTGAGGCTCACCGTCGTAGATCTCGTCGCGAGACTCCTTGGCGTCACCGAATCCGAACATTTTGACTGATGTGTGGTTGAGGGGGGTGAAAGGGTAAGTGTTTGTTTGTAAGTTGGAGTTGAGGTTGTGTAGAGTGTAGATGATGTGATGAATGAGAAAAAAAGAAGCTCTCGATGAGGTGGAAGTGCCGCCTTAAGTATACTTCGATCTCCTGCTCTCAATGCTCAATCATGCTCGGTCACTTCTGACGCTCCGCCACTTCTGACGCACGCCTGAGGCGGTTGAACATTGAGGATCAAGTCGGTCGTTGGACTTGTCAGGCACAAGATAGCGTCATGCAGGGATCTGATATGACATGTTTAGTTCGAGCTGAAAACCAATAGACGCTGGATCTACAACAGCCAGTGGGCTATGCCTGTATCAGAGCGACCGGGTTCCTAGAATTCAAGCTCCCGGGAGGCCTGCTGGGCCAGTCAAGAGGCGCCAGCGCGACGTGCCATCGCCGGCTCCCTCCATTGGAGCCCCTCTCCTCTCCATCTCAGTCGATGGCATTGCGGTCAGCTCCCCCGGCACTCGAAGCTTCGATACGTAATGTGGGTTACGAAACGCCGTAGAATACGTCGGCTATGCGGCAAGGAGCTTGGGAGTGGGTCGCTCATTGAGCTTCGTAAAGCTTGTTCTGCTCCACCATGGGCTGTTCCCCTGAGCAGGTCCGGCATCATCTTTGTGTGCGCTCGCCGATGGCAAGACAGGAAGAAGATGGGAGGCCGTGAGGGTGAGTGTACATATGCCAATTGAGCTTGCAAGTCCTCATTGGCCTGCCCCTGGACGGGATTGATACCATGGCCGAAAGTGTGTCGGAATTAACGTGTCGATAAAGGCAACCTTGGCCGAGCTGTTCAAGGCAGGTTATCACCGCACCGCTTGAAGCAGCAAGCTATGACGAGCTTAAACTGATCGATCCAGGCCCGAAGTATACTAAACAGCTACTAGTCATGCTTGGTCATTGGCAAAAGCTACCCCGCCCCTGCGCCTGGTCCTATGTTAGGTGGCATTGAGTCCTGGAAAGATGGCATAATGCCGCCCATCCCACCAAGGTACGTCGGCGGTTGCAGGGGAGATAGCAAGTTGTTAGGTCAGAATCTTGGTCCATGACTGGAGGCAGGAGGACCCTGAATCTGTGCCCCTCCTCTGGCCAGACACGATGCTGCCGATGAGCCTCATCAGTGGTTCCATCAAGGTGGCCATGTTCCTTGCCCTGGGAAGGATACGTGTCCTGCTCGCCCGTTCCGGCCGAGGGCTGTTCCCCATCGAGAAGGGACTGCGCCGCGAAACGGGAGACGGGTTGACATCATTGGCATGGGGAAGCTTGAAATCACAAGCCGGAACTCGATAGTGATAAGATGGGGCCGGGGCGCTCAGCTTCGGTGTTGTGGTTTCATGCATGCAGGGTCATCTGGATTCTGGATCTTCTATGGTCTGTTCTGTCTGGGTCTGGGTCTGACGAGGCGGTGTCGGTTGAGAGGAGGAACAAGCTGGCTTCATGTATCTGGTTCATTGGTTGACTCGCGGCTGCTTTTCATGCGTTGTTTACATCGGAGTCTGGAGCATTCACGTACCAGTGCGTAGGTACTAGTAAAAGTGGTTGGTTGGCGGTTCATGTTAATCCAACGGGGATCCAGTGACGATTGGTGTTGATTGAGACTGGATCGCCATGTTTCATCATGAGATCATTGATGGCGGCGTTGTGGGGAGAGAGCATCGTGCTATGTATCGATCCCTCGAGAAGAGTCCTTTTGCAACTGTCGTGTTCTATCTAGCTGGACTTGTTACCGGGCGCGGAATATGTCGACACCATTTCATTCGTTGTTTGTACTATCGATTAGTATATAGCTCGAAGCAGATACTGAAGAAACAGAACGCAATTGATGAACTGAAGTCGTTGGTCTGCATCGCCAAGAATGCTGCCCGTGGCTTGGCGATGCTTGTTTTCCACCTTTTGTCCAGATGCATCTCGCCTTGGCGCGGGGATCCCTGCCGATCAAGCTTGTTGCTCTAAAAGTGGTTCTCTTGGGAGGATCACCAAGCTTCAGTTTGAAGCTCTACTGCTGATCCCATCTGGCGAGGTGCGTAGGTAGACAGCTATGTGCGAGGTAGTAGGAGGCCTGTAGCTGGCAGGATTTTATCAATTGGATGTCAATTGATATGACTTGTTCACGGGGAAATGCTCTGCAGTGCTCAACGTGGATTTCGTCCAGATAAACAAGGACCATTGATTCGCAAAGTTACGATGGCTGCGGAATTCACGAGAGCTGGCACTTCCGGACGTACCCGTATGAGCCCACCTCCACTCTCCCCTCCAAGTGGGCCTCGACACTCAGCTGAGGCCTCACATGTAAACCCGTCTGCGCCTTTGAGATACCATAATTGAGGTGCTATGATTCCTATTGTGCATGGCTACCAGATACATACAATACAAAAGTATCTTGTAACTCGCGGAGGTTGATGTTCCAGTTCGGAGGATGTATATGAAACTAATCACTTGTCATCTCACCATCTATCGTGCTCCACGAAGTAACGGCAGAGAGCTAACGAGAGGAGTGCTTGGATTCCGAGTGTTCAATGCTGTGTCATGAGGGATAACATCTAGGGGTCTTCCCTCTTAACCCCAATTGGGACACCAGCGTTGCATGTACTTCTACCCTGAATCACAGCTGTGCGTGGGGTGCAGATCAGACACCTGCAATATACCACCTATATTATTCCGCAATCTACGTATATGCATGGCCTACATGTTGCAGAGCATTGGTCGTAGACTCCACTATTCGATTCGAATCTACATGTTTCCATGTTAATGGACAGCTACACAGTAGGTAGACTCTTGATCTCGGCAACATGAAGATTCACTCGCATCACCGTTGTGCAAGCTTGGGGACTACCATAACGACCATATCAACTTCATGAGCTCTACGGGAGCAAGCACTAGTCTTGTCTGATCCATTCTCCAAGTCAACACCATACGTCAGATGGCAGCAACCGTCGTGAAACAATCCTACGTCACACGTCTAAACATAGACTCACTGCAATGCTAGAAGGGATAAACATAAACGTGTTAAAGCATACAACAGATTACGAGGTAGATATCACACACTGAGCATGACAGGGCATGTTGGCAAAGTATATTTTCACTCGAAACCCATGTGAGCTGTGCATGTCTCACAGTTGATTCCCATTAGTTGTACCAGAGAAACCAATTCCTAAATCTATTTTGGCTGTTCTCTATTCCATCTTATCCTCATAGCAAAACCTATCCCGTAACGCCGAATGCTAACAATAGAAACAACCCAACAGGCAGCCCTTCTCTACCCCAGAAACAAATGAAAGCAAACCTTCTTGTCCAAGTATGAAAATAGACTTGCCGTAAGACACGATCGTTACGCCGCGGTAGATACCACTGTCTTTATGGCCTCGCCTTCTGGCACCTGGGGCTCCATCTCAGCGGCCATTTCGGGTTCTTGGGCCTCAGCCGCCGCCTTTTCGTCATCAGCGTTGCCGGAGGCGCTGGCCTCGTCGCCCATGCCGACAATGTCGATCCAACTCCAGGCCTCCACTCCGCTGTTGCCACTGCGGTCGAATATCGCCTTGTCGTCCTGCACGCCGTCGACCGTATCTTCGCCATCTAGCATCTTGGTCTCCGGGGCGCCGTCCACCAGGTCGCCGTAAGACGTCCTTCCGACAGGTACGCTGTTGACTCTCAATGTCTGTAGAATCGCTCGCATGTTGAGCCGCAGGACGCGCTCAGGATCCGCCGAGCCAAAGATTTTCTTGGTGAGCCAGGGAAACAGGACACCAAAGTCGGACTGGTTGAGATGAGCCGAGTTGTGCACGTAGAAGAAATTTGGCTCCTGAAGCTTGATGCCGCTCGGCCTCTCGAATGCTCGCGCCTCCACGACCGGCGCCGCGGGAGCTGGGGACAGGACTCGCGCCGTCACATGGAAATGTTCCTTCCACTTGACGAATGCGTCAGACTCGACAGCCAAGAGGCCGTTACCGCCGGGCGCCGACGAAGTGTCCGCGTAGACGGGCAAGGGCAGGTCGAACAAAGCACTCGAAGCTTCTGCCAGTAGAGGAAAGCACCACATATCTAGCAGGATTGTAATTGTCTTTGGCGTGACCTGGGCGCATAGTGCGGAGTCTTTCGAGGGGGTATAGAGAGGTTTCTTCATTGCGGCCACAGCTGGGGACCCTGCGTAGTACACTGACTTGAGAAATTGGACCGTCGTGGTGGCGCCAAAGCTGTGTCCTCCAAATATGATGCTCCCAGGTTCGTGAACATTCATGCGGCCGACGAATTGGTCGAGAGATGGCGTACTAGTGTTCAGATTTGTGAATGGTGCGCCCTTGTCCATCCGAAGTACGGCATCGTGTATCAGGCCTAATTCCCATAGCCGTATACGAAGCTGAGCACTTCTTGCTTCGCGCACCTCCTCGGTCGGGTCATGGGGGATTCGCTTATAGGGGATCTCCCGCCGCCGGTCGCGCATGAAATAGCGGTGCTGCTCATTGGGGAGGCGGACAAAGGTCGCGGCTGCGCTGCCATCGCGATGCTCGGGGCATATGACCACGACTCCGTGCGAGGCCAGCTGTCCGGTTATCTGGGAATATGCGTTCCGGTTGCCGCCAAGCCCGTGAGAGAAGAAGGCGGTAGGCCATCGTTTGTCCGGCGTGTTCGGCTCGAGGATCGGTGCATTCTTGATCGCAGGTATCGTCGTGTAGTGCAGGTGTCGCGGAAGAAGACTGCAGGCAGCCCGTTAGCACATTCAGCCTTATCAAAGCATTCCTCTCAGGGAGGCGATTCCCGTCCCAAGATGCAGATGATGAATGAGCACTTACGAAATGGCGTCTGCAAGTAGAGGGCCAGCCCCAAGAAACTTGACGTAAGCCGCGAGATTCGGCCGCTGCGGCGCAGGGAGCCAAGTGATGTTCTTGCCGGTTGACTCCGGAGTGGTCGGATAGAAGATTCTATATTGTACAGTCTCGATGTCGGTGCCGTCGGGGGCTGGCGCCGGCGAGTCCAGCTCGTCGACGGGGATCTCAACATCCACAGTGCCAACCTTGTACGGGCCGGAAAATGCTGCGAAACCCGGTACCGGGTTCAGCTCGGCTAGATAGGACGCCGCCATCGCGCGTTGTAGATGTGTGATTGATGGCGTCGATGATTTGCTTTTGTCGTCTCTGCGCGCGCCGGGAAATATCTGGTCAAAGGGTTGCTGTCGTCGTCGTCTTGCGGCTTCCTCCTATTTGAAGTGGTCAATACGCTCCAGTGCGTTGTCCGTCACAAACGTGCGCACAGCCCCTATTCCAAAGCTGGGCGACAAGAAAGGCAAATGAGGCAAGGTATTCAATCAAAACGGTCTGTATTGGGTATCGTAGGAATCAGGTCTTTCAAATATTACACGGAATGGAACATGTAGGTACGCAATGCATATATAAGAGCAATCGTGGTGGAAGTAAGGAGAAACAAAAATTGCAAACAAGATGCAGTGAGCGAGCCTCGGGTCGGAGCGCGCGGCGCAGCCGGTGGCTGTTGGCTCTTGGTCTTGTGCCCAGTTACTGAAGTTGGACTAACGTCATGATCTTTCAAAAATTTGCTCGGTGTCGGATTAGGCATGGTGGTGAATATTCAAGGTACAGGCTGTGTAAGGCAGTGGCTGTACTTTAAAAGTTTGCGACGCAGGCACAAGACCATAGGTATCTACATTGATTGCTGCTGTTATTTCTTGACTATAATATAGAAAGAGCAGTTGCAAACAATTTATATTTCTTTTATTAATTCTTGGAGTCTCTCCTACCATTATGGCTGTAATAAGGCGTTACGTGCAAATGGTAGGAACAGGCTGTGCTATAAATGGCCAACATACGTCAGACCTCGGATCGTGCCGAGTGCGATTTCGATTCCCAGGTCCCCTGCTCTCCGCCATTTAGCGTATCGAATGATCTAGATCTGCCCTGGGAGCTTTTGCATATCATTCCCGCATGCAATGGCAAGCATGGTTCTCAATGTCAGGGCCGAGGCTATGACAAAGTTCGAGACAGTGAGAGAAAGAGGGTCTGCACGAAACATGCAGGCACCTGCAGCTGTTGAGATGACCATTCGTGAACTCGTGGCCCATGTCTACAATTAAGTCGTGGGTATGTATACTATGCTCAAAAGTCTAAACTCCCTGTAAATGCGTCGTCCCACAATATTGCTTTCTAGGTATGCAACAGAAAGGAGAGCTCAACTCTACTGAGTCCACTCCCCATCGACCTTCTCCCAGTGATCCAAGAAGCCCTTGAAGAACTTGGCGCCCAGGCCAGGATCCAAAGCACCACAGGTCGCACGAACCGAGTGCATGCTGAGCTGAGGCATGCCAGCGTCGGCTGCCCGGACTCCCATCATGCTGCTCAGCGTGGGACCGACGGTACCACCGCTCCTGGAGTCGTTGCGGATCATGAAGACCTGCGGCGTGCAGTCGGAAAGCTCGCATACTCGCGTAAGGATAGCAGTAGAGACCGAGTCGGTCGTCATGTGGCCATTGCTGTCGGCACAGATGGTGATGCCCACGTTCAGACGCGGCGCATGGTCGGCGAGGTAACGCTCGGTGAAGTTGGGGTTGATGGCGTGGGTGACATCAGCCGAGACCAGGAACGAATTGGCATAGGTGCGGCCAATGGTACCAGAACCGAAGGACTTGCCCGCCTTCTCCGACAGCGCCTCGACGCTGCGCTCAATGACAAGAGGCATAAAGTTGCCCTTGGCGCCTTGTCTAAGCAGAGAGCCAATCTCTTCGTCGTCGAAAAGCGCTACCAGCTTGATCGTGCCTTCATCCTCGTTGAGTGTTGATGCCAACAAGCCCTCAAAGGCACCCCAACTGCAGAGCTTGTCGTCGATCCGACCTCCAGTGATGAACTCCTTGTCCAGTCCAGCAACGGTGGCGGGTTGAAGATCGAAAAGCTCCAACTCCCAGTTGACGATTTGCGAGTAATCAGTGATGCCCAACTGCTTCGCGATGACCTTGACCAGCTTGGGCGGCTGAGTTGCGACAAACGTCCCAGCGGGACCAAGAGCCTCTACCGGAGCGGCGTTGGCCGTTGGGTAAAGATCCGAGTTGTCAAGTCCAATGATTGGGACGGCCTGTGTCTCCTTGTTGTTCTGGCCCAGGATTCCAACTCCAAAGTGAGGCGCCAGAGTCGGGACCTTGGCGATGGGCCAGTCCAGCTTGACTAGCTTGCTCGACGTCTTGCCCGACTCCTCGCGAACAATGACTCTTCCACCGATGCTCAAATCACGATCCCACCATGTCTCGTTGAGGGCGCCTGCATACGGAGCAACGCCGAGCTGGAGATAACCTTGCTTGTTGGGCTTGGAGCTGACAGGCTTCAGCTTCGCCGTCAGGGCATCGATATGTCCGGCAATCATGGCGACACCGTTGCCAGGCTTGTAAGCCTTGCCCACCGTCCAGGCAATAATCGAGCTGCCATTGCGGGTAGAAAAGTACTTGCCACCAGGCACGATCTTTCCGGACCAGTCTTCACGAGAAGAGAGCTATAACGAATTCTTTGCGTCAGCCTACATGACCTCGAATGGTCGTTCTTGGACTTGTCTAACCTCGGTGTACCCGTGCTCGGAGGCCTTGGACTTGAAGTAGTCCACAGCGTGGAATACGGTAGGGTTCTCTTGCAAGAAATCGCAAAAGGGTTTCGTGTAGTCTTCGGGCTTGACATCCCTCGCGGCCACCGTGTTCTGCCTCTCTTGTGCGTTGAATCGTGCTTCGTAGGGGACTGGCGAGGTGGCGCCCGATGCGTTGGCCATGGCAGCCATGCGCAGCGACATGTTGGAGTTGCGCTGTCGGAGGAAGTCGGGGGTATGTTGCGTCATGGTGGAGTGGGAGGTGTAAAAAGTTCTCGCGATTCGAATAAAAGAGTCTGGAGGAATATAGAAGATATATATATAAGTTCTGGATTGCTGGGGAGCTTGTTGTTGTTGTAGACAGATCGGTCAATCAGATCGGCGGGACGTTTGTCATGCTGGATGGGCGCGTGATGGCTGCGCACTGATAAGGTCCCGTTACCGACTCGCCCATCAATGGCGGTGCGCTTGGTTCATGTTGCCGGGGTGTCTTGGTTATGTAGGTACCTATTTAGCGCTCCTGCTGCCGATCCCAGCCGCCGTCAACCTCGAACTGCCCAAATTGGACTGGGTGTCTCGGGGAAACAACACCACCTGGGCTGGTTTGGCTTTCATACAGGCAGATGATATATCGTGATTATTTGAACTCTAAAACCTCTATTAATTTATCCTCTGATCTGGTTTGCTCTTCCTGTCTGAGCTCTTTTCTTTTCGTATTGGTCTTCGTTGTGGCCTTGGTTGTGCTTGTCTCCTGCCGCCACCCCATATGAGACGCTGTGGTACAGGAATTGATCTTCTGATTCAATCCAGTACCGCCCGCATTATACGTGTGCAACCACCACGTAGACGATTCCAGGCAAGCCAAATAAGTGCATCTACGGTGGCAGGAGGTCGTTGATTTGAGGTTCATTCATCCAAATATTGGCTGCCTCAAAAGATACTCGGCAGTGTTGGCTGCATGTTGGCGACTTGCATGCCTTTCCCAGGAGTCGAGACGCGTGAAGAAGTAGCGTAAAGCTGAACTTGGTACAAGATACTGCAAACTGGGCAGTTTATTGAATATGCGTTGTCGAAAACAGATTTTGTAAAGAGTTTTCGTTGGCAAGTATCGATGTTTGGAATAAATGTGGTTGCTGATACGAATTGCAACGTTGAACGCTTCGTGCAAAGATGCAGGTCCGCTTTCCCCGTAACAAAGAACCCGATATTGCTTCCAGAAATTAAGTTGATCGAATTGATTTTTATGTGCGATCAAGGGAACAAATTACCTGCTCCTCGGCGTGAAATGTCCAGCTGGAAATGGCGAGTCAATCGGTGGCTTGTTGTTGTTGACCGAGTCGCACTGTAATAGGCGGCCGTTGCAAAGCGTACATGAAGAACATCAAACGGCTACATCTTTCAATGCTGGGTTTGGTGGCATAGCTTGATGCAGCTTCACTGACACAAGATTTTCTGCATGGGAACTGGAGCTTGTGCGCTCGCCGTTTGCATGTTGCTCGTGGCAACAGATGTTCAAATAGCAGAAGGCAACGACAGCCGGCATTCAACCACCCAGGGAACAGCTTGACCCTTGCAATCCATCGACCGATACTATTTCCTCTGAGATCGAGGTTCCAACTTTGTTCGATCTTCGGATGCCACAAAAATGAAGCTGCAGTCAGCCGTTCACTTCTTCAGCCTCGGCGCCGCCGTGTTGGCTGCCCTCCAGGTCGACCTCGACTCTCCGGGTAGGTCACCTTGATCAACAAGTCTTTCGTTCGTTCTCGTACATGGTCAAACTAATGCAAACTATTCTCAGATTCTATCAAGAATGCCGCCCAACAGGTAGCCGCCGATTTGATGGGTTTCTATCACGGTAACGAGCCTGGACAAACACCTGGGATCCTTCCTGGCCCTCCGCCCGATGGCGATTATTACTGGTTAGCTCCGTTCCATAGACTGGCCGTCTCATGTTCTCGTTCTTTTGATACTAATGCTTTCGAAGGTGGCTAGGTGGCGCTCTATGGGGAACGATGCTGGATTATTGGCACTACACTGGCGACGGCACGTACAACTCTCTCGTCAACCAATCCCTTCTGCACCAAAGCGGACCTAACCGAGACTTCCTGGATCCCAACTGGACAGCCTCGACCGGAAATGATGATCAGTCTTTCTGGGGCATGTCTGCAATGCTGGCAGCAGAGGTCAACTTCCCCGACCCTCCCAAGGACAACCCCCAATGGTTGGCACTGGCTCAAGCCGTTTGGAATGAGCAGACCAGCGAAGATCGTCGAAACAGCAGTCTCTGCGGCATGGGACTCCGCTGGCAGATGTTCCCTCAGAACAAGGGCTACGACTACAAGAATGGTACATTCCCCCAAGTCTTTCAAGATACTCTGAAACGATACTAACGTCGAGACAATAGCCATTGCCAATGTGGCTTTCCTCAATATCGGCGCTCGACTGGCGCGATACACGAACAACCAAACATACGTCAAGTGGTGCGAAGACACCTGGAATTGGCTCACGGATTATCTCATCGTCGATGACCAGTACAACGTGTATGACGGCATTCATTGGACTTTCGGACCAGAACCGGATCACCAGCTCGATTGCTCCTCGAGAAACAATGCGCAATTCTCGTACAGCGCTGCCGCTTTGATCCAGGGGGTTGCAAACTTGTACAATTTCGTAAGTTTCCACGAATTACCCTCGTATACGAGAAGCACGACATTTACTGATGCTATTTCCATGTGCAGACAAATGGAGATGCGAAATGGGGTCAGCGCCTGGAGGGTCTGGTCAACCAGACCCTATCTTACTTTGCCCCAGATGGATATCTCGTCGAGAACACTTGCGAATACACAAACACTTGTACGACCGACATGACCAGCTTCAAGGGCTACGTCCACCGATGGCTCGCCCAGACGACCCAGCTGGCCCCCTTTACGTTTCCCCGGATCTTCCCCGTCCTCAAGTCGTCCGCCCGAGCCGCCGCCGACCACTGCACCGAAGGCGAGAATGGCAGAATGTGCACATTCAGTTGGATGCCCGACTCTACAGACAAGTCTACCGGCGCCTGCCAGCAGATGAACGTTCTTGGGGCCCTGTCTTCTCTGCTCGTGGAGGCTGCCAGGGCGCCTGTGACCAACTCGACCGGAGGAACCAGCCAAGGCGACCCCAATGCCGGCTCGGCAAAGCCATCTCTCCATCCACGTCTGCATGACATCCGCACCATCGACAGAGTCGGTGGCGCCTTTGTCACGGCAGCTATAGCTCTGATTGTTACTGGGACATTTCTCTGGATGAGCTGGGAATCTGGTACGTTCGTGTCGTAGTGGTGTCCACCAATTTCTCTGTTGACATGCTAACAGACTGTACTAGGACCTTCATATAGGCGACGGTCATTTGGATTGCAAGAGTCGTATGAGCTGGATGCGATCACGCCCAAGCGCAACAAGCTGTTGAGACGCCCCGTAGGCCACAGACTTCCCTCGGAAGTGACAATAAATTGAGTGCTAGTATTGGAATAGCATTGGTTCAATGAACAGTGTTTCAGGCTATAGAGATAGATGCGGATCAGCTGCATGTGCAACAAAGAGTATCCAGAAGTATGTCCCATTCGTGCCAAGCATTCTCTGTCAAAGTAATACGGTTCATTGCCACTCCCAGCTACTGCAAACCCCTATAGTCAAAGTATTTGATGACGTCGGGATCCTTCAAAAGCCTCTCCACATCGTGCTCCTCAAAAGGGATGAGAAACTCGTACCCTTCATCGGGGCCGACCTCGACGGTTCGAGGAGGTGATACTACCATGATAGTCTCGGCCTCGAAGCCATGGTTCGTGAGGTGTCGGAAAACGGCCGGCCGGCCGAGACCCCAGTCTTCCTCGCACATTGGGCTATTACGCCAGTCCGTGACGATGAAGGACAGAGGCGCGAATGAATCCAGACGGAACATGAGGGACGCCTTGTCCCGCACGTTTGCGACCTTCTTGATGTTGTCAAAGAGGTACGCGGGATCCGACGTATCCGTTATGGCGCGGACCTCGCTGGCAAGGCGCGACAAGGGGACGTCTTCCGACATGATTTCCGCAAGGGTGAGCTGCTGCCGCTCCTCCAGCTGCGTCGAGCTGCCGATGTTGAGACAATTGGCCTGGAGCTGTTCGGGCAGCGGGGGCTGGAGCCGGTGCCGCATCGTCACGGCCTCGAAGAAGAGCGCGGGCTGTGATAGAACCGTCTTGGGGTAGAATGCCAGTCGTGTGCGTGTCGAGATCCGCCACCACAACGCGATCATGGCGTCGTACGTCGATACCCACGAGCCATCAGTCGGTGTCGCCGTTTTCTTGATCTCGGCCACTTTGCTCTTGGCCAGGTGGAAGATCAACTGGTAGCATGACAAGTGATCAGGGTGCTTCTGGGGCATCGGAGGTGCCTCGACACTCTCCTCTGGGGACGGTGGCGGCGTTATGAAGAGTGATCGATCCATGAAGGCGTCATTCCAGGACGGTGGAGCGGTATCTTTTGACAAGGCTTTGCAATTGGCGGCCAACTGTATGATCAAGCTGTGCGTGCCCTTGACGTCGACAGTATAGTGGTGGTGATGGATACAGAGTATCATTCCTCCGGGGATGAAATTGAGCTTGAATCCGCTGACCACTGGGCTGCTGTCGAGGTAGCAGGGCGCACCAAAGGTCATGCCCTCGATTCCGATGAATGACTTGTCCCCAAACGCCTTTCCGGAAAAGTGAAGCCTCGACATTTCCTCAAACGACTTGGCCTGCGAGTCCGGCCCGTCGAGCCATTGGACCTCAAAGGGCACCGTGCTGCTGCGCTTCTTGACGATTGAGTACTCGTCGGCCTGACTTTTCTCAATGGTGCCAACCAAATGTCGACATTGTCCCAGTGTGGCTTCGAGTCCTTGCTTGATCAGTCTTGCAAGTGCGACTTTATCCGTCGGGTCGTCCAACTTGAAGACGAAAGCATATTGGTTATATGTGCATACGCATGTGAGGTCGATCGACGATAGGGGAAACTCTTCCACTTCTGGCTGGGTATCATACCCAAGAGGGTGGAGCTGGTAAGTCTCTTTCGCAACCATTATTCTTATGCTGCAAAGAGTGGCGTAGCACTTGAAATGGAGTCAGATCAGAGAAGATCTGAAGAGCACGAGAATCCTCGGAGAAACTCTTCGGTCTAGCCATATACTTATATAGACAACCACCAGCCAGATGTCTCTAATATCATTGAGATCGCCCGGCGCGACCTTTCAGACCGGGCCACGTTCTTACGCACCCCAAAATTCATCCTCGCCTCCATTTGTCACTTTCCCAAACCAACACAAGTTACACCAAAGGATGTATTGCACTAAGATACATTCCAAGCCTTGCATCGCGACCAAAGTACTCGGGATCTACGTAAAATAAGCGTATTGGTTAGTTGGGGTGTTGGGATTAGTTGAAACTGCTGTCATTAGACTGATGGAAGGCCACCAAGTGGAAGCTGATTCATCCACCAACGTCCTTGAAATCGACCGCGCAACCTAAGCGCATCCTTGGCTTGTTATAGTCTTACTTTTCAGCAAGACAGCCACGAAACCGGTATTTGATTGGTTTGTTCTCTCTTAGTTTCTGACAAGGTATTATGCAAGGTTCAAATGGCAAAGGTTACCTTGGAGGGTCCCGAGTTCTCGCCATGACTGCGTTGGCAAAGCAGGGCTGTGATCGTTTCTGGCAGCACAGTCGACATGATTGGTCGCCTTTACAGGCTGCATAAAATCGGAATTCATCATGACCAAAGTATCGCCGTAGAAAGCTTGAACACATCGGTGGTCAGGGACAATGTCTTGGATTGGAGACTCCATGGCCAAGAGTTGTGCCAGTAAGAACAAAACCAGCTTTCCTATAACCAGACATGCCGTCATGGGGAAATATATCAGATACATGAGCCTGGTAGTATTCAAAGTTGGCTGGATGACATGACCGGAAGCCATGTTTCACCAGAAACTCTACAGAAAGAATTTGAAAACATTCAAGCTGGGTAGAGGTGTTTTGCAATAGCCAATACAAGTACCTACTCAAACTGACATTATAATAAACTTTGAGAAACAATCTTCCCATCTGTGATATTTCATATACAGGACACCCAGGCCCAGGTACTTCTTAGTGCTGATCTATGATCTCAGCTGGCGTGTTGATGCGGCAGCTGGCATGTAAGTCGGTTTGGCAGCTTGAGTCCAATGAACTGGCAGGTGCTTTTCGAGCTCTGTCAGGCAAGAAAACCTCTCTTAAACATACCTCATCCCATATTATCAACATCGAGATGGCTTCATATTCCAATACCATGCAACATGCACAGATTCTTTGCTGGGGCCTCGGATGTCTGCACCCAGCAGAATTCGATTACTAATTGTCGGCGGCGTTAATATTGCCCCCTCCCTTATAGCCGTCAAGACAGCGCGGGGTTGAACCGTCACATCACGTCACCATTCTGTGGCCCCCTGTAGCTGCCTATCGTATTGAGAATGTCAATGCCGCATTCGTAGGTAGGTCAGGTAGCTGTAGCAGTGACCGTACGTACCGTACATTTCGTCTGCATACATAAATACCAAGCCGCTGCAAGTGGAGTGCAAAGCAATTGCGTGCCCAGAAAGAGAGAAATCACTCAAACTCCCAATTGGCATGTATCTGCGTGCTCCCCGAATTCTCAGTACTCAAAAACAAACCATCTCTGCTCTTGCCAGAAACTATTCCTCTTCATCCTCGTTATTCTCAAACAACAACAACAAAATGCCCGCCGTTCGCTCCGCATATGACCCCAAGGACATGAAGTTCCGCCACCTGGGACCTACTGGTCTCAAGGTCAGCGTCTTCTCCCTCGGTGGGTGGCTCACCTACGGAGGTACCCAAAAGGGCGAGATCGTGAAGCAGTGCCTGCAGACGGCCTGGAGCCACGGTATCAACACCTTTGATACCGCTGAGACCTACGCCTCGGGCGAGTCCGAGGTCGAGATGGGCCAGGCCCTCAAGGAGCTCGACTGGCCTAGAGACGAGTATGTCTTGACGACCAAGATCTTCTTCGGCACTGGTCGCAAGGAGCCCAACACCCGCGGTCTGAGCTGGAAGCACATTGTCGAGGGATTGAAGAGCTCCCTGGAGCGCCTGCAGCAGCCCTACGTCGACATTGTCTTTGCCCACCGCCCAGACCCTGCCACCCCCATGAAGGAGATCGTCGAGGGTTTCACGCAGGCCATCAGAAACCTCAACCTCGCCTACTACTGGGGAACCTCGGAGTGGTCTGCCGTCCAGATCATGGAGGCCACCCAGATTGCCGAGAAGTACAACCTGATTGCCCCGGTCGTCGAGCAGCCCCAGTACAACGCCTTCCACAGACAGCGCTTCGAGGTGGAGTACGCCCCTCTGTACAACCAGTTCAAGTACGGAACTACCATCTGGTCGCCGCTGGCTTCTGGTCTGTTGACCGGCAAGTACAACGACGGCATTCCCGAGGACTCGCGCTACGCCACCAACAAGAGCTTCTTCGAGAACAGCATCAAGTCCCTGCAGACAGAAGAGGGCAAGGCCAAGATTGAGAAGGTCAAGAAGCTGACTGCCATTGCCGAGAAGCTGGGCGGCAACGTTGGACAGCTGTCCCTCGCCTGGTGTCTCAAGAACCCCAATGTCAGCACTGTCATTCTCGGTGCTACCAAGATTGAGCAGATCGAGGACAACATCAAGGCCCTCCAGCTTTCCGACAAGATTACGCCCGAGATCTTGGAGGAGATTGAGAAGATTCTGGACAACAAGCCTCCGGCGGCTCCTACTTACGGCCGCGAGAGATTGTAAGCATGAGCAATAAGCTCTACCGTGTGCTGTGTGTAATGAAAAGGAGATAGTGGATTTAGCGATACACATAGAAAATTGCTCTTGCATCAATAGAAGATCGTGACGGGCATTTATTATTTGTTTGAATTGCTCGTCTATGTGATTCAGGCCATGGTGGGAATGGACATTGACTTGGGAGCAACATGAACAAAGACTTCAGTTTTGAAGTCCACGATGTTGTCCTTGATATGCTACACCGCCAAAGAGTAGCGCATGCACCACTCCTCGATACCCTGGTATAGCTTCATCATGAGCAATATCATGGAGTTCTTGCAATTAAAGTGCAGGTCTAGTCATCAATCGATACGGACTCTCACTGCCATATCGTATACAGCAGGCACAGTACACTCCCGCTCACATTAGGATACATCAATGGCTGGCAGCTACCACATGCTAGCGCGGCGGGAGGCAGAGGCTGGACGGACCCACTAAAAGAACCTCAACCCTCGTCTTACCCCAAGCTCGCCCCCTAGCTCGGCCAGCCTTGGCCTGAACAGCCGTAAACACTGCTGAAGCTCATGAACAACCTTCGTTGCAACCCTCAACATCAAAAAAGACATCACGAGCCGACCGCACACCTCTTTTCGTGCATCGCGACCTGCGAACTGAAACTGATCATCATCGAAACCATCACCACTGCCGACAGCTTCATCCACTCCACATCTTCAAATGGTGATGCGCCTACCTCTGACCGTGGTAGCGTAACCGTACCTACCTACCTACATCACCTTACCTTGGTAGCGCCCAAGTTCCGACTCCCCCACGCAGGTACTGTACTCTGTACCTACCTTACACATCGCGACTCGCCCAGCTCCAACACGCCACTCGGACTTTGGCACAACCTTGACACTCATTCCTGGGCCGCACTCACGCACAACTCCTGGAAGAAATCCATCCCTCCATCCACGAAAAAACCTGCGGGCCATTCTCAGCTCGTTCCTCATCCTCACAGATCCAATCGCTACATTTCCGACCGACGCTAGACAGCTCAAGCACCCTGCGCGATGGCATCCAACAGCGCTGCGCGCGCTCCCGCTCCGCAAGATGCTGCCTCCAAGCCAAAGGATACAGCGCTTCTGTGGAATCCGGATAACGTCAAGGATGTCGCAGAGTCCCTCGGAATCGGCAATCTGAACGAAGAGGCCCTGCGCACGCTCGCTCAAGACGTCGAATATCGAATCGGACAAGTCATCATCGAAGCCCTGCGATTCATGAAGGGCGCAAAGCGCTCGACCCTCACCACCCAGGACATCGCGTCCGCCCTCAAAGTCCTCGACGTCGAGCCGCTCTACGGCTATGACAGCACCAGACCCCTCAGATACGGTGAAGCCGGCATAGGAACTGGCCAGCCCATCTTCTACATCGAGGACGAAGAAGTCGACTTTGAGAAGCTGATCAACAACCCCTTGCCAAAAGTGCCTCGCGACAGCAACTTTACCGGTTTGTGCCCCATGCTTGCAATGCCGGTCGGAGGCGCTCGCTAACCACACTCTCCAGGTCACTGGCTAGCGATCGAGGGCGTTCAACCTTCCATCCCCCAGAACCCCAGCACGAACGAGTCGCGGTCGCAAGAACTCCTGCCAAAGGGACCAGGCGTCAACCCAGCCCTGCCTGCAGTCGCCGGCAACCAGGGCGCCAGCTTCCGGCCAGCAGTCAAGCACATCATCAGCACCGAGCTCACACTCTACTTCGAAAAGGTGCAGTCTGCGCTGTTGGACGACAACCCCGAGCCTGTGGCCCAAGAGCTTCGTGCGGCGGCCCTCGAATCAGTCAAGTCCGATCCCGGCATCCACCAGCTTGTCCCATACTTTGTGAACTTCATTGGCAGCGAAGTCACCCATCACATGGACGATCTCTTCGTCCTTCGCCGAATGATGGAGCTGACGGATGCCATGGTCGAGAACCCCGAGATCTACCTGGAGCCATACGCCAGCCCCCTCTCTGCACCCGTCATCACCTGTCTGCTGGGACGTAAGCTGGGCAATGAGAACGGACAGGATTGGCTTAACGAAGTCTACCTGCTTCGCGAGTTCAGCGCCAGTCTCATTGGTCGTATCTGCACAAAGTACGCCACGTCCAACAAGGCGCTCCGACCCAAGACGACTCGGACGTGTCTCAAGCACTTTCTCGACATCAACATGCCAGCATCGGTGTGGTACGGCGCGATCCTGGGTCTGTCGGCCGCAGGAGGACCTGAAGCAGTTCGCGTCTTGGCCGTGCAAAACTTGAAGAGCTTCTCGGATGGCATGCTGCAAAAGCTCAAGGAAGGTGGCCATGATAGCAACCAAATAGAGCTTGAGGCTATCCTGGGCGCCATCGTCAAAGTCCTCAGAACGCTGGTTCCTCAACAAAACCACATCATGGCGAACGGTGTCAATGGCATCAGCGATCGCGAATCTTCGGTTCTCAAGGAGTTCCTTGGCGACTTGATTGGCGAGAGGGTCGCGAGACTGGGTGATCATCAGCTGGTACAGGCTGTGCTTGACGCCAGAGCGTTCAGTGCACATTAGTCGACTCCTTCTTCGGTTGGTGCCTCGACTGACGGGTTGTGGGTGGGACGACGACGCGTATGAAAAGATACTGAGAACGCGCTTTGGTACAGTCGCGTAGGATGGCCGAGGTCGAGTGGCAGTCAGTTGTGGTGTTCCCTACTTATACCCCATGGCGGAGAGTTTGCATCTACTTTGGCGAATGGCGTTTGGCATGGCAACGGAAGAGCCTTAGGCATTGGTTGATATTCTATACCGTTCGTTCATGCCTCGAGTTGGAGACGGGTATTGGAGGGTTCAGGCGTCAAGCGGTCATTTTGGAATTTGGTCTCACAATACTGAAGGCATATAAACATGAATTTACCAGTCAACTACAGTGACTTGCATGCAGTGATGATGATTGTTTCACCTTGACGGTGTCCACGCATCAAAGGAATAAACGCAATTGTAAATACTCTGTTTCAAAGTACAAGAGATGCCTAGCAGATTGAACAATTTGTTGATTCCACTGCATTTCACTAAAATTCATACAGTTCTAAACATGTACAAGACGCCTTTCGTCAACCTCTAGATCCGTATACGCTTCCAATAATTGTGGTATATGACCAGCCGCCGCCCGCCGGTCGCTTAAATGGACTGGAACAAGGATATTTCTGCGACTTTCGCTCAGTCGTCCCTTGAGTTCTCTGTTCTGCTTCTTTTTTTCCCTCTATTGACATTGCCAAATCCGCTGTTTGCCCGTCTTACAAAAGGAAGGCCAGGCCGAGGGCGGAGACGAGGGTGGTGCCCCAGAGGACGTTGCCGACGGTCTTGATGTTGGACTTGCTGAAGCCCTTGGCAAAGTCAAAGACGAGGTGGCGGACGCCGTTGACGCAGTGGCCCATGAACGGCCAGGCGAGGAGGAACTTGAAGGCGCCCTTGGCGGCGACGGGGAGGGCGCCGAAGGCGGCGGCGATGGAGGCCGACTCGAGGTGCCAGCCCAGCAGGGGGGCGACGAGGTAGGCGGCGCCGAAGACGTACAGGCCGCCCGAGAAGATGCTGCCGGTGATACGCGTCCAGATGGACGAGGTGAAGAAGGTCTGGGCGGGGTCGTAGATCTGCAGGTGCGGTGCTACGGGCCGGCTCCGGCGCTGCGAGGCCAGGAGGTCCTGGGCGTCGGTCTCGGTGAGTTTTGTGGTGGAAACGGGTCTGGTGGAAGTCGACGGGTCAGCTTTCGAAGATATTCGTCGGGGGGAAAGAGGGGTGACCTACCTAGCCTGCATGCCCATGGCCAGGCGAGGCAGGTTCTGGGAGAAGAAAACAGCATTGGGGCTCTTTGCGACTGTGATACCAAGGGTTAGCCATTCCGCTCATCGTAGGCAGTTCTTGTGTTCGGCGTTGGACGGTTGGGCGGCTCCTTCTCATGTTGCTTCCTCTCGATCCTGCTACTGTTCATTCCGTGGTTCATCTGTGTCGTGGTATTTGTGCCTGACAGCCTTGAATCGCCGCGAACACGAGGCCTCGTGACACCGTCTCCGTGAGATCGCGCAACTTTCCTTCCTTCGCAGAGCCGCCCTCCCAACAGGCAAGAGACCAGGACGACTTACCCTGGCGCATGGCCGAAACACCAACTCTTGAGCCGATCATCTTGACAATAGTCGTTCCCTCGTCGCCGTTGATAGAAGGGTGTGGGCAATTGGACCGGTTTCGATGCCTTTACAGATGGAACAGAAGCGGAAGCAAATCAAATCGACGCACTACTACTGCTCAGACCAAATCGAACCCCCAAAGGCTCTCGATGATGTCCTCCAAAGCGGAAGCAGTCGGGTCGGCTCCTCGGTAAATGCCTCGACCAATCAGGAGAGCACAGAAAGTCAGCCTCTCTCCAGCGTTCTCCACTCCCCATTTCATCAGATCAGCCACCACAGCCACGGCTTCCAGTGGTTCAGCTCTGTGGCCCGTGCGCAAGCTCCAGTCGCGTCCCACCCACGTCGAGTTCAAATTGAAAATCGCACCGCCAAAATTTGTGAGCCTTCTCTTTTCCCTTTTCCTCTCCCAGATAGCAACGAGCCTTCCAGATCATGCGGCGCCTTCACGCTTCGATGGGCGCTGCGCCTTGGTCATGTAACACGGAGGAGCTTGGAGAGTAAACAATCTTGGGAAAGACGGATCCTTCGTTAATCTCGGCATCGATCTTACTCCGTGTCGATGTCGTTTCATTCTGCGATCTACATTTATTTTTCGTTGTGCTTGCATATGCGTGACTTGGTTATGGACCGGCAAATGACTGTGACTTCAGTGCCGGGCATCTATCTATTGAATGGCCAAGCCTATTGCGCGCCATGATGGCGAACACCTGGCCTGATATCTTGCCCATGCCTGCTCACCTCAAGTCATGGGCCGGAGCCTTGCATTAGCCGGCGCTGATACGAAGACGATTTTGTGTCGAGGCTTGAATTTATGTCGTAGCATCCAGTCTGTTGGGTGCACTCAATGAGACGTGTGCTGTGACTACTCCTTGATAGGTGCTTGGACAGTCAGTAATGTTCGGTGACAGTCATGTCGTGCAATGGCCTGCCGGTCTGAGGTGCTCAAGGAAGCCCAGCCGCGGCGACTAGAACCTTCCCCTGCCACACTCGCAAGGAAACGTGCAGGCACTCGAGGCTTACATGAAGGACGAATATATTGACCAGGACGACTAGACGACACCAAGTACCTCGAACCACTTCGCAATGTTCCCTGACTACATGGCGACCTTGAAGAGATATCTCAACTTGAGATGCTGGATGTCGTATGATATGTACTCATTATACTGCAAATATCCTCCCTTGTGGTTCTTGTTGTCTTGTGGTTTTCCATCGGGCTGTACTGTCATTAGCCTGCTGGCAAGGAATAAGTAATGGAAAGATCTCTCACCATTTTCACGCCCTTCAGAGCAGGGTTCACACTGCCGGCGTCCTTCCACTTGCTGTATCCCAGCTTTCCCACTCCCTTGGTCGCGATGCAGTTGTGCTTCTTGGCGAGTTCCGCGGCATTGATGTCTCCGGTGTCGATCTCGTACATTGGGTTGCTCAGCTCTGCCTCGACCAGCAGCAGCAGGCCGACGCCTCCGCTCATGGCGGCCGTGCAGTAGTTGGCCGACTTGGAGGAGAGGTCGGCGAGGTAGACGCCTTTGCCAAAGGCATAGCCGTTGGCAGGTGCTTCTGGAGGAGCAATTCTCAGTCCCTGGGACAGAATTCCTCCAAAATTCGTGGTTCTCGATCCGTGCCAGAGGAGCAACCGGTTGGAGTCCTTGATGGTCTTGGTGCTCTTCTCAAACCTGTCATGTTCTCCAGGGCGCTCGATTCGGAAAATGTCCTAATTCAATGGGTTACATGCTTGCGGTCGGTATAAAATAACGACATATGGAATCTTACCTGCAACCTGTAGCGTAGACCATGGCTTGCTGCGCTTGAATTGATCAGATAATCGGATAATTGCTTGTACTCGGTAGACTTGTGGTCAAGGACGGCGAGTTCCTTCATGCCCAGGTCTTTGAAGCGAGAGTCGAGCAGGTTGACGGAGCTGCCATCCTTTGCCTTGTCGTTGGCCCTCATAATGGTGTTGGCAACCTCCATGTCGGTCAGGGTGTCGAGCATGGCAACTTCCTTGCGCAGGATATGGTCGTTGTCGATCATGGGCGGCCGATTGCGCCCAAACGCATGGGGAATCGTGGAGTAGTACTTATTGGTCCATTCCTCGATGACCGCGTCGCGATCCCTACTGTACTTGTTCTGAGCCAAACTCGGGTGCTTGATAAGGCTGGCAAGCTCCTTGAGTTCCTCGAAACCCTTCTTCAGGGTAGCTTTGCCGAGCTTACCCAAAGGAAGCTTGTCGGCATTGTAGCCAATCTCCTCGAGGACGGAGTTGAAGTGGTTCTCGCTGGACTGGTGTCAGACTCGATTCAAAGGAGGCAGCATATAAAGATGTTCGTACTTGAAAATCAGCTCCATGAGCCGCTGGGTGGGTAGATCAAGTTGGCTCTCGACCTTCTTCGCATCTCCATCGGCCGCGACAGCGTCGTTGTCGCTCTCTGCCTCATCCTCGTAGGCTTTTTCCACAAAAGTGTACTTGTTTGCTTTTGGCTCGTCCGCACGCTTCTCCCAAGCCAGTCCAGTCTTGCTCTTGAATCGCTTCTCGTACTCGACTTTGGCGTCGTCCAATGACGAGAAGTCTACCGTCTTGACTTGGCCAGTCTCACCGACTCTTGATTCCATCGTCAGCAGCCCATTCAAGCACTCGTATTGGGGACAGTATTTCGTGACAGTTACCTTCCCCATCGGGCATGGGTGTAGTATGTGTCATTCTTGCTGTCCTCGAGAAGTTGCAACATGTAAAATTTGTTATTGTTGCCAGACACGTTACTCAGATTCAGAGACGCATCCCACGAGGTCCCATCGTCGTCAATATGGACAGCGACATCGTCTGTGGTTTGAATAAGCAGATGCTCATCAGAGTACAATTGGGCAACTTACTGCTTTCCTCGAATCCCTCGTCAATGGCAATCTTGGGCTGTACCGGTTTTGCTCCCTTGGCAGTTTTCTGCTTTTTGGTAGCAGCCGTCTTTGCGCTGCTGCGTGTGTTTCTCTTTCGTGTTTGTGCCATGATGCTTCGCCGGTAGAGAGTGGTAATCGAATAAGTTGGAAACGGTCAGATTTCGAGGGGTCGACACAAGAAATCAAATCCAATTTATTTCCGAAAAAAAAAATTTACTAAAGAGAGGAGCCACTGTCGACTGAGGCTTTCTTATACATGACATCTGGCGGCAAATAAGCGAAGGCAGAAATTGTCCCGTTCAAGAATTACCAACATCGACCTTCGCTTGTGAACCACCTCCATTGCATCATGGTCTATCCAAAGGTAGCCATGTTCTTTGCACTGAAGGTATGGCTGCATGCTGACGTCGATGCGCGGCTAGGACTTCGAGCATCATGCTTCGTGCCTCTTGCTTGCATTGCGGAGAACCAGGTTCTGCCTGTTTGCCATGGGGCTAATTTAAGTGTATACTCGTTGTAAGATGGAAATGATCGACCTTTGCCTAGAATCATAAAGTCCAAAGAGCCTGGACATCTTCAAGCGTGGTACTATGCGGTAAGACGTGCAGGCAGCAGCCCATTTGGGGGCCAAAACAAAAAGTCTTTAGCACTGAGGTACAGAATCTCGTACCGACTGTTCCAGGGCACAGAACTTCCAGGCTGAACGCCCGGAATGCTTATCACTACGTCACTCTTAATATCAATGAAGACATCAGTCTGCTACGGCTGTAAGATTAAGGTAGATGCATCAGTCAGTGCCGTGGCTGGCAGGAAGATCAGTGTCCTTTGTATCACCAATAGCTTTTCCAGAGGTCGAGGAGGATGGAATTAGTCGGCGTAATATCGAGGAACAAGTATCGTCGATTTCGTGATTTCCTGACTTTGTATCTGTGATTTACCATCAACTTGTCTTTTTTCACAACTGATAATACTTGAAAACGTTGCGAGGCTGTGGTAGATGTCAAATAGTAAAATGGAATTACCATGTTACATGTTACAAGCTTGGATATCAGAGTAAGCCTCCACAGGGGCTGACACAAGGAATTGCGGGGCTCTCCGTGCTGCCTGATCGCTTTGGCGTCCTCCTCAGCTTTCATTTGCCACCAACATGTGCAAAATAGGAACTTGATTCAGAAGTCTCAATGCCCATCGTCCATTGTCTGGCCCTTCTTTCGCGGTCTTCCTTAGCCCATGATTCGAAATGGTGAAATCAATTGTTGCGTGGTTACGACGACACGTCAAGAACCAAAAGCCTGCGCGAGAAGGCGCCAATGACGGCCTCAGCCGCCTGCCCCTAGAGCTTCACTTCTTTGTGCTAGAACATCTCGAGCCGCAGGATTTTGTCCTTGCTCTGAATGTGTGTCGCTCGTGGCGCTTTATATGGCTCAGTGAGGAGGTCTGGCCCTCGCTGGCGGCGCGTTGGTTCCCTGGTCTGAGAGAGCAGATTGTATCTGCTGCGGCGCTGGGCCAGGAGAGAGGTGTCATCTTTCGCAATGTTTTGGTCAACAAACTCTTGCGCAATCAAGGAAAATTCTCTTGTGCGCTATATCACAGGCTGGACCTCGAGACTGAGCGCTTCTTCAAGCTCAGCAAAGCTGTCTCTGCCGACGATGGCGGCGTCCATCGGTATTCGGATGTACGAGAGCCTGAGCCCGATCTGGCCCGCTTCGCGAGGTTCAGAGTATACAACTCTGGCAGGGTAGCATGGTGGCCAGAGTCGTACGCTCTACCCTATATCGCCGTCATTGACGACCTTGCGACCAGAAGCCGCAGAGTATACTCATTTCCAGACCATCGTGGAGATCAGTCTGGCTATCAAATCACCATGGGTAATCAGCTGTTCGTCATGGGCAAGGAACGCACGTTACACGTGTGGCATCTCGAGACCAATTCTTATCACAAGGTCGAGCTTCCTTATGATTTCAAGCGATGCCTGACCGAAGGAGAGACTGTACTTGTAATCGCAAAGGACTCTACTGTCTACCTCTGGGACTTTGGTCAGCAGGTCCGGCAGATTGACATGTCCAACATTTACCAAAAGGCACCCGTGACCTGGGGCGACCAAGGGAACTTTGTGCCCGGAATTCTAGGGCCTCATCGTGTAGGTCTGTGGCTCGGCAACGCAAATGTAGCCATCGACTTCATCATTCATCCCACCCAGAAGAGCCTCTTCTTCGTTGTGCTGCTTGCGGCCGGGTCTTTGACCGTCCATGAAGTTGACAGCGGGACATTGGTCAATTCTTATACCATGAGTGGAGATATGCTCTCGCGGCGTGCTCTAGAGCTTTCCAAACAACTGCGCTGGGAAAAGATCAATTCGATAGGGGGCTATAACCTTCTATCGATCTACCCCATGCGTACACCTCACGAGCAACATGATTTGCTAGAGGTCTGCAACGAGATATCTTGCCACTGCCGAACATCGCAGGCGGAAGCCAACCGGCACACTCTTGTGTCCGTGTGTTTCAATGTTTACACCAAGAGCTTCGACGTTTTGCGTCATGTGCCGTACACCTCCTGCGAGCCAAGAACATTTCACATTTGGAATAACAGTCTTCTAGGCACTGCGAACCCATATGGGCGCTCTGGATGTCAGGTGGTTTCTCTCAAGGCTTGCACTGATGGGCAAGGCGAAGAACAACTCGGCTCCATCCCATGTTATTCTACAACAATGAACTCTCAGCCGGCTGAGATGGGTTTATTCAAGAGATGCCGGTTGCCACCTGATGAGATGGAAAAGCTCGGTGCTCTAACAAAGTACGAAGGCCTGTCCGATGACATTGAGTATTTCCTAGACGGGAAAACTGGTATTGTTTCTTCCTGCCCAGCGTCTGTCCAGAGGAGTTCGCCAGACATGATGAGAATAGTCGGAGATGATGACTTTTTGGTCCTCTTTGAAGACGGATTCTATTGTGCCTGGATGTTTGGAGACATCGCTTCTAGACGGTAGGCCGACTGTGGCTCGATGTACCGCACTGAGCTCCTAGAATTTTTCGCTGAGAATATACGGAGTGTATTCATTGACATTGTTACTTGAGTCTGCAACAGAATTGGATGAATACAACGCTCGATGTTCAAAATCACTCTGGGCAATGATTCGAAGACGTTGACCATGTGACTGTTGGTAGTAGCCATGAGAGACAAAATACATCCATTTTCCCTCTAATGAATCAGAGATCAGAGATCTGTTGGAAGCAAATCAAGAGCCAAACATTTCTTTTTGACTTCCTAGGTTCAAGCAAAGCTGACCTGAGTATGGACCTCCTGGTCCGGCCGAGTCCACCCTCCAACGAGAATCCACTAAAAACAAGACCGAAGGATTCGGCCGAGTGACTAGATCATGCAGTTCTCGTATGTCCTTGAAAATTACAACAGGCCGATATTTTTACATCTCGGAGCTGTTCATCTACCATTCTATCTGACTTTGTATAGCGATCCCTCATCACACCCGAAGTGTTTCGGCCGAAAGATTCTATACTACCTCCCGAGTATATATATACAATCACCTTCTCGGTTTTGCACGAATATATCGTCATCTCACCAAGAACAATCACAGATCCAGCACACTTTAAACACATATTTCTCCAGTTAGAATACCTTTGATCACATTTCCCAAGATGTCAACCCTTAGCCCCGATGAGCTTCGCCAGAAGTACTTCACCGCCATTGCCCCGTCTTACGCGCGCCTGACGGGCAACACAACGCGGCACAACTTCGCCGCCGCTCTGGAGCAACTGGACCTTGGGATCACGTCCGACTCCATCATCCTCGACAATGCCGCAGGCCCCGGCACGGCGACGTCCGCGCTGATCCCGTGGTGCGAGCAGCGCGGCCTCAGCCCTAAAATAGCGCTGACCGACTTCACCCCGGGCATGATCCAGGCGTTCGCGGAGCTGCAGTCCCGACACGCGGACAGCGGGCTCTGGCAGAGCGCCGAGGCCAAGGTGGCCAACTCGCTGGACCTGTCCGCGTCGTTTCCCGAAGGCCACTTTACGCACGTGGTCGACGGCTTCAGCGTCTCGACCGTCGGGACCAGGGAGCAGCAGCAGAAGGCGCTCCGCGAGGCCTACAGGGTCCTGGCGCCCGGCGGCCTGGCCGTCTACTTGAACTGGAAGCGCTTCCCCGTGTCGGAGCTGATCGACGCCGCGCAGGCGTACGTCAAGGGCGAGGAGTGGGCCCGGGAGCACAAGATTCCCGTCAACGGTGCCGAGCTCATGCAGGAGGGCTATCTGGCCAAGATGATCATCGAGGCTGGATGGGAGGCGGACAAGGTCCAGACTGCGCAAACGAGCTACGTGGTCAAGGACGGCGACGACTGGGATGGGCTATTGGAGTTTCTCCAGGTCAGTCCGCCTTCGATGGCGGCACGGCGGGGTTTGACGGAGGATGAATCTGCAAGGTGGCCTGAGGCGATCAGGGAGGCGATGCGAAAGGAGAAGGACACCTATGGAGGAATTCGCACCGAAGCCTGGGTCGTCTTGGCCAGGAAGTAAGACGAGACAACGAAATGAGAAGAGTCATACTGTTCATGCTAGCGCAATCGAAGATGGAAAATAAATGCGATACTCAATTAATGGCAATATCAGAAATCCTACGGGGTATCAAATATTTATTCAACACTTTGGCACTCCCAGTTCTCCGGGGCGTTCTCATCGCCGGATCCCGTATACTTTGCCTGTTTGGGGTAGACGCAAAGTGGGCGCTGAACCTGGACACCGAGAGACGCGGTATCGTTGACGAACTTGGTCGCAATCAGCTGGTCTGGGGCCGTTCCGTGTTCGACCCAGTCCATCAACGCCAGGATCACATCGTGGCTGGCGTCCTCGTAGCCCGGGACGGAATGGGTGACGTTGTCGAGGCTCTGGCTGCCGCCGGCAATGTACCAAGGAGCAGAATCGGATCCGGAGCAGTGGCTCATGCCTGGGATGAGGAAGAATCGGTAGAAGTCGTCCAGATTCACACCCTGGGGCGTGAGTGTGTCGTTGACCTTGTCGTAGAATACCTTGCTGCTCCCGGTGGGAATCAGTATGTCGGCGCCGCCGTGGTACATCATGATCTTGCCTCCCTTGTGCATGAAGGGAGACATGTCAAAGGCGTCCGCGGTCGCATTGCCGGGGTCGATCTCGTCGGCCAGCTGAATGTCCGCATAGTCGAATTGAGTATAGTCCCACGTCGTGTCGTTGAGCACCCAATTCTCGAAGTAACCGTAACCCAGGGGGATGATACTTCCCATCAGGGCGCTAGCATCCGCTCCAAGGGCCGCTCCAGGGAAGATGAGCGTGTCGTTGTCATCCTTCCAGTCGTTGTAGAAATTGTATACCGTCTCGAGCTGTTCCGAACTCAGGCAGTCGGTGGTACTGTTTTCAGACGTACAGAGCAATGCCTGATAGTCAAAGCTGCATCCAAACGGGTCCGAGATAATACCATCCGTAAGGCCATCCTGGGGATCACACTGCTCGACCATTTCGGTGACGATCGCAGGGAATAGCGAGGGATCGACGTATGAGCTGGAGTTGGTTGGGTAATTGAGGAGCCCTGCGTGCAGCGTCTGCGCAGCCAAGTGAGGCGACCACCATGCTATGCGCTCAGGTTAGTATTTACATCATTGTCGGAATATTTTCCATGTGAGACGAACCAGGAGCGCCAACAGAGATGCCATCAAAGTCCTGTGGGTAAAGCTGAGCTTCTCTCAGACCCTGCCGGCCGCCAGTCGAGCAGCTGGCATAGTACGAGTACTGGATACCAGTCGGGGGAGCATAGTATTCACTAATGATGTGTTTCGACAGCTCGACAGAGCCGTGCATGGCTCGATATCCCCAGTCGACTAGTGATTCTGGCTTGTTCAATCCCCAATCGCCAGTACTGACTGCTGTCGCGTTGTGACCAGTGTCTGTAGACTATCATACCAGAACCGTATTAGTCTTGCATCTTGTAGTTGGGAATTTAGAAGGATATACATACCATGGTGGCGAATCCATAGTGCGAGAATATGCCCATGTCCGGCCTGAGAAACGAAAGTCAGTAACATGGCGATGGCCGTGTCAATGTCTGGACCGTTTGCCTACCAGTTGATGCCACCACCGAATCCGCCGTTTCCGGTCGCCAAGAACCTCGAATTCCATGTCGTGTCGGGCAGGAAAAGGCCAAAGTTGTAAGACGAGTCTTCAGAGGACTTGACATTGATACCGACAGCGCATACTGCAGGCAGGTTGGTGGCGTTGTCGGGAAAGGCCAACGACGGAATACCGAAGGAATCGCCCTCTGCTACCGCGTACACGTAGTTCACCGTGGCATTCTCGTAGTCTGCAACGGCTGACGATATGAACTCTTCTGAGCAGTCCAGGCCAAGGACGGCAGGAACTGCGAGGAGCGCAAGAGACAGGTATCGCGACATTTCGAGGTGATTTTTCGAGAGCACAGGCGCTACCGAAAGGAAAGAATCACATGTTTCGAAACGCGAACAGGCGGCCAGCAGAGGACTTATACATTTCTACACTGATCGACAGCTATATATCACGCTGTGACATAATAGTCAAACACGCACAATATCGCTCATTAATATGGCATGGCTTGGCAGGAACATTGTGGCCCTCCTTCTCGGTTGCATCCTGATTCCCGAACATGGGCAGCGGCGGCACCAAGTTGCCCGACTTGGTTTTCCGCGTCTGTGGCCTCGGCAGTCGATACAACATGCATGGGCATTTGGCTCGTTGACCCCGGGGGATGCGCAGGCAAGCACAGGCATCCCCCAGATGAAGAGATTGGGGATCGACCATTGTCTACCCCACCCCACAAAGCGGATATTGCTAACCCATTGCAGTGTGGTTACGGGATGCTATGTCATGAGGGCCTTGGATGGTAGTGACTGAGCGTCAAGTCGGCAGGCAATCCCTTGATTCCCTTGGCAGCAAGACGAGATGAACGGCAAGCACTTGCTCGATCAACGGCGTGATCCAGCATCTCCCGAGATGACCGGCTTGAGATTTGCCTATAAGAAGCACTCGAGAGGGAGTTACCAGCGTCGTTGAGATTTGCTCGTGGACATTTCTCTCTTGTTTTCGGTCCTGCCATTGCTGCTCTGTTGGTGACATGGAGTATACAATGGCACAAGACTGTATCTACCAGACGGTAGGAATGGCCAAGCGTTGCAAAGCCATGCAACCATGGTCGGTATCTTCTGATTTGTAGCCAAGTACAGATCTGCCATGACAATGCATACCTAGTCTCACCCAGGAAAGACGGGCAAGCAAACATTCATGGCTGGTGAGTATGAGTATCGACTATCCCACGGTTATAAAAGTGACGGGCACGTTCTCCAGACTGTCTCAGAGTCTGATGAAAGGGGGAACACAGTTGTCATGCAAGCGGCACGGCCACGACCGGGAAGAAGAAAGTTTGTTACCTAGGACTGACCAGGAAAAGGAGGGATCCCTCTGATGGGGAACTTTGACTTTACGCAGGTGGCGGGCAGCTGATCGTGCTCATCGTGCTAGAGGCGACGGGGCCCCTGAGACGGAAGTGAGCCCCTGAATCGATGGCCGCGCCAGCAGTCAGTGGCCGAGACACGGAGCCGATCATTGTTGTAATCCGCAGCGACATCCATTCTAATCACTCCATACTATCATACTACCGTCGAGGCAGCACTACTACACTCGATCCAACACACACGAGCCAATTGGAGTCGCGCAGTCGCTCATTCGCCTGAAGGAAGAGAAGAGAAAGAAGCGCCAATTCTACCACTACTACAACAACTCCCTCCACCGCCGCCGCCATGTCCGGAGTTGATTCGCCCGAAGTCCTCGCGGCCTACGACGCTGTGCGCTCCGACAAGGACGAGACCAACTGGCTGCTCATCTCGTACGCCAGCGCCATGGGCGACAAGCTGACGCTGACGGGCACGGGCACGGGCGGGCTCGAGGAGCTGGCGGGCAAGCTGGACGAGGGCCAGGCGCAGTACGCATACGTCCGGGTCGAGTACGCCAACGACACCGAGTCGAAGCGGGTCAAGTTCGCGCTGGTGATCTGGATCGGCGAGAACACAAAGGTCATGCGCAAGGCGCGCGTCAGCATCGAGAGCGGCAATGTCAAGAGGGTCCTCGCCCACCACTCCATCACCGTCGACGCCAGGGACAAGAGCGACGTCACCGAGAAGGAGATCGTCCCCCGGTTACGGAAGGCGGGAGGCGCCGACTACAACGGCGGACGGGGTTGAACTCTGAGCCTCTGAGAAGAAACAGCAGCAGGAGCAGCGGCAGCATTGATATTTTGGGAGATGGCGGGAGGAAACGGGCATTTTCCTTGAACTGGTGGGAATTGCATGGCGAAACGGTTGCGGATCGCATACAAGGCAGAAAAGGAAACAAATAGACGTCGATTGAATAAATCAGGCAAACAGGATGAGCAGAATCACGCTTTTCTTTGCTTTCTCATCACACCTATCCAATCAAAGCCGAATGATCAGACAGCCGTTGAACATCCCCTTTTCTTTTTTCCAACGGTCGCATATCGGCTTAGTCATTCACATTTTTGGCGGGGTGAACCCTGGAAGTCGCGATTCTTTACACTACACTAGAAGTTGCCCCTCCATCGACCTGCGATTCAAGGGTCCAGTTCAGTCCAACAACCACTGACCTCCCTGGAACCTAGCAGCAGCAGCTCAACCAGGACCCCAGAATTGGTCCCGTCGGTCCACCACTTTCCATCTCGTCGGCGCCGGGGAAGATATCACCAAGTAAAATACCAAAATTTCACATTCCGACCATGGACATTTCAAATCCCCGCCGGGTCCTGGCCGTATCCTTGGCCGACTCGGAGCTCCATCTCAGCAGGTTCGTGAAAGGTGGGTAAAGATGCATCTATCTCTGCTTGAATCATCATCATGATTGCTGAGACATGCTTCCAGATCTGACAGGCACCGCACCCGAGTCGGCGGATACTCTGGCGGGCACCACCCATGACCTTGAGCTCAAGACACAATATTACACAGCAACGGTGCCCATCTGGCTGGATCTCATCTCAGACCCGGCGGAATGGTCGGCCTCGTTCCTCTCGCCCGAGGCCAAGGAAGTACTCGACGTTCTGGGCGGCGTCGCCGTCATCTTTCCGCTGCCTAGCAAATCCGACAGCGACCAAGCCCGTGCCGCCAAGGATCTGATTGAGCACGTCGGCAAGGTCGTCAAGGACGGACTCGGCGGCTGGCAGTGGGAAGGCGTCGGTCTGTGTCTGGGCTTTGGCGAGCTTGATGACGTCGACGAGTGGGACGAGTGCGCGGCAGAGAATGGTCTCGAGTTCGTGCAGGTCCGCGCAAAGACGAGCGAGGCGAGGAATGAGTACGGTGGTAGGTTGATCCAACTCCTGAGCCTTTGACAATGTTGATGAGATGGAAACTCACCCGGTCAACAGAAAAAACAGGCATCCCCCGCGTGAGGGAAGCTCTAGAAGCAAATGACTGGGCGCATATGGATGGCGATCTCGGATCAGATTTTGGAGATTTCGAGGCCGCACTTGATGGCGACGATGAAACTACCGATCCAGCTGTCGGTTCATCCGCCAATGATCCGGATCTAGATCCCGAGAGCCTAGACTTTGGTTTTGACAAGGCTGATTTCGAGGGTCTAAAACGAGCCATCTGGAGTGCTGGGCAGGACACGGAAGAGGACGTCATGAAGGGCGAGCCAGTGCAAGGGACGGCCAGAACAGCGGACAAGGGTGATGAAGATGTCCAACTAGACGACGATGAAATCCAGAAGCTCGAGGGTATGATGCGCAAACTACAAGCGGTAAGAGACATGAGTGCGGGTTTGCCGGAAGACCAGAGGAAACGGATGGCCGCAAAGGCTGTAGGGGAAGTCATGAAGGATCTTTGATGGGCGTGTGATGGCACTTGACCTATTAATCTATAATCTTCAAAATCCGAAATTGAAGAACTCAATGAAAATAATCCATCAACATTCTGCAGGCTGTATCGTAATTATGACTGTCCAAACACATGCAAATAATCGGTCTCGTTATTTGATATGGTCATTCTGGATAATGCGGTCATCCAGGCGGGCTTGTCCAGACTGTGCAAAGATCTCCTGTACCGAAAAGAAAGGAAACACAAGAACTACCTGAGCCATAACTGATCTCATACAAGTTCATCACTGAGCCTACTTGATGAATCCGATGTCTGAACAGGATTACGCTTGCTGTTATTGACTCCTGTCATTTTGAGAAATATCAAATACTTTCTATCAATGGCAACTTTCTTTCTCACTGTCCATAGGGCCAACAAATTCCAAGATTGGGACCAACGTATTGATACTGGATTATTCCAAGAACCTGCGTATTCGTCTACGATACGGGTGATTATTGTCAGGATCACAAAAACCTCAGGACAATGGCTACCGATAATCCAAAATATTGCATGATCTTCTACCACTCTTGCTGATATGAACGAGCAGTATTGCGATTGGTCATTGTCGGATGCTCTAATCTGCATAACACTGTTCAATCTGTATGATTCTTCCAGTCTGCCTATATCATACCATGCGGTCAGGACAATAGAAACACGTAGTCCTGGCAACATGACTATGTCCTAGTAAATTGTATATGGGGAAAAACTACACTCCAAGTTGCCTTACCAGACCACAACGTAATAATTCCTACGATCCAATTCGTTACGCTCACCTAGTTAGCATATGCGTTTCAGTAGGCTCTGGCAAAGCGTCTCAATACCCGGAAGGAAAGAAAGAGAGATCCAGAAAATACGTTCAATGATGACGATTCTTCAGCTGCACAGCCTCACATGGTAAATCCGAGACTGAAACTCCCAGATGGGCTGCGAAGCAGCAAGCGTCCGACGTGAAACGAGTTGACCGAACGGTTGATCCGGGGCACGTCGTAGCATTTTCACTTGCGAGGTGTTCCAGGTTGCGCGACGGCGACGGCGATCTGAGTGGTTCGCTGCGGACTACGTGCTCCTAAGAGGAGTCCTAAGAGGAGGAAAGGAATAAACAAGAGCGAAACCAAAAAAGAAAAAAGGGGGTGGATTCGGAATGCATGATTCCCAGTATAGAGTTGCGATGGGATCGGTGACAGGCAGGCCGACAGATAAACGAACCAGCCCGGAACCGCTGGGTTCGTCAGTCTGTAGCATTTTTTTTGGCGAGCCCGAAGATCCCAAACTGGAATCCTTGAACATCCTGGGATCAAGCCAGGTCAGGTTAGGGTGCCTGTCGCCCACGTAGAGAGGTCTGGGGTCTAATACAGTAATCTTCCGAACAAGGAAACGCGTGTACAACTTTAGACGAACATGCTGGCGTAGATCCGTAGGTTGATGCGCGAGCTTGTTCCAGATAATAGGAGAAGACGAATTTGTCTACACTGTTGCCGGCGACGGAGCTTGGCAAGAAGCATCTCGCGTTGCAAGAACGAGCAAGACGGTGGCACCAAGTCGCCAACATGATGTCGTGCGGGCCCAGAGCATGGCACAGCCGTGCCCCTTCCCGGTATATAGGTTGTGTGCGCACAGAGATGAAGACCAACCCACTATTCCACGTCGGATTCAGAACGATTTTCTCCCGTGGTCGGTATTTCACACAGAAGGGGTCGACCGGCGCTGTCAACCTGACGACAATGGAAAGTTTGTATACCTAGACAGGGACGGCTGGGTCCGGAGCCAAGACTCGAGAGAGTCTCCCCTTGACTCTTTTCTGCTTTTCTGGGGCCGCGCAGTGGGGTAAAGCGCTTGACTTGCTCCTGAATTGCGGGACGTGTCCATGATCCTGGCCCTGCAACACTTGCTCTCAGGGACCTGGTTGTATTCTGTATTCCGCGATGGACTCGGGCCATGGTGCCGCAAGGAGGACCACTACCGGCCCTGCCATACGCCTAGGCATTTCAATAGCGAAAAGGCAAGCGGCTTGTCGACATGCCAGGATGTGTGGTTCGGAACGAAAGTGGATTCTTCCGACTGCCCACTGCACTACACTTTACGGACTCATGTTTGCCGTGGTCTAGTGTGTGCTGTGGCCGTGGAGTCGTAGGTCCTGTAGACTCTACTTCAGTCTCGACTCTCGACTCTCGAGGCACGTCGACGCCGAAAACCGACCAGTGAATCGAGCAGAGAAGATGTGGAAAAACAGTTGACCATGGCGCCATCTCACAACAGGCAGGCAAGTACAGCAGTCTCTCTGCATACACGCTCTTGCGAACATCACTGGGCCGATCCTTCATGCATACATGCAGGGGGCTCAACGACGAGCACGCAGGCATGGATGAGAAGCATCTCGGCATAAGTAGCGTATGGCCAAGCCAGCGTACTACTTCGTAAAAAAAAGGCCGTGATACGGAGACTAGTACTATTTGCTAGACCATCTTCTAGGTGGACGAAGGAGAATTATATCGATTTCGGATAGTGTGGTACAATGTGTGTGCATAACTTGAATTTTTAGCCTGATTCAACTAGATTGGTGCTGCAGAATCAAAGCATATCGATGTGCAAGTTTCAATGCGACAGCACTGGCGTCGACGTTTCTATGACTTTGCACATGGACTGGAGAGTCTACCTTTTTGACATGTCTGAGAGGGGGCACGGCATCTCATCATGGCCTGGTTTCTTTTCCTTCTGCTTGCCCCATGCCTGTATGTCAACTTTGGCTCAAAAGCCAGCCGTTGTAAGCGTCGGAACTTTTCCTAGACTCAGATATAGATAACCTACCTAGTTAGCTGTTTGTTACAAAAGTCTTCCCCAACCGGTATATGGAGAAGACGCGCGTAAGCGTGAGGTATGGATAGAAGATGGACGGCGAAATAAGCCCTTAGTCCATCTCGATCGCAAACAGCAAGCCACGCGTGTGTGGGATCGCGATGCTGGTTTCAAATGATAGTCAGGCACAAGCAAGCAGTAGCAGCAGCAGCAGCAGCATAGAATCAGCTTCCAGCCGTAACAACGCTGGCCGCTCTGGAGACAGAAGACTGACAAAGTCTCCCTCCCCAGGAAGCAATCGTGGGTAATGTACGAGGTACTACGTAGGGAGAGAAGAGAGAGAACGCTAGATGGTGGGGTAAAAGTATGTATCATGCTTGGCAGTTTCGTCATGAGCAAAGAAGGCCATTGAAGCAAACCAAACCAAACCACTCATATGGCGGTATGACACCAGATAAGCAGCAGCAGTGGCGCTTGCTAGGTCGTTCTTCTTGTGCTTCGAAGACTGTTCTTTTACCTGAGCTAGAAGAAAGATCGTTGAGGCTGAAGCTTCTTGGCTTTTGTTAGTTGAGCCCATCTGTCATACTCTCTAGGCGGCGTCCCAAGCTGAAGCCCGAGGGAGAGGGACGTGTGAATAAGCGCGGCGCTTGATGGATGGGCGCGAAAGCTGGCTGCTGGAGCACAGCTGCACAGGGACTTTCGTACTACACTACATGCTGCTGTACACCACTGCTGAGGATCCCGGGAATGGGAATGGGAAAAGCGACGGTTCGGTCTAGTCGGAGGAAAGACCTGTGGGATGTTCATGCACAGCCTTGGACGGATCGTCGACCAAGGAGCCAGCGGGTTTGTTTGTCAGACGGGCGACGTTAGACCAGAATGCAAGACCCTCCCAGACGGCGACTGGCCTGCTGGCTCACACAGTGCGCGACTATGCGCAGCCTTGGGCTCGTCCATCAAGCGCACTTGAGCGAAGCTACTGCAGGAACCAAAATGCTCATGGCCCGTGTGATAGCCGATGCAGGTACGAAGCTGAGCCAGTCCGGATGTGGACAGCGGCGGAGGCGTAAACGGACGACGAGCAAGTCGGGTGGGTAGCTGCTTGCTTCGGACAAGGGGGGTTCCGACCAATGTTCAAGTCTATTGGCTCGTCGATGCTCGACTGGAGCAGACGAGGATGCCGTCTCGACTCTCTACTGCAGGCAAGCAGGCAAAAAAAGAAGTGCGCAGGGATGGGCCCCAACGGGCAGGATGGGATGGGATGGATGGATGGATCAAGCATGTTCGTTTGTTCGTTCGTCTTGTGTTGCTTGCTTGCAGTGGATGGTGGATGATCGTGGCCTGAGCCGGCGGCGATCTTTCCCTCAGCCGTAGGTAGAAATCATCAGTGCTCGGTCAGCTTTCATGCCATTGTTGATCTGATGAACGACGAACTGGACAGCACTACTAATGTTGCTGCTGATGGCCATACTGATGGCTGGTAATACATAGTAGCCTTTTCCTGACCACGCGACTGGATATGAGAGATGCCCTTCGGCGTCCGAAGAGCCGTTTAAGCAGAAGCGACCGACTCATCCGAGTCTTGCCGACACGAGGTTCCCAGCAGCGGGCAAGCTTGAAGCGGGCAAGCGGGCTGGTGGCAGAAAGGAGCCGGTGGTGGAGATCCCGAGCGATCGAGTTGACAAGGGCCCAAGCCCGCGGTGCCCCTATGAAAGATGGAAGTCAGCAGCTATCTCGTCGCAGTCGTTTGCCCTGAAGGGTGTGCTGCAGAGTCACGACAAGATCAACGGTGATCGGAGTGGTGCTGCACAATCCACCAATCCAGTCATCCCGCTGATGGATGATAACCGGACAGCGAAACGCAGCAGATCTGCACTGCACTACCGAACGCAAAAGCCTAAAGGGCATGTCGCAGAGGGACAAGGCGATGAGATGCTCAATGGATCCTAGCAGCACAACTCGAACCCTTGCAGACACACCATGCCTGGCGTGGGTGGCCCCTATCCTCGCACTTCGCGTTGATTCATGCGAAAGATGCAAGACGAATGCAACCAGCCTGGAGTGCGAGAGAGGGAAAAAAAAAAAAAAGAGCCCTCCCTGGCTTGCCAGACGGGTGGGATGCCGGCGGCGCGTCGACATGCGCCGACCTGACTTTCTGATTCGTTCACGAGCACGCGCCAGGCTCCAAACGGGCCCCAGATGTCCACCGAGTCTGTCGTGTATCTGCTTGTTGCATGTTCATGCCTAAGACCTGCATATCCAGGCCTGCTGCTGTACCTACGTCTGTACCTTGATGCTCAAGGCTGTACACTACAGCATCAGAGGACAGCTTTCCGATGACGACAACGACGTTTCCAGCCAGTGCTTCCCTGGAGGGTCCAATCGTTTTGTGTCAAATGACTGGAAGTGCTCTTCAAAAGACGGATATACCCCGTAGTCGGTGCAATATGGCCATGGGTGTGGGCTGGGGTAGGATAGTCGATTTTGAACGTCTGCCCATCAACCAGCATCGGGCATTTCTGCTGATGTTTGGCAAAGAACTATACTAACCATCACAAAAGTGGTTTCCTGTTCGACCGATCTTGAGAAGCCTATACGTATAATAGTATATGCCGTGCCCTGGGCACCTTCGTCACGCGAGGTCTGACCAGTCATAATAAGAAGGTCCGTCTTCCTACCTACGCTGCTACGTGTGTACCTATTTATATTTCCTCGAGCAGCTTTGCATAGGCGCAAGTCCGGTTCTGCTAATAGCCACACAGCAACCGCGGATCGTGAAATGTCCACTGAACGGTGTCTCGGCTCGCTGTACTGTGGTGAACTTTATATACACCTCACCAGCCCGTCAACTTTGCATGCATACCTACATACGGTGTACCTAGTGTGCCGAGCCGACCATGCCAGGGGGGACGCGGTACGACCAACACATACAGGCTCAAACGAGCTAAAAGCCAATTGTGTCTCTTCCTGTGGAAGGTTTTCCCAGCAAACATGGAGATGGAGAACTTCCAGCGTACAAGCCTGCTATAAGCCAGCTGTTTCTGAAGCATGTATTCCATTTACAGCATAGAACGGCGTACAACCAACCCATGGGCCTTTACATATCTGCATACACATCTGCCAGGTGCGTACTAGGCAAAGGCACCAACTAAAATGTCACATGGCGATCCCCGAGTCGACGGGGCTCCGTCTATTGGAAAGGCGGTATGAGGCTCTGGAAATCGTACCATACATTGTAGCTCGACTCCTCGAGGCACTAAACAGCAGGTGCTATCCCATCTGGCTAGAAGCTACCCAAGTAGCATTTGGGGCTTGCTGGGTAGCTCGTAGCTCAAAGTCTAAGATCTCCGCGTCCAAAGTTAAGAGAGCCAGATATACTACTATAAATAATAATTATATAGTGTCATGTCGCATGTCATGGCCGCGCCAGTAAGCCAAAAATGAGGAATGCGATGCAGCCATGCACATAATTAATTCATCAAGACGCGGAGGTACTCGATTCACCTGCTGATGGATCCCCCTCAAGAGCTGACATAGCGGCGCATACTTACCTGCTTCTGCCTTCTTGGTCTTCCGAGGAGGCGGCAATCGCCCAGAGAGAGAGAACAACGATCACCCACCGTTTTCCCTGCCGGAAGGTCCCATCAGCAGGATTGATAGACCCATCTGCCATGCCTGATCCCGACCTCAATGCCTCCCATGCCCTCTCTCCTCTTAGCAGCAGTTTAGTCATGTGGTGCGAGAAGGTTGTCAGTCGGGTGCCGGGGGGGAGAAAAGGAAGAGGAAGAGCAAGAAGAAGCCAAGGAGCAAAAGGGAGAGAGACGAAAGCGACGACGACGAGCTCGCACTGTCTTGGGGCTTCCCAAGTCGGACAAGTGTCAGGGGTTGTACCCAGTCGCTACCTGCGTACGTGCAGGAAACATGGGGCGCATCGCTGCCCCTGCGCTAAAGGCTGTCAGTCCGCTTGCTGGTGCTAGCAGAGCTAGGAGAGCTAGCTCTGCCGTTCTGCTCCTGGATCCCCATCAATCCTCGTTCGTTCCCGTGCCCTGGGAACTTTGCCCATCTCTGGACTTCTCACTCAAACTCTCCCCGAGCAGATTCTCCGAAAAAAAGGCGTCCCATTTCTAGCTGCGACATGGTCCGGCCTGGCAGTGAGTGAGTGGCATGGTGGCCTGGCATCAAGCGTGTTAGTCATCCAGCACCAAAAAGTCCGCCAAGAAGCGCGCCGCGTTCGAGGTACGTCGTGTCGTCTCTGCTCAGGTGCGCAGAAACCATCGCAGATCCCCCGACTGCCGTCAGTTTCACTGCGTCGAGTGATGGGTCAGACTGGGTCGGACCGGGGTCCCTCTGCCTTTCTTTTTTCTTCTTCCTCTCCTCTGTCCCACCCGCGGCCAGCGATCGAGCCCGACCAAGAATACACTTGCGAAACCGCTGCGCCCGAAATGGAAACGCTCTGTCGCTCTTCTACAGTACCACACACACTCTCTCTCGTCTCTCTCACTCTGCCCGCCCTGAACCACTGGCTGGACAGGCTAGGGGTTGAGAGGTTCAGGGACGTTGGACGGTACTCCGTATGGCGACCTGGGTGTGGTGCCCTATCCCCCAAGGGGAATACCCGTGCAAGCCTGTGGCAGCAGAGGGCCGGAGAGTACGACACTTCCCTGCCTATTTGCGTGCCCAGCGATGTACTACAGAGTAGGTCGTGTATGGTAGGTACTCCGTACTCAAACAGCAGAAGAAGACTTGTCTGGTGCCTCGACTGGGGTCCCGGCCAGGAGACCAATCAACTGCCTCCCCCCCGCAGCTGTGCTTGTCTGCTGTGCTCCGTTGCCTCACTCTCTCGGCTCGTCTGTCTGCAACGACTTTGCTGGGCGGCCAGCAGTCGTCAGTCTGTCTCCCCTTCTGGGAAAACGGTCACTCATACTGCGGTTATACCCAGCCGTCACGACATGATCTGCCAAGATCAACAGCCATCACTGGTGGGCTAGCTCCATCTTGGCCTCGGTTGATAGAGTCTCAAGGCAAGACAATGTAGGAGGGACCGTTGTGTATTTTTGTGCGCGCCTACTACGTAGGTAGGCATGTTATGTACCGTTCGTAGGTGAAAAGAAGAATAGGAGTCTGGTGCTGGTGCATGCCAGACCAGACCAGTCCAGTCCAGCCAGCCCGGATTCCTCTCTTTCTCCCCCCCTTTGAGGCACCGCCGGACCATGCTGCCCACCAAGCGGCGGCTCAGTCGTCGCATGCTGGCTGGCTGCTGGCTGGCTCGCCCTTCTCTGATGCTCTCCACCAGTGAGCAGCGCTATATGTACGTACCTGCACTACATCGTGAGTGAGTGGGCGAGAGCGAGGCATGGCATGGCATGGCAGGGCCCATGGCATGGCCCATGGCCCATGGCCGTACCAATGGCCGCCCGGTTGGGGTCCCTTTTCTTTACCCCCCTACTTTACCTAACCTAGTCCGTCCTCTCTGCCAGTAGGGGAAGAGACACCTTCCCACACAGAATCCAGGAACATGAACCCAAACCCACACAAGAGACCCGCTCGGGTTTTTTAGTATGTGCCGCACCCCTTCCCTCTCTCCTCCTTTCCCTTTTTTCCCCTTCAATACCTGAATTCATCCATCGTGTTCATCGTCGTTGGTCTTATCGTTCAATCGATAATTCCTCTCTCCTCTTTTTTTTCCTCTCCGTTTTTCCTTGCTTCGACCACACGCTCACTTTTTTATTTTGCAACTTCCTGCCAGTACGGACCTCGTCACTCCTTTCCGGGTCCATTTCGTTCCTTAGGCCTCGCTCGCCCCATCCCATCTACAATACACTTGCCATTGCACGGTCCCTCACTCTTTCACGATACCAAAAGAAGAAACAGAATACTACCTCCTTTTCCATTCACTACATCTACACTTGGATTAGGACCACACTCCTTCAAGAACAGTTCTACAAGCCTCGAGCCTCTGAGTCTGTCTGCCTCATACCAGGCCAAGCTCACGCGTTTGAAAAAGTCCACGCCTTGCCGGCAGTCAAGCGCGTCTCAGCTCCCTTAAAACATACAATCCATACACTCCTTTATATTTCAAGAGATTGATCAGGGATAATTCACATCCCTTAGGCGAGAGAAGAAAAAGAAGAAGAGAAGAAGAAAAAGAGAAGATATAGATACGATATCACACTATGGACGCGATCAAGATGGAACCCTCGGGTTCCGTCCTCCCTACCGTGGACACGACCCATTCGCCCTCGGACATGCTGTCCACTCCAGCACCCACGAGCGCGTCCCTCGGACTCAAGCCGAGCCAGTCGCCCTCGCCAACGTCCTCGTCTGCGTCCAACTCGAACCTCAAAGGGTCATCGTCGCAGTCGCGAAGACCCCCTCGGAAAAGCACCTTGACGCAGCAGCAGAAGAACCAGAAGCGACAACGCGCCACCCAAGACCAGTTGACTACCTTGGAGATTGAGTTCAACAAGAACCCGACCCCCACTGCCAATGTCAGGGAGAGAATTGCGGAGGAGATCAACATGACCGAAAGGTCTGTTCAGATCTGGTTCCAAAACAGGTGAGTCACGCCCGTTCGTAAATGTGTGAAAGGCCAAGCATTGCTCACGCTGGATGCAGACGTGCCAAGATAAAGCTTCTCGCCAAGAAGAGCCTGGAAACAGGCGAGGATATCGACTCGATACCCGAATCCATGAGGGCATACCTGGCCATGCAGGCAATGGAGTCTGGCAAGGCCATGGGGGGAGCCTTCTTGGGACGAACCGGTCTGGTCCCCTACGGCACCTCGATGATGCTCGGTGGTGACCAAGGCGGCCAGGGCAAGGTCCTCATCCACCATCTCACTTGCCGCTCTTTGACCATTGGCAAATGGACGCGCGTTGGACAGAACACCATGGATCTCATCATTTTCTACTCTCCGGAAAAGTGCACCATGACGTACTACATCAACAACGACCAGGCTGGGTACAAGATTGAGTACCACTTCAGCGCCATCAAGAACATCTACCTCGACAACCCCGAGGGCGACCCGAGCAAGCCCGCCGGTATCGTCATCGAGTTGAACCGGCCGCCGAACTTCTTCATGGACTCTTCTCCCAACTCCAATGGCTTCTTCCAGTGCGGCGATTTCACCGAGGACCAACAGGCCACCCAGTGCTTCATCCACCACCTGGGCGGAACGCCGAAGGTCCTCAGTGGCCAGCTGGCCAAGCTCGTGTCGCTCGAGTCGTTCATGAACCGCCACAACCCGAGTCCTTTCCTCGACCAGAGCCACCACGCCTTGTCCATGTCGGCACCCGTGTCGCCTACGAACCGCCCGTCGTCTCAGCCCAACTTCGCTCAGCCTCATGTGGGCATGTTTCAGGAATCGCAATGGGGAATCAGCCCCGCTCACGCGAGCATGCGCGGTCCCGGCCACAAGCGCCAGCGCAGTCGCTCTGTGCCTGCGCCGGTTGACTTCTCGCTCTTCCAAAACCCGATGCCATCATTTTTCATTCAGCATCCCGGCGAGGCCCACGCTCAGCCGCATAGCCCCAACATGTTCGCGCCGGTACCTCAGCACCCACATCAACTTAGCCCGGTCGGCCCGGGTCTTCGTATCGACACTCAGGCTGGCTACGGCATGGATATGCGACAATACCCGCTGTCGGCGGCTACCAGCGCGCCCTCCGAGTACTCGACCAACTCCAACTACTTCTCGCAGGCTCCTGAGCACACGCCTCTCCCGGCATCAAGCTACAACACGCCTTACAGCAGTACCTTCCTGTCGCCAATGGTGCAGCCTCAGAGCATGATTCCTCAGTCTGTATCACCTCTGCCTTTCACGCACGGTGATCCCGCCATCGTTGAGCAGTCTCCTCCCATGGGCATGATGCGAAGCGCATCCGCCGACATCTACCCGATGGGCGAGTCTGCCGTCTCGGATGACGGGCACAGTTTGAACGAGATGTACTCAAAGCACACGATCAACTTGCCGATGCACCCCCATTCGCCAATGCATCCGCACTCGCCAATGCACCCCCACTCGCCAGCATACGTCGACTCGAACCAAGCCGATCTGGACATGAACCAGCTGGTGCAGTTTGACGGCATGGACCACGTCAGCACTCCCGAGAGCATGGCCCACCAACAATAATGAGAAGAAATCTACTCAGGGAAATGGCTGAGTTAGTCATGTCATATACACGCACTTGGCTTTGGATTCGATACCACTGATGTTCGCTGGATTGGCGTTTCGGCAATATATACCTCTTGTCTTTTTTTTTTATTCTTGGTGGCACCATCTCCTTTATCTGCTGCACTCTCAAGTCCGAACCACCCCTCCGGCGGATGAACCCTGTTCGTTCAGTTCTTACCACCTTCGTCAATTCTACCAGCCGCGGGATCTTGCATGGCGATACCTTACCTTGGCATTCGACATTGCGTCTGGCACAGCGATTGTACATTTTTCTTCTTCTTCTTCTTCTTCTTCTTCTTGGGCAATCTCCTCCCCAATGTTGTTCTACTTTGTCACCCCGGAGAGTGGTTGATCTCTCCATTCGAGTCCATGCTCCACCATGGACTCGGCAGCAGCGACACAAGCGATAATACTGTGGATTGTCTTTTCGCTCTATTTTGCGTATCTTACTCTGCGATACTCGAATTCGTTTGTTTCTTGGCAACTGTTCTTGAATTCTGCTGTCCCTCTCCTTTATTTCGCATCATGAAACAGGGCAATATTTGTTTTATCTTTCGGCTGCAGGAAGCAAGCAACAAAATAGATGAACTTTGGTGGAAAGCCCAGGAGGCTTGGGTTTTCTGGTTAATAATTTTAGTGGATGAAGCCGGAGGGGTGTCGACCAGGTCTCTCTCGTGTCCGAAAGCCGGTCCTGGCGAGTGGGCATGTCTGTTGGAAACAACGGGCACTGCCCTGTGCGAGGCGCGATTGGGCGCTTCGAGTTCGGAAAATGAACACATGGTAGTACCTGTTTCTGATATATGAACCATTTACGGTGGAAACCTAGATGGATCCTATTGATGAGATCTGGAGGTACCTTTGAGGACCATGACTGTCTATCTTGTCGTCATGACCTTCTATAGTTCAAGAGATCCTTTGTGCAGCTGTGTTTTCCTTATCACGACTTCACGGCACGGGTTATAATACGGGAAATAAAAGAATGATTTAACACACAACTGCTCTCTTGCATCACAGTGCCATGTCTCTCGTTGATAGTAGCGCCACCTAAAAGAATTCACCATGGAGAAAATCATGAATCGGCCATGCCATGAAGCCTCGAGGTGCTGGTCCTCATTTCCAAACAAGCCACGATGTGGTGTGGTGCAAATCTGACATGGCTGGGTATAGAGATTGCATTGTTACAATTGCTATCTAGGACTCGAATGTTCCGCCGCTGTCAATCTTCCCCAGGCTCACGCCCAAACCAGAGACATTTTCGTCCTGTTGGTGCCCGCACCGTTCTACATCGGCTGTGGTCGCATGTTGTTCAAGGACCTCTGCGGCCCCGGTATGCTCGATCTCTTGCCACAAGTCCTGATCCTTGGGGAAGTACACCCGCCTCAGCGCGCACACGCAGAGCTCAAAGATGGTCAGCGCCGCCAGAGTGAGGACGCATGTGATCCACCAGAGGGCCTGCGTTCCGAACCCCTTGGTGAAGTTGTTGTTGACGGGAAACTGGATCTGCTGGTTCTTGTGCGCTATGCCGGACGCGGCGATCAGCAGGTTCCAGGCAAACCAGGCGCCGACCATGAGGAGCCAGCCGATCAGCGGGATGACCGTCTTGTTGTGCATCTCGAGTATGAACAGCTTGGTGTTGATGAACACGACGGCCACGGTGAAGACCAGCTGCCCGATTGCGAATAGGTCTCTCGAGTGCGACCCGTACAGCGTGTGGGCAACCGTGTACATGATGAGGCTCTCTATAATTGCCATGGCGGTCCAGCCGACGTATTTCTTGTACTTGAAGGCTTCATTGGTTTGGCCATACTGTAAACGCCAGTCAATATGAGGATGTTTTTCAATGCAAGTCTGAGATGTGCTTACTGTGTAGAGTTCCGGGACGGCAAGCAGTGTGGCTGCCCCGAGATCTTTCTCGAATATGCCCGGAATGATGACGCACAGCGAGGTGAAGAGTGAGTTGAACACGGCAAGACCAATGCTCTCGTAGAGAGAGGTGCCCGTATACCCGTTCCAGCGCTGAAACTGTGCTTGGGCCAGGAAGAAGAACATTTCCTTCCAGAATGTCGCCAAGACGTATTTCCCCGTTCTCAGATAATTCCACCGCCCATGAACGAAGAGTAGTCGCTGCAGGAACCTGAACTGCGCAATCGAATAGTCCGAGGTGCGCGCAGCCTGGAGGCCCTCGCGGCCGGATATGCCAATGCCGACGTGAGATGCTTGGATCATGGCGATGTCGTTGGCGCCGTCACCAATGGCAAGCGTGATGGAAGTCGGTACAGCGTCCCGTATGGATTTCACCAGGGTTGCCTTTTGGGAGGGCGACGCGCGGCAGCAGATGACCGAGTCCGATCGGACAGCCAGGTCGAAGAACATGGCCTTGAGCGTCTCGTCCTCTTCGACCACGCTGAGCGTGTGGCCATCAATGACGACGACAGAGTGGGCAATCATGCCACGAGCGACTTCGACAAGGGTAGAGGCGACCGTCTCTTGCAAGTCGCCCTTTGTCGCATCGAGAACGTAGACCTCTGAGAAACCTTTGCAGATCCTCGCAGAATGGGCGATATTGATGGCCGTCTCACGCTTGTCTCCGGTAAGCATCCAAACTTTCACATTGGCTCTGCGCAGTTTATCGATTGTCTCTGGAACTCCGACCTGGAGTTTGTCTTCGATGGCCGTCGCGCCAGAAAGCTCAAAATCCTGCTCGAGCAATTCGGCAGCCTCTTCGATCCGTTTCTGCCGGTCGACCAGACTTGTCGTGGCGGCTTGATACGTCTTCTTCCATGCTGCGTAATCCTGGTCGGAGATCGTGCGGTAGGCATAGAGCAGGGTGCGGAGTCCTTCGGATGCGAAATCCTCAACGTGCTGGAAGCAGCGGTCGAATATGGCACTGTCAGAGCAGGCGATGGATTCATCCACTAAACCGTCCAACTCGCCTCCAGGGGTAGGGGAGGCCGGAGACATCATGACAGGGCTCATGTATGCTTCGCCGTGTCCCTCGTCGTCCAAGCCTTCATGTTCTCTCTCATCAAGCCAGTGAGCCACCTCGCCACTCATGATCGAGGCTCGATTCGGCGCATTCACTCCCCTGTAAAGCTGCTGTCTGGCCGAGGCAGCTCTGACAATGTCAATACTGTGCTGCTGCTGCATGCTCTTCCGCTGTAGGGCTCGAGTAGCCTCGACACTTCTTCTCAGGGTTGCCTTGCGACTGATGTCGGTAGCTTTCTGCATTGCCAGATGGGCGAGCTTGAGCCGGGGCAAGACTACACTGTCCGCTCCTTTGCAGATGACACAAATGCGTCCATCGGGCATGCGAAGCACAATGGACATGCGTTTCCGCTTGCTGCTAAATTCTACGACATCGAGGACATCGTATTTCTCAGTCGAAATATCGCCGTTGTCGTTTTGCTTGATCTGAAGCACTACAGACTGGGATGGACGGTCAATGAGCAAGTATCCAAGCTCTTGCGCCGCTTGTATCAAAGCTAGCTCATCAGGGGAGGCTGCTTGAAACTCGATCTTGCCGTCATCCTTGGTCTCGGGAAGACAGGTGTGGCAAAGGGCTATGCAGAGGAGAAAATGGCGAGCCTTTTTAGAAAAGGGAGTGTTTGGCCTTTGGTGGATATAATGCAGCAGGCTTTTTGTATTGACTTCGGGCTGCGCGTGCGCAGGGCGTCCTGTCGAAGCCCAGGCTATGCTCGAAGACCGCCTGGGGACGTTCGCCTCGTGATCGATCAGCGGGGTTCTGGGCGCCTCTATGCGTCCATGTCCCGAGGTAGCGATTGTGTCCATGCTGGCGATTTTCCCCTTGCCCTTCTGATTCGCCATCCGCCTTTGTTTTTCTTCCTCGTCACGCCTGACGTCAAGATCATGGAGGAAGGCACTGCCGGCCACGCTCAGCTTGCGGAAGCGCATCTTGTTCTCGGTCAGAGTACCCGTCTTATCTGAGAACACATAGCTGACCTGGCCAAGATCTTCCAAGATGGTAGTTGTGTTGGCCACCATCGGAGTGTTGGTCTCGGCATCGTACATTTCAACATCCTGGAGAAGGAAAAGTTGACCGAGTTTGATGACTTCGAGACTGACAATCAGCGATATCGGGATGAGGGTGTTGAACATGATGACATAGCCAATCAAAATCTCCTTGACGGCGACCGAGGTGATGTACCAGCCATGAGGAAGGTAGTGATGCTTCCAGATCGTGTTCGCCGCCGTCAGTCCTACGGACAGGAATGCGACAAAGGCAACCAAGAACAAGACGATGTGATTGATTTTGCGTTGCATGGCCGGCATTTTGGCGTGTATCTCTTTATTGGCGTTCATGCGAATCTTACACTCCTCTCCAGTATTGATGACCAGACCAGTGGCGTGAGAAGTGTTTCGCAAGACGGAGCCTCGATATACAACCTCATTCAGGGTAAGAGGCATGGTCTCACCGTCCAAGGTAACGCGACCCTCGTAGTTGTAGAGATCCAGGTTGGGATCCTCGGACACAACTTCGGCATCGCACCGTCTAAGGTTGCTGAGGTCATGGCAACGCTTCGCGAGAAGAGGGCAGGCCTGTTTGCTCTTGAGATTCGTCTCGCCGTCCAGGGCCATGGTCTCGATATATGCAATCCTGGACGGACCAGAGGCATGCAACAGGACAATATCAGCGGGCATGCTTTCGTCGCGACGAACACGTACAATGTCGCCGACTCTGAGGTTTTGCCACTGAGTATTGGACCACAGGTTCTTTTCGGAGGAAAAGTCGTCCAGTTCAGCCATTGTAGTCTCTGATCTAGATCCTTTGGCGGTCTTCTTGGATAATCCCTCTTGACTAACGGTTCCTTCAGGGTCCAGGACCAGGACTTGACTGCGGTTCTCCTTCTTGTCAAGTCTATATCTCCGGTAGTCATCCCATCCCTCTTTTGCCATGCTCAGGGCAACAAAAGGGATCAAAGTGGCAATGGTAGTATAGCTTCCCACGGTACTCAGGCCCGGAATGAGCTGCAGGACGGCGATGATGAGGAAGTAGAAGTTTGCCAGCTTGCTGAACTGGAAGTAGAGCTGTTTTGGAAAGAAACTCCATAATGTATAACGAGTAGACCGTATGAAATTTGAGACGTATGATTTTTTATGCCCAGTACGCTCGTCTTTCAGAGGCGTCTTGCGCACGTGGCCAAATTGCAAGGGGATGTGACGGCCATCACTGCTCGGTGGGAGGGGATATCTAAGTCTATAGTCAGAAATGCACATCTGCACGCAGGGCGAATGAGTGAGATTGGGGTATAGTGTAACGTTGGGTATAGAAGTTATCAGGTTGTGTCATCATTGGTGCTCATAATGCGTCGCCCTGTAAGAGACGAGAAGAGCAGAGAGGAGAGGCTGGGCAACTTACTGCCTCAACAACGTCTCGATGATCCATTTCTGGTACCAAGCATTGAAGGCGTTGTCAAGTCTGGCCCAGACATTGAAACGGGCCTTGTTCTTCTGTCTCCTAGCCCATGCGCGATAATGCTGCAGATCGAATCGCGGCTCGTCGATGCTTGCCGTGGAGACGCTGGCCTTCTGCTTATGACTAGGAGTGAAGACCGAGATGGCAGAGTGCGTTCTGATTTGTCCCAGCTGGACCGGGCGGCTATTTCCGCCCTTGGACGCAGAAGAGGGACCCGGCGAAGGGAAGTTGTCCATGATGGGCGGATGCCGTACGGAAAGCGGCCCTGTGGTCTACAAGATCATCTGGTAGCCTAGAGGGAAGGGAGGTCGAGTTGGAGATGAGTCGTCAGGGCACATGGCAGCCAAGGTGATGAGGGTTCCTCTGGAACATCCGTATTCGCCAAGACATCTAATGAAAGTCTTGGGTTGATCATGAAGAACGAAGAAAAGGAAGAAGAGAAGCGGCAAGCAACAGCTGAAAGATCAATGGCAGCGCGGGTAGAGGACCAGAGACATATTGGCTGAGGCTTGAGCTAGCTCTGCTGGCTGTAGCTGACGTTCAGCTTTCGCGTCTACTAAGATGGATGGATGTGCCAGGGGGAGAGGCTGAGTGCGGAATTCCCTCGACCGAAAGTGTGTTTGGTCAGAGCAGTAGTAGTAAGTAATGTCAACAAGAATAGTAGGCAAGGCGGTCAGACAGGTAGATCAAGTAAGTGGTGGTAGGAATAATAAGTCGCTCAGTGTGGCCGGTCTGGTCTCGAGACGATCTAATGTACGATGGGATCGAGGTTTCTTGTCTCTTCTTCCCAGCAACCGAGTTGTATCTTCTTCCACCTGATCGCCACTTTGAGCATATGTAGGTACGCACAACAGGTTAGGACACAAGCCACCTACCTAGACCTTACCCAGCACGTTTAAGCCGGCTCACATTCTTTCGAATTGCACAACACTGCCTCGACGAGTTGTGATTCGATGAGGGGGGAGAAGATGGTGGGGAGAGAGAAATGCAGCAGGGATTCCACAGAATTAAGCTTCCTTCCCTCGCCGACCCCAGGTCCTCAGCCCGGACGTGAAGGGCCAAGACCAGCAACGGCGTCATTGTATCCGCTCAAGGGCGCGAAAAGAGGAGCTGCTCCAGGGCCTCAGCCATGTTCCGTGCGCTTCATTTAGTGGACCTAACCTTGTTCTAGGCCACCCTCCAAGAATCTTGTACGTTGTTAACACAATGCAGCGCACTCGGTAGCGTTGGACACTTGAACACTCACACTCACTGAATGGCGGACAATCACGCACTGCATTCCGATTCCCGGGTCTCAAGTCTCACAAGCCGGGGGCTTTTTTAGTGAACAGATCTCCCAACCGGCGCGACGGGACATGCTTACCGATATCGATAGTCTATCATTTGACCTGCTGTATGTCTTCAGCCAGACCATGGTAGGCCCCGAGGCTAGCTAGACAATGCACACGAGAAACAGGCGGCGGGGAATTCATCATTCCTGAGCACATCATCACCATAATAGTAGTGCGAAGTCTAGGCAGTAGGTACACCACAGTTGTTGGATGTCGGGGCTATGCCATTACGACTTGCGTTCAATCCTTTCAAGACACGCAATGCTTCCACGTTTTCGCTCTTGGCAGAGACTCGGTGGAGTAAGAGAGGAACAATACGAAGAAGAAACCTTGTCGCGGAACCCATGTCGCACCTGTAGCCGTTGCTTTAGGGTTCACTCGGCAGTCAGTCACCCACTCGCGCCGCCTTGCCTTGCCTCGCATTGCTTTGCTTTGCCTGTGCTTTTTTAAACAAGCATGAACAGACACAATTTGGCATTGCAGTGTCTTGTAGCCAGACCCTGACTCGAGGAGGCAAGAGTCGTCTTACTCCACGAGCTATTTTTGGGGTTCCCATCAAGTGACTTGCCAAATGGCCGAATGGTTATTTAGCAGTGCGTAATAGCTCTTCCGGTATTGACTGTTAGCTCCTCCATTTCAAAATCCTGGAGCCTAGAGGTTGGTGGGAATGGGATGATGGTGATGCCACATGAGTGAGCACGCACACTTGCCGAGGTAGGTTTTGGTGCACATATTTTTTCTGGCAGGCTGTGGGAAGAGATGTAGGTATTTTTGACCAGATTACCTAAAACAAACGTGATTGTTGTAGGATTCGCGTATGAAAATGATTGAGGTTATGTTTTTATTATAATCCAACTTCATGCCTGACGTCAACTGAAGCTGCTTACTATGCCAACAAATTGCTGTTTGTCTTTTTTGGCAACTTCAATCGCATCATCTAGGCATGAGGAACAGAATGGAACACATCAAGCACAGTACAGTGTGGCCAAGACCAAAAGATCAGCCAAACCACCAGGGGACCCCGCAGCACCGGCGCGGAACTGCCTCGCGTCTTTCAAGACATTTTCGAGAGCCAGTCAGCATACATATTCCCTCATGACGAGGTCAAAACCTGATCATACGGCGGTCGCGGCCGCCTTGATCAAGGCTCATGAAATTCCACTCCAACGATCCCGGCCATGATCTTCACAATAAGCAAGCAAAGAGTCGATTAGGTTGACTCTGTCACATCTGCGGACGGGCTGCTCCCGTTCTGCATGCATGCCTATTGTCACGTTGTTTCGCCAGTGTCCAATTAGCGGGCTGCATCTGATTTACCCTCCGTGCTCTTCATATTTAGCTGCCTACATACAGAATTACCTACCTACAGCATGGCCGCTGGTTCTGCCATCTTGTCCTGTGCACCAGCTTAGCACGGCCGCTGGATTTCGCAGAACGGGACTGGTTGACAACTATACAAGGTGGCGGGTATCGTACGAACCGGCTGTCTATCCGTCTTGAGTCTTGACCCACGTGGGGCCAATAATTCACGCATCTACCTATGTACTACCTACCTACGTTACCGTCGCGGCAACTGTCCATCACTGATCAAAGTCCCAACTAATAAGTGGCAGTATTGCGTTGCTCGCTTTGCTGTTTTTCACAACACGATATATCACTGAAATGAATGCTGATAGATTCGAATTTGCTACGAAGGTACAGATCACATTCCGTCTACAGCTGGCCAATTCGCATTCTACACAAGCTCAGCTGCTGTCTACTGCTTGTTCGGCCACGAGAGCATCAATTCATGCTTCGGTTCATTGTCTGATGGTCGCTGGATCTCAGGGTATCGATCCACTTCTTCGCGACTGAAAACAGCCCGAGACCGACCAGCTATTGGTGGTTGGACAAGGGGTCAGTTGTGTTTTGACGTTTGACCATTCCCGGGATCCGCAGATCAATGCGCAGTTCTGCATCTGCCCCGATGCGTAGTTCTCATGTTGCTCCAAGAGCACCGAGGTTTGGAAAGGGAAAATGCCGGTATTCTGTTGCACCGCCGTGTCCCGGAGGGTTGGGCTTGTTTCTCTCTTGCTTTCATGTCTGTTTACTTTCTAGAGGTTGCAATTGAGCATATAAAATCCACACTTACGCCTTGTCGCATGGCCAACTGAAGATGGATGCGTCGCGAAGATTTCCTTTGCCTTCTGTTTCCTACTCACTCGCCGCCAGCTACCTGGGTTTTGCCCGCGCTCGGAGCCGCTCCGGTCATCATGGAACCGCGCCTCCGAGCCCAAGTATGAAGAAGCAGATGACTGCTCAAGCTAGATCGCAGTTTCTACTCGACTATTCTGAACTGTGTAAGCTATAGAATATACCAGCGCATACAGTCTAACAAGAGAGTGACTTACTGACATGGTCAAATGTAGCGACTTGGCGGCAGTGAGTATATCGCCAACGAGTTATATACTAGTCGACATCTCATCTGACATTGCCCATCTAGACAAGGTAGTGAGCATTTGCAGACGGGGTACAGGTAAATACCAGCCATGTATTTGAAGCCTCACCAAGGTGGAGGGACTGACGAGACAGCAAGGCCAATACCGGACTCACTTTCTGCCTGTCTTTACAGCTGGGCTTATTTACACAATGAATCAGGTACGGGTCCCCAGAACTATATAAAACACACGGGTCATTTAGATTGCTGACTTGTTGATAGTCAACATCCATTCTCACGTCTTAGGGGCGCTGGTCTTTCTGTCGCTGCCCTATTTTGTCTTCAACACCGGAATCCCACCACGACTAGAGTCCGCCAATGTCTTCGATGTTCTGGTGTGCAGCGTATACCTATTTGGTGTGGCATTATGCTTCGCCTTTTCCACCATGCAAGTCTCTTTCCTTGTTGTTATGGAACATCGACCAAGGTCACGTCCGTCAAGTCTGACCCCATCTCCAGATTTCACACCTTCATGCACCGCAGTAGGCAGTCGTACGCTCTGGGTATCAAGCTCGATTTCTGTGGCATCATTCTGCTCATGTGGGGTTCGACCTTTCCCCTGGTCTATTATTCATTCCCGCTCCGAGCCCATACACAGGTGGCATACATGGCCGCGACGACTCTACTCGCCGGACTGTGCCTGTTGGCAACATTCCACCCGTCGGTCGGGGGCCCCCATCTCGGGCATGTACGCGCTGTTCTCTTTGGCTCTTTCGGCATTGGTTCCTTCTTGGTCCCCATAGTCCATGGTCTCTGGCTGTATGGTTTTGCGCAGCAGAGTACTAGGATCGGCCTCGCATGGATCGGCGCCACGGCGCTCTGCAATGGAACAGGTGTTATTGCCTACGCATTCAAGGTAAAAATTGTACCAACATCGATCACGCAACGGGATGGGCCAAGACAGACGGGCTAATGAAAAGCAGTTTCCCGAAGCATATTGTCCTCGTCGCTTTGATCTGTTCGGCGCCAGCCACCAGATTATGCACATCATGGTGGTTCTTGCAGCTTTATCGTATACGAAAGCTGTAGTGGCTGCCTTTGATTATAACCACCGAAAAGGCACTCTGCACTGACAGATCTTCGAGCTTCACCTGGCCAACAACAACGACTCCATCTCGTAACCCAATTGCCTACGAGGCAAACCTAAAGTCGAGCTTCTTGTTACCCAAGTCCTTCGACTCGGAGAGATACACCAGCTTCTCCTCTGGAGTTAAAGCCTGCCACTTCTGGTCACGCGAACGATTCCGCCGGACATAGTACAACTTGGCCAAGCCGTACAGAACGATATTCAGGCAGGCGATGCCAATGAGAATGCTGTTTCCGCGGCGGTACAGTGGGGCATCGTCGGTTCGGTAGATGTTTGACGAGGTAATGACACCAGCGTGGAGGAACATGTTGTAGAGTGCGGCGCCCACGGTCCGGGAACGGACCGTACTGGCATTTCGAGACACCCAGCCGACTTGCACGGGATGACCTGTAACCAGCAGTTAGAATGCTGTACTCTTATGCTTTGGGGATCGCAAAATACGCATCTACATACCCAAAGGAGCGGCGAGTAGCAGACTCGTCATACCCCAGGTCAACCACTTGGATACCTTGGTCGTGTCGACCACGCGGAGGTAGATGAGGAATGGCAGGGACCAGAATTGTAGCAGAGAAGCGGTCGCGGCGAGCTGGCCGGACACTTCTGCGAGTGTCGCCAATCCAAGCATGAGGAATACTGGCATCAAGGTCAGCTTGCGCTTCTAGGTTACGTCACGTCGTGGATCTTTCCGCTTACTCTTCACCACCAGATAGGGTATCGTCAGCAGGTTTGACTCGAAAGTCGTGAAACCGAGTGCGCGAAGTGACGGGATCAGGTATTGCGTCGGCGTTAGCGTGGGGATGTTGAAACACATGCCGATTATGTACAGCGGCCTGAAATTACTTGTGTTAGCTCATGTCGAGTCGCTATCATCAGATGTGGTTACGGCACGAACCAAAGATCGTGATCCTTCAGACTCATCCAGATCAATGATAGGGTGACGGGCTGTCGGTTATGCATCGTCCCCTTTCCTGGGTCATCGCGTATCAGGCGGTTCACCATGATGATTTCCTCTCTTTCCTTGATGTCAGTGTACTTGTATTCCATGCTCATTGTAGGGTGACATACCGTTCTGTAAACCACCCATGCTTTCCGCGGAACCAACTCGCTGTTTGTGTGGGACCTGGAGGAATCAAGAGGTACGAGATGATGCCGACAGTGCCCGTAATCAATCCCTACGCCATTGTCAGTATCGGAGCCAGATACAAGAGGCTTCATTTGGCCTCACCTCGATCAGGAACAGCCACCGCCATCCCGAGTAGCCGTGCACTCCGCCCATATGAAGAAGGCCGTATGCAATGATGGCAGCCAATATGTCGGCGATGAACATTCCTGTCCAGAAGAAGCTCAATCTCAATGTCAACTCGTGATGTTTGTACCAGTACGAGAGGTACAGCACGATCTAGGAACATGTTAGCATGCACCTTTGGATCAATTGGCATCGAGACGAGTATGTGTACTTCTGGGATGAAGCCTCCCTGTAGGAAGCCAATCAAGGCTCTACAAGCCAAGAATGAAGCTTTCGAGTTGAGCGCGAACTGAGACGCACACACGATGGAGAAAAGGACAATCTGGGTCGGGATCCAACGATCCGGACCAAGCCACTTGTTCAGAAGTTGCGATGGGAACTCGCCAGATAGGAAGCAGACTGCAAAGACGGTATTTCCAAGGTTGTATACTGTGGCAAGTCAGACAATAGTGCATCTGGAGAGATATCTTCCCTCAAACCTTACCGTTCGTATCAAATCCCAGGTCTTCCAAAAAAGTGTCAGACAAGGCCTGTGCCAAGTTGGCTCGGTCGAGCTCCATTGCCTTTGACGACGTACGTTAGCAATCCCCTGATGTACAACATCTCAAGAAACTCCCGAATCACTCACCATGAACATTACCATGCACCCTGGTTCGAAATATGTTAACAGGCTACACTTGCAAACGTAGGTAGGCCAATGTGTGCGAAAAGGCAACTGACAGCTCATGATCCGAAAGTCCATCTTCCGAATGAGTTTGAACTCTTCTCCCCAAGTCCACCGGGCTGAAGGATCAAACCGTCCAATATTCTCCCTGTTCCTTGTGAGTCCACGCAAGCACTGATTATCAAAGCGCCGGTTGATATACTCACCAGTCATCTCGAGGTTTATACTGGTCGGCAATCTCGGGTACATCAAAAACGCTCGGCTGGTTTGGATATCAGCCTGGTTACTATATTGTCATTGACTACACAGGGCTTCTCATACCAGCGTGGCTATTGCGTGTGGATCATAAGAATTCTTCTTGGTTCTCTGGAACCAGAACTTCTTCTCGTCGATGGGCTTCCCTAGCGGTGCAGAAGGTCGGAAAGTGTCGCTTTTTTCATCAACGGCGTACTCGGCGTCATCCTTGGACATGACCTTGTCGGCCGCGATCTGGTCTGGGATGACGGTCGCCATCTTGTAAATGTCGCTTACACTTACGAAGCAGATATCTAGATGAAGCGCAAAAGCTCTCTTTCCCCTTTCAAAGGCTGTAAGAGCCGCTCCCCGAGCTGATATATCAACCACACACCCTCCATCGGCCCGGCTCCAGCGCCGAGATACAAAAAAAGAACCTTCTGTGCCACCAATAAAACTACCGATACATCTCATATGAAATCACATTGGAAATCCGGGGCAGTGGTCCAACATCTCGCCTACTCAACAACTGCCTCTTTGAGACTCTGCAGATGCGGGGTTCATGGCAGCTGTGCGGCGGATTGATGATCACGCCGCCAACCTCATTGGCCGTGTCACCACACTATCCAGACAGGTGGAGGGAGCAATAACGTCTGCGCGATACGGTCAGTTGATACCATCTCACCAAGTTCGCAGTGGTTGATTGAGCCGTCACTTCTCCATCAGAAACATACTCTATCGAGCACGCAATAACCTTATTCTATGAGCTCATCTAGTTTCGGTCTCTTTACCCGACTTGTCAGATTTGCCTTCTCATGCGAGGACGGCATGAGTTGCTGAATTCGGTAGTCGAGCCCTTGCGCGCAAGAACATCGTCGCGGCACTGCGCATCGCTTTCTCGACGACGCCTCTGACATACATAATCATTTACGCCTCAATCGACCTTAGTTCATACCATACTTGTTGCGTCTCATTCGATCAGCATGAAGCTCGTAGGACATCTGGCGCGACTCGCCCTTTGGAGCACCGTCTGCGCCAATGGAGCCGTGGATTTTGAACCTGCCGGTCAGGTTCCCATGGGTCCCGAGCGACAGCCAATGGACCCCAAGTCCCGGCCAAACATTGTATTTATCCTGACCGACGACCAGGACCTCCATATGCAATCTCTAGACTACATGCCCTCTGTACAAAAACATCTCATCGACCAAGGTACCTTTTACAAACGCCATTACTGTACCACTGCCCTCTGCTGTCCTTCGCGCGTCACGCTGTGGACGGGCAAGGCTGCACACAACACAAATGTGACCAATGTATCTCCGCCATATGGTGAGTTTATGTCACATTTACATTGCGATAATGCAAAAGCTCACGAATATGCAGGCGGATATCCCAAGTTTTTGAGCCAGGGTCTCAATGACAAGTATCTGCCTGTATGGCTGCAGCAAGTTGGCTACAACACTTTTTATACGGGTAAACTGTTCAACGCCCATGCGGTCGGAAACTATGACTCTCCGCACGCGGCTGGCTGGACTGCATCGGTACGAGTCCCGGCATAACCAGGCATACGTATGCACCTGCTGATGACTGAGGTAACAGGACTTTCTTCTTGATCCATTTACATATTGGTACAAGAATAGCACCTACCAACGCAACCACGATCCTCCGGTCAGCTACGAAGGAAGACACAGCGTGGAAGTCTTGTCGGAAAAGGCCTTGGGCCTGCTGGACGAGGCCGTTGAAGGGCAAAAGCCATTTTTCCTGGGCGTAGCGCCGGTTGCCCCCCATGCAAACATCTGGGCCCCGAGCTTCGCCGAGGGGAAGCATACTGATATACGCGATGTGGTATTCTCTGTGCCTGAGCCCGAGGCAAAGTACGAGGGCTTGTTCAAAGACGCCAAGGTTCCCCGGACGGACAACTTCAACCCTGACGAACCCTCAGGCGCGAGCTGGATCAAGACGCTGCCGAAGCAGACACAGGAGAACGTCGACTACAACGACCACTACTACAGGCAGAGACTCCGTACGCTCCAGAGTGTCGACGCCCTCGTCGATGACATTGTGAAGCGTCTCGATAGTCACGGCGTACTAGACAACACATATGTGATATACTCTACCGACAATGGCTACCACATCGGTCAACACCGTCTCCAGCCGGCAAAACAGTGCAGGTCAGTTGAGCAATCTGCAGGGAATAACCGCGAACCATTATTGCTAACCTTTCACAGCTTCGAGGAGGATATCAACATTCCAATGATCATTCGCGGACCTGGTGTTCCCAAGGACTCGGTGGCTGATATCGTGACCACGCACACTGATTTCGCGCCGACGTTGCTGAAAATTGCCGGCGCTCCCCTGAGGGATGACTTTGACGGCCTGGCAATCCCCTTGACTAAGGAAGGACTCGAGCAGGCAAGCGAAAGCCGACACGAGCATGTGAATGTGGAGCACTGGGGGTTCGCCTCGAACGAGGGGAAGCTCTTCGATGGGTGGCAGAGACTGTACCTGAACAACACCTACAAGGCGCTGAGGGTCATCAGTAAGGATTACGACCTACACTACCAGGTCTGGTGCAACAATGAACGTGAACTCTATGATCTGAAGGTGTGTTGTATGCTCTCAACTCGTCGTGGACATACGTGAAGCTGACAAAGTCGCAGACTGATCCAGGTCAAATGAAGAACCTTCTCGATCCTGAGAAGAAGGCCCCGTCTACCCTCCTGGGCGAGCCACTAGAGAAAGTGGTCTCCAGGCTAGACTCGCTGCTGTTCGTGCTGAAGAATTGCAAATCCGACACATGTCGGCGTCCTTGGAAAGCGCTCCATCCAGCAGGTAGTGTAGATACCCTGAGAGATGCTCTGTCACCAAGATTCGATACATTCTATGCCGAAAGGTCAAGAAATATCGTCTTTGATAGGTGTGAGATGGGTTTCTTGTTGGACGCCGAGGGGCCTCGCTTTGATGATAATCAAAACCAAAAGGAGGACACATTTGATGTCAATTGGCATCAGTGGGAGTAAGAACAAATGGTGGAATTGTAAAATCACAAATTAGGTACACGAAAACATAGCTTCTTGGATGATTACCAGCTCTATCGAAACCTCACTCAATCGACAATTTGAAATTATACTTGTTGTCCTGACTCGTTTTTCGGCCACATTTCTAATCACATCCCTTTCACACGTGCTACGGGCAACTTCCTATTGGGCAACGACTTCCGATCCCTGCCCATGTGTGCATCCTCGAGGTCGCTTATGCTGTAGTTTGTTCAGATTGCCGTGACTCAACCAAAGCGGCGTAGAAATATTTTCTTTCTTCCCGAATAAACTCAAGGCATAATCATTCATTTTACGACGAATTTAGCAGCCCTGCGAGGAAGTATTACAGACTCTCGTATCCACGTGGCTCGTAGCGAATATTCCCGATGCCAGAAGAACGCGACGAACAGACCCCGCTCTTGGACTCGGCGTCGAGTATTCGCTCAGAGATTCTCTCCGTCTCTAGCTCAGGTACCAATCCGTCAGAAGTAGAGTCAAACGTTGCCGTGATAGTCGGTGAGCCGGACTCCGAGAATGCAGCAGCCGGCGTGTCGGACGGCCAGCAGGCCAAGCCAGCATTAGACACTCGTTCTTTGGTACAGGTCATTGCGGTTCTGGCGATCGGTAAGAAAAGTCGACCGTGTAGACCTTTGAAGACTGGAAGCAGATGGCTAATAATCTAGACAGGGCTGTTCACCTCCAGCCTCGATGGGTCAATCGTCTTGGCCACCCATCCTCGAATAGCTTCAGAGTTTCACGCCCTGGACCAGTCCAGCTGGATATTCATCAGCTACCTGCTGTCTGGAGTTGCCACGCAGACCCTTTATGCAAAGCTTAGCGACGTGTACGGGCGCAAGTGGCTTCTTGTCTTCTGTTACGGGCTCTTTGCTTCAGGATTGTAAGGTTCAATCTCTTGACTGTCGAATGAATCTGTGCGCTGACCTTGTCTCATCAGGACCATCATGCAAGTCTTCCTTTTTAACGCGGATTATCCGAGCGCGTGGCTAACAACATGCGCATCAGAGGGCTGGCACAATCAATGTGGCAGATTATTCTCGGTCGTGCCATATCCGGATCCGGAGGCTCTGGCATGGCCAGTATCGGGCTGGTCTTGGTCACAGGTAGGCAGACTTTCAGTAACGCGATATGTCAGGATTCTAACTGCCATACTCCCAGATCTTATCCCTATCCGGGAAGTTGCCACCTGGCACGGATATATGAACGTTATCAGCACAACTGGACGAAGCCTGGGAGGTCCTATAGGAGGATTCTTGACAGACCAGGTGGGATGGCGCTGGTAGGCGTCTGCACAGAAAAAATAGATAGTCACAGCTGCTAAAGAAGTACAGGTCATTCCTGGGTCAGGCGCCAATGTTCCTGATAGCGATTGTCTCCTGCATCATAGCCATACCCAACACCCGCCGAGCGTCCGCGGCTCAAGGGCAAGAACCCGATATGCGGAGCAACTTAGTCATACGCGTTGATCTCGCGGGTACTGTATTGCTGGGAACGTCGGTCCTAGTGTTGATGCTACCTCTCGAGCTCGGAGGAGTGAAGATTCCATGGCAGCATCCCATGATCTTTGTCCTGCTCGCTGTCGGCGTGCTGCTCCTAGCGATGTTCATCGCCAATGAGGCTTGGCTTGCCCCCAACCCTGTATTCCCTGTCCGGATGCTCAAAGACAGGGAGATATTCGCCTGCTATCTTGTCATTGGGCTGCTGGCTGCTGCTCAAACATCTGTAAGCCGTTGCACTTTTGACTGATCAGGGTATACCGTCGTCTGGACAATTAATGCTCACTTTGATTACAGCTTGTTTTCGCAGTTCCGCTATACTTTCAAGTCACCCAGAAGGTTTCCAACACGGTCGCTGGCGCGCATTTGTTCCCTGCCGTCTTTGGAAACGCCATCGGAGGTTTAGTTACGGGAAGACTCATCAAACGGTGAATTCATCTTTCCTGTGTTGTCCAACTGTATGCTAACATTCATTGACTCCTAGCACCGGGCGCTACAAGATGCCCATGATTATAGCCTCTCTTGCAGGGTCATTGTCATACACATTGCTCATCTTACGGTGGCTAGGGGACACCAATTGGTGGGAGTCCCTTTACATAATTCTTGGGTAAGTAATATTCATCCCGTGATTAGAATACTGCATTTGCATCATATGGCTGAATCACATCAGTGGTTTGGGCGCCGGGATGGGAAACACGGCTGTCTTTGTAGGTATCAATGCGATCGTGGAACCAGCACACAAGGCCGCCGTGGTCTCGGGCTTGTTCCTGTCCACGGCCATAGGGATGATCACTGGCATCGCCGCTACCAGCGCAATAATGCTGGAAGTAATGCAAAAGTCGCTGAATGAGAGGCTTGCGAACATGGGGCTTGGTCCCGCAGAAAGACTTGAAGTAAGTCTGTCACGGCGGGTCTTGTTCACCAAACATCTAATCTGGAGACAAATAGATCATATCCAAGGCCGCGGAAAACGTTGAGTACATTTACAAACTGCGTGGTCAATTGGCGGCCGCGGTAACAAGTGCCTATGTCGATGGCTTGCGCTGGGGATACAGTAAGTTGAGCTCTCTCCCAGACACGTACTACTCTGACACATGAGAAAGGTGTGTCTCTTGGCTGTTCTGTTCTCGCACTCTTTGCAGCCTTGACTTTGAGGAACAAGCGTCTGTCCTAGGACCCTGGCACTACGCAAGCACCAGGTAGAGACATGTGAGGACATTTATCAGGTCAATTTATAATTCGCGTGGCTAGATCTCAGAAAGAGTCTTCAGTTTTATATAATCTCAATATATGTACTCTAAACCATCCCGATATACAGATTTCTACTCAGGAACTCTCGGATGTTTCGCGGTCGTTGGTCTCTTTCTCCTTGAGCATTTGGCAAAAGGCGCTGTTGGAACGGATCACCTCGCCATAACGGATAAAGATGAAAGGAAGGGCGCACATTGCAAAGCTCACAAAGGCTAGAAGCGTCGAAGCCCACCCCACTCCCAGGGTCTCGTACATTGAAGTCGTCGCGAGAGGTAGGACGGCACCGAAGACGCTACGCGTGCAGGCAGAGGCGGCCAAGGCAGACGCTGCAAAGACCTTGTACGCATCAGCAAGGTAGTTGAGCAGTGCCATGAAGATGAGAAGGTTGCCCAGTCCAAATGGAACTCCAGCCAGGCACGGCACTAGCCAGTGGACGTCCGCGCGTGCGGTCCAGCCCATCCACAGAAGAGATATAGCAAGAAGAGGTCCACCAACACAGGCCAGAGGAAGACGTCTGCTCTCCTCGCGCTGTGTCCATATCTTTCCCATCAGCCGACTACGCTGCAGAAAGGCATCATAGAGGAAGAAGAGGACCAGTGCCGCGCAGGTCCCAGCGCCGATGGGTAAGAACATGAGACCAGATGTGCTGGCCGACATGCCGTATATCCCTTTAAACACAATGGGATAGGCCTGGAAGAACATGTAAAAGATGGCATAGGCAATCGCGAGGTAGAAGCAGACGGCAATGACAATGGGCTCCGTCACCATCATCCGCAATGGACGCGCCAGGACAACACTGACGATGTGCTGCCAGTTCTTGACTTCCACTTCGATCGGCGCATAGACTTGGGCGTGGGATTGGCCGTCTGTAGATTGTTGTTTCCTCATCTTCCTTGCCCGGCTCTTCAGAATGACCGGACCGAATGTCTCGGGCAGGAACACGAGCGGTACCCACGACACACCAGCGATGATGAGCGCCGACCAGAACGTCCAGCGCCACGAGTAGACCTCGGACAGCGATCCAGATATGGCGGGTGCCACAGATGGCGCCGTCGTGATTGTCGCCATGAAGAAAGCTATAGCCCTCCCTCTGGTGACCGGGTCGTCGTATATATCTGCAAACATTCCGCCAACGATTGTCAAGGGGGCACTGGCGCAGATCCCCGCCAACAGTCGAAAGACTACGAGGGACGCCCAGTTGGGGGCCAGCGCGGTGCCGAGGGTGAAGCCCGTGTAGCCAGCAAAGGTGAGGAGGATGGGGAACCGGCGACCGTAGACCTCAGACAGAGGTCCAAATAGCAGAGGGCCCAGCACATAGCCGACGAGGTATATGGAGATGGGCAACACGAGTTGGGGATTTCCGCCGGTCGTACTAATGTCGAAATCTGGAGCGATAAATGTGATCGCATTCGAGGGTAAAGCCGAGCTGAGCGTACTGTTTATCACGGTCAAAATGCCCGTGATCACAATGATAATCTTTCGCAGCTGCTTCGAGTCAGAAGAGGCTTCTTGCACTATTGGATTCTACCCTTTTCTTTTCTCCTCTTCTCTTTCTTCCTCGCCTAAGACTCCAAAGGTGATTGGGCCTTCTGAATGTCAAAAAAAACAAAAAAAAAAAAACACATACCTTTGACCAGTTATAGGGGTTTTCTGAATCGTCCGTGGCAAAATGAATCAGGCTGATCTCACTACAGCCTCTTGAATTTTGATCTCTCCCATTGACCTGTATAGAGCTTTGCATCTCTGGAAGAGCTATAGTATCTTGCGGCGCTTCGTGAGACATTACGGCACTAATAAGAGACCTTCTGACAACGAATTCCGACACAAAATACAGCTCGAACGCAGAGATCTTATGCACCAGCCTCGCCGGGCCCTTGATAGAGGCAACCTCCAGCAAATTTTCATCCCTTCCAAGCAGGATCTAGCAAGGCCGACAATTCCAGCCGGCCCGCTCCCCTCATCGTCCTCGCGAGTCCATAAAGATCCGAAACTTGATGCCATTGTGGATAATGAACGCCTCTCACTTGCAGCGAGATAGTCGCAAAGTGGGCTCAGATGGAACGAGTCGACAATTTCTTCGACTTGGTCCAGCATCGAGGACACCGAGACAAAGCGCCAGTTGTAGGTACTCGGTCGACTATAAGAGTTCGGCCAGGGCGCGGAATCAATTGCGTCCCCATTTCCGTCGCGATGAGCCGCCCTTTCCCGCGACTTTGTGGGTCGTTTTTGTATACTACGGCAAGATGTGGGTACGCGGCCGGTTTGTAGGTGGACCTCAAGAGTCCTCGATTATATCCTCCAGACAAGCAAAAGGTCGGTAAAAGTTGGAATGTCTCGCATTGTAGAAACAAGATAAGAATCGGCCGGCGATTTCAGGTTTGTAATCGCTTATCAGACATGCCCGGGAAGCCGGCTCTTCTGCGCTGTGAGCCAAGGAAGAGGCCGCTAGTGATTCAAGGATAACACAAATTTAGAAACTTCCCGTCCCAGGTGTTGAACTTGAACAACTCGTCCTTCGCCGCTTTTTTTTCCCCTCCTCTTCTTACACGGATTCGCCATCAGTTAACATCGCTTATAAAGATAAGACGAGAGGTCAGTGCCTATAATTGTACACAGTCATCCGAATGAGCTTTATCAGGGAATTCTTCAACTTGGTACGAAGGACACACGAACGAAGACTTGGATGACATGAAACCTATCCTCCTACCCTGGTAAGAAAAAGGTGCACCAGTTTTAGACTACCATTCGTATGTGTTCGTATGCCTGTGATGCAGTGTCGGAAGCTCAACAACATTGCACATAGCTAATCATTTATTTTTACATCTTCTAAGAACCAGAAGTTTTGAATTGGTAGAATCAAAACTTCGTTACAAATAGACATGCTGCCATTCGTATCCGTCAGAAATACAGTACTATCTGCGAACAATTCCATGGCTCGAGGCCCGCCCGATACAACCCGGTGCAGCCTGTCAACGTAGTCATCGCCTGCGACAGCGCATTCTTGCTTACGATTGCAGAGCTTTAGATCCAGAAGTCTTCCCAGTACACAGCCTAGTTTGATACCGTGTCTTGCTACTCTACAATGGGAGAGCAAAGTTCAATGCAATATTATTACCGTAAAACGCTGTAAGACCTTTTGTGTATATGCCCGGGATGTGGAGCCGTATTGATCAATATCAACGGCATATTTCGTGCCGACTGGAAGAGAGAAGAATATGACTGACCAGTAGTGACGAGTATCTCGTAGTTCGGGAGAATTGATATAGACGCCTTGGCGGATAACCCGAGCTTCTGGCTAGCCTCAGGCGTGTAGGGTTAAAGGTATAGTCGCGGAATGTGGGGTTGAGGTCAGTCTGCCCAACTTCTCTGAGGTCCCGCGAGTGAGCGTCAGAACAAGAACAACTCTCCCGAGATCAGGGGTCTATTTTTGGGGTAGCCTCGTCTCTCGATATGCGGGGAAAGGTACGAACTAGGCGTTGCATGGATTACATACCTTCGGCGGCTTTGAATGCCTCGTCAGGGTCTCCCCGAGTCCCCAGGTGGTGTTTGGCCCCAGAAAGCAGCAACCCCAATATTGTGGCTGTTGATGTGCGGGCAGAAAAATCTGGGGAAACCCTGTCAGAGCTCGGTCGAACGACCCCGAACTTCTTCTTAGCGAAAATAAGAATCTGAATCTTGGACAGGCACCGCCTAGTTACTTGTGTGAAAGGGCTGGCTGGGTCTGAGGAGCTACTAAAGCATCTCTGCTGTAAGCTACTGTGTAGACCCAGGGTTCCTCACAAGGGCGAGGCTCCCGGTTTTCAAGGTGTGTTAACCCCCATTTGAAGCATTCCCTATGACTGGAGGATCGACGGCACTGGTCTTGTTCACACACTTGAAGGAGGATCCAGCATGAGCAAGATTGTGGCAGGCTGGGCTACCTAGGTAGTTGTCGAATGGAGTGACTTACTGTGCGTTGGCCTGTATGATATTGTCGGGTTGAGGGGCGGAGTCTCCTGTTTGGCTTGCGCCTCGATTGCAGTATTATAGAATTTGTCCATTATCAAAAGTACATAAATGTCAATGGAAGGTCCATGAGGGACGTGTCTAACATCCTAGCTTCCCAGTAGCGTCTCCTTGACAATGTGCAAAACCCTTGATACATCCATACCGCTCTAGTTATCTAATGATCAAAAAACAAGTTAACTTCTCATTTGTTCCGGGTCTCAACTTCCTCAGCTTTGCCCATCTCCATATCCTTGAGACTTGGGGGGTTGCTCTGGTAGTTCTCGGCCCGGAAACCTCTAGTCTTGGCTCTGTTCTCAAATCTCTCGTCAATCTGGGCTGCGGTCAGATCCTTGGTGTCGGGCATCTCGAAAAATAGAATCAGGAACGACAGGAAGCACGTTCCAAAGAAGACCCAGCCCAGCTCCCCTCCGAGGTTTCCGTAGCCGGGGTTAAACATGTACGGCACGACAATGTTCCAGACTGTGCTGTAGAAGTAGTTGAAGAAGAATCCAATGGCGAGCGTCTTGGCACGAAGTCTCATGGTAGACACCTCGGCGGCCACAGCGAGCGCAGAGCCGTTGGCCGGGCCAATGCTGAGCCAGACCAGCTGCAGCGTGATGGCGACGGCCCACCGAGTTCCGCCGTTCTGGTTGGGAACGGCGACACAGATACCCATGATGAAGAACATGAGTCCGGCAAATGCTGTTCCGCCCAAGACCAGCGCCCGACGTCCCATGAAAGTCATGGCCCAAAACGTGAGAATGCTGGAGAAAATGGACATGGCGATGCCAATCTCGATAATCATGGCGACATCAGTCGAAGAGAGGCCGGCGAGAACCATAAAGTAGGGTGCGTTGTTGAGGAACACAGCCCCCGTCATTTGTGCCAGGCCATTGCCGTACAACACGACTCGGGTTCGCCTCCAGTTGGTCCCGTGGAAGCACTCCAGGAAACTCGACTCGCCGACCTCTGACTCGTGTGCAATGACATCCTGTATCTGTCGCATTGCGAACTGCACCGAATTTTCCTTGTTGCTATGTAGTCGGGCCAGAGACTTGTTGGCCTCCTCGATGTGGTTCTTTCGAACGAGAAAGTAGGGCGATTCGGGAATCAGAAAGGCTCCTGCCATCAGAGCGGCTGGCCAGCACCATTCCGCAGCGAACAAGACCTTGTATGCCGATTCGTCCATGATTGTGACCCGGGTGAATGAGATCGATGCAGCGATGAGATAACCGACGCCCTGTTTGATCTCGAATTAGCCAAGTATTTACAATATTCAGGTCCATCAAAACTTACCAGACAAAAGGTATACGAGGCCAGCGTAATACCACGAATCTTCAAGGGAGTGATCTCCGATATGTAGGTTTGTCCAGACGCCAGGGCTGAGGAGAATCGAGTCAGTAACTAAGGCAGAATCTATGGCGTGTCAGAAGCAGCTTACCCATTCCGAGCCCGAGCGCGTTGACCATCTTGCCGCCAAGGAACTGGCCGTTGGACTCCGAGGTGTAAATGATGGCGACTCCCACGACGGAAGCGACGCCAGCAATGAACATGGTCCACCTTCGACCAAGTCTGTCGGCAACCGGACCTGAAATCCAAGCCCCAATACCAGTCATCAACTGAGGAATAGCGTTCCACAAGGACTGCCAATTGGCCGGAACGACATATTCGCCATCAACGAGAGTTCCGAATTTCATGCTTTTCGAGACATTTAGCAATCATCAACTAAAGCTATACATAGATAGTCTCTCCGTCTTACACAAAGGGGGCCATGTCGAGACATAATGACAGTGTAATATTGTCGAAGCCATACATGAAGGCTCCGAGGTTGGCGTAGAAGCAGCATGCCAAGATGATCGGGCTGTGTCTAAGTGCCTTCCAGGCTGTGGAGTGATCATCGTCGTTGCCAGCAACGGACGGTGGTGCTTGGCTTTTAAGATCTCCAAGCTGTGAGGTCTGGGTAGGCTCGCTGACTGCAGCCGAGTCTTTCTGCAAGCTAGAAGCCATGTCGTATGATGATGGTATGTTGTTGACTTGCAGAATTCTGGCAGCCGTTTGCAGCAACCATGGCCAGACTACATATATTCGACGAGTATCAGCCAGCACCTCAGTCCAATCTGGTATAATAGGCGATCAATAGAGTTTCAACCGCACTGGGGCCTGTCCTGCATGCCCGCTAGAGCACTGATCCCTCCGGCAAGCAGATAATCCCCCATGGGGAAAGGGATCAACGGGCAACGCCTGTCAGGCCCTCTGCAGAAAGGAATTGACACTAGCCTACCATAGTCCTTTGAACTCAACAATACCTATTTCACGCAAATCAAATGGTATTTGGATATAAAAAATTGGAAAATAAAGCCAATTGGTAAAGGATAATAACCTACACTCTGGATTTATTTTCACAATTGTTGTTGCTGTAATCTGGGCGTTCAAAGTTGATACTAGGTTAGTCCGAGTGTCAATTCGTTTCTGCAGCGCGCCTGCTGTCTGATACTGGCCTGGTGTCGACGCTAAGGCCCGTGACAGTCGCATTGTCGCACTTCCTATCCACTGTGATCTCCAGGGCATTACATCAAGGTGGCAATGGATCGGGTTTCTGGTGCTAAGGGGGGAAGGTCGTGATGTGGGTGCCCGGAAAAGCCGCGCGTGCTATACGTGCCGGCGTCCGGAACTGCCGCTTTTGGAGAATCCCTATCTGCCGGAATACTGGGGCCAACCCCCAAATCTCCAACTCGTCACAGGCCCAGCGATACCAATGCTCGGCGTAGAGCTGACCGAGACCCTTGTGCGACATCGCGAAGTTATGAATGCTCACTGATCGAGCATAGCAATATTTCTTGGCTTTGTACATTGTTCGTGCTTGCTGGTGTTGTTGAGAGAATCATATTCATGTCTTCTTCTGCTGTCCGTACCGACGAGCATCTGGGCAACCCGCATCATGTCTGCCAACAGCCCCTTCGCCTCTGGCCAGGCCAAATGGATCTGGGTCCCCGGCTATGACGATTCAACAAAGAAGGGACAGTTTGTCAACTTTCGCAAGAGTTTTGAGATCAAGGGCAAGCCCGATGAGGAGGTTCTGCTTCACGTCTCAGCCGATACGAGGTATCGCCTCTATCTCAATGGCCAGAGCATAAGCTTCGGGCCATGCAAAAGCTACCTCAGCCGCTGGAATTATGAGACGGTCAACATCACGCCCTTCTTGAAAGCCGGTGTCAATGTGCTGGCTGCCAGGGTGTTGCGCTTCTCAATGGCGCATGATGGCTGCCTCAGTATGATCAGGAGCCCGCTTCCAGGGTTGATTGTCCACTGCCAGCTGGGGGTGAGTTTCTTCATAGCACAACTTCGAAAGGGACACGGCTAAGCCGGCAGCAGGACCAAGCACTTCACACAGACGAGAGCTGGAAGGCAAAGGTGGATGAAGCCACTCAGCTTGTACCAGACTCCGCGTGGGACTACCGCCTGGGCCCCCAGTTTCTGAGCTTGAACGAGAATGTTGATGGTCCATTACTGGAGCTCGACTGGAACAAAGTTGAGTTTGACGATAGCGCCTGGGCCGCCACGATACTTGGCACACCGCAGAGGAAAATGTCTCCCATCCTAGACCCGCGTCGGCTATTCCCACGAGAGATTCCAGTCCTGCCCGAAATCGATGCCCGCTTCCAGGGCGTGGTCAATCTGGACGGGCCAGTTCCAAAGGACGCCTGGACGAAGCTCTTGACCGGCGATGTTGCACTTGAAATTCCGGCCAACACCAATACTTGGGTTGAGATCGAGTCGAGCACGCTGACCACCGCTTTTCTGGATCTACTGGCTACCTTTGATGGCAAAGACGAGGACTTGCCCCTCATTCAGATACTCTGCTCGGAATGCTACGAGCAGCCCATGGAGGAGTCCACTTCTCGCGTCAAGGGCGACAGGACAGACTTCCAAAAAGGTCAACTCTACGGCATGACAGACACGTATACTGTTCATCCCGGCCAGAACCACTACTCGCCATTCTGGTTCCGGACGTTTCGCTACATCCGGTTGACGATCACCACCAAGTCTAGCCCCTTGACCATGAGCTCTTTCAGCTTCCGCACGACGCACTATCCTCTCGAAGTCCGCACAACCATTGAGACATCTTCGCCTTTTGTTTCAAAGCTCTGGGATGTGAGCATCAATACTTTACGGAACTGCATGCACGAAACATACGAAGACTGCCCGTTCTACGAGCAGAATCAATTTGCCATGGACACGAGGAGTCAAATCCTATTCACCTACCTCCTCTCACGAGACGACAGGTTAGCGCGAAAGGCCATGAAAGGGTTTCACGCATCTCGGAGAGAAGATGGTGTGATCGAGACGCATTTCCCGTGTCCAGGTCGTGGCATGAACATTCCGACGTTTTCGCTCTTTTGGGTCCTCATGGTGTACGACCACATGGTGCACTTTGGCGATGACCAACTGGTCAAGTCATACGTCGGTGCAGTCGATGGTATTCTCAACTATTTCGATGCCAGAATCAATGATCTCGGCCTTGTGGGTCAGTTCGATCCCGACTGCTGGGCCTTTGTAGATTGGGCAGACGGCTGGTTCACGCCCGGGCGAGGTTTTACTGGCCTCGCGGTGCCAAAGGCGTACTACTCTAGGGGGGCCGCGACGTATCATACGTTGTTGTACGCCTACACTTTGCTCAAGGCCAGTGAGCTGCAAACATTCCTTGGTCGCAAGGACACCGCCCAGGAATACCTCTCCAGACATGAATCGCTCCTCAAGGCGGTAAAACAGCATTGTTTCGACAAGGAGAGTGGTTTCTTCCTCGACGGACCGGGAGCAGTGGATGAGCGCAGTCAACACGTCCAAGTGCTTGCCGTTTTGTCTGGCGCCGTGGAAGCATCGAATGCCGCCAGCCTCATGCGCCGTACCGTCCTCGAGCGAGAAGAGCACAAGCTTACCAAGGCAAGTCTGGCCATGGGCTTCTACGTGTTCCGGGCAGTCAGTGAGGCCGGCATCTATGAGGAGTCGTGGGAGACTCTGATCCAGCCCTGGAAGAAGATGATTGATGATAAGCTCACCACTTGGGCAGAGAGCGAAAGCATGACGCGAAGTGATTGCCACGGTTGGAGCGCAGTCCCATTGTGGGAAATCGGAACGGAGATTGCCGGAGTCCAACAAGCAAGCAAGGCCTACCTGTCCAAGGTCAAGGGTGTTGCCGACGGGAAGATCTTCGAGATCAGCTCTAGGAAGCCGCTGCTGAGCGATCTCAAGGCCGACATCTTGATCGGAGCCGATAAAACAGTCCATGTGGAATGGAGCTCGGTGTCCTAATGACCGTCGGCTTGGATTTCGACCCCAGATATTCCCAAGGTTTCGCTTGTTAAATTTTGCATGATTTTATGAAGATCCCACGTAATGGTGTTCGCCGATATAGAATATAGACGGTGTCGTGCTCAGCCCGCATCTTCATAGATATCAGTATCACTTCTCCTGATTTACAATAAGGACGTGATCTCGACCTGACAGTAAAAAGTCGTTAAGCAATATGTCCATCATGCTCTACTGTGATTTTGCTCAACTTGCTGCCTTTATGGCGATGCTTGTTTATGCCTATTGATCACTCGAATAAGAGGCAATTGTGTGAATGATACGTCTCATTGTGCAGGGAATGTGATGAATATGTAGGAGCATGAAGGCAACTGCGTACATTATTTCCGGGTCAAGCAAGAATCTGTACGAATACTTGAGCATATAATGATCATCCAGTATTACAAGCCCATACCCATGTCGATGTGATCAGACATGAACTGTGTAGTTTCTCACTTGTGAAACATTGCCGGCAAACCCGGGAGTAACCTGTAGACAGAGTAAGCATAGAAAGGTGCACCAAGGTTAGGAGATTGAATAATTGGTTGTCTAAGTAGACATTTTGCTGAGCTCTGGCCGGAATCATGTACTTTTGCATCCGACGCGAGAACAAGCCGAGCGATCCGTCTTGTTGATTACAAAAGATCTATCAGTTCTGAACAGAATATCTCAAACATGGGCGTTTTATCTGAGACTCGAGCAAGTATGATCAAGGAGATGACGAGCAGGATAGTGATGAGATTCTTACATACTAGAAGCACGTCACAGCAGCAGGGTGAGACGTCTGCAACCCTACCCAAAGTTCAAACACGCTGCCCCGCCATTATTAATTGGCACATCATGTCCACAGACCTATTAGTAGTTTAATAATGTGAACTGCGGAGGTCCCTGCATAAAAATAAATGGTGACATGAGACGATGAGAATTTCCATGTCCATATGTATGTACCTCGATGACCAAAAGACACTGACACACAGAGAGAGAAAAGTCTGCATAGACCCCCATCTCAAAATCACTCACCACCTACCGTACCTAAATACCAAGGCGGCAAACCTATTCTTCTTACGTACTTACCTACCTGTTCCTGTGCAACGACAAATAACCACCCAACCAACCAGCAAAACCATTACAGTATCCGGATCAGCAAGAGACAAAAGCAATCTATAGGGAAAAGAAAAGAAAAAGAAACGAAACAATGGCAGACTCGCAGCAGCCCCTCCGCGTCGGATTCGTTCCGGAGCACTTCTCCACACCTATCCACTTTGCACAGAAACACTTCGGTCTTTCCGCCGCCTTGATCCCGTTTCCGTCTGGCACCGGCCACATGATCACAGCCCTACGGGCAGGCGAGATCGATGTCGGCATTGGTTTGACCGAGGCCTGGGTCGCCGGCCTGGGCAAAGAGGACACGCCCGGTGACGGCGGATACAGAATCGTGGGCACATACGTTCAGACCCCTCTGTGTAAGTAACACTCTCGACAATACTGCATTTTATACTTCCCCCGAGGCAGTTCGGCTCACACGGCATGCACAACAGGCTGGGCTATCTCGACTGGAGCTGAGCGCCCGGACATCTCGTCCGTGGGCTCGCTCAAGGACTCCAAGATCGGCATCTCTCGCCTGGGATCCGGCTCGCAGGTGATGGGCTACGTGCTGGCCGACGAGCAGGGCTGGCTCTCCCCCTCGTCGTCGCCCTATGAAGACTTTGTCATACTGCAGACGTTTGACAAGCTGCGCAATGCCGTCAATGACGGCACCGCCGACTTCTTCATGTGGGAGCACTTCACGTCCAAGCGGTACTACGACTCGGGCGAGATCCGCAAGGTCGGCCAGATCTACACGCCCTGGAGCAGCTGGAAGATCGTAGCTTCCACCTCGAGCACCAAGCTGAGCGACGACTCCCGCTTGAAGGACCTCTACGAGAAACTGGACCAGGGAACCAAGTACTTCCTCGAGCATCCTGACGAGTCGGTCGAGTACATCAGCACCGCGTTGGACTACTCCGAGGAAGATGCTCGGGAGTGGCTCAAGACGGTTCGGTTTGCAGACAACGTAGCTGGAGTCGACCCAAAGGTCATTGAGGGCTGCATCACGAGTCTGCGCAAAGCCGGCGTTCTGAAAGAGGGCAAGGGAATGCAGGCACAGCAAATGCTCGTGTAGAAGAGACAGCAAATTATGGCCCGTCATCGCATCGTGTAATGAAGACTTTTAAGGGCACAGGTAGATGCTCCTCAATTCAAAGAACATATACAACATCATGATGAGAAACGAATTTGACCAATCTCCCAAATCTAAGTAGGAATGCCAACAAATTGTTGTGTTTGCAAATTGCTGAAAAAGCATTTTATAGACATGAGTATCAGAGCAGTACCGAGACTAGGTAGACAGGGGGAGAGCTTTAGCTTTTGGAAAGAGCTCTGGCGATCGATCGCACAGCCAACCCCGCCAAACGGCCTTGCACTCTGTATGTATCTCGGGCTTGAGCAGAACAACCAAGTCCCAATAGTCCCAAATTCTTGGCTGGTTCTGAACAGAGACAGGGCACTAGGTTAGCAGTGTTCCAACGTCCACGCCGCCCTCGCTTTATCCCTATGCTTCCTCGTGTTACTTTGCGAATCGCCCTCGACTTTGATCAGAACATGATCTCCGACCAGGCTTGAGAAGAAAGGTTCAACTACAGTGTGACGTCAATCACTCCTTGGACGAACAACCTCGCGCGATACCCGGTGGTCCAGCCACGAGTTCACCGTGAATTAATACGACAATGTCGCTCCCTCGCTCCCTACAGACTCGATTGTCTACCTTTGCGACATCCGCGCCCCTCCGCCAGAGCTTCATGCGGACGAGGAATGCTCGCTTCCAGTCCACGAAACCCTCCTCCACGCCGAAGACAGCGACAGCTTCTTCTCAGCCCTCTCCCGACCTCACGGCAAAGCAAGCCGGCCGCCTCGACAAGGTCATCACGCGCACCCAGCGCTGGCTTCCGAAGCGGTTCCACGCCCCGCTGCAGAACTTTCGTTCCGCGCCTGGGTCGCACATTGTCGGCTTCCTGCTGATCCACGAGCTGACGGCCGTTGTGCCCCTATTTGGGCTCGCCGCCGCCTTTCACTACTACGACATCGTGCCCGCAGGCTATGTCTTTGGACCCTGGGCGCCATATGTACAGGATGGGGCGTTCAAGGTGTTGCGATACTTTAGAAAGAAGAACTTCTTTGGGATGGGCGCAGAGGACGCGAGGGAGGGCGAGCAGAGGTTTGAGGAAGATCTGAGCCGGGAGGCTGAAAAAGAGGGCAAGGGCCAGTCCAAGGGCGTCCTCGCGCTCTGGGGCAGGATCAGAGGTCAGAAGCAGAAAGCTGATGACGAGAGCGGCGTGGAGGAGGCGGCCGAGCAGGCCAAGAGCAAAACGCGCCGCGCAGTGGAGCTGGCGAGGGAAAAGGTTACGCTCCGGAACACTGAGGCTGGCTATAAGATCGGCGTTCAGCTGGTAGCCGCCTATGCCATCGTCAAGATCCTTCTGATCCCGAGGATAGCATTCTCGCTATGGGTGACACCGTCGTTTGTCAGGAGTATGGCCTGGGCTCGAAGAAGTCTGTTCAAGCGGGCTTGAGCAGTCTGAGTGCCTCGCTGCGCTGTATATATTGTACCATACTCTTGTACTTAGACGACGCATCGCTACTCAAGGCAACACGAAGTCAATGCAGACCTATTCCCAATTGGTGCACCTTGTCGGCCAGTAAGACAATACTCAAAGTCGATCCATTACGTGACGGGCTGAAGACTAATACCCCCAAAGCCCGATTGCACACGTTGACTGGTTTGATCGCTGTGGCTCGTGTCACATATATTCAACCATAGAAGAACTGGCAACAATTGATGTCATCTATAGGCGCCGCATTTTATTTTTGTGCTTGTGTAAGGCTTAACATGAAGACCTTTCTATCAACAAGTGAACCAAAGTCATACAGTGTTTTCCTGTCTGCAAACGATTTGCGTGATTTATGCCTTCTCGTAGATCCAGGAAGCGCTGTGGCTCTGGTAGTTGATGACCTCACCCTCCTTGAACCAGAGAGCAATCTCCTTCTTGGCGTTCTCAACGCTGTCGGAACCGTGGCAGACATTGCGGCCGACCTGAGAAAGACAAGTGTTAGCATGCATCTGTCCGTGTCCTCAAGACTGAAGTTGGTTGGGACGAAGGGTCTACTCACGTCAATGGCGAAGTCACCACGGATGGTGCCGGGGGCAGAGGCCAGGGGGTTGGTGGCACCGAGGAGGACACGGCCAGTCTTGACGGCGTCACGGCCCTCCCAGACCATGGCGGCAATGGGACCGCTCAGCATGTCTATATTGTGGTCAGCATATTGCTTGCCGGTATCGTTCGATCAGAGTGGTTGGCACATACACTGAACCAGACCGGGGAAGAAGGGCTTCTCCTTGAGGTCGGCGTAGTGGGTCTCCAGGTGCTCCTTGGAGGGAGAGACGAGCTTCAGGGCAACCAGCTTGTAGCTAGACGGACAGTATTAGCTATGATGCTTCGCCGGAGAGAGACAATATTTCTCTAGGAGACGTACCCGCGGTTCTCGAAGCGGCTGATGATGGGGCCAACGAGGCCACGCTGGACGCCATCAGGCTTGATGGCAATGAAGCTACACAAGAGTCGGTCAGCCAACCAATGGACACCTAGGCATTCGGATGGCAATTGGCGAAGCCAGAAAACTCACGTCTGCTCGGTAGCCATTTTGAATTCTGGGTCGGGAATAGAAACGGGTTCTTGTGTGGATGGTGGGATGATTGGAGTGGAATTGTTGTTCGACGGCCAGGAGGGAAAGAAGAGACTGAAAACCAGCAGCAGGCCAGCAACGAGAAAAAAGTACGGGATGAGGGGTCGTCCGTTCCCTCTGCGGCCCTGCCCCGCCATTTGGCCAGGATGTGCCTGATTGGCTTTTTTGTCTCGGCTGGCCCAGCCCATAGCGTCGTCCTGCTTCTTCTCTGCTTTTGCTTCTGCTTCAGCTTCTGCTGTTTGCGCTTGCGCTGGCGATGCATGTGTTAGGGGTGCTAGTGGTGGTAGAGCTTCGGCTGGCTCTGGCTCTGGCTCTGCTGGCCCTTGGTGCGTGGCAGCAGCAGGATGAGGAGAGGGAGTTCGTCCACTGGCTGCATTGGGCGCATCTGCAGCGTCTCCAGAGCTGATGAGAGATGTGGATGCCCCAGAACGTGTCTCATCGTTTGGCTCGAGGCGGTCTGTCTGGCCTAGAATGTTGGCTTTTTTGCCTCTACCCCGGGTCAAGATGTTGGCTGCCGGTTGTGACATGACAAAATCCAGCTCCTCGCCAGGCTTGCCAAACTTGCTATTGATAATTGTATACCATCAGCAGCAAGGTGCATATCTGATCATACAAAGGCCAACAAGTGAAACAAATACTTTGGACCACTTTGTAGCTCAATATGAATAAAGCTCTGAGATAAAAGCGCCTAACAGATACCCAGGTAGGTAGATTGGCTCGGTAGTCGAATACCAATGTAAACAAGGCCCAATATCACGATCATTTATTGCCATTGGGGTGTTTTTCATTTCAAGGCTCAAAAAAAGATGCAAATCATGGCTCACGATGCATGTGGCAAAACAGCCAACCTGACTGGCTATAATAGAACATGCTTGTGATTTATTCCATTGACGTTTGAGCAAGCAAGGCCACTTTGGTGTCGATGAACTTGTGTTAATCAGGACGCGTACGTATCCATGTGAGAGGAACAACGACCAGATCAAAGCATGATTTATAGTACGATGGAATATTACCACTCGTATATGCTGATAAGTGGCAGTGTGGTGTAATACCAGATATCGTCAGTGTTCTTTTCGAGAAGTGCTCGAAAACACTGACTATCAATCAGCATGAGACCTCAGACCGCCCCCGAGCATATTCCCTGACACCCCGGCACGGATAGACCACAAGCTGCAGTGGTTGTGGTCCCTGGCTTTTGTTCTTTTTTGGCTGGACCAGCTTCTGGATGGAGTGCAGAACAGCGGGCTCGGCGGGGGCCCCAGACCTGACTCGACGGAGCCAAGCTCCTTTGGGGAGCTAACCCAGGCCTACCAGGGAGCGGTACTCCGTTACACCGTCATCCTGAGCAAGGACAGCTGGAGCTTTCGTAACTTGCTACTCGACACAACCAGAATCCCATCTGTCGAGGGGAGGTTTTCTCGACGCTCACAAAGACCAATCCATCAATCTTCAACAGGCCTTTCCTTTGGCATCCGCACCCGCTCAATGGTCTGCTAGCGAATGAGTTCGCCTGTGCATATTTTCAAAAGTAGCTTTCCATTCGACTAGATCTCCCCCGCGTCTTGGGGTATAGACCAAGATGCGGAGCTCAAGTCAACTGTCCTCGAGATGGACATCCTATCTCTGCCTTCTTTCCGTCCTCTGCTCCCTGTTCACGCCGGCCGGTAAGTCGAGGGGTTGCTTCCCGTCCTCGTAGCACGGTCACGAGTAGCTGATTGCCCGTCACAGTCATGGTGAAAGAGAACGACTTCAAGAAGTGCAGCCAGTCGGGCTTCTGTAAGCGGAATCGAGCCTACGCCGACCATGTCGAGATCCAGGGCGCCGCATGGCAAGCACCTTATGCAATTACTTCCGACAAGGCCGCCTTCAAAGATGGTCAATTCTCGGCTACCATTCTCAAGACGGTGGGAGACGATGGAAGGACTGTCACTTTGCCCGTGACTGTCTCGTTTCTCAAATCGGGTGCAGCACGAGTCACCGTCGACGAGGAGAAGCGGCAATTGAAAGATATCGAACTGCGCCATGACAGCCCCGCTAGGAAAGAGAGATATAACGAAGCCGAGAAATGGGCCATTGTTGGCGGCCTTACTCTCGACCAGGAAGCCACCATTGCGCAAGAGAGCGATACGGGCATGACCGTCAAGTATGGTCCCGCAGCATCCTTCGAGGCCGAGATCAAGTATGCTCCTTTTGGCATCGACTTCAAGCGTGATGGCGCTGTTCAGGTCAAGCTCAATGACCGCGGACTACTAAACATGGAACACTGGAGGGCCAAGGTCGAAAAGGCCGAGCCCGAGAAGAAAGAGGGCGAGGACGGTGACAAGGAAGAGGATTCGCCCAAGGCCGACGTCCCGGAAACCCCTGCATACCTTGATGAGGGTACCTGGTTCGAGGAGACCTTTGGAGGAAACACCGACACCAAGCCGCGGGGCCCCGAGAGTGTTGCCCTCGACATCACTTTCCCTGGCTATGAGCATGTTTTTGGCATTCCCGAGCACACTGGACCTCTGTCACTGAGAGAAACCCGTGGTGGCGAGGGAAACTTCAATGAGCCCTACAGGTTGTACAACGCCGACGTGTTCGAGTACATCCTGGATAGCCCCATGACTCTCTATGGTGCTATTCCCTTCATGCAAGCCCAGCGAAAGGACTCGACCGTCGGAGTGTTCTGGCTCAACGGCGCCGAGACCTGGATCGACATTGTCAAGGCCAAGGAGAGCAAGAATCCCCTCGCACTTGGTCTAGGTTCCAAGACTAGCACACATACGCACTGGATCTCAGAGTCTGGCTTGCTGGACGTCTTTGTCTTCCTCGGCCCTACTCCACAGGACATCAGCAAGACCTATGGAGAGCTTACTGGCACCACCGCCATGCCCGCAGAATTTGCTATTGGCTATCATCAATGCCGCTGGAACTACGTGTCCGACGACGATGTTAAGGAGGTCGATCGCAAGATGGACAAGTTCAAGATCCCGTATGATGTCATTTGGCTGGACATTGAGTATACCGACGAGAAGAAGTACTTCACGTGGGATCCCAACATGTTTTCCGACCCCATCTCCATGGGCCAGCAACTCGACGATCATGGCAGGAAGCTGGTTGTCATCATTGACCCTCATATCAAGAACACGGGTAGCTACCACGTCATCGATGAAATGAAGTCCAAGGGCTTGGCAGTCAAGAACAACAAGGGCAACGACTTTGACGGCTGGTGCTGGCCCGGCTCTTCCATGTGGGTGGATTGCTTCAACCCAGATGCCATCAAGTGGTGGACATCGCTCTTCAAGTATGATGCTTTCAAGGGCACCATGGAGAACACCTACCTCTGGAACGACATGAATGAGCCGTCCGTGTTCAACGGCCCCGAGGTCACGATGCCCAAGGACAACATTCACCACGGTGGATGGGAACACCGAGATGTGCACAACATTAATGGCATGACCTTCCACAACGCAACCTTTGAAGCACTCTTGACTCGCAAGAAAGGTGAACTTCGCCGCCCCTTCATTCTCACTCGTTCCTTCTTTGCTGGCTCTCAGCGTCTCGGTGCCATGTGGACTGGTGACAACCAGGCCAGCTGGGAACATCTCGGTGCAGCCGTACCAATGATTCTCGCAAACGGAATCTCTGGCTTCCCCTTCGCCGGAGCTGATGTCGGTGGCTTCTTTGGTAACCCCGAACTCGAGCTGCAGTCGAGATGGTACCAAGCCGGCGCGTTCTACCCCTTCTTCCGCGGTCACGCACACATTGACGCTCGTCGTCGCGAGCCCTACATGGCTGCCGAGCCATACCGGTCCATTATCACGGCGGCTCTGCGTCTTCGCTACAGCCTCATGCCGTCGTGGTACACCGCCTTCTTCCACGCCCACCGGGACGGCAGCCCCATCGTCCGCCCCATGTACTGGACGCATCCTGGCGTTGAGAGTGGTTTTGCTGTCGATGATCAATTCTTTGTGGGAACGACTGGTCTTCTGGTCAAACCCATCGTCGAAAAGGACAAGGTCACGGCCGATGTTTACATACCGGATGATGCAGTCTACTATGACTACTTCACCTATGAAAAACTCTCCACGCACCAGGGCAAGACCGTCTCGATTGACGCTCCCATCGAGAAGATCCCCATTCTGATGCGCGGCGGCCACATCTTCACCCGTCGCGACACTCCTCGCCGCTCCACGCAACTCATGAAGTTCGATGACTACACGCTCGTCATCACTCTCGGCAAGGACTTGACCGCCAATGGAGAGCTATATGTGGATGATGGCGACTCATTCGATTATCAGAAGGGCCAATACATTCACAGAATCTTCAACTTCCATCAACGACTGTTGACCTCTACCGCGGCAGCGAGCGACGAGGGCAAGAAACTTCGTGAGGGCGATTGGCTCAAGCAATTCCATGATGTCAGCTTCGATAAGATCATCATTGTCGGCGCTCCGTCGTCCTGGGAGGGCAGAACAGAGATCGAGGTTTCTTCCGAGGGCAAGAAGACCAAGGTCCCCTTCCACTTCAACAAGGCCGAGGGTGGTCGCGCCGCTTTTGCCACTGTTGGGCGCATTGGCGCTAGAGTCGGTGCAGACTGGGAGATTGACTTCGCCTAGATGCAAGATATCCTCGTCATGATCAAGCCATGAATGTAAAACCTGTAAAAACGGATCGGGGAACATGCGACATTGCATGTGGTCACATTTATAGAACGGTGTTGTCTAGAAAAGATGTTGTCGTGAATTGACTCGACAATTTTTTGTTCCTGCTTCTTCTGCCTCCTTGGTTTTTACCTCTGATGTACCGCGCAATGATTCTCGTCGCCACCGAGTCGTCTTACCGAGTTCAAGGCTGGAGTACCTCCATCTTCCTCATACCAGCGCACAAGGCGACGAGCATAACGAAAACGGTGAAATGTCTAAGAACAAAAATTAGTCTCCCTGGTGGGCAGGTAGCCCAGCCAAAGAGCAGATGGCTCCACGATGTGCACTGTAGGCCCTCTGCCCTTCGTTGGAGTCTGCTTGATCTCTCCAACGACGAAACATGTAAGTTTGAAGAGAGAAGAGACAAGCAGGATGGTGGACAGGAAGACCTGACCTCTTTTATATCCTCAAATTACATGACCTGACCTCTAGGCAACAACGCGTATGCTGCCTTGTTAGGATTGGTGCTAGTCCTTTTCCGGTCCTTTTTCGTAACATTCCCCTGGCGATAAAGAAAGAGTGTAAGGAGGCTGACATCACGCCATGCTGATCAAATGTAATAGGGCTTGAGGGTTGCTTTGATTTGGTAGGGGTTCACTGAGCAACTCTGGTCGATAATGTCTAATAGGAAATGCTGCCCCTTCATGGGTGGCTTCCACCAAGATCAGTTGAGATCACGAATCATATGACTAAAAAGGCACGCATTGTATCTTTGATCTTCTCGCTTGAGCTTTGGGAAACTAGAATCATACACTCTGTTCTCAGGCTGGCTTCTGTGTCGCGCCCGTCACGTGTGCTAGTAGTGATGGGCAGGCTTGATGCGGTATAGCCGAAGGTGGTTCCCGAGACCTCGGGACTAGCGACGACGATGCAACTTACAACATGGCTTCTGTACCATATTGCCCAGTGCTTGCTAATGTATAATTCACAAGGCCACGAATGACTTGTTCCCTTGAGCATAAGAACTTAGTCGACAGATATCCGCAAACATCAGAGCATATTATCCTCATATGCGTGTAGGTGGGGAGGGGTACGCTCCTTACCAGCCCAACGTCGCAATCTCACAGCATGGCACCAGAAACAGTCCCGGACATTGGCGAGCGGTTGACCTTTCAAGAGCAGATGAAATTGGTTGAGCTCCCAGATGTCGTCCGCGAGGGGGCTGTGGTAAAGCGTTTCATGAGTCAAAGAGCGCCTTGGTTTCCCGGTTGCGATCTGCCAATCCCAAACGATTCTGCTCGTGGAAAAATGCAATTGTACAAGAGCAGGGCGGCGTTTGGTGGACACGTGTATAGCCAAGCTGGGCTGGCGGCATCAAAGACATTCGCTTCTGTCAGAGGCAACGTCTCTAGTGATGCCGGCTCGAACCACTTTGGAATCCATGTGAGTAACCCGAGAATTGAACATTGCATGAATAGATGGAGAGTGCCCATCCAAGTCACCTCGAGATGGACATCGCGATAGGAGCATCCTTGCAAGAATACTAACGGATGTGGCCAGACGATACACGGATATTTCTCTGAAGGGGGTCTGTCAGATCGTCCATTTGTATATGAAGTTTCCACGATTGCTGAAAACCGGTCGTTCCATAACCTCCTGGTTAAAGGTCGGCAACCCACGAGTCCAAGCAGCAATCCGGAGGGTGACCACTTTCCAGTGGCGGACTCCGGACAGACCCTCGGCCCCGTGTGTTTCAGTGCCTTGGTCTCCTTCAGGCCAGCCACAGAGTCGCAAGTCAAGGTGCAGGCCCCCTCGGCGCAGACGCGATACGCAGACATACTGAGCCTGCGGCCACCGTGGTCCTGGGATCCGGCACCGCTGGTCGACATCGCCGGCATCATTGAGATTTTGGGGACCTGGAAAGAAGTGGGAACGTTCCCCATTGTCGAAATGAGAAAGGTCGACATGACCGGCTTCAACGAGGGCAAGCCCCTACACGAGAGACGCGAGCTTCTGCTCTATCGACTGCTTGCGCCGCTTCCTCGATCGGATCCCGATGCCCACGTGATGGTGCACGCGTATGCGGCGGACCGGAACGGACTGCTCATGATCGGCAACCACATCGGGTTCGGCTTCAGCTTTGGTCGGGCGGCGAGCTTGAGTTACTCGTTCGTCGTCCATGTGAACCCGTCGGACGCCGTGATGGAATTTGGCGAGAATGAGTGGTGGATACAGGAAGCCATTTTCCCGCGTGTCGAGGCTGGACGGGGGATCATCATGAGCAACATTTGGAGTCCCAACGGAACGCATGTGGCTACAGAGTATCAAGATGGGATCATCCAGAGGCAGTTCCAGCCGGGCGAGAGGCAGGGTAAACTGTGAGGTCAGCAGCATTGACGGGCGTAGCACGCCCTAGTTGGTAGCGTTCTGGCTGGTGTTTCTTTCACAATATAGAGCAGTCTTAGAGAACAAGATGGTGCTTGTAGATAAACGTATAGATGTACGGTGTAAGAGGCTGATGGACAAGTTGACCCGCAAGTATAGCTAGATCTGCTCACATACACTACAATGCTAGAGGCTGTACGAGGTAAACTTACCATTATCAGTCTTTGACATCTCTGGTGAGACAACCCCCGAATTGCACTTTTCCTCGGGTGAAGCCACAAGTGAAGCCCGGCGGAACATATTGAGGCTGGTACCTCTCTTCAGCTTTGAGGCGCTTCGATGAGCTTCAACAAGCTAAGGTACTGAGGAGCTAGGGCCAATGCCCGGCCACGGCGGGTACCCAAGCAAGCTACTGCAGAGTGGAGCTGAGCCCTGAAGGAGCTTACAGAAAAAGCCAGATTTTCGCGATGGGCATCCAAATTTTGTCCTTTCCTTCCCATTCCCTCCCATCACTTCACTTCCTTCTGGAAGCAAGTTGACCCCAATCGAGAGCAGGGACACGGAACGCGACGAGCGGCGCAGTTGCCCACTTGTGTGTCCGTTGTGCTCAACAGTTCAGTTCCCCTCTGCCTTCCACTTCTTAGTCTTGCGCCGCATTCTCTTTTTTTCCCACCACCCTCGAGGCGAGCTGCTTCGTGTCCTCAACTTTTCCACATTACCCTTCAACCCGCGAATTCTACCTTCGCTGGTCAACTACCCCAGAACAAAGCACATCAGACATCACCCATTCTTTTTCTGAACCACAGCTCCATCCTTGGACCATCGTACATCGTAGTGAAGGCAGACACAATGTCTACCGTTGTGGATGCCTACTGGGCCGCGCCGGCTGTAGCTAGGTAAGTTTGTCGTCCATCCTCTGCGCGCACCTGCCTGTGAGCGGAACAACAGTTGCTAACAAGCCATCAAACAGAACCGTCGCGACCCTCGTATTTGTCTGCTCGCTCGGAGTCTACACTGAAATGTTCTCCAGCGGCCCCTTCTGGTTTCACTGGCGCTTCCTCTTCAAGTTCCCGCCCGCCGTCTACCGCCTCGTAACGAGCTTCTTGATCACCGGCCCCCAGATCGGCGTCCTCCTAGACACGTACTTTGTCTACTCCTACCTGAGTCAGCTGGAGAAGTCAAACTCCAAGTTCACACGGAAGGAGGATCTGATCTGGTACCTGATGGTTGTCGGCAGTGTCATCATTGTAGGTCTTTACAACTCTTTCCACGTTTCGTTCCCAACTCCGTGCTCCGGAATGGTCTTCTACTTGCCTTGCCATTCTGCCTACCCGTACCGGTCTCAACCATCGTCGCCAATCCCTTGACGTGAATCAACACCCCGTAACCCTTCTGTTACACCTCAACATATCTGCCCGCATAGTGGATTGCTTCTACAGCTATAGCGGTTCCTGGAATTGAGGAAGATCACCCCTGCATCACGACTGGTCCATCATTCGCATACCTCAATAAGGGCCAGTCGCGATGTGGGCATGGTGGGATGTCTATATGGATGACTTGAGCGAGGTCTTCGGACAGTTTTCTCAGGTGGTTTTTAGCGCCCTACATTTCAATGCTCTCGCTTCGTGTTTTGTTGTCGTTCCCAAGTGTTTTCCGTATGAACTGGCCGCTGACACGAGGCACCAGTTCCTGAACCAAACCATTGTTGGTGCTGGTTCCTACCTGCCGGCACTGCTGATCGCCATCTGCTACACGGCTACCCAGGACCAGAGAGGTCAGATGGCGCACTTCTACGTAGTCACCATTCCGGCTCAGCTGATGCCTTATGCTCTGCTCCTCCTGAACCTGCTGAATGGATGGTTCATGGTCAAGGTCGGCCTGACTGGCCTGGTCGCCGCGCACTTCCACGACTTCTGTACCAGGCTGTATCCCCAGTTCGGCGGCGGCCCCAATCTGCTGCCAACGCCGTGGTGGATTTCGTGGCTCATGTCTACGCCACGAGTATCAAACACCTCGTATGGCTCCACCTTTGTCCCTCCCAGCGGCGGACAGCCCCGAGGTGGACCACTGCCGGATTCCTGGAGGAGTGCCGGTCCGGGTCGCCGACTAGGTTAAGGACTGCCACATTGGCCGAGATATCTAGATAGGCAAATCAATGCATATTCATCACTTGTCAGCCGCTACGGGTCGAAACAGTACACCGGTGCCTGGTCATTTCTATATTACTATTTACAATGCGATGTGTACGTTTACACTACCCAAATACCGTTCCCTGGCCCCCAGATGTTGGTGTGGTATCATCGCTTTTCCCGACATGCTTGCCGTTGTAAGTGTGCGCGTGTGCCCGTTGTGATGAAACGGAGAATGGGTTCATTGATCGGGTCCCGGTTCTTGCTGTCGCATCGGCGAAGCGCTGCCGATGCTCGGGCAATGGGTTGCTGATCTCGAGCCCGATCGGGACAGACTCTCCAAGGCCTGAAATCGAGGTATCCTCGACAATAATCTGTGGTGGTTGATATTTCTTTCCCCCTCGCAGTTTTGGTATTGACGGGAGATCTAGCTTCGGTGCCAGACTCGCCGCTGGAGGAGGCGGCGGTGGCGGTACCACCGACTGACTCAACCCTCGGAGGGAAGATGATACCCTTCGGCTTAAAGTTGATGGCGGCGGCGGGCCGGGAGGGGGCGGTGGAACTGAGGTCTTGGTCGAGTTACGGCCTGTGTAGCTCATGACTGTCGCTCCTTCGGGCACACCAGACACAGCCGCGGGCACCTGGAATGAAGGATGTATCGATGAGGCGTCAGCTCCCCTCGAAGCGGCGAGATACATACTCAAGGCGTAGTCATCCGGTCTGTTTCTCTTTACCAGGGCTGGTGGCTCTGGAGACGGCGATGGGGCTGCTGCCCGGCCCATGGCACGGGGAACGTATGCCGGATGGACGGGCAAAGCGCTGCCGGGACCTCTCATGACTTGATTTGGATTAAAGTGGTAGTTGGCCGGTCGTATCGGGAGCTCTTTCTCCAGCTCTGCGTAGTCGACGTGGCTCTGGTAGGCGGCTTGCGTCTTGAGCTCATACTGGCTCAAGGCGGAACCTGGCTTGCTATCATGTGGCCACTTGAGTGGTGGTGTGACAGATGTACTGCCTTCTCGGGAGTCATATTTCGAGACAAAGTCCGAATCGTAGAGTCGTTTCTGCTTTTGGTGGTAGACCCAGAAAAGGGCTGTGCCTCCAAGAAATAACAAAGCCGCGCCCACAGCTATTCCAACAACGGCGCCAGTGGTCATCGATGTCGATGTCGAGTCGTTATTGCCCGTTGCGGTATCATTGGAGGGTGGCGCTGTTATGTTGACTAGATCCTTTGAGAAAAGCGAACCACTCAGTCCGATCAAAGCTCCAGGCTGTGGGCGTTGCTTGCAACCTGCACGCAATGCAGTCATGACTGGGGGAGTCAGCTGTTGATATCACCACCGATAATATTGCAATGGGCTCACAATTCGCCAAATACTCCTGCTCATCGCTGGCCTGTAGACATTGTACGCAAGCGTCAATGCTCGTGCCATTGAAGCGTCCTCCGTCTGCATCGCAATAATCAAACTCGTTGTCCTTGTTCGGATCGAGGATCCCCGTCTCAAGGGCCGTCTGCAGAGGCTGGCAAGCGTAGTTTATATTGCAGGGAGACGACAATGTCTTTGTTGTGTTTGGATATCCAAACAAGCAGACATCGACAGAATACTGTAAGTTATCTGTGCCGCACGGTCAGCATCCGCCCATCTGAAGTAGCAATCACAAAGTATTACATATCAGCCATCGAGTGTCGCTTTCCTCGTTGCTTACTGCTCTGCTACCTTGGAGGCACTGGATGCAGTTCTGGAATTTGATCCCTTTGCTCGATTCGGTATACTCAGAGTCGCTGCATGTGATATCGGACGCATTTGTCGACGACGAAGCCGGGTCGAGGGGGTCGCTCTCTGGGTTGTCCAGGCAGAGAGCCGCGCAGTCCGAGCCCGGTGCCACCTGAAGGGCAAGCACACACCGCAGAGCCACGAGGAGATAGATGACAAGACTCAACCGGACAGCCATGGCAGACCAAGATTGAAGTCACCCGGGAGTTGAACAAGGAAGGCGGCTCGCACTACTCTTCAGTCCATGACGTTCCCAAGTGATTGTCGGTCAGAAATTATGTTCCGTATTCAGTGGCGCTCGAGGAAAAGAAGCAGAGTTTGAGAATAGAAATCAGGAATTTCGAAGAACAGTGATCGATGTGAAGAAGAGTGGCCGGCGTCGCGGCTCTCGTGAGGGTGCAATCTAATAATCTATGTACAGGCCTTCTACTTGCAGGACCAGCTACGTCCTGCACAGTCCGAGGGTTGCAAGCCTGGTGGCTCTCGAGATTGAATGGTGGCAGCGGGCATACAACCAGGTCGACATCAGCCATATACCAGATTATTACTGCGCGTGCCCCCCCAGGCAGTCCGTACCTGTCTGCAGATGGACTTCGATAATAGCATGCGTGCTGTCGGCCCTGTTGCACGAAGTACAATAGACGCCTATCGATGCTCAGGCATTGCCTGCCCAGTGCCCGGTACACACCACATAGTCTCCTCACTCTCGCCTATGGCATGCCACCCGTTGTCATCTTGGCTCTCGCGTATAGTAGCGCGCCTGGGCAACCGCCCAATCAAAGATGCGGGAATCTGGGCGGAAGCGCCGCGGGCTGCTCCAGATGAAGCCACAATTGAACTTGAGGGGCTGTCGATCCTCGCATGGGGTGGACATCGCTACATGGAATGGTTGGAAGATACGGGAATAACAAGTCAGTATGGACTGAGGACTGCATCGTGAGTGGACTCGCAAGCGCCGGCCACTGACGCGACCACCCGCTATCCGAACCAGGCAGGACAGACTACCAGTTGAGGACGGGGTACAACTTGCCGCTGCCAATACGTGATACGTCGAGTCTGCCGGTTTTGATTTCAAATGGAAGAAACTGACTTCGACAGCCTGACCTTCTATCAGGCAGGCCACATCGTGAAAGTAGTGAGCTCCATGCAAGCCAAACGACCACTGGCTTTCGAGTAGTGCCTAGCTATCCTCGAGAGAAATGGCATGCTGTACGATGTATTTGGTGTAGGTGTAGCATAGAGTCGAAGAAGCGCTTAGCCAGTGACCTTTATTAGGGAGGAGGCAGACTCGTACCATTTGTTTCCTGGCTTTCCCTGCTTGCATGCCTCGACATGATGCATGTCCATTGGAAGTGGGGAATGCGCGGTTGTTCATGTCCCGTAGGCTTGAACTGACCTTGGTCAGCCGCTCTGGCGGTTAATTTTCCTTGTCTGCCTCTCTTTCTTTCTTTTCCCATCTTCACCAAGTAGGTTCAATCTGTGGGGGGCCTTGTGCCAATAAAAAACGGTGATCCTCCAGTGTCATCAGACAAGCGGACCTTTTCAACCTGGCAATAGTCATCCTCCCAAGGCATCAATCATGATGTTCTTGCCTATAAGTGGAAATCGTTATCCTCCTTGACTGAATGAAACAATCCAAATCAATATTCTTGTCTATGAATGAAGAACTAAAAGGAGTCTTATAAACCCGATGGGAGCGTACGGCGTATTTTCTAGCGTGGTGTGTACTGCAACCAAAATTCTAGGTGGTATGTATCACCATCCCGATCCTTCGCTGGGGAAGACCTGACTCTGGCTGGTGAAATTTCCAGGTCCGATTTGTGTACGAGCATATGGTGGTATAGCAACGCAATGTACGAGTTATATAGGCATGCCTGTCCTAGACTATCTTGTCTTGTCAATTTATTTCAAAGAGTGAAAACTGAAATTACTTCCAAGAGCTGTATATAACGAAAAGCACAACCCAGGCAATACATGGATTGATATACACGAGACACAGGCGCATGTAGAGACTAACCATCATTGATACCTCAGGTGACAAGATCGACCGAGTCATCTGAGGGAGTGAAGCGACTACTTTGTAGGTGTATCCCGTAAAGATCATATAGCGTATGTGTTCGGTAGGAATTCAACTTTTGGGCCTATCTTAAGATAGACGGGAGGGAGGTACCGTGGTCAGAGTCGGAGGGGCTAGGTAGGCGCTACGATCTGCAAAATATATTTAGAACTTCTTGTTGAACGCTCGTTCATGACATGGCGGTATCTGGAATGACATCGAGTGAACCTGGTTTCCAACGCACCTGTTGTTTTCTTCTACCACGGAGCCTCTCAGAGTTACCTGGATCAGCTCAGAACTCGCCAAGCAATTTGCTGAAGAATAATAAAATATGCTTATTGCACGTGTCGGCTTGGGGTTAGGGTCCAGTGAGAAGTGTGATTGGCAGATGCAGCAATCGTCAGCGGATCGATCAAGCTGGCGGCGCTAAACAACGTCCTCTTGTTGGTCGCGGCACTTTTCGATTCAGCGGCGAGCCCAGGAGTCAGGTAGGTTAACTGGTGTCTTATTTAGTCCTGCAAGGTTTATCCTCTTTATTACAGGGTCTCCGCGCGGGATGTGCTCCCAGCCCCGCCCGGGTATCTGAAAGTCACGTCAGCAACAGACAGTCGGTGTCGCAGTCTACTGTGTACATTCATGTCGAGTTCGTGTACACATGATCCATATATACACGCCGGTATCTGCGCGCGGAGCTCCCAAGACAACCGTCGACCTAGAGGCGTTGTCAGCAGTCGTCGTCGTTGTCGTTGTCGTTGTTGTTGTTACCGTCGTCGTCGTTTCCTATCCAGCCCAGATGGATGTCTCTGCGCACTAGGTTTCTCAACCTAGTTGGGTACCTTAGGGGCGGGGTCGTCTTGTCTTTGGCGGGCCGCATCGCCTTGGGCAAAAAAAGAATAGGAAGCTGTTCGCAGTTGCTGTCCATCTGCCCCCCTGGGACCTCCTATCCGTAGACGCAAACAGAACCAAGAAGAGGTCTCCGATAAATATTGACACAAGATGATAATTGGATGTCTGCAATTCGCACCTCGGGTGGGCGATGTCGACAACAACCTGAGTCGCGCCGAGGGCATCCTGGACACAGCTGATCCTGAGCATCTGGATCTCTTAGTCCTACCTGAATTAGCTTTCTCTGGTACGTCCCCTTCCCAAGTCGGAGACCATACTGCACCCAGAGGAAGCGGCAAACCATTATCGGTCCCGTCTCGAGCATGCTCGCCAGGCCTGTAGAGGATAGGACGGTAAAGTGTGTCCAGTGATGGCTGACGTGACCACCTAGGATACAATTTCAAGACTCTACGCGAAATATATCCCTTCTTGGAGCCAACCGGTACGGGCATCACTTCGGTATGGGCACGTAGCGTGGCCTTGAAATACGATTGTGCCGTGGCGGTTGGCTACCCAGAGACGGCCGATGTATCGCACAAATGGCCAACCTCTCCTGAATACTACAATTCTCTGATCATGGTCAACAAGGACGGCGATGCCTGGGCTCTATATCGAAAATCTCACCTGTACTACACAGATGAGACCTGGGCCCTGGAGGGACCCGAAGGCTTCTGGAAGGGTTATCTGCCTGGCATCGGCAAGATCGCCATGGGCATCTGTATGTCTACCCTAAGCGCCCCCGAGTCACATGTGGTATACTAACGAGAGCTCTCCCAGGCATGGACATCAAGTAAGATTGCTGGAACCAGGTCTTGTTGGGAATTCTGAACTAACGCTCCACTCTGCCCAGTCCTTACAAATTCGAGGCCCCATGGAATGCGTTCGAGTTCGCCGCACATGCGATCAGAGTCTCGGCGAATGTTGTCATTGTGTCGATGGCGTGGTTGACACATGAAGATCGGTCTTCTTTTCTCACCCGACCCGAAGAGCCAGATCTGGATACCCTGACTTATTGGGTGCAGCGGATGGAGCCCTTGATACGGCGCGAGGATGAAGAAGAGGTGATTGTCATTTTTGCCAACCGCTCCGGGATCGAGGACGACGTCTTGTATGCCGGCACAAGTGCTGTCCTCGGGATCCAGGACGGCGAGGTGACTGTCTATGGTCTGCTGGGTCGCGGTGAGGAGAAGTTGCTTGTCGTCGACACCAGCAAACCTGCCATGGCGAAGCTACAGTATCGCCCAGAAGGGGATAGGGACATCTTCGCCGATTCCGCGCAAGATGAGGCAAATTCCGACGTCATTTCCTCGTCACAGAGCGAAGGGCAAGACAGCGCAGATCTTCAACAGCTCGGTACTACTCAAGGTTCAACTGAACCACATGGGGATGTGATAGACCAGTCCGATCGTTGCGCTGATGACTACATGTTCGATCTTTCAGATGTCGTGAGCACCGCATCGACTGACTTCTCTATTGACACTGGATCTCCGATGTCACCTCGGCGTTCTTGGAAGCCGACACCATCAGATCTCAGTGCCAAATCATCCGCTCCGGGTTTGAGCGAGACAGACACGTACATGGACTGGCGAAAATGGCTCAGCGAATGCAGAGATAGAGCACTAGGCGCCACAGCTGACAACACTGCTTCACTCGATATCGAATCTGCGCCTACCATGGAGTTCTCTGCTCTTGTAGAAGGACTCATGGGCACCAAGATGGCACAGGAGATCGCTGTAACCCGCCCATTCTCCACGAAGGCTGGCAATATCAACTAGTCATGGACACAAGTCGACCAAGGCCAAGCAGACTCCCACAGACAAAGCGGGCGCAAAAGTATGACTATAAATAGATGAGCTTCTTGGAGATGATGACGATGCTGAGCCCACCTATTGCAGCATGAAAGGTAGACCATCCCCCCTCTCAAAATATGGTACTCGGGCTCATTGTCACAGCATTACAAAAAGCAGGGCTTGTGCGACTTGCCTGAGTTTGTTGATATATTATAAGCAATAGTACTTTACAGTTGCGGTAGCCTCCGTAGTCTGAATAGGTGGGAACTGCAAAACCTGTCCTCGCATACAAAAAGCAAAAGATATTTTTCATCAAGCGAGGATTGGACCACAAGCAAGAACGAGGGGGTATTCCTTCCAGGGCTCGCAAGAGAACAACGAAAAGCTCTTATGCGCCGATTTCGACCATCTCAGATATGCAACCGAATTTTGTTTGGTCGACGCAGAAGGCAGGACACCCGAGTGCTTGACGATGAACGAGACTCGAAAGGTGTCAACGCACTTCGCCTTTAGCAGGAGAGCACTGCTAATGGACAACGAAGTTTTGACGAACAACGCCGCTTTTCGAGAAAACGAAAGTAGAGAGCAACGACGAGAGTTGTTCAAATGGAGACACAACATGGATGTACAGTACTATCAAGTTGAAAATGATGAACAAGCTGGTGGGCTGGCAGTGCATCGGTAAAGGGCATTTTCGATCGGGGTCGATGGACTTGACGGAACGAGCCAGCAACGCGACCTATCAATCGCACTCAATAACGACCATCCTTCCCATCCGTACTTCTCGTCACTGCACGCTGGTCTCATGTATTTAAAAAGTCAGTCGTCAGTCGGCTCGAACGACCGGCGCTTGGTCTTGTGTGAACTCGCTTTCCATTGGGGTACCTGGTCTTCAATATGCAGTGCTGACTAGGTTATCTCGTATACAGCAGGCATCGAGAAGACCTGCCCAAAGGCGCGAACGACGACCAATTAAGAAATCTTTACCTGCTCGTTCAGTCACACACTCTTATATCCATGGTTCAAATCAGGGAGATGTTTGACGGTATGCACAACACATATTCTACACACTGCAAGTTTGGCAACACGTTCTACCCGGATCGTCACATGCCCTTACATGGCTTTTCATTCGCCGAAATAGCACGCCGGCATCTCATGAACCCCTGACTCCGCCGTGAAGGCGCTTAATATTATCAAGGCTCTTTTTTTTTTTTTTTTTTATGCTTTCAACAAGTTCAGCACCAACGAGAAGGGCCTGAGTCGTGATGGCGACAATTCACCAGCAGGCTTAGACCATGTTCCGAGACTGCCTTGTCTCGAGGTACTGTCTCGAGGTCCTGTCAACGAGCCAGCAGAGTGAAATCGGAGATATGAGCGCGCCAAAAAGAAACTGCTGGTGCTGGACAACATGTAATTGGTCGTGATCGACTGGACTAGAGTGACAGTCAAGCCAGCTCTGTCCAGACTCCAGCCGCTTTTGGACATGCGGCCCGTGGAGAACTGGAGCCGGTTCGCTGAATGAATACCGATAGCCTGGAACCGATGTGTTGGTCCAGTTCATCTGGGCATGTTATAGAGCGAGCACACCAGTCAGGATGGCAGGTGTAGAAAGAAGCGTAAATGCAGGTTGCAAGTTGGTTGCAAGTTGCGGCGGAACTCCCGTTTCGAGGGGGTTGCGGGCCATTAAAGCTTCTCGCTCGACCGCCAATGGCCCAGTTGGGTTGCATTGTGGGCACAAATATTGGCGGTCATGTTGCTGGAATGCGATGGCAGAGACGCATGAGTGCGTGCGAGGGTGTTGGTGATCACAACAGCTGGCGACGCAAGCAAGCAAGCAAAGTCGTCCCCACTAGGCGGAACGACGATGGATGGAGGTAGTGCCAGTTGATAGAGAAGACAAAGAATATAGCGTGGTTTATACTGTCTCCAGATGTATACAATAACCACTTGGCACAGCCTGGACAGCTGAGATGGTCAAGTCCCCGATGCATGATAGATCCGAGTGGCCAGCACCCATGTCTCGGCAATATTCTAGTGCCCCCAATCAATACGCTTAACCGCCCGTACCCAGCCATCACACAGCTCAAGGTGGCAAGGCTCGGAGTCGACCCTTGCAGTCGGAACAGTGACTACCATGGGTAAATAGACGTGCTGAGCCGTCTCAATGGCCAATGCGAGCCAACCTGCATATGTGGCCCCCGGCCCGACCATTGATTTTCCCATGTCCTGGCGAATCACATACCGAGAGCCCCCAAGGAGAAGGGCCTGCACAGCAATTTGCGGTCCTGCAAAGTCGAGAGGGGGCTCTCGACCCCCAGGCTGGCTGGCCACACGGAGGCGCACAATCCTCCACTCGTTGGTACCTACGTGATCGCTTCTGCCATGGTCATGACCATGTTGAAAAGTAACAGCCCATCTCTTCTCATGGCATGATCATCATCATCAATCATCTCAGGTGCTCGACGATACCACACATTCATGGCGTATTTATCCCCTGCCCGCGGACTATCAACTTGATATACAAAACTGAGGAGCCGAGTGTTGTGCTTCTTCTGCACCGTTATTCTGACGGCTCACTGAGGGTGGCACCAAGGCGGAGAAACCAGCAATTCCTCTTGTCTCTTTCTATAACGACCTGGAAGCTCTCGACGATGCGATCCTTATCCGGAACGATCGGTCACCGATCGAGCAACTTTGTGATGAGATGCTTCTCGAGAGCCTTTGCGCTCGGCGTGCTCTATCAGTCAGCAACAGCGATACTCGTCGCAACATACTCGCCATGTGATTCGAAATGCGGCAATGTCCTCAGCTCGACCTCGACCTCGGATCTCGTCTGCAAAGACACGGATTATTCCGCATCATCCGGTGTGGTCTGGCAGTCATGTCTCACTTGCGAATCCACCAGTTCGTACTATACGCAGACGGATGGAACCAACTACACGGACTTGCAGTCCATGCTCTGTATGTGCTGTCACATGCGCTATATGCGCGACATGGCTAATGGATACCGTCTTCCCAGACAATATGCGCTTTGCTACGTCTACATGTTTGTTCAGTAACGAAAGTTCTCTTGGGAGCAACCCATGCATAACCAGGTGAGCCAACCATCTACTTGTCGTCCATGTCCCCGTGCTGACTTGCTCTCAGCCATGCTTGCGGGCCACTACAGGACGCCTTGCAGTACGAAGGGCTCGCCACCAACGTCACGGCGTATGGATATTGTAGTCTTTGGAGCACTGACCAGGCGAGCTCCTGCACCCAATGCCTAGACACTTGGGAGTATGGCCACCAGTTTGAGAATTGTGAGTTTGTGAGATCGCCCCACGACAAGCAGTCACTAACCTGCGGGAGATGTCGAAATCCTCGAAGGCGCCTGCAAGATGCAGCCGGCAGACGGCTCAACCTTGGCCATAAAGGGCAACATATTCTCATCTGACATTGTCTCGGTCACCACGCCAACCCCCACAGCAGCAGTGGCGTCTTCAGGGCCTTCCGGGCCTCTGGGCCTTGGTGGCATCGTCGGGGTAGCCATCGGTGGTGCCGTCTTCGTTCTCGCCGTACTGGGCTTCTGCATCGTGACAAACGGCAAGCGCAAGAGACGAGCTTTCCTCCGCCGCAGAGACGAGCAGATGAAGCACTGGCCGACCCCGGGTGGCGCGGGCGAGATGTTCGAGACGCCCATCAGCCAACGACCGCTACGCAGCTGGGACGAATCGCCCATCAGCGTGTCAAACGACGCCACTTATCCCCGATACTTTTCTCCCTACAGCTCGCAGTTCAACAGTCCCGTCAGTGCCGTGGAGGGCAACCACCAGCAGTGGCCGGCCGCTGCTGCGGCCTCGCAGAACATTGGCGTCGCTGTCAGCCCGGACGGCAACCAGTCCCACTACTCATGGTCCGACAGGAAGGGCAAAGACAGAGCACGAGAAAGCGAAGACTATGAAATGCAGGAGGAAAATCGCGGTGCAATTGGATTGGAAGAGTTTTACCCGCCGCCGCCGCCGCCGCAGGCCCCCGTCCTCAGCCACCCCGGCTATGGAAGGCATGGACCGGAGCCACCTCGGTCGCTGACGGAAGAGGACTTCCGTTCAGGTAGAGCCGTGTAGTTTATTTTTTGCTCAGTTTTTGGCCTTCCAAGTACGGTTCTGCTTTGTTCTTGCGATTATTTGTTTCCAGCACGGAGTTTGCGGTTCGCGCCCGAGGTAATACGGGTTGAGACCGTTGGGTTAGTCGTTGCATCGGAGGAAGATACCATATGTTCAAGAATTGAACAACCGGCTTGACGCCGGTGAAAGCACCTTTTCCACGGCTTGTCTTACATAATAGTAGATCAATATACGAGACTCTGTTGTAATTTTAAATATCCCCAGCTAGACGTCACCAAGTGCGCATTGGTTTTGACTCATGATCTACCAGAAAGTGATGGAAGCGAATCTGGGAATTACAAGAAAAGACCAAGCATTGCAAATTGATGGAGAAATGATTTATCTATCACCTGAGCCGTTTCTGTTTTTGAATGAGGGAAAGATGGAATGCAGAATTAAGAGATATATACCGTCTAGAAAATATTGCCGTCTTCTATTAAAATAGTGCCTGCCAGACACGAGAATGCATTTCTGAGACGAACTTTATCGTTATCCAACGGGTTTATCGTTATCAGCTGGGGGATCGAGTATGTATCTATTGCGGCGGGGCTGCTCATTCTGTGGCTGGGTCGAGTGTTGATGCTGGTCGGGTGTGGTTTTTTTCCCTGGTAATTTTTTTCAATCCTCCAAGGTCCCGCGCAAGCCACTTGGTCGCATGTGTGGCGGGAGCTTTTAGAGACGGGCGCTAGTCACTGATTGGCCCAATTGGCCGCCGTTGATTCTGCTGCTCCCCACATTGTCTCTCGAAAATTTTTGGAGCTCTGGATTGATTTCAAGCACTTTTTTTCAAGGTGCGTTCCGTCCGTTTATTTCATTGCTGCCGAGCAAACTTCACAACGCATCACACCATAGCGACGGCAACAATGGCTGCCACCGAGAACTTTGTGATCAAGCCGGAGGCTACTACTCCAGCCATTGACTGGAGTCAGACCCCGCTGCTGCTTCGCAACTACGACAAGCGTAAGTGAAAAAACCTCGATGAATGTTGCTGCTGCTGCTGTTGCTGCAAGACGGCAACGGCAATGCTGCCCTTGGTGCGCACACCGCTCTCGTGTGTCTGCGCACTCGCATCAGACAGAGTCCAGAGGCTGAGACTGACGGCTTGTGTGCTACAGTGCTCGTCCGAACTGGTCACTTCACCCCCATTGACCATGGCTGCTCCCCCATGAACCGCGACCTCAAGTCCTACATCAGCTCTGGTATCATCAACCTGGACAAGCCCTCCAACCCCTCCAGTCACGAAGTTGTCGCTTGGGTCAAGAGAATTCTGCGCGTCGAGAAGACCGGTCACTCTGGAACCCTCGACCCCAAGGTCACCGGCTGTCTCATTGTCTGTATCGACCGTGCCACCCGTCTCGTCAAGTCCCAGCAGGGTGCCGGAAAGGAGTATGTCGCCGTCATCAGGCTCCACGACAAGCTGCCGGGCGGCGAGGCCCAGTTTGCCCGCGCCCTCGAGACCCTGACTGGTGCTCTGTTCCAGCGCCCTCCCCTGATCTCCGCCGTCAAGCGTCAGCTCCGTATCCGTACCATTCACGAGAGCAAGCTGATCGAGTTCGACAACGACCGCCACCTGGGTGTCTTCTGGGTCAGCTGCGAGGCTGGAACCTACATCCGAACTCTGTGTGTGCACTTGGGTCTCCTCCTCGGAGTCGGTGGTCACATGCAGGAGCTGCGCCGAGTGCGCAGTGGTGCCATGGACGAGACAAAGGACCTGGTCACTCTGCACGACGTTCTGGATGCCCAGTACATGCTGGACAACCAGCGCAACGAGGCCTACCTCAGGAAGATCATCCAGCCCCTCGAGACCCTGCTCGTTGGCTACAAGAGGATCGTCGTGAAGGACAGCACTGTGAACGCTATCTGCTACGGTGCCAAGCTCATGCTCCCCGGTCTTCTCCGTTACGGTACGTTGGACCACTTTCTCTTCTCCGCCTAATAATTCTTGGCCCGTTGCACCAGTACTGACAAGCCGTGTTTCTACAGAGGCCAACATCGACGTCCACGAGGAGGTCGTACTGATCACAACCAAGGGCGAGGCCATCGCCATCGGTATCGCTCAGATGAGCACTGTCGAGATGAGCACGTGCGACCACGGTGTCGTCGCCAAGGTGAAGAGATGCATCATGGAGCGCGACTTGTACCCGAGACGCTGGGGACTTGGTCCCACTGCCGGCGAGAAGAAGAAGCTCAAGGCTTCGGGCAAGCTGGACAAGTTCGGTCGCCCCAATGAGTCGACTCCCGCAGCCTGGACCTCGTCGTACAAGGACTTTGGCCCGCCCGCTGGAGAGTCCACAGAGGCTGCTCCCGTTGCCGATGTCACCATGTCGGAAGCACCTGCTGCTGCTGCCGCCCCGGCTCCTGCTCCTGCTGCCGAGAAGGAGGAGAAGCCTGCGGCTGATGAGGACAAGAAGAAGCGCAAGAAGCACGACGGCGAGACGGCCGAGGAGAAGGCTGAGCGCAAGCGTCTCAAGGCTGAGAAGAAGGCAAAGAAGGCCAAGCGGGCTTCCATGGCCTCGGCAGCTGACTCGGACGATTCTGATTAAGAGATTTTGCCTCCTCGACACGCAACACTGGAAGCATAAAATCCAAGCTGACCACGGCAACCGCTCGCCGAGGTCGCTTGGGTAGAAGATGGCCATAGTCGGGCCAGCTTTCTTGTCTGCATCTTTCTTGAAGTCCACGGCGTTTCGCTGTATGTATGGTACATTCCCCAGGGTCATGGAAAAAGGCGTTCGGATTGTTTTGTTTGGCGATTCATGTTAGATCACGAGCGGTGGGTTTGGGCTGATCCACCAATGTTGAAAGAGAAAAATGCTCGAGAAGCTTGCAGGTAGTAGTACAGCAAGTAATGGTACTGCAAGCATTTGGATGATCAAGACTCGAAATATCGCTTGCAACAGTGTGATGAACGATATGATGACTACCCGGGCCCATGCCACGGCATGCGATTCGTGTCTCAACGTCGTGCGTCTGACAGACAGGACATTCATATAGAGCTAATGAGCCTCCCAGTTGTACCAATGTAGTGTTCATCAAGTGAAAGATGAGAAAAAGAAAGGAAAGATAAAGGATGTTTGCAGCGCCAAGAGTTTAGCTCGTCCGTTATATTCGGAGCAGAGTCGAGAGAGAGTCACGGACATTCCCATCGGACTATACGATGAGTGCCAACGACTAGGAAGGTGCCCCGTAATCCGTACTATTTCTTATACCAGGCGGACCATTCCGTCCTCTCTTTTCCTGTCATGAAAGCCCTGCTTTTGCGCTTCGGACGATGGAATTTTTTGGCCTCAGTACTTTTCTCCCCCTCCACGTTCCTTGGTGATTAAGAGGAGCTGCAAGTCTCGATAGACAAACGCTGGTTCAGGACGTCTCGTATGTGTCGTTTGTCTAGGTAGCTTGCTCTCCAATATACCTACCGAAACCGTCTCTGCCGGATGCGTTACCTAAGGTAGGCGCCTGATTCGTCCGAGCTTGGGAATAGACAGGCCGTTTCGAAACACGGGTTCGCCCAAGTTTAATGCACATTGATTCCTTGAACCCTCTGCCCGTATTGGACAGACTTGTCGGAGGGGTCCCAAAGTTTCAGAGCGCCTGACGGTCCACGTGTGTCGATCCACCTATTTTATGGTAGAGGGGGGGAGGCGATTACTGTGCTGCTGCCGCTTTGCCAGGACATACGTACAGAACTGCATTGGCGAGACTGGCAAGACTGGGGCTGAGCTGAGGACTTGATAAGGAGCAAGAGGCGTACGCGTTCGCTAGTCTGATCGTCTCGAGTCTCCAGCATAATTTGTGCCAAGCTGCGACCGTGAAGAGGCACGAGCGGGAGTTGCCAACCTAGTTTGCCAGTCTGGCAATTTTCGATTCTTTTGGTTTTGTATGGTAGACATTGGGTCGGTCGCGCACAATTATCAATGGTTTCTTCTTCCGCTATTTCGATGGACATTTGGCCCAGACAAGGCGGGCGACCAGGGCACGACCCAATAGTGTCTTGGCTCGGTACCTGTAAATACTCTATATTATCCGTGCATTTATTTGCGCATTGCGATGCGGCGGCGACGGCTGTGCTGCAGCGGGGAGTTCACCAGTGGTGTTGGCCGACTTTTGTCTGAATATCTATCTGGTAATGATTATTCTACAATGGTACACCTACCAAAGGTACACTCTGCTACAGTGTACGTACATCGGCCGGCAGATGGGATGACGATGGTAATGAGAACAATAATGAAGATTGTTTTTTACCGCGTATTGTCCCGGACGTACCGACCCAGATCTTATCCATACATCATCAATCACATGGGCGAGATAATTGATATCAATGTCAGGTTAAATGCGAAACCCCAAATTGTCATCACACATGGTGATGACAGTTGGCTGTGATAGTTGGCTTTATCGTTCTACGCACGTTGGGCAGGTCAAGCAATTCCCATCCTCTAGCTCAACTGATATGGTTCAGCACCCCACAATTCAATCTAGAGGTGCATCAAATGGGCCATGCCTTGTGTCTAAAGACTGCAATGCTCTTGCTCGAGTTGCCCTTCTGCATAATGGCCCGACGGGGCAGGAGAAGAAAGTCTTCCCAATCCCAATATCCATCTTCATTCATCAGCCTCCGGGGGCTCCACAGAAGCGAGTGACCTGTATTATCTGATGATGACTGATGAGACGTCTGCTTGCTAGACTGGACTCGGGCTGGTGGGCGAACACCCGCGAGCCCCGAGCCTAACGCCGCCCAGGCCAAAACCCTTTGCCCTGTCGATCAAAACTGGTTCCGACCTCGATACTATTGACGTGCTCTGAACATAGCGTTTCGCGCCGACCAGGCCGTGGTTCGTGGTTCTGCTGACAGATGATGCTTCCCAGAGGAACTGAATGAGGACCATCGGCGGCAATCTCCATCTTCCCACCCGCTGCCGCTGAGCAGCGCTTTGTAGTGTAGAGCCAGCCCATTCTGATCAGCATCCCCAACATCATCGACATCGTCATCCATCCCTCCCCCAAAGAGGCCTTTCCAGAGTCCAGCCCTCTCTGTGACTGGCTGGCCATGGCATGCAGGGATTTCGGGCACTTTTGCCTCTCGCCGCAGATCCAGGGTCACCTCAAGAGAGATGGCCTTGAGCACATGTTGGCCCGACCGAGAATCCGATCCGCGTGCTTCTCCTGGCTAACACACAAAACTGAGAATGCGATACTCGAAAAGCCCCGTCGTCGAAGGGTCCCCCGGGTCCACTATCCCTGATCAAGAGAAGCGCATCCCCGGGAGCAGTGAAGCACATCATGTCTTACCCTGACCGGGGGCCTCGTGCTGGTGGGGCCTCTGCTTCTTCTCGAACTTCCTTCAGCCCTGCCCAGAAGCAGGCGGCTTGGGCCTATAGAACCACCAGCAGATCAACTTATATGGGCCCCATTAGTCTTGTGGGCTGGCGCCACGGCCAATGCAAACCGTATGTGCATCAAGTAGTATGGAGGTGCCAATCTCCCTTCCGGATTCCGGCTCGAGTCGACTTGGCTTGGTACGCTGGTCCAGTCTCTTTCTCTCTTCTCCATGGTAGGGGGTCGTTCGTTCGTCTGGTCATCAGGGGCTGTGTGTGAGCCCCTCCGGCCTGTGAGGTAGGTATAGGTCTGTATATAATATCAGTTACCCTCTGCTGCCGAAGGTGCTTATCAATTGGCTGTATCAGTCTCGGCTGGCCTGCTTCCTTGGAATAGTACCTCATTATACCAGCAATATACGAGAGAGTCACGTTGCCCTCTCTCCTCCTTGCTTCCTCTTATTAGACCGCATCATATTCATCATCATATACGGCAGTTCTTCTGTCGTCTACCTACCTACTGTTTCGACCAGCCCATACATTATATTCACACCTAATTCAAACTTGTATCATACATGGGAACATCACCACCACACCAAGAATCACATATAAAAACTGCTAGGTCTTGTCTGGCGGGTTACGAACACTTACGCAGTTTCCATAATCCCACAGGATCCTGCTCAAGGTTAATGTCACAAGACAAAACATATAATACCTCTTCCTCGTTACAACACATCTCATAATGAGAGCCTTCTCATACCTTTTGGCCTCTGGCCTGCTCGGCTCTATCGCCCTTGCCGCCCCGTTCGATTTCAAACGCCACCTGCTCAAACGCGCGGGCACTCCCGAGTTCGAGGCGGATTTTCCAGATCCCTCGATCATGCAGGACGCAGACGGGCTATGGTATTCGTTTGCGACAGCCAGCAACGGCAAGCAGGTGCAGGTCGCCAGAGCGTTCACCGCCAGCGGTCCGTGGACATACATCAACCAGGACGCACTTCCCGACGCTGGAGGCTGGACGACGAACAAGAACACGTGGGCCCCGGACGTTCGCCGGCTAGACAACGGGTCCTATGTCATGTACTACTCGGGAGAGGTCAGGAACAACACCAGGTTCCACTGCATCGGAGCCGCCACGGCCCAGAGCGTGCTGGGACCCTACAAGCCCGCGGCCACGCCCTTCAACTGCGACCTCAGCGTCGGTGGCTCCATTGACCCGGCCGGCTTCCAAGACAAGGACGGAAAGCGCTACGTCGTGTACAAGGTCGACGGCAACAGCATCGGGCACGGAGGATCTTGCGGCAACGAGGTCGCGCCTATTGTCCCGACGCCCATCATGCTACAGCGGGTTGCCCAGGACGGCATCACCAAGATCGGATACGCGACCCAGATACTGGACCGGGGCGACGCGGACGGGCCGCTGGTCGAGGCGCCGGCCATCATGCTGGACCGCGATGGTCTGTACGTCATGTTCTTCAGTTCCGGATGTTTCACGGAGTCGACCTACAATGTCAACTACGCCACCGCCACGAGCGTCCTCGGGCCCTACACCAAGAGCTCGACGCCGCTCATTGTGACTGATGACTCGTTTGGGCTCAACGCGCCGGGGGGAGCGACGCCGACGGTGGACGGCAAGTCTATAGTGTTCCACGCCGACTGCGCCAAGGGGCGGTGTCTGTTTGAGAACAAGATCGGCATATCGAACAAGAAGGTCGTGTTGGACGGAGTGGACGGCATTGGGTCGTGAGCGACCAGTGACGACAGTCTGTTTATTGGGTACAATCGCATGGCGTTCAGGATGATTCTTTGGGAACTAGATATATCTAATCTATATAAGGCCGGGTGTGGAGATCACCAGAGATACCCGGGCGCGCCTGGTCATGACGGCATTTCAGTTCTGACATGGTAGAGGTAATGATATTACCATTCTCGATTAATAATGATTTATTAATTCAACTCGACTACATGTGCAACTTGAATAATGAACAATACATCGTATATGCGCGCGGAATGGGGTCATACACTCTCCTGATCATACTTTTTATTCTAGTACATAAAGTCTAGTCCCCTCGACGAGTCCCTACCTAGACAGTAGATGCCCGGATAGATCTTAGACTCAGGCCCTGACGGGACAGTCCTCGGTTCCGGGATATACACGAGCTATAGCCTAGCCGCCCGGCGTATCCAGGCTTGGCGTGCTCCCGGCAGTTGAGAGAATCTGACCAATTGCGCACAAGTCGCTCCAAGATCGTCCATGAGTGGGTACGAGAAATACTGTAAGCGCCCATTGCTTGTGCACGCTGCAGCGCCTCTCATCACAATTCTGCACACCGACAGCTGACTATTATCTCTTTTTTGGCCAGTCGGTCCCTTGACTGGTAGGTTCAGCATTGGTAGCTTCCAGTCGCAGAGTTTCCAATGGGTTGCAATCGAGCCATTGTCTCATGTTGGCTGACCATCGAGAATTGCCGGGCTCCGGCCAGTATGGAATTCGACACATATGACGGCACTTGCAACGACTTGATGAATTCAACAAATAAAATTGGATACTGGTACGCACGGAGTATTAAAGGCACAATGCCGTCACCTGCAGTCTTCACGACCAACGCAGTGCCTCCGTCATCCAGACGGTCACGGGCGAAGAATAAGGCAAAGGAAGAAGACCAATGTCTGGTGCATATGCTCCATTTTCCTCATCTTGTCCATCAAGTCCCATTACAATACCTGTGAGCCTCTTGAGATTTGGGCTTGGGTATTCAATGACTGATTGCACCCACTGCGAGCCTCCCCAGGGCACAGGGGTTCCAAGGGCCATTACGGGCGCTTGATCGTAGCAATGTGGGCTCGAAAAGATCGATTCGCAAAATCTAGACGCTCTCTGATTGGCCACCTTCCCTACACCTTCTCCCCAAGTCCCAGATACGCGCACTGCTATGGCTGCATCCGAGCTACTGGTACGGGCGTCCTGCCGCTTTGGGACGTGATGACTTTCCTCCCCCTTGTACCTGACGTGCGTGCTGCCGAGAATTGGATCAATAGTCTCGACGTTGGGGTCATTTCGCAGCTCGAAAATGTCACCACACTCTGCATCCTCTGCGACCATCTGCCAACGAGCAGGTCAGAGCCGCGCTTCGATGCATATCTGCGCACACACTTGGACTAGACGCAACATTGAGATGGACAAGTCACGTCGAGCAGCCCGTCCTTTCGTGGCTATATACATCGTCCCATCCCGACGCGCTGTCTATAACCTTCTGGCGTTCCTCGAGTACTCGATGTTCGCGATCTCTAATCTTTTCGAGTTGTCCTCCTCGCATTCCATTCCTTGTATAATCTAATTCTTTTACTCGAACTGCAGCTGGCTGACAGTTTGGTTACCTTGCTTATATATTATTTATAATACCACTTGCATCTATTACTGCCACTGAGCTTTTTGCAGCTCTTATACAATCTCTACCTCGAAAACAACCTCGAGACACTCGACACGCTATTAATCTCCTGGAGAGATGGCATTCCCGGCTTCCGCCATCGGTTTGATGCTGGCTGCCTTTGTGCGGTACGCGGCGCCGCTCCAAGTGACGCCCAACTCCCCATGCTCTTCCCTCTGTATTGACTCGAGCGACCTGGATGTCTCGGATCCCAACTCTTCGAATACAGTCAACGACGACATCACCTGCTACGACACGGACTTCAATGCCACTGCCGCGGGACGGAAATTCTCTAGTTGCATGACTTGCCTGCAGGACAGCTCATTCTACCAAGGCCAAGAGAGCGACCAGGGCTGGTTTTTATGTGAGCACTGCCGCTCTCCTCCATACCCCGATGTAGTGACCCTTCTGACTGGTATTTCAGACAATTTAAGATACACGTTGGACTACTGTATCTTCAGCTTTCCCAATGCTACCAATGTTGCATCGACGCCCTGCTCCACGTCGACAGCATGTGGAGGGCTAGAGGCAGCATTCACCGAGGATGACCTCGACGCAGAGAATTTGCAGGCCTATGGTTACTGCAGCGCAGATGGCGGCGCCGTGACCGAGTCCGCCGTGGCGCAGTGTAGGGCCTGTGTCGCTGCCTCGGATGGGCAAGACTACATGGCCAACTTCCTCGTGGCGCTCGAGGCCGGATGCCAACAGAAGCCGGCGGCAGGGACGGTTGTTGGGCTCGATGGCACTGTCTTCTCCACCACCGAAATCAGCGCGAAAGATCCATCCTCTTCCGATGACGACCCCAGCGGCCAGAGCGGACTGCCGACCACGACTATCGTGGGCATCGCGATCGGCATCGTGGCCGTCTTGTTGGCCGTGGCCGGGTTTCTGTTCGTGCGGCTTCGAACCCGGCGCAACCGCAGAGTCCGCCTCGAGGGGCCTTCTGCGACCAGTTCGGCCAAACGCAATAATAAGAAGCGTCCCTCTTCCCCTCTCTCTTTCCGCTGCCAGACACATCTGTCCCCTCGCTCGCCAACGTTCTTTTCGAGCGCCCCTGAGGCGCCTGTACAAGACGAGAAGCGGTTCGGCCGCCCCATGCCCTCCGGCGACGCCGACACTACCTCTCCAGCCTCGGAATGGCCAACCTGGAGCACAAAGACGGGCCTCGAGTCTTCGCGCGGGGCTAGGCGAAACGGACCAAGCCTGCCTCTCTCCAACATCACGACTGCCGCCCCTACGGTGCCCAGCGGCGTGCACTACTCGACGTCGCCCAAGTCCAAGAGCTTCTCGCCCATCGACGACATGACAACGCCCGCCAGCACGACCAGCACCAAGAGCACGTCGCAGCTCTTGCCTCTGAGGCCGTACAACCCCGCCGAGTACGGCATCTCGGTGCCGCAGATGGGAACTGTTCCCGAGGCGACATATGCCAGCCCGACATCGGGTTCGACGGCCAGCCCGCTGATCAGTCGGGCATGGGACCAGAAGAAACCGACATGGGATGCGCCGCTCCCGCCCCGAAGCACCAGCCGATCCAATGGAGGCGGGATAAGCGTGCTTGGTGGAAACAAAGGAAAGAGGACGGGCGGTTGGAGTACGGGCAGCCCGGTAGAGTCCCGAGAGATCAACTTCAAGTTCCCGGGGCCCCCGTCGCCGAAGCGTTTCGGGAGGGAGTAGCATCGCAGTCAAGTATATATTGACGTTGGGTGTATCATAGCGACGCGGCGCTACGGTGCCAAGGAATCTATGAGTTGAAATGACCTACAACTTATAAGTAAACTAAATTCTAGTATTGACGATGAACTGGTGGTATTATATCCATTGATTCCATCCCCACGAATGCATCGCCACTAGAAAGGATACCTGCGCATATAGCTTGACACAAGAATCAATCAATAAATTTTTATTAAAGAAAGCATCTATAAGTCGTAGTTGATGGGAGTAGGAAAGAGATAATAATATGGCAGACTACGATCGTATCTTGGCCTCTGTATGCACCTTGTCTAGTATTGTACTAGATTGGCCCCGCTTTATCTCCAATGCCTGGGGGGGTGTCTCGGGCGGCCAGCGGAGCTCTGAAATTTATTTCTCAGGCCTCCCATAAATACCCTTACTTGGTTGATAAAAAGGTGACTGTGACTCAATTCCAAGCCCGTGACCGTAAACAGAGCCATTCTTGCACATTTGGCCCGCCTTCGACCATGAGGATCATGAATCGGTTCCCGGCCCAATTGGGCAGGAGGATGTACTCTGCGCCCGGCGGAAGCTCGATACCGGCAGCAAAGAAGAAGTACATTCCCACCAGCGGCTCGTATCCCCAGGGTTTCAGGGTCTCGGGCACCGTTGTCGGAGTCAAGCCCAGCAACACCACAAAGCCGGACCTGGCCTTCATCACCTCGGACCGCCCCTGCGCCGCCGCCGCCGTCTTCACCAAGAACAAGTTCCAGGCCGCCCCCGTCACCTTTAGCCGCGCATTGCTCCAGCACAAGAACAATGCCGACCTGCAGGGCGTCCTCATCAACTCGGGCTGCGCCAACGCCGTCACCGGCAAGGGCGGTCTCGAGGACGCCGAGGCCATGGCCACCGAGGCAGACAAGGCCCTCGGCGCCAGCCAGGCCACCATTGTCATGAGCACCGGTGTCATTGGGCAGAGGCTGCCCATCAAGAAGATCTTGGACAATGTGCCCGTGGCTTACCAGAAACTCGGCTCGACGCATGACCACTGGCTGACGTGTGCCACTGCCATCTGCACGACGGACACGTTCCCAAAGCTCATCTCAAAGTCCTTCACGCTGCCCTCGTCGCCCTCTGTCGAGTACCGCATCGCCGGCATGACCAAGGGCGCCGGCATGATCCACCCCAACATGGCCACCCTGCTTGGTGTCATCGCCACTGACGCACCCATCGCTCCCGGGTTGCTTCCAGGTCTTCTCAAGGGCGCCGTCGACAAGTCCTTCAACAGTATCACGATTGACGGAGACACCTCGACCAATGACACCGTCGCCCTCCTGGCCAACGGCGCGGCTGGCGGCCAAGAGATCTCATCCGAGGGCTCGGCCGACTACCGGGCCTTCCAGCAAGCTCTTTCTGGCTTTGCCACGGAGCTGGCCCAGCTCATTGTCCGCGACGGAGAGGGTGCCACCAAGTTTGTAACCATCCGCGTGACCGAGTCGTCGAGCGAGGAGGGTGCCCGCAAGATCGCCAGCACCATTGCCAGGTCGCCGCTTGTCAAGACGGCTCTCTACGGCAAGGACGCAAACTGGGGGCGTATCCTGTGCGCCACCGGTTACTCGCTGATCACGGAGCCCGGCGCCGGAGTCAACGAGGTCGCTGAGATCACCCCGGACAAGACCAACGTGTCCTTCATCCCCACGGACGGCAGTGCCGAGCTCAAGTTGCTGGTCGACGGCGAGCCAGAGAGCGTCGACGAGGAGAGAGCAGCCCAGATCCTCGAGCATGAGGACCTCGAGATCCTGGTGCGCCTGGGCACCGGCAAGGAAGAAGCCACGTACTGGACTTGCGACTATTCGCATGAGTACATTACGATTAATGGAGATTATCGCACGTAGAAAAAGGTGACCTAGTCATACTAATCATCACCTGGTTGTATATGATAGAATACTAGACCAAAAAAAGGGAAAAGGAAAGAGCGATTGAGATTTTGATACACCATATATCGTAGGAAATACAAAAATCTTACACACTTGAGTAATGTTAGTACACGCAGCCCAAACGTGACCAAATGTGCAGCAAACTATGTCGCATCTACAAAACCTGAGCACACCTAAGTTATGGCATACACGTATGTATATATAGTTTACAAATAATAATATTAATACTTTAATAATACGTGTATGGGCAGGTATTACAATACATCAAGTCCACTTCGAATCGCAGGCAGCTCAAGCTCCAGATGAGCTATTCCCAATCGGGACTAGATTGACCAAGCTTCGGCGCCAGATCGAGACGCGTCTTTCTACCCGTCAACCGCGTAAATTGATTTAATTCAATTCCAGTCATTGTCAATTGATGCCTGCGCCGCCCACTACATACCTACTGGTTCACTGGATACACATCGAATCCTCGTGCCGGCGACTCTCGAATACCCTTCTGTCTCTCGGGCCATAACCTGGCAGACCCATCATACCGATACTAGACACCATGCCTGCCGCCCAACAGAAGCAGGAAATAGGCGAGTCGTCGACATCAGCTGCCAAAAAGGCTCTCAACGCCTCTGCCAATGGCGTCACATACGAGCTTCCATGGTCAGTATTTCGTGGCGCTCCCCTCCCTCCCTCCTTCTTGGCCATCCCGGGACAAGCGCTCACGAGAGACACTGCTCTACAGGGTAGAAAAATATAGGCCCGTCTTCCTCGACGATGTCGTGGGCAACACGGAGACGATCGAGCGGCTCAAGATCATCGCCAGGGAAGGCAACATGCCCCACGTCATCATCTCGGGCATGCCTGGCATTGGAAAGACGACGAGCGTGCTGTGCCTGGCGCGGCAGCTTCTGGGCGAGTCGTACAAGGAGGCAGTCCTGGAGCTCAATGCCTCGGACGAGCGCGGCATCGACGTGGTGCGGAACAGGATCAAGGGCTTCGCGCAGAAGAAGGTGACCCTGGCCGCCGGCAGGCACAAGCTCGTCATCCTCGACGAGGCCGACAGCATGACGAGCGGCGCCCAGCAGGCCCTCCGGCGAACCATGGAGATCTACTCCAACACGACGCGCTTCGCCTTTGCCTGCAACCAGAGCAACAAGATTATCGAGCCGCTGCAGTCGAGGTGCGCCATCCTGCGATACGCCCGCCTGACCGACGCACAGGTGGTCAAGCGCCTCATGCAGATCATCGAGGCGGAGAAGGTGCAGTACAGCGACGACGGGCTGGCGGCCCTCGTCTTCAGCGCCGAGGGCGATATGCGACAGGCAATCAACAACCTCCAGTCGACCTTTGCCGGCTTTGGTTTTGTCAGTGGGGACAATGTGTTCAAGGTCGTCGACTCGCCACACCCTATCAAGGTGCAGGCCATGTTGAAGGCTTGCTACGAGGGCAAGATAGACAGTGCCATGGACAGCCTCCGCGAGCTGTGGGACCTCGGCTATAGTTGTCACGATATCATCAGCACCATGTTCCGGGTCACCAAGACCATACCCACGCTGAGCGAGCACAGCAAGCTCGAGTTCATCAAGGAGATTGGCTTCACACACATGAAAATTCTCGAGGGTGTGCAAACATTGCTCCAGCTCAGCGGTTGCGTGGCCCGGCTGTGTAAAATCAACATGGACCCGAAACGCTTCGAGACCCGGTCGAAGTAGGGATTGTCCAAGGGGGCATGAGTTTAGGAGCAAGTGAAGAAAAATTGCATTGGCACGGCGTTCAAGACTTGATAGCAGGTCTGGTTGGGATGACCTGATTGATTTATTCCCCCAAAGATGAATGAAAAGAAAGCATGGATCAAATCAAGGATATATGTGAATGAGACCAGATAATTACAGCTGTTGTACATGCTCATTGGTAGTCGTCGTTTCTTTCCGAGCTGCGCCACGAATACCACTTGAGGCCAACCTCCTGGCACGGCGTCCTTGCGGCGGTTGGACAACGTCTTACTTTTGCTCGCCGTCTCTCAGGTGCTTGGGCCTAGGTGGAGGGGCTGGGCCGCCGTCCTCTTGATACTCCTTCTCGAACGTCTCCCACATGGCGCGATCCTTGGCCAGGCGCTTCTGCATCCTCACCCGCGCCTCGTACTGCCGAACGGCGCCGTCCGCCTCCAGCATGCCTCCCAAGATCATGCCCGACATTTGAATATACCTGGAGCGTGTTGTGAGCAAATCGCCCGTCTGTCCGGAGGGTACCTAGGTAGGCCACCGCGCGGGCAATGGCAGGATGCGCCGGTCGCACAGGGGACGTGATCGCTTGACAACAACTTACACCTTGAATTGAATGGTCAGGCCCCGGTAGATGGGCGACATGGCATATCCGATACCTCCCAGGACGGCGGACGCGAATCCCCATTTGATGGCGCCATAGCCGGCGCCCCGGACGGCCTGCCGTTGAGCCTCGTTGGCCTCGTCACTGTTTAGCGCATCGGTCGGCTTCATGGCGACGGCAGCATAGCTTTCTCAAGACTATTTCTTCCGTAAGCCGTCACTGCTGAGCCCAATTCCGGCCCAGAGGAGAAAAGCAGCAGCAGCAGCAGGAGAAGAATGGGACACGATGTATAGTTGCTTCTGGGCGCCTTTGCAATTTGGTTCGGTATGTCGTTCTATTGGTGAATGTGAAGCTAACCACTTTGCTGGACGTCGGCGGTTTTTTTGCGTCATCGTACGGGCTGGAGGGGAGGTCTCCACATCCCGGAGATCATCTTTCAAAGCCCGACAAAAAGTCTTCTTGGTTCACCCTTTAGTCGCTTATATATGTTGGACCAAGTCAACTCAAATCCCGTGGTTAGGTGCATGTTTGTATTGTATTACTGGCGGCACTCTCCACGCTGTTTAATACTCGGTGTAACAAGCAAAAATTTATATATAACTTGGCTCTACTCATGTACGGATATGGAGTACTAGATGGAGCAGCCATTGCGTCTCGACTACAAGTAAAAGGCATATAGTAGTTGTATGTGTGATTTCCCGCGCAGACCTATCAACTAAACAAATATATACTGTGCTAATTCGAGCAGAGATCGTCCCTCCTGTCCGTCTATGGGTATGCCAAGCCAAAACGCCGCGCCATAATCTATATACCTAGTAATCCGAGTTCATCTGAGGAGAATGTCGTACCCGTCGCGCGTGATCCTGACCTCGTCGCTGCCCAGCCCATACTTGCGTCGCACGAGTTCAAATATGATGAGTCCCGCGCTCGTGCTCGGGACCTGCCGGATGGTGTTCCACCAAAATCCTCGATACAGCCATCGCGTGATGCTCAGACCTTCGCCGCTTGCCTCGGCGGTGCACCGGGCAAAGGTTTCCTGGTAGGCATGGTAGTAAGCACGTAGCATTCTCCAGCGCCGGTGCGGCTTGTCGGACTTGGCGGCCGCGGACGCACGGAGGCGCGCGGCCTTGTCGTCGAGCTCTTCGAGGTGGTCCCAATGCCGTACTTGAATGTGCGTGAGCGGGTGTAACACCACCTGCTGGGCGAATGAGGCACCGATTCCGGCCAGGAGCAGGAAAGCAGGCTCTATGGCGTAGTGAGGCCGTATGACCTTGGGCTCTTCACCTTTCTCGACACCTCCGCTGGCCTCTGTCCTTGCCTGCTTATCCCGGGGGAGAGATCGTTTCAGGGCCAGGAGGTCCACAATGTCTTCGCTGAGCCCGCCGTAGTACCAGGTCACAAAGCGATAGTAGCCCTGCGCCTTGAGATACTCGAATGTGCTGAAGAAGATGGCATTCCCAAATCCGTCCTTCAAAAAGCTCAACCCCCAGCCGGCGAAGATGCCTCGAAGGCCAATATCCCTCAGCTTCTCGGCGCTGAAGCTCCACATGCTCTTGGGGCGACCATTTCCGTCTGCAGGCATCATGTCGCGGTGGTCAAACCTCGCCTGGATGGCATCCAAGGGCGCAGCCACGACGCTCTGGAGACCACCGGCGAGAAAACCAGCGGCAAAGGTGTGCTTTGGATCTGGCGGGGGGTAGACGCGCTTGCTTGCCCTGCCGCTCTCCTCGTGGAGGAGGCCGAGGATCTGAAGATAGCTGGTGTAGAGCACAGCGCCGACGCTGACGTTGGCCATGAGAGGAGGCAGGATCTGCTGGGGAATGATGCCCCAGCCGTGATGCTGGACGACGCTGGTGATGACGCCGGGGGTCGTGCCGCGCATCCAGAGCCACGTCTGGCGCATGGCGGCGCCCAGGCGAGACTGCGTCTTGTCGCTGGCGACGGCCTGCCTCAGGACCTCGGTGTGGGCCAAGTGCACGGAGCGGGCGTAGGCCAGGTAGTCGACGCGGGTGCGGAAGAATGCCTTGACGGGGGCGCGGAAGTAGAAGGCCACGGCCTGGGCGCTCAGGGCGCGCACACCGGCGGCGGAGGCGGCAGTGGCTGCATTGCTGCGCGGCTGCTTGTCCGGGAAGATGACGTCCGAGCCCGGGGGGATGACGGGACCCACGCCTTCGTAGGGGCTGGGTATGGAGATGTCTACTTCATCTCGGCTGGTTTTCATGATTCATTCACCGTCACACTTCCGCATCTTGTACAGAGTTGGGTGAGAGCGCCCGGGGGCGTTTCTTCCAAGCGCGTGTGGGATTCCTCTTGGCCTTGCACGGCTGCAGACCCTGGAAGACACGATTCAGGATGCAGCTACGTATGTTTGATCTTGACCCGAGATTGGATTTGCTCGATTTTCGATTGTTCAAGTAGTGCAGGGCGGCCGGTCAGATGAGGTTTATCGTAGGTAGGTAACCTAGGTGAGTTGAAGCGCGGCGACATGGCTGGCTTGGGTCATTGTCAATTTTCTGCCAACCCGACAGCAGCTGGCTAGCAGTCACGCGCTTGCAGCTGTCAGTTTGTGCTCATGCGCAGATCTCAAAGGGAGTCAGATGACACAAGGATCACTTCTGCCTTTATTTTTTCCTTCATTCAATCTATCATGGGTTCGCTTCAAGTAACAACAAAACAATAGCGACAGACAGCTATTTCGTATAAGATATATGGGACCGAGGTAGCGTTTACTCTGCATTTTCCGTGCCTGTGTTTGATGAATCAAAGTTTAGACCCCGTACCTGAGACTAGATATGTTGTCCCCCCTCGGCCCCTCTGCGCGACTTCGAGCCAGCATCATACATTACATATTTGTAAACAAGTACATTAGACAAGAGAAGGTTCAGGTACCTCTCTCGGTACCCAAGCCAGTAAATGAGATAGATGGAAACATTATACATTACTTACGTTACCATGCCCTTGCGACGTTGCCCTGCGCCAATCGATGCCATTTATTCTCCCGGATGAAATGTGCTGAATACTCTCTTGCTAGCTATCGAGTAAGCCTCCACTTCCATGTGCTCGATTACATACTCGGATATAGTACATCTAGAATCGCCTTTTAAATCAACTGTCTCTCTGTCGATACTTTAAATGCCGTACCCGCCTACCACCAAACCCCACATGTGCACATATCGTCATGTACCTTATTATGTGGTAGGCTGGGTGCGGTAACAAAGTAATGACATAATGTTGACGGCCACATCTGGACGCCAACACTGAGTACATGAGGTCCGGGCGACGGGAGAAAGAAATACAGGGTAAAAAGCAGTGAGCGTGTATGAGTTCCTCGTGCGCAGAATAAGAAACAAACAAAAAGTCAATTGGGTAAGAGAAAGAAAAGGCTCGACTACGCCATCCTGAAATGACAATATTGAACGATCTCCCATCATGACACCAGCGAAAATGTCCACCCTCGCAGGCCGCAGTAATGGGCCTGCTTGAGACGGGCTGCTGGGTTCAATGCTGGGCCCTTCGGAGACTTGTCTCCAGCCTACATGAACCTTGGGTTACCAAACCTTGACTGCTTTTGGTAAATGCATATCTCGAGGTAAAGAAAAAAAGATACCTACTCAAATCTGAGCCCCGTTGTAGTAGCTCCAGGGTCCAGCGCTAAATTGAATGACACCTCGATCTGGATGAAATATGCACCCATTGATTGATTCCATGACTTGGTTAACCTAGCTGATCGCGTGGCAGAGCTGATAGACGGGATCAGGGTGTCATGTATGTAAACGCAGGGCAGAAAGAGCTTTCGTCTCGACAGACACGAACAGCCTTCTCTCAGACTATAATCTCATTCTGCCCTCCACTCCGTCTTCCATTCCTACCTAGGCACTCAGCGACTCCCTATCTGGTATAATTGCTATGCTTCACGGACGGCACATAGCCCACCTTGGAAACATCGAGCGCAGTATTCTACGCCGCCATTGCACAGACACACGGCAACTGCTGCCGGTGGTAAAGTCATCACGATACCACAGCAGGCGAAACACAGATCAGATCTCCTGTTCCCTGCCCTCATTCTTCTGCGTCCATCAACGACGACACCTTCGCTCATTCGGCAGCACTAGGACTTTGGGAAAACAGCCCCCCGTCATGTCTCCCTCGCCCGCCAAGAAGCAGAAGGTCTCTGCAAATGCCAATGAGCACCTGGAGCAGGAGCCCCATGAGATGTCTGCCGTTGCCGGCGAAGTGGACAGGGACCCCTATCCTCAGGGCATCGACCACGAGAGCTGTGGCAAGCACGACACAACCACCACTCAGAAGGACGAGGAGCGGGAGAAGCAGAAGGAGGGCGGCGAATGGCGCAATCAGCCGCCATACCGCACTTCGCCCGAGAATGAGCATTTCGACAAGAAGCACACGGCCGAGTGCAACTGCGGGAGAATTAGATACTGGCTAAGCAGAGACGCACCCATTGCCAGCAAATACTGCCACTGCAAGGACTGCCAGAGTCTACACGGTAGGTCAGACCACAAGCGTCCTTCCCCTCGTATATCCGTCGACTGTATTCGCAGATTTGCAGGTGGCCGGCATGTCATTGTGAGGAAGATGTTGACCAATGTGCCATTTAGGTGCTCCCTTGCAGTGGGCGGCAGTCTTCAAGAAAGAAGATCTACACTTTGAGAACGGGGCGAAGGGGTTGGCATTTTACCACTCCGAGAAGAAGCACACATACCATGACCTCCCTTGCAAGGTCAGCTGTGCATATTGCCATGCGCCCATCATGGACGAGGGCCGGAACATGGTCTTGATGTTTCCCGCCATCATCAAGTTCAAAGACGAGAAGGCGAAGAAAAGTTTTGCACCAACGTAGGTTGCCCTTCATCGTCTGGTGCTCCGAATCAACAGAGGTGACTAAGCTTACCTTTCAAAAGCATGCACATATTCTATTCGAGGCGGGTCCTAGACATCCCTGACGGCAAGCCCAAGTGGACAGAGTTGGACGAGAAGAGTGACTTGATGAAGGATGTCGACTAAGTGGTCGACACCCGATGATCAGGAACTTCCTATGGTGGTAATGTATGTATGTTGTTGAAGCGGCGATGGCAAAAAGGCCATAGTAGGTACCATGTTGGTCTGATGACTAGCTACATTAAACCCGGTGTCCATGGCAGATCCTTGGAGAAATGGCAACCTGCCAAAGGGTTGTTATCTAGCCCATGAGGTCTTCCAGAATAGCTTCAAGTTCCTCCTTTCTGAACGGGACGCTCAGCAATTCTGTACCTAGAACGTCTTTTCGGCTTGTGATCATTTGGTGATCGTGAAACCTGGGGCAAGAGTCAGTATATAATGCAAGTGGTGAGATTTGGCGCCAGGTTGGACTCACTCCTTCAGCAAGGTGCGGAAAGCGACCTCGGAGCTGCAAATGAACTCCTCGACCGCTTTGCCGTACAACATCCTGTACTCTACACCGGGATTCTCGCCCGCAGACACCCCTTCCTCATCAATGGCCACGAGGACCTCGGTCACCAACAGCCTGAACAGGCTCTTTGCATTTTCTGGTAGACTTCGCAGGACGTACGCCACACCTTCCTTTCCTCCGACCCGCCTGGCTTTGCGACCGAGCAGCTCATGGACGTCGTCGACCACGTCAATTTCGGCTGCGAACGGTGCAAAGGTCGTGCAATCGTGGAAGGCAAAGTTGAAGGCCGACCGCAGTCCGCTGTCCCACAATAGCGTAAAGTCTGGAGTGTCGGCAGAGCAGACCAGCTGAACATTGGCGTGCGATGCCAGCTGGGCCAGGATGGCCTGCATGCCCGGCTTGCGCAGGGGTATAGCATCGATAGAGTTCAAGATGATGGTAACGCAGACATTGTGTAACGAGAGAAACGATTTCAAATCCGTCAGCATGGCCGAAGGATTGCCAGCTGGCGGCTTGTACGCGGGGGCGACTGCGCTGCCCACAGTCCCGAGGATCTCGCGGATCGACGTGTTTCGCACGTAGCCGTTGACGATGACAATCTTGTGGTTGATGTGGTTTGCAGAAGTGTCATAAATGAACTTGGCAAACTTGTGCAGCAGAGGGCGCTTTGAGCCGAAGCCGTAGCAGCATATGCTGAAGTTCTGGGACAGCTCGAATGCCCATTGAGGAAAAGAGTCGGCGTGTAAGTCCTGCAAGAACTGGACGTCCTCGTGGTGCGGGTCCTTGTAGTCATTCCAGATGGAGAAGTACTCCTCGTGAGTGAGCAGCTGAAGCGAGGCCAGGCTGTTGGCCGAGGTCTTGGATGCGCCAGGCCGGTTCTGGGCAAAGTAGAGCTCGTGTGGTGGAAGATCCCGAGGAGGCGTCGGCGATTTCCTCCGGGCCTTGGTGGACGAGCCTTTCGGCCGGCCACGCTGCCTCTTTGATGGGGTTGCGGCGGGATCGGGCAACGTGTCATCGCCCCGGGCCTCGACATCCTCGGCAAGCCCTTCCCCGTCATCACCGTCTTGATCCTCGCCGCCGCTAGACTCGTAGATCTCCCTGGCAATGTCTCGATCTTCATCGTCCTCATCACTTGCATCGCCCTGGATCCTCTCGATCAGCGCCCTCGCACTTTTCTTGCGAGCAGAGCGATCGTTTCTCCTCCACCTGGGCGTCTCCCCGTTTGGCGTGGGCTTGGCCTTCTGCGAGGGGGTCTCGGCTGCTTCCGGCCCATGACCATTGCTCTTCCTGGGTGTCGTCGAGTCGTCTTGCGATGTGATCCCTCTTTTTGCTGGTGCAGGAGAGTCGGACGCTGGTTTGGTCTTGCGACTCCTCGGAGTCCCTGTCAAAGCCGGGACCGGAGGCACAGCTGTAGTGTCGCCCCTTTCGTCGTCATCCGACGGAACGTCGTAGACGGACTTCTGCGAAGCCGAGGCAGCCTCTGCCAGCTGTGAAGCTTTGCTTGGGCGGCCTCGCTTTCTTTTGACGGGTAGGTTCTGAACGACGTGCGATTGGCTTCCAGTGTCGTCCTCCTGGTCGGAGGCGGCATCCTGGCGGCCAGCTCTGCGTGCTGGTGGTTTTGCCAATGCTCCCGTGGCAGGCTGCTTCTTTCGTGGCGCCATTTTGCGACAGAGTAGACGAGCTGGGAGTGAGTACTATTATTATTATTCCAAAACGCGACAACCTCTGCTCCCCACTCGGTACCCTCCAGCACAAGTAATGTATAGCGGCAGTCGTGGCGGTTCACAGGTTCACATCAAGGTGGTGTATGTGCTCCAGAGCACGAGCAACACCAAATTGGACTGAGCATGCATGTCAGAGACGGCCCTGGCAGAGGTAGACAGGTACATCAGTTACCCAGGTCAGGTCGCGTCAGAGCCGCCCGCCGACGCGTCTAGGTACCTCATCGAGCTCACCCCGGGCTGCCATGTACCTACCTCCAAGGGGCGTGGTGCTAACAGAGACGCTAAGTTGCCCACCCTAGCCGCCAAGTTCCACATGAGCTCGCCGTACCTCTTGTACATTTGCATGTACTCTCTCATCGAGTCTGCCGCAATTTTTCTTTCCTTTCTCTTGCTTGTCAACATTTGAAGTCCTTTCTTGTTGCCTGCCTTGCTTGCCTGCCTATCTACCTAGGCGCTTTGGTTCATTGCATACCTACTGTCCGTCATCTCTTCAAGCTTACATAACACGGATATTGTGTATGCAGTCCTTGATAATTTGCTAAAGCCTGCCGGCGGTCGAGGCACATCTATCGCTACCTCCTCCCTAACACACAGATAGAGACGATGAATCTCAATCTCTCGGGCTTCTTCAACGTGTTCAAGCTACTAGCCAAACCTTCGCTATGCTTGCCTCACGCAACCGTGTCCCAGTTCAGCGACCTCCCATATCCCCTGAGGAATGCCTTCGCAGGGCAGAGCGAGAAGCTGCAGATCAAGGCCGTCGTGCTCGACAAGGATGACTGCTTTGCGTATCCAGAGACCAACCTGGTGCATCCTCCCTATGCTGTAAGTCCACGACGTCTCGAGCTCCAGACGAGGAGTGCCTAGCTGAGAGGGTTTGCTTCCCACGTTGGATGTGGACTCCATCGCCGCCAGTCCCTCCGTGTTGCAACTTTCTTCTTCTTTTGCGGAACTTGACGCATCACATACTTCTAGGAGCGCTTCCGGCAGCTACAGGAGGAATTCCCTGGCAAGAGCCTTGTGGTCGTGTCCAACACGGCAGGCGCTACGAGTTATGATCGCGACGGCCGCCTGGCCAGCGAGCTGGAATCTGCCACGGGCGTGACGGTTCTGTCCCACAAGGTCAAAAAGCCCGGCTGCAAGGACGAGATCATGGCCCATTTCCGGAAACACCCAGAAGTCGGCGTGACGCACCCCAGCCAGGTCGTCGTCATTGGCGACCGGCTGATGACGGATATGATGCTTGCCAATATGATGGGCGGCAGGGGCATCTGGATCAGGGACGGCGTCGCTCCCCTCGCAGAAAAGAGCATGGTAAGACGAACATGGCTTTGATGACTGCTTTCACGTAGTTTTCTCTCTGCTGACGACATGCGTCTTGTTCTAGTTCACGAAATTCGAGTACAGAATGGCTTCTTTCCTCCTGGCAAGAGGTTACAAGGCACCAGAACCGACCAGTCCATTTGAGTAGTCGTACAAGTACATGAGCTTTTCCATGCATTTCCCTCGCCTCCTCTCTGTCTCTGGTGTACTCGGCAGCAGTCTTCATTGAGAGTTGTCGTTTTTTTTTTTTTTTTAACAAACTGGCTGGGTAAACTAACGTAGGAGACCTGTCTTTTCTCAACCGGATCCTTTTCGTCCATCCAAGGAGAAGGTTCTTGCGTGCCCAGATCACTGTTAACTGCAGGCATGAATAGTTGACTGGGTCACCGCTTATGGTTATAATAATCGGCTGCGGCTCGTGGAGAAAGCACTTGATGCCCCTTCTCTCGGTGGTACTCACGAGTCATCGTAACAAGTTGGCAAGCCATCTTCGGATAGCAAATAATATCCTTGGTAGCGATTGGTCGTTGACAAGATGTGTCAGATCCGTGATCTAAAGAAACCTTTGGAAAGCCCCAAAAAGGCTGTCTCTGTTTCTCTCGAGGTTCCCAGCTTGGCCTTCGAGTGCGCTCTGAAGTACTCCCGTCGTCCTTTGGCCACGAACTCCCCCACCACGATCTGTTGTGGTACTTTTTTCTATAGACTCTTTACGGGGCATGTCTTCCTGTAGAGCAAGGAGCCCTCGTTACGAACATATTCAGAAATAGAAGCCCTGACCAACAGAAGATGATTTCCATATCTGATCCTTTGAATTGACAATGATAGGCCACATAATCACAACGGTGGGTGGCTTTCCAACCCGATCGCTCCTCTAGCCGATTCCATCCAGTATTGCAGGCGACTTGGGAGCTCCGAGTAGCTGAGCACCTTCCAAGCAAGTTGATCTCTGATTCACGGCCGTTATCCTGCTCGTTACAGCAGACGTTGACCTGCAGCCAGTCTTTCGCCTATAAAGGCACCAGATCTCGCAGACCACCTACTGACTTCATCTCCGCCCTCCAACATCAAACAAAGAAACGAATTCACCTTCGCTCACAATCCTCCAGTCTCAGCCCTAGCCCCGTCGTCCCCCAACCCTTTAAAATCCACCCCTCGCTCGACTGCCCAGGCTACAGCCGACCCAACGACTGCTCGGTTTGCTCATCCTCATTGCTGCCACACTTCCCAAGAACCTGGTGCGTGGCAATTGCTCATTGCGCCCGCACACACTCCCATCGTGCTACTTTCGGCTCTTCGGACGGGAGAGTCAGCAAGATTGGAGCAATGACAGGAAAAATCTGGTCCGAGAAAGAGGAGCGGTACTTCTGGAAGGTCGTCATCCCACGATCCCCGAAGCGTATCATCGTCGTGAGCAAAAAGGCAACCCAAGCCGAGCAAGAGCAAGGTGCTGCAACCGCTTTGTCTTGGGACGAGCTCGCAGTAGAGATGAATTCGGCCCTGAAGGACGACGCACGCCGCGAATACAAGGGATCGGCCCTCTGTAAGTATTGCCCATGACTCCATGTCACCATCGTGTGAATCAATAACCCACTCCTCCTCTCTCTGGCTCTCCGGCTCACAGCCAGTGATGTGTACCATTGCATGCCCAGGGAGTCGGCTGCATCGGGACTGCTCTGATCACTCCAGTCTCTCCCCGTACCCCCGCTACAGCATCCCATGCACGCCTGCCCCTGAGCGCTCGGGGGCCTTTTCAGCGTGTGACATCTGGACAGTTGTTCTCGACTCGGCGAGTCGTGGTTTACTGACTTGTTGTAGTCGAGCATTACTTCCTGAACATCGAACAGCAGCATGTTTCTCCCAATGCCGGAAGATACGTTTACAGGTATCTCAAGGCCGCCGGTAAGTGACGACCCCGCAGCAGGACTCGTTTCTTCTCCCATCTTTACTGTGGACTGACCAGTGTGCCTTGTTGTTACCTAGGTATCGACGACCACCCCTTGCTGAGAAACTCCAGCAGCGCCCGCTCGGGTGCACGAGCCAAAACCGCCGAGGTGCGCGACAACCATGTAGAGAGTCGCCCTTCTCCCGTTCAGACCGAGACTCGCTCTTCTACCGTTCAGGCCGAGACTCGCCCTCTTCCCGTCCAGGCCAAGACTCGCCCTCTTCCCGTCCAGGCCAAGACTCGCTACTCTGCAATCAGCGAGACTCAGACCACGGTCGTCTTCACGGGTGTCCCTCGCCGAATCTTCAATGGCCCCAAGGCGTCGTCTGGAGCTGGACTTCCCAGAGGTCCCATCAAGGAGCTTCGACGTCACTAAGCACTCTGCCAGCTTGGTGCGAGTGAAGCCCCCCGACACCATGAGCATAGGACTTGTTTTCTTCTCCTTCTCTTTCCTTGTTCGATTGACAACTGTCAGTCGAAATCTCGGTTGAGATGGCCAACGGCCCATGGAGACCAAGAGAGATTAATATAATCGGATCGTTGCTGCAATCGCCCCGAGGTATCTGAAAGCTTGCAGTGTGTACCGATTCGCAAGCGGCCACCGGATGGGCATGGTACCCTATAGCAATCAAGACCTCAATGTCATCCACTGAATGACTGCCTATCCGTGCTATGATGCCTATTGTTTCTTTTTGCCCCTTGTCTTCTTCCTCTTTCGGTTGCGTGTTGTTGCTTTTAAACCAGCAGCGTGGTGAATGATTACTAAGCCAATCGCGCTCCCTCAACTTGTTGCGCTGATTGGGCGACACTCGCCAAGTTGCAACCTCACCTTGGCAAATTGAACAGACTGCTTGCCACGATTGGACTCAACTCTGGCCAAATCAACAGTATCGAACGCCCTGCCAGTCCAACAGGTGGGAGCAGGATGACGATTCACCTGGAAGTACCGATATTCGGCCCCGCGTTTGCCAGCGCCGCTGTCTCGGCCGGGGCATCACGCATAGAGCTGAACGCCCAAGGGTCCTATCCCGCGGGAGGCCTGACTCCAGACATCGAGGATCTGGCCTCTATAGAGGGACTGGGCGTGCCTATCCGCATCATGATCCGGCCCCGCGGGCCCCCAGCCTCCGGTGCCCGCGATTTCATCTACACGGACGGGGAAGTAGATGCCATGGAGGAATCCATACTCGGCTTCAAAGCCTCCGGGCTGATGAAGGCAGAAAGAGGCGACGGTTTTGTCTTTGGGGCACTGGGAGAAGCCGGCCAGAGACGGGCATTAGACGACCCCAGCAGCCCCGAGCACAATGGCGCCATCTTGGACGTCGACCAGTGTAGGAGGCTCGTGAATGCTACCAAGCCGTTCAAGGCCGTGTTCCACCGGGCATTCGACGAGCTGGTCCGCCACGATGCATGGGAGTCAGCACTAGCAGAACTGGTGCGACTGGGATTCGATGGAATCTTGACATCGGGAGGACCAGGAGACGCTGCAGGAAATATCCCCCAGCTGGCCCGGATACTGGAAAAGACGAGCGACAGAATCGAGATCATCCTGGGCGGCGGAGTTCAAAGCGGCAACGTGGCAGAACTTCGAACACGGCTAGACCTGTCCCCTACAACTTCAGGCTGTTGGGCTCACTCTTCGTGCCTGACTGGGGGAGACACGAAGGCGTTCGATGCGAAAGAGGCCAGTGATATAGTGGCAGGACTTCGGTAATTGTACCGCCGGAGAGAGCGCTTCATACAGAGTCAGCAAGAAATGCAAGATAACAAGAACTTCCAGTCGAGATGACCCTAGCCGTATTATCGATCATTCAAGAATGAGCCCGGGATCAGTACGAGTTTCGAATCGGCAGGAACTCGTGCCGTGGAATTTAGTAATTGATCGGATCTAAAAGTCTAACAGTCCTATGGACAGCGTCGTCCGACGCTGGACCAGGCTCACCACCCAGGGAACCCGCGGGCTTACCGCGACAGGCTCTTTGCACCTTGCACCATGGCGTTGAGGTGGCTCCAGTCATAGCTGTCCTCTCCCAGCGACCAAGCCATGATGCCGCCGAGCCCTCTGGCGGCGACAATATCGCGGAACTTCTGCTGTATCAGAGAGGCCGTATCCCAGGTCCAGAAGATCTCGGCCTCCTCGTCCCACCACCACTGGCCACCGGCAACCTCGTCGGTCACCCCATACTCGAGTGCGTCCAGGAAGGAGTCCGTGACGGACGGTCCCGTGCAGGTTCCGTAGGCAGACTGGCACCCGGTGCCGCAGTGGGCGCTGGTCGATCCGCAGTAGCCAGACGAGCTGCAGCAGTCGCCCTCCTTGTAGTTCTGGCACGAGGAGAAGGTGCCGACGCCGCAGCTGCCGTCCGAGCTGGTCGTGAGGTTGGTCGGCACAGTCGGGGACACGTTGGCGGTCTCGAAAGTCAGAGCTCCGCTGGTGCCCGCGTCGCTGCCGTCGTCGTTCTCGGCCTTGACGAGGGGGCAGCCTACGGGCCCGATCTCGGTGCAGTTTACGCCGGGCTGCGTCTGGAAGTATTTTGCGTAGAAGGCGAGGCCGAGGTTAATCTTGCTGGCCGGAAGCCCCAGCGACAGATACTTGTCGACGGCTGCGAGCGACCCTTGGACGTCGCTGTGGTGCTTGGTGGCGTTGTCGCGGCGGGTGATGAGGTCGTAGGTCATGATATTGACAAAGTCGACGGCGTCCCAGATCTGCTGGGCGTGCTCGGGCGTATAGGCGATCATGTCCTTCTCCAGGCCCGGGGTTGCGATGGACAACTCCTTGTCGCCAATGGCGGACTTGATGGCGCCGAGCAGCAGAGGAAACGTGGTGATCTCGTCGACCTTGTCCGAATTGGGGATCTGCCTGTAGTCGGCTCCGTTTCCTCCAGGATACTCCCAGTCGACGTCTGGGCCGCCGTGTTAGCAGCCATGTCCAGCACCCATTCCTCCTCCCGTGGACATCACCTACCAATAAAGTCGAAGCCGTGCGAGTCCAGCATGGCTGCCACATTTGTTGCGTAGGTCGCCCGCGACGTCTCATCCTTGGCACCCTCGCCGAACCCAGTCGTGTCGCCCCAACCGCCAATGGCAATCCCGACTTGAGCGTCTTGGTCAAACATGGAGCGCACCTGATCGACCTCCATAAAGGGGCTGTACTCTCCCTGGGTGTCGCCGATGAAGAGGGACGAGTTGGCAAAGGCCATGACGACGTGGGTTATACCAGCCGTCACATCCTTGGACGGCAGTGTAGTGGTGTGATATCTGGAGCGCCGGTGTGAGCAAAGAACGTGAGGTGACCCAGCTGGTCGCGGACCTCTGTTGGGGAATACTGACTGGTCAAAGTAGACGACGCTGCGAAGCTTCTGGGTGCAATTGGCCGCCGAGGCGACAGCCAGGAGGCCGCAGAATGAGAGCTGTGACGATCTCATGGTGGATATTTACCCAGGATCTTAAAAATTATATAAATGGTGCTGGTTGCCAGAGTCGGGAGGGATCAAAACGAATGAATGTGGCAGGAGGTGGGGAGGAATAGGGCTCGATATGTTTCTAGAATCCCGAGTCTTGTGTCAAGAGACGACGGGCTGGAGGAGTTTTATAAGACCAGCGACAAGAGGAAGAAGAAAGGAAATGAACGACATGCAGAAGAGTGTTTGTGTGCATGTTTGCTTTGGGTAATAAGTAGAGCAGGGATGGACTCCTTCGCGGCTATGCTTGGCAACTGATGATGAGCTTACGGTTATTTAACCACGGTCCATGGGCCAGTTTCTGCTGCCGGCGAGCAGGACAGTCCTTGAAAGGTTCTTACGGGGAAAACGGGGGCAAGACGGGGAGTTCATCACGTACACGCGATCGGATTGGACTTGATACTCTAAGAATTGCCCATGAACGAGCAAGCCTTATTACATCTTTCCATCCCAGCTCTCTGATGGGACAGACGGGGACAGACATGAGAAGCAGCAGACCATGTGCTTTAGCGGACACTCAAGTGCCCCGGAAAAGGAGCCACCAGACAGACAGCCAGGCCATCATGACTGGAGATCAATGATCGGCCGCCCGACACTAGGTTAGGTTATTACCTAGGGTAGCGTTGTAGTAGGGGGGGGGGCTGTTCGTTACACGGATCTCGCGCGCACCTGTCACTGCCGTGCTTTAAAGACCAAGGGAATGATTAAAAATAAATTAAACTATCACGTATAAACACGTCCAGAAATGCCCCTTGCAAGTTGTATGCCGCGTGCCGTGCCCCTGCCTCCTGCCTCCTGCAGGCGGCCGCGCGCCCGTCATCCCATCTCACTTTAGTAAATGCCACAATTGTGTTTTATATGCCCATACGAGGATCATGGGGCAAAGCGCCGTGGCTTTGGTTCTTCTTGTGATAAACACGTATATATTATGTTTACAAATCCCCAGCCAGGTCGTGGGCGCTGCGCATTTGGTCCATCTTCCTTCTGTTTCTCACCTCCAGCCTTCTGCCACGTTAAAATCCTCACGGGCTAATCTTACATGTAACGGCGCCATGGTGAGATCTGCCCACGTAGTACCCGGTACTCCGTACCCAACGTAAGCACCTCCTGGGTTAATAAGTAAGCCTTATTTTCCCCAATACATACTTTGTACATACATAAAAGTTTAAAAATGAAAGAAGAAACCGCAGCGTAATATCCAATAGGCAACATGACCCATCTTGGCTTTTCCATACACAACAATGTCCAGTATCTGTTGCATGTACCTCAACCCACTCGGAGCGTAACCACACGAGGAGAACCGACGGGTCTCTTCGGGAGTACCATCATATTCGAGAACATCCACGGATGCGTCGGTATCTGGGTCTGGATGTGTTTGTTGTTGTCTGCAGGCAAAGAACGGCACATGCCATATAGGGAGTGGATGGGAGTGGATGCCACTAACTTAAGGTTTCTTGGCTTTATTGACCTCGTCGTCTTTCTTTTCATGAGCATTGACCTCTCGCACTTGGCTTCATGCTTGACCATCCATCCACCCAGTCGTGCGACTCGGCTGTCGCTGACTCCTTGTTTTCCTCCCTCTCTCTGTCACTCTGGACCCCTCACTGTCCCTATACCTACATCTCTCGCTGGGCGGGATCGACCTACATATACCGGATGGACATATGGGACATCACAGCTTATGATTCCGAGGAACAGACTGGCCAGGAATACAACAAGGAGAACAGCAACGGGGACCGTACACGCCACCAGCTGCTACAGCTTTACAGCAGGCATGGCGATTTATCACTGGCACGGTGGGGCTTGGCAACAGAAAACTCATGACAACGTCTCGTCAACCGCACCTGGTATTATTAGATGGTGTCCGAGGCCAACCTCGTACACACTACACAGTTGATCGGCCCTCTTCTAGAAATCTTGTCCCCAAGTCCCAGAGTGACGCCTGCCGCAGACCGGGATTCTCATTTGCCTCGCAAACCCTCTGCAAGCCGAGAATACCCAGCAGATGGTTACAGCGACCACGGTTTGCAGTTGAATGCCACGGTCTGGTCGTCCATGGCATATGGATCGCCGGGCAACGTCGCCAGGGGGAGTTCCGCGGCGCCCGTCTGGGGAATGACGAATCCGTTCTCCGGGCTGTCGGGCAAGCAGGTCTCCGTCCTGGCGTAAACGATCAGAAAGGGTACTTCTTTACCACCCGCCCGCTCCCGAGGATCATGCGCGTCTCATCCCTCCGTCTGGTAGGCCGGGGGGCAGGTTTCGGACACTTACTTGTACAGAGTACAGTTCATTCGCTCACCAAACATCCTTGCCGACGAAACGCCTTGCGGTGACCCGACCCGGAGCGGCGTGTATGTCAATGAAACTTGACGTAGAATGCAATGTTAGTCGCGGAAACCAGGAAGCGCCTCGGCCGAGACCACATCATCATGGGACTTACTACAAGTACGACCGCCGTACCCCTTGGGCTGTGTGGGATCAGTGATGTTCATACATGTGATCGTCTCGTTCAGCCCCTCGTAATTCTGATTTGGACAGATCTCGATGAGGTTTCCCTCGTTCACGCTCGACTGCCTCTCGGCGAGCTCGACGGCATCCGGGTAGCCCAAAGCGAGGGCCGACGCGGCCAGAGACAGGACGGTGGCGACGAGCTTCATCTGAGTGCGGTGCATCGTGAATCGATGCAGCAGTGCTTATGTATGGTGAGTGACGGGGCAGTCCTGGCGGTAATCGAACATGGCCTCCAGGGCTTTCGGTCGGTGACAGGAAGACGCCGCTGTCTTATATCATGAAAAGAAGAGAGAGAGAGAGAAACGAATGACTGCCTGGCGGCTACACTCATGCCGTCTCAGTCTGGGACGTACGAAATGTGAACGCTCACACGACGGAACCTCGTCTGGCCTGGACGAAGGGAGGGAGAGAGCACGAGCTGAGACGCGCACGTCACGACAGACACAGAATCTCGAGACCGCACCCGGTGCTGTCTGTGTTGGCACTCTCACGAGGTGACATGAAGATCCCAAAACGGCATCGCATACATGTTACATTGCCCAATGCTCGAATAGCTGGTGACTGGAGCTTGTCCAGGTTCTCAAGAAACGAGGCACGAAACGGCCCTTCCGCCAGAAGTTTCGTCAATTTCGAAAGCTGAGTCTAGTCAAGTGCCACGGTGCTACTCCCTCCTCGGCAACACGAGAGGCACTGGTCATTATTTGCTCCTATTCTGGGGATTAGCGGGATCACAGTCTGACGTGCTGTCTTCCTGGTCCCGATACTGTCTCAGTCCCAGTCTAATTGCAAATGGGACCAGGGCGGGACAACAATCTCTCATGAACACCGCTCGTAACGATGGGATGGAGCTGTCGACCTAAGCTGACCAAGCAGGGCAATACACAAAGAGCCGGGTCACAAAACCATTTGCTACATGGAATGAATCGAGCCCACGAGCACACAAGGCAAGTAGTATATGTGGCTATACATGATACACCATACAGCTTTTCGTATCCTAAATAAACGTATCGTGGCATGACGCCACATATATCGACGTGGATGCCCAAGAGTCCTCCTTCACAATGCCCGAAATCATAGGGAAAAAGGAAAAGATAGAGACACCTCAAAAAGCAGAGCACGGGCCGGAGCAGATGAATCAAGAACCCAACACGTCACGCAACGACCTGTGGAACTTTCAAGACGCGTCCAGAATCCAGAGATATGCCGTCTTCATAGCTCCTCCCCGACACGAAGTCCACTGCCGCCAACCCATCCCTCGCGCTCGTAGTACCGGAAAACCAGCTCGTAATCCTCAAAGTCGTGGACGATGCGGTCAATGCGGCGGTATCCCTTGATTTTCTCCACACGCTTGCTACGGCTCGCAGTGGTGGTGGCACCAGCAGCATCGCCGCTGGTGGAATCCTTGGCTTCGAACAGGGTGATGCTGAAATGCCCAGGCTTGAAGATGCCCACCACCTGTTCAATTACCTCGGAGGTTTCGCGCCCGTTCTGACCGCCGGGAACGTTGGTCTCGAAAGACGCGTAGGAGCACTGGGGCTCGGGGGTCACGTGGACGGTGAAGTAGTGAGTGGACTTCTCGCCGTCCTCGTCGGGAGGCGCAGGAATGACTCCGTTGGCGGAGAAGCCGCACGGGTTGAACATGTAGGCGTCGATACGAGCGTCGGGGTACTTGGCAGTCGGATAGACATCGGAGAGACCACAGCAGTCCGAGACCACTGTGCCGAGTGCGTGACCCTCGGTCGTGAGACTCAGCGGGTCGATCTCGGACATGGGAGTGTTGGCGCCTGGCTGGTCCGACTCGCTCGCCACGCTCGTGTCATCGAATGTTTCATCGGAGAGACTCTCAGCCGTGCTGGTGGTCTGGATCGTGCAGGTGCTACCCGACAAGTCGCCAAGGCTGTCTGCAGCGTTGCGACGGGCCTCCTCTACCTGCAAGGGCAGTTTGGCACACGCGACCGCACTCGCGCGCTCCAGGTAGAACTGCTTTGCATTCTCGGGATCCAAGTCAGTCATGAGAATCTCAAGAGTCTCGTCGTTGCTCTCAGCAGCACCGTTGAAGGCCGAAGCGAGACCGGTAGGTATCTTCCATTGGCCGCTCGACGCCGAGCCGACAGTCGGCGTGCGCTCCTCATCAGGGGTGCGCGGGGGCGTCAGGGAGGCCTGAGGAGACGTGATGTAGAGGTACCAGTGGTCCCCGTTCATCTTGCCCACCATGTAGGCGCTCCCGTGCTCAAACATGTCGTCCAAGAACTTGATCTCTTGGCCCCAGCTTCGGTGAGGGAGTGGCTGCTTCTCGGGATAGAGAAAGTTCTTGCGGCTGTAAAAGACCCGGTAGGGAGTCGCAGACACATGCTCGTCTTCGAGAGACCTGACATTATGGAAGGGAAACCCAGCTTCACGTGCAGCGATCCGGAGAAGATGCTTCAGGCCCCACAGCAGAGTCGTGGTACCGCAGGTCTTCAGGATCAACTTGTGGGGGAAGACGAACATGCTCGACTCGGAGAGCAGGTAAGCATCAATGTGCTCCGAGTTGACAACGGACAGGACCTTGCAGTGGACCTCGTCCAGCATGGGCACCCAGGTCTCGGCGGCTACAGCCTTCAAGCCCTCCGGCTTGGCTCCGGCCGGGAGCGCATCGGCGCTGGGGGCGAACCAGACTTCGAGCAGCTTCTCCGGGCCTGTCATCAAGTCAGCGCAATGCCACGCGGGCGGGGGGCGATGGATGATGCAGGGAAATTACCTTCAAAGGCACTGCTTGAATCTAGATCAGCGGCGACATCGTGATTGATGGTCAGCTGAGGAATATCCTCGGACGGGGCGAAGGACTCGTTGGTGGGCTGTTCGAGGTCGACCATCTCCGAGCAGAAGCTTGCCTGGCAGCGAGGCACCGGCTATCCTGTGGTCTCTGCTAGGGGGGTCGCTTGCTGGCGAGGATCTGCAACTGCGCGCGGCTGCAGGCGATATAGTGAGCTACCGCGGAGCACTGACTGCTGCTCAAACGAACCTTGCGGCGTTCGTCTGAGGAGTAGGCCCACAGGTCGGGTGGGAGCAGATAGATGCTGGCGGCGCCAGCTGCAATGTGTGGGTATAAGTTGGCTTAAACGTCTCACGTATGGGACGTTAGGGAGGTCGGCCACGCGGCAAGAGGACGAGGACCTGTGACGAAGGAATGGTGGCTATTCTCGAGTCGCCTCGCTCTGGGCAGAGATGGTTGCCGATACCTGTGGTGGAGTATCGGGTCGGGGGGGGATTGTCGGTTGGGAGGTTTGCAAGACGGGCGGGCGCGTTGAGGGCGGCAATTTGTTCAGGCTGGGTCTTTGGTATGAGTATTATCGAGGCCTTGCGGAAGGGTTAGCAACTTGTTCTTGGAGAGCGGCGGCGACGGCGAGTGGGTACGGAAAGACGAGATATAGGACTAGGACGATCATGTGCGAAGGTGGAGGGAAGAGACTGGCAAGATCAGTGGTAGATGACTAGGTTACATACTTGGCTGGCTTGGAGAAGAGGAAGCGTAGCAAGACGGCCGGGTTCATGGAAGGAAGGTCTCTCTCTCAAGAAAGCCGGACGAATCGCACAAGGTCGGCTTCTTCCTCAGAGTTGACGCCGACGAAGAAGTAGTCGTGATACTGTTCCGGTAGGGTTAAGAGATTTTTGTCCTTCCCAGGATAATAATGATAAAGCTACTACTAATATCGTTTGACAGGAGAAAGGGCTGGGGTAGCAAAAGACAGCAGAAGCTCAGATAAACGGCGGCGGACGGGGCGAATCACAAGGTCCGACTCGTCAGCCAGAGAGGGTCTTTGACGGGTCCAGGTATCCAGAGAATTTTTCTCTGTTTTCTTTTTGCTGTGCGAGATTTCTGAACAGCAGCAGTCAAGGCAGCTGGAAAGTAAACAGCAGATGGGGGGAGGAAGAAAAAATTGGACTGCCAGCCTATCCGATTTTCTGCAGTCAGAGCAGGTGGGTTTGTGAGGTCACCGCAGACTGAAGTGGGGACCTTGCTTGGGCGCAAAGAAAGGAAAAAAAATTTGGTCGTCGAGGCCTGAGGGGTAATTGGGCGCGATTTAAAAAAAAATAAAAATGTAACTCTAAAATGCCCGGGGTGGCCTGGCTACGTCGCGCCATAGCTGTCTTCGTTTCAATGCGCTAACCAAATCTAAAAATCAGTAGGCCTACACCAACTACCAAGCAGCGGGCACCCTACCACCAGCCATATAGGCACCTACCACTTACTGCCAAACGCTGCATCGTGCACTTATTCCCAAAACTCTAAAAACTATTTTTTTATTACCAGAATTCTGCACCACTAACCAATTATATATACGTATGTATACGCGTGTGCGTGTACGTAGTTAGTGGTATAAAATTCTGGTAATAAAAAAATAGTTTTTAGAGTTTTGGGAATAAGTGCACGATGCAGCGTTTGGCAGTAGGTAGGATGGGTATAGCGTTTTGGGTGCAGCGTTTTGGCAATAGGGAGTGGGTGCACGCTGTTGGGTGCAGCGTTTTGGCAGTAAGGTAGCAGCCGTTGTGGCTAGTGCTGTGGTTCAGCAATTTTAATTGGATGGGAGGGTGGCCGTAGAGTGTTTTAAGTGGGGGAATTCTGGTTTTAGCGTGTGGTTAGCGCATTGAAACGAAGACAGCTATGGCGCGACGTACCTGGCCCCGTTCCTTGTGATCTGCAGCAATTCTTCCAATCTAAAACTATAACCCGCGAGTATAGTATCCTCTTGTAGCAAGAGTATACAGTAGGAACACCATACGTGGCGAGCGTGGGTAGCAAATATTGGTTGTACCGTACGTGCGTAGGTAGAGTAGAATATATTATCTACGACAATCATAACTGTATGGAAACATGTTTGCCTCCGATACAAGAACTCTAACCACCTACATCGCATTTTCCAGCAATTGAAGATGTAGATACTATAGACAGTCACACACACACGACGGGAGGCAAACTGTGCTGTGAGTATAACGGAAGGCATACATTTCCCGTCCGTCGCCTGTGCCGTGCAGTGTCGTTCCGTGTTTGACCTTGATTCCATGCAACCTTGCTATCACTCTGGCAGCGGGTCGTACTGTATCGATCGGGGCATACTGCTTCCTCTCGTGTAGTGCAGGGCGCGCGAACAACCAAAAGATTTGCACACAACCGTGCATACACTTGAGTTCACGACGTGGGTCGAAACACGCCATGTCTGATCCCTACGTAGACATAGCCGTCTGTGTTTTCCCGGCGGTCAAGTCACTTGGATTAACCACCTGGACAGTAGGTATCCTCTGGTGACTGCATATGACCGACGAGCGAGTGATTAGTCGGTGTTCTCGTCATATGGTGTTGCACCCATTCCAACGTGCCATTTTGCGTCACCAGCAGCTGCCGAGTAGCACATTTTAGAATTGACTTCAGAGTGCAGGGTAGAGAGGCCTGCACTCCAAGATTTGCCCACTGCCCATCTGCTCATGTAGCTTGGATGCTCGTCCGTCCATGGACTTGACAACTGGTCCAAGACATGCTTGGGAACAGCCTCTACGACAAATTGGTGCTGTGGAGCTTCGTGGCGAATCGTCGCCTCCTTCTGTGACGACGTGCGAGGGCGCCTGGGAAGGCGACATGGAAGCGTATTCATGGATTTCGATGCCGCAAGCAGATGGCCACCAATGTGGTCTTGTTCTGTTCCTGCTTCTTCCGTGTCCCGCCGAAGACATTGTGTGGATTCCATCAGCCGATTGTCGCAATCATATCGTGGGTGATCTTGCGGAAGATGGGTTCCAGCGAGCAGTTGCGATATTTCTCAGCCAGCAAAGATGCATCCTTTGTGGCAGGTCCGTCGGTGCGTTGCATGGAGCTTTGCGAGAGATCCTGGCCATGGACCAATGTTCCTTGTGGGTAGACCGGAGTGGACCCGGTCTCGATCAGCATGACAAACTGCGGATCGATCGGTACGGCGTCCAGAAAGCGGACATTGAACTCCTGCGCCATGACTTGTCCTCCTCCTTTGCTGAAAATGTTGGTGCATTCGGCGCAGTTCGGACACACGAACCCTGCCATGTTCTCCACGACTCCAATGACGGGAATTCCGGTCTTGGAACAAAAGTTCAGTTCCTTTCTCACATCTGCCGTGGCTACAGCCTGCGGCGTGGTGACCACGACAGCGCCGGCGACTTGGCCAGGCCTCGCGTCCTTGAGCAGCGTCTCGGCAAGGGAAATGTGCTCATCCGAGGTGCCCGGGGGCGTGTCAATGAGCAGGTAGTCCACCTCTCCCCATAGGACATCGGACAAGAACTGCCGGACCATGGCCGTCTTCTTGGGTCCGCGCCACACCACGGCATCGCCACGCCCTCGGAGGAGGAAGCCCAGGCTCATGCATCGCAGCTCTCCCACTCCAGCGTCCGGGTTTGCGCCATGGACCGGCACCGGGAGCCAGCCACCCGGTGCTTGTGTGACCTTTGCGTCCTCGATGTTGAACATGCGCGGCATGGAGGGTCCGGTGAGATCGACGTCGAGAACACCGACCGAGTGACCAGCCAGCGACAGGGACAGGGCCAGCTGGGTCGTGACCGAGGACTTGCCAACGCCGCCCTTGCCGGACAAGACCTGTGCAGCCTTTGCGTCAGTATACACGTCCTAGTGAAATTGCCCATGAGGCTGTCGCGGGCGAAAGACGACGCATCTGGCCGGAACAAGAGGACGTACCAGGACGATGTGCTTGACCTTTGCTAGAGACATGTCGATGTGGCGATTATGCAGACGACAAACCGCTCACAGTCTAGGTGATAGAGAAGTAGGTGTTAGAGGTTTGGGGTGAATGCATGCTCTTTGCAAGATCATGGAAGTGCCTATTTGACCCGGCCTGGGAGGGTAGATAGTTGTAAGGTTCGGAGCGCCGTTCTTCGGCGACGGCCAATTTATCAGCATTTTAGTCATGGCTGATTGGCCCACATGCAGAGTATACCTACCTATAACCTTAGGTACCTACGCACTCCGACTGGAACAAGCCGACTCTGTGATAAGCGCACATGCGTTGTCTTAGATGCCCCGATCTCCTGTACCGCAGTATATAGTACTGCCAATACAGACAGGCCGTCGATCAGACCTTTCGAGGTTGTACGGAGCCTCAGAACAGACATGGGTTCCTTCAGGCACAACATGAAAGCTCTACCTTACCTTATTAGACCGCCCCGAGGCGCCCGCGCCGCAAGGTACATTAGTTGACTACCTAGCTGCCGCTTGACTTCCAGTCAATGCGATGGAATACAGTAACGATATTAGTGCTTCGCGCCTCCTGTTGACAGTCTTGCTTGTCCCCTGGATCCTGGACCATAACATAAACCTATCAATACAATCGCTGATAAAAACAGGTGCATTGGTATGCCCGTGTGTTGAAAAGGGCTACATTATGCATTTGGAAAGAAGGAGTCGGGAAAACCAGCCTGTCTGGCGGTGCCTACTAGGTAGGTAGGTAATGCGACGCCGCCCCTGAACGACCCCAAATCCGGTTCTGCGCCATACATACATACATGCACACACCTACCTAGGTCCTGTCCTGTACCTGAACCGAAACCTCCAGCTGTCCCGTAACGTAACCTTCTGCTACACTGCCAAGCGCGTCGGCTGGCTTCACCACCAGACTGACCTCAAAGCCGTGCACGACGGCAGCGAGCTGAAGCTCCCTTCTTCGCTCCGGCCCATCATACATCGACAACGACAACGACAACAAAGCTCCCGTGCTCACGACTCGCGACTGGCCACCTGTCCATGCTCCGGTCCTGCCATTGAATGGCCGAGACTTCCGCAACCACAATGACCATTGACTTCCGCCCTCATGGACGATCCTTGGGGCTCACCTTGGGCTTCCGCTCCCGCCGACACGCCGTCCAAGAATGATCACTCGCCATCCCCGTCGCCGCCCAAGTCTCTGCTGAGCCTGCCCCCAAAGGCCTTCTTCGGAGGCAGTCCAAATCTGCCCGCCCATTCTCCTTGGGCTGATCACGGCTTTGGGGATTGGGCAAGCCCAGGTCCGGCCGACGATAACAATGTGCAATGGGCTTCGTGGGCCGAGCCGGGACTGGCCCCGCGAGGAGCCGAGTCGCCCGGGAAGCAGAGCCCCATCGCCTGGCCGAGCAGCACGGCCACTTCGCCCGGCCTGAAGCCCATGCGCTCCCGCTCGTCCACTTACTTCCGCCAGGCTTCTCCAGACCCCTGGGCAAACGAGGCACCCTGGCGCGACAGAGACGAAGCACCGCCCCCGAATGGCAATGCGACTCCTTCCACAGCACTGGACCATAATGCCACTACTCCCGTCGACGCCGACGTGGTCATCCAAGTCGAAGCGCCGCGCCCCAGCGCCGCCAAGGCGTCCGATGCCCGCGGCGACGCTCAATCACAAGACCCGAGAGAGGGAGGCACAGCGCTTGCTTGCAGCAGTAGTTTGGCAGCTGAGGCCGAGGGACGTGAAAGCCCTTCAAGGCCGTCATCTACCTTCTCTGTTGAGAGTCCACCGGGCTTGGAGCGGCAAGACTCGCCAATTACATCGATCGACGAAGAGCTGAACTTTGTTCCAAGGAATCTGACCAGAAAAGCGTCCTCGAAAGTGTCGGACCTCGTCGGCCTGTATGACGGGCTGGCGCGGGCTGCATCGGATGGGAGCCAAAGCCGTCCAGTGAGTCGAAAAACAGCGTTGGACTCCTCACAAATTGCGGATCAAGATGGAACTGCTGGCCTTTGTGAGCTGGAAAGCGACCTGGGTCAGGATCTGAGTGCCTCCAAAGATCCAAGGACATCCATGTCCTCAGACAGGTCCTCCACACCCAAAATCCATAATCCGAATAGGCTCAGCCACGGCAGCCATGAATCAAGCATTGAGAACCATGACCCAATCGATGATGCACACGCCCTCGCTTTACAGCAGCTCACGGAGAAATTTGGCGTCATCAAGTTCGAACCGGATGTGAAGTGGCTAGACAAAGCTTTCCAATCAAAACTCCAACCCGATTATGAGGAGTGCAGCAATCCGGAACGTCTGCCTGATCACATAATTACGGACACTTTTGGAACAGTCGACGAAAGGAAGGCATGGTATCGTGTTTCCCGATTTGGGTCAATGCGGAAGCACGATTCAGGAGACGATGAGAATTACCATCGTGTGACATGGCAGACATCGCAGCTCCACGACGACGCGATCAAGATCGTTCGGCGGTGGATGGAAGAGGACTCCATCTCTGGCAAGCCCATCCTTGGTGGCGGCAAGAGAACGAGCGCCTTCAACTGGGACTCAGCGGCTGCGCCCGTGGCTCTGGACAAGGTCTTTGCTCGCAGATCGCTCGGGGCACGCCCAAGGGGCAGCTCGACCGCCCCCATGGGGCACACTCCGTCAGTATTCCACCCTCTCAGGTTCAACCTGGTGTCTCTTGAGCTTTGCGACTTGGGCCAACCCTTACAAGCCTCGGAAGAAGCAGGGATGGCCCTCACAGCAGATGAGATATACACATACAGACTCATCCATTGGCCAACTAGAGTGCCGATTTGCTAACGTTCGGTCCGCAGTGCATCCTCTATCGGTTCTCTCAACAGTGTGATGGAAGAACCCAGGCTTATGCCAGGGCCTGGCGGCTCGCTCGCCCCGAGTAGCGCCGGTACACCACCTACCTCTGCCTCGCCCATTGCAAGCTTTGGTTGGGGGACGCGGCCTCCAGTAGCGTCCATCATGACAGCTCGATCGAGCCTGCATTCATTGGACATCGAGAGGCCGGTGCAGAAGCCCGTGAGCCCCATATCTCCCGTGCCACCATCTCCAGCCCTGCCGCAGTCACAGTCAATCAACGCCTCGGCTGCAACCCCTGGAGACGATGATGACAATGACGATGATTGGGGAGAAATGGTATTCTCGCCGACCCAGGAGACATTCACGGCATTGGAGAACGATCCCATGTCGCGGAGTACTTTGGACGTGTCCTCGAGATTGCCCATCTCGGGAAGTGTCGCCGGCCGCCCGATGCGTGAGGACCACCAAGTCGACATGCAGCCACGCAAAGCAGTGGAAGCGGTTGCAGAAGCAGAAGCCAGTGCTTCGGCACTGCAGGTCCACTGTCGGGGCCGGAGCGTCCAGCTGGTGGCCAGTCCAGATGAGGATCCGTGGGCTACCAATGCTGGTGCCTTGGAGGCGCCGGCGGGTGTGACTCAATCTCCAGCTACTGCTCCAAGCAGCCATCGATTTCTAGCAGAGCCGTCATCGTCGTCGATATCGTTACCCAGGGACAGAGCAACTGGACCCTTCAATAGTGCCACGTCTCGGGTGAGCTCTTCAATCGCCGACTACTCCACGACCATGGTCGACAGGAGCCCAGCCGAGAGCTCTCTTGACGATTCGGACGCTCTCATCACCCTGCAAATTTTGCAGGGCCTACCTGATCTCACTTACATGTTACGATAGTAGCACAGTACTTTTACATTACTGTTGTTTGAATATGCCATATCCGTTTTGTATCTATGCAGTACCTTAGAGTTGTAATTTCCAGTGTGGCTGAGCATCATCCGTGGCATTGGAGAAGGCGTTCTGGAAAATATGGGACTCATTCGATAGACGTGAACAGACATGTTCATTGTTGTGTTGTTGTTCGTTTTGGGTCGATGGACCTATTCAATATATCTATCTTCTTTCGAAGCCAGCTGCCATGGAACGTCAGGTACTACCGAGTATGTAAGATTGCTCTACGAAACCCGCGGGGCTTGTTGTTTTGCAGTGTCTCATTCCCATCCACCGACGAACTTTTGGGATGTCTTGCCACCACTGCTAGGCCTGTGTTGCCCTGGTTGCTACTATGGGTGTCTCAGTGGCATGCCACACCGTTCCTGTCGGGAGATCGGAAGTGGTCAAGTCTCTCTCAGGTCCCCTTCCCACCGTACTGCGAGCGCGTCTATGCATATTTGTTGGTGGTCATGCGAACGTGGGTGGTTGATGCTGCGATCCAAGGCGGAGCAGCAGCCTTTACCATGTGTCGTCTCTCATATTTCATGGATCGTGTGGCAGATGGAGATCTCGAACTTCTCGAACTTCCAGTGATCCTGGTTCTGAATATCGGCATGCGCAATGGCATCACTCGCGCCAGAGCTTTCTTGGCAGGATCGAGTCGCGTTCTCTAAACAGAACGATGGTCCTCAAACGATCAGCAGCTCGACTGAGCAAATCAACCAGCGCCAGAGACGGAGAAAGCTTCCACGGGTTATACTGGCAGTTTTGTGCGTCCTGTTCTTCTCGTCGGCTGGGGGCATCGCGCTCGCTGTTGCCCTCATCCTGGACCCGGCCGAAGTCCAGGGCGCCTCCCTTTCACAAGATCTTATACTGTACGCCGCGGTCCTTTCGCTTCTCTATGTAGTATTGCATATCAGAGCAGCGCTGCGGAGGAACACTACAACGCAAATGGGACCATCATACACGCGCGGAGACGGCCTTCACGCGAGCGCACTTGTTGTTGCCCGGCTGTCGATTACTACTTGGATTTGTGCCCTCGTCGCGACGGCTGCCATGATCAGCAAGGCATCACCGCTTCAGGGCCTGGCTAGCAAGTCGCCCATCCTGAACCTGCTGATCTGCATTGGGGCCTTGTAAAACCTCCTATCCCACACCGGTGAGGTGGGTTTCTTTCTTCTTCACTTTGGCTGATCGTTCCGTGGACAGGCCCTCATTCGCCATCATACTATGTACGATAGAGAGAGACAGGACGCCCTTTGCGACGGCTGGTTTCTCGACGTCATCGCTGCTCACCTGCCGCGTGAGTGCCTTTGCCGAAGACCTAGCTACCGGCGAGGGCATGCCGAGACGTGAATCCATGCATGGACGCACCGACGGGGGAGAATCCACCATATCCCAGCCGCTGGCTTCTCATCCTGTGTCCGTAGCTCGCCAGCCATGGGCCGTGGACAATGTGCGAAACCAGAAAACAGCCAGCCCGGCAATGCGCCAGGCACAGGTTCGTCCTGTGCAGATGGGGCCTCGGCCGCAACCTAGCAGGGCGAAGACAACGATTCCCATACAGACGTTGAGCCCCCTCGAGCCACGATACTGCCCCGGCGGCTGGCGGACCGAGTGGGACAACGTTGAAATGCCTCTCGGGGCTGGGACCGCTCCGGCTCGACATGGCTCGATTCCGAACCCCCCGGCACGAGCATTTCACACGCAGACACTTGCCACGCCGGGCACGTGAGCAACCTCAGATGGCACTGTGGATTGGTATTTTCGTCGGAGTCAAAGGATATGGGTACTCGACGCGGTGCAGTGCTCTTGGAGGACGGTCACTGGTCCAGTCGGCATTCAGTTGATACGAGGGGTGCCGCAGGGATGCTTCATTTCACGGCCTTGAGTAAGTATCAGAACCACGATACAACCATTGCCATGCACGCCGTGCTGGCAGCACTCTGGCCCGGCTCTGTCCTTTCCTTGCGAGTTTCACGGCGGAGAGCCCCGAGTATCGATATTTCAACTGGCAGGAAAGATTTCTTACCTGATCCGACCTACGACACCGTCTGGTACGGCCAGGGCCATCTTGTGATGCTAATAGACTCTGGCCGAAGAGGGGAGACGTCAATGGTGAGATGGAGGCACGGATGGGCGAATAGCACTCGACGGTATGTATTCCCGCAGGCGTAGCCCACGAATACATGAAGCTTCGCTCTACCCAGTAGACGGGAATCAATAGCTCGCCCGAAGCCATGGCAATCGATTGGCCCAGGTATATGAGTCCTTTTCTTCTTCTCGGGCCATGTGACAACTCTGCATTGCACTCCCCGGTACGTGAGGGTTGATCTCTCCACTGCCTGCCGGGCAGACACGATCGTCTACCGCGCGTATAAACATTTCTGACACCACGTCCGAGTCTATTCATTATTTATCGTGCATTCGCGGCTTGCAAAGTCTCATGAGCCGCGGTCAAGTTAATCAACCTTGCCCGTCCATTGTTCCAAGTTCTACAACCGGTCGACTGTCGACCTACCTATATCATATCGGAGTCGCCAAGTAGCCCAGGTTACTCGTCCATCCCAACCCCGGATCATCGAAGCCAGCCCGTTGTACACTGCCTAGGATACGGGGGCGAGGCGCTGTTGTTTTCCAGAGCAGTGACTTGACCTTTACATGACCTTGTCAGTATTCGGTCACAGACCTGTATACGGAGACTGACCGGCCTTGGTGACTCAGTCGTGATGGGGTCATAGTGATGTGTATCACCCAAAGACTACTCTATCTATACCTTTGGTGCCGACTGCACACACGGAGTTTGAATCAGACCGTCACGGGCATCTATCATGGTTTTCATCCTCTCCAAGACATGAGCAAGGCGATCCCAATATTTTGTGAGGTATGCGATGCCTTGATAGCACCACGCAGAACTGCAAGTTGCCGGGGGATCTGTCTTGTGGTTGAGATAGCACGGCCATTAGATGACCCTTGAGCATCTACCTATCTGTAGCCGGAAGGCTGGAGATAAAGAAACCGAATTGTCTGTGTCCCGTCGGCTTCATGCATCGACCAGGCACATGGCTGTGGGCATGGACAAGGGCCGAGCGACTCCCATTTACTTACTATCCTCAACACTACACCAAAATGGGTGAATTGGCGAGGCGTCCCAAACTGTGTAAAAATGCTCGAGCAGGCAAGGCAAGCCTCGGACAAGTGTGCACATATCCACGGGAACAACACTGCCACTGGTTGGCTTTTCAGTCTTTGAACGCATGGTCTCCTTGGAAGCAAGAAATTACGGATAATATTCTTAGTGCCACGATGACCGCATGTCAGTCGTGGTTACTCACCTACGGTACCATACGGATAAACCGGGTACACGATGAACATATATATATATATATATATATATATATATATAGAATTTCCAGGATCACGTAGCATATCCAGCTCCTCGACTCTGCGTATAGCTGAGCTAGGAAGTCTTGAAGTTTCCCCTCTCCCTTCTTCTCCTTGACTCAGAGTCTCAGACTCGTCAGAGGTGGGGTGGCTCCGAGGTCGCTAAGAGCAATCAGTACACTACGCCGGTACGTACCTCGTACCTTGAACCCGATTGACGAGGGTTTTGGAATCGCGGGGCTGTGACGCATCCCATCACCACTACTAACTACTGGCGGCCGGCCACTCAAGCAAGCCGATTGATGTCTGCACTCTGCATAGTTGTGCACACCGTACCTCGCGTACCTTGATGCTTGACCACCCGATGTAGGTAGTTGCAGGTCCGCGGGTGCAAGGTACCGGAGTCAATTGAGTGAGTCAATTGGGCAACGGGGCAATCACCAGCCCCCCCCCCCCCCTCGAAGAACAGAGAAAAGAGGAAAACCATTTGGCCAGTCTTTGGAATCTTCTCTGCCCCTCTACTCTTTCTGCTGTCTGCTGTGCGTAGTAAGGCGCTCACAAGTTGAGTAGTGTAGACGGAGCATGTGCTTCTTTACCTAGATGGGGTTAATACAGACAGAAAATGGTTCTAGATACGGTAGGGAACATGGTTCAATTACTACTTGATATAGTCTAGAGCCGAGCCAGGTTACCGCCCTGCGCCGTTCACTGGCAGTCAATCCGAGTGTATGTCGTCACACATTCGGGAATACCTAGGTTACATAGTACTGTGTATCGAGGGTGAAGACGAAAAAAAATTGTAGAACCGCTTGAATGGTGGGGGCGCCTGTCAAGGTCCGTGCTAAGGGTGCATGAACAAAAAAAAAAACGGCACAGCGGAAATGCGACAGAGGGGCCAGACTTACTAAGGCTGCAATTATGATTTGTGGGGGGTCCGAGTTCGCAGCCAGGATGGGGAAAAAAAAATTAAAAATTAGAAAATTTAGCAGTGCACGGCATGTATCATTCACACAAGAGGGACGGACCAATATACTGGGACAAGGGAAGGGAAGAAAAAAAAAGACAGCAGAATTGAAGAGTAAATCCACTGTAGACCGACCAGCCCAAGCAAGTCGTCATTGGCCTGCCCGTTGACAATTGGGCAGAGAGAAGAGAGAGAGAGAGATCTGCCGCCTCCATGCCCAGATCGCCAGATTTCCCCAGACTGTGACATGACCAGCCGTCTTGTGTATGTAGTAGTAGTTGCAGTGTAGTGTAATGTATGTAGGTAGTCAGCCAAGCAGGTCGAGTCACACCCCAGCGAGAGTCCGCATAGGATGTCTTGTTGTATACGGACCTCTCTATATATATCTGTATCCAACTCTTGACCGTTCACACCTGTCCATGCCTATTTCCTCTCTGTTCTGACATCCTCCTGACATCCTCGACGCCCCCAAAGACAGAGACGTCCGTCCTGGAGTGTACCGAAAGAAAGAAAGAAAGAAGGCGACTATAACCCGACCCCACATCAACCCTCCCTCCTCACTCGTCACATCTCGTTCCCACCCGTCTCTCTTCCTTTCCTCGCTGCCGCTACCCAAGGCAAGAAAAAAAAAGTTTTGAATCTTTCGACACTACAACCACAACCAATACCCACGATCGATCGATAAATAGACGGACGAACAGACAGACCGACAGACGTACCGGCGGACACCACAACAACAACGCAGCAAGCCAATCCATCACCGCCCACCATGTGCCCGACACCCGAATCCAGCTCCGACGAGCGCAACAAGGGCAACGCCTACAGAGCTGGCGGCAACGTTGCCAGCTTCAAGATCATCGAGTCCACCCTGCGAGGTTCGAGCCGCCCCTTCTGATCCTGCTTCACTGTCCCGTGGCCGTGTCTTGTCTGCGCCGGACGGCAGAGCCGCGCCCTCCTCTGTCCCACCTGCTGACTTTTCTTCTCTCTCGCTCGCAGAGGGTGAACAGTTCGCCAATGCCTACTTTGACACTGAAACCAAGATCAAGATGTAAGTCTTCGCGGTCCCTCCATCTGTCCACCATAGTACATGCTAACGGCACCCTTCTGTTCACAGCGCCAAGGGTGTGTTGTCCCACGCTCTTTTCCGTCATTTCCATGTCCACCATCTTCTAACTCGCACCATACAGCCCTCGATGCCTTCGGTGTAGACTGCATCGAGCTGACCTCTCCGGCCGCCTCCGAGCAGTCGCGCAAGGACTGCGAGGCCATCTGCAAACTTGGACTCAAGGTGAGTCGACCCTCGACAGCCTTTTCCCTGCACTCGTTCCTGCCCAATTCAGTGCCCGCACACACAAAGCCTAGCTTCTCTGGACGGCGTCGCTAATTCCTTGTTCCTCTGCAGGCCAAGATCCTTACTCGTGAGTAAACGCGCGACTCCAGACGATTCCAGGAAGCCTAACAGGAAAACCCCGCCAGACGTTCGCTGTGACATGAGAGATGTCAAGCTGGCCATCGATACCGGTGTCGACGGACTCGACATTGTCATTGGCACATCGCAGCACCTCCGCGAGCACTCCCACGGAAAGGACATGGCCTACATCCAGAAGACTGCCGTCGAGGTGATCAAGTACGTCAAGGAGAAGGGTCTCGAGGCTCGCTGTAGGTCGACTAGTTCCCAAATTCTATCCCACCCCCCGCCCCCGCTGACAGCTCTGTAGTCTCCAGCGAAGACTCCTTCCGCTCGGACCTGGGTGATATCCTCACCCTCTATGCTGCCGTCGACAAGGCCGGCGTCGACCGAGTCGGTGTGGCAGATACCGTTGGATGCGCGAGCCCTCGCCAGGTCTACGACGTAAGTTCCCAAGCTCGCCCATATGCACGCGACTGTTGATGCTGAGCCGCGAGCTGACCATTTCCGTAGCTTGTGCGCACACTGAGGAGTGTGGTCTGTGAGTGACACGAGCCGCCCGCCATGTTTCCAGCCCAGGAAGCTGTACTAACCCCCCGCAACAGCTTGTGACATTGAAACCCACTTCCACGACGATACGGGATGCGCCGTTGCCAACGCGTACGTGATAGCGGCCCGCGAGGCCCCAGTCCCCGATTGATAGACCACTGAGTTGACTGACATCCTTCAGCTTCTGTGCCCTCGAGGCAGGTGCCACGCACATCGACACCAGCGTGCTCGGCATTGGCGAGAGAAACGGCATCAGCCCCCTCGGCGCCTTGATGGCCCGCATGGTGGTCACGAGCCCCGAATACGTCAAGAGCAAGTACAAGCTCAGCATGATCAAGGAGATCGAGGATCTGGTGGCCGAGGCTGTTCAGATCAACATCCCCTTCAACAACCCCATCACCGGCTTCTGCGCGTTCACGCACAAGGCCGGCATCCACGCCAAGGCCATCCTCAACAACCCCTCGACATACGAGATCATTAACCCGGCAGACTTTGGTCTCACCCGATACGTCCACTTTGCCTCGCGGTTGACGGGCTGGAATGCCGTCAAGACCCGCGTGGGCCAGCTCGGCCTCAGCATGACGGACGACCAAGTCAAGGAGTGGTAAGTCCCCCGTTCCCTCGGTGCTGAACTACTCGTGTGCGCGTGACCCTCGGAGACTGACCTGCGTGCAACAACAGTACCGCCAAGATCAAGGCCATGGCAGATGTGCGACCAATTGCCATCGACGACGCCGACTCCATTATTCGAAGCTTCCACTTGTCTATTGACCCGAGTGGTGCTGCCAACGGCGACGCAAACGGCACAAACGGTGTAACAAATGGTTCCACTACAAACGGCACGGAAGCGAGCGCATAGTTGTAATTGCGCGAAAACACGTACATGGTAAAATAAAATAAAAGGAGTTTCGCGGTTATGTAACATTGGTATAACGGTTCAAACACGGGTGACTACAAATTTTGACCATATTTCCAAGGATTCTTCATCCACGTGATAATTGCAATGTCTTTGCGGGAATTCAAAGGGCCATGCGTGCTCGAAACTTGGTATTGCGCCCTCGCGACGCCATGTGCTCCCGTCGTGCCGTGTCTGGGGCTCTGCTTGACCGGGCCTAGTGATGGTATGCTCATACGTGTGACGGGGAGGTAAGGGCGAGATCAAAGATATCGAGACCAGCCGCGGAATCGGCTCTGCGACACTCGAATGGTTCAGCATCACGAATCGGTTACATGGCGCGAGTCTAACAAGATGAGGTGATGGACAGTGCCACTCTTCTTTATTTATGCTAAGCCATATAACATGCTAATAAACGGCCATCCGGACCAGCTTAAGTACGATACGAAACAGCCTGCTGTGGATGGTCAACCACCGACTCCCATTCCCATCGGACATGAGCTGCCGCCGACTTGCGATGCGTGTTGTTGATTGCAGCGCCGCCCTTTGGTCATTGAAGTGAACCGCGACCACCACCGGACGTGGAGAGGCGGGCTGATCTCCCTGCTTCTGCCGACTTCTTGCTGGTGGGAATGCCCCTGTGGCTGGATGAATAATGTTTCGCCCAGTTCGAACTTTGCCAGTTGAGGAGGTCTTCTATCTTGGTCTTGCTGCACATGGTGCAAGAGACAATGACCCTTCGGCTGTGGTCTGTGTTGATCGGACAAAGCTGCCTCGTAAGCAACTTGTTGGTACACATGTAGATGTCGCCGTTGGGCAGATTTCCATTGTCAAGCAGAGTAAAAGTAGGAAGATTATATGGGTGGTTTTGAAAAGGTCCATTCCTTGGTATGTCTGCCGGATCGTAAAGCATATTTTTAAAGGTTACTTTGAAATAAAAATAAAACAAATTATAATAAAGTTAAAATTAAATAAGAGTTATTTATATTAAAATATTAAACTAATAAAATAATAATTTAATAAAATAATTGAAGAATATTTTAATTAATAATTTTTTAATTAAATTTTTTACATAAATAATATTATTAAATTAATAATTAGATTTAAATATAACTTGATAAATTTAAATTTAAATTCAAACATTTAAAAATAACGTTTTTAATTTAATACATATTTTTAATTAAATTAATATTAATATTAAAAAGGGTTTAAAAAGGAATTGGTTTTTTTAATTTATTATAATTTTTAATAAATTAATTATGTTATAATAAATTATAACAATGTTTTTATATATTAAAACTTATCGGGTTTTAATAATTTAATAATTTATTTTATAATAATTATATTAAAATAACTCGAAATATAAAATAATATTAAAATTTATATTGTTAAATATATGAAACAAAGAATATATTAAGCAAGAAGTAGTTATGAAACTAATTTATAAATATAAATATTAAAAGTTAAGGAATTTTATTTATAAAATAAAATAAATATTTTAATTAACTACTAAAATAATAAATATAACTATAATATAAAATGTCTAAAAACGAAAGGGATAATTTACATTTATATGTTTTTTATTTATTTTTATAAACAATATTTAAATACTTTTTATTGTAATCTTGCTATAAATTAAAAGAGAAAACACAGTTATTTGTTTTGGGTTTAACATATTTATAATATAAAGTAATAAATAAAAATTAAAGGGATTTAAAAAGTTAAAAAAGCTCGGGTTTTTTAAAAAAGGTTGATATTAAAATCGTTTTTAATACCAAAAAATAAATCGATTCCTGGTTCAAATCTGAGTTTTTACAATTTAAATTTACTTTAAAAAACAAAAAAAGCTGTTTTTTATAAACATGAAAGTCTTAATGTAAAATAAAAAGCAAAACTCAATAGCTAAATAACTCAATTGAGTTAACTCAAAGAATTTGTGATTTAAACTCAACTCAACTCATGAGTTTTGAGTTTGAGTTTGAGTTAACTCAAAACTCAAATAATTAACTTAACGAATAATAAAAATAACGAAGAACTAATATTAAACAACGTTATTTAACGTTAAAACAAATCAATAAATAGATTTATTTTTGTTTTAACGTTAATATTCGATTTTTTAATATTTATTTTAAAATCTTTGAGTTAGTAGAAGTGATAACTCAAACTTATTGAGTTGAGTTACCTTTAGAATATTTATTAGTTAAAAGCAGGGTTGGCAATTTGAGTTTAAGTTTTGAGTTTGAGTTTGAGTTAACTCAAACTTATTGAGTTGAGCTGAGTTTGAGTTTTAAAGTCTTTATACGTTCGAACCAGCTTTTTAAAAGCGGTAATATATAATACGGGGTTTTTATTATTATAAATAATAGTATTTAGTTCTTTTTAAATAATACGCTAAAAAAACTTACTTTATAAAATATAAGTTTTATAAAATATTTTAAATATTTTCGTTCCCTTTTTAAAACTTTTTATAAAATTAAACGCATCGCGTTTAGTCGTTTTTTAAATATAGCGAGCAATACGTAGCTTATTAATTTTAATAAACGGCTGCGAGCCGTTTATTTTTAAAACTAATCGACTTAAAAGCTATAATAATAGCGTATTTATACGGTATTTAATTACCGGGACTTTTAAAGTAATTTTTTTATTTAACGAAAAATCGAAATATCTTTAGTTAAAAACCACTTTAATAATAGCTTTACCTTTTCCTTTTCTAAATCAGTAATAGCGTTTTAGTAATTCGTTTAATTTATCCCACGATAACGACGATAAAAAGGAAGGAAAAGACGATTTTAAGGGGGTATCGGGAGATCGGGTGCAAGGAGCGTTTACGCGCTTTTTATTCCGATAATTACGTTTTTTTGTCGTTCGTTTTTTAATTCGTTAGTATTATTACCAGTGTTGGCAATGAGTTAACTCCGAGTTAACTCAATTGAGTTAGTTAAAAGTGCTAACTTAAACTCATGAGTTGAGTTAACTCTGAGTTAACTCAAAACTCAAAGTTAATTAAAATCACTTAATAAACTAATGAATTTTAAGTGTTTAATAGCCGGAAAACAAAGCTAAAAAGGTTAATAATAACGTACTTGAGTTCTTTTAATTTTATATTAATATTCCGAATTTTAAGAAATATTTTCAAATTCGATTAAAATCTTTTTAATTTTTTATTTCAAAATCCAAGTTTTAAAATAATTCTTAACATTCGAAATACCAATATAAAATTAAAATAACTTGAATACGTTATTATTAACCCTTTTAATTTTGTATCCCGGTTATTGAATATTTAAGGTTAAATAAGTTTGTATTTAAGTATTTAATCTTTGAGTTTTGAGTTAATAACTCATGAGTTTTGAGTTAACTCAAACTCAACGATGTTAAAACTCAAACTCAACTCAAACTCATGAGTTAGTTAAAAATGCTAACTCTAACTCAAACTCAAATTGCCAACCCTGATTATTACTATAATAGTTAAAAATTAACTAGCTTTTTTGGTTTCAGACAACTTAGACTTTTAGCTTTTAGCGTGGTTTTTAGATAAGCCCGCGAAAACCTTGCTTTTATACTTAAACTTAGAATTAAGGTAATTATCGTCGTTACGGTATACGTTAATATCGATAATATCGCCGTTATTTTCGTTAACTATTTAGATACTTTTGGCGCGTTTAGTACTTTTAGCGGGTTGGTTTTTATTTTTAAGCTCTTGTTTAACAGAATCGATAATATTTTTTATCGGGGGATTAATAAAAACTTTTTGCTTAATATCATTTTAGAGTATTTCGAGTTTTAGTTGCTTTATAGCGAGATTGTTATCTCGTTTGTTTATAAGCTATTTTATATAAATCTTTTCGTTGATATATTTGGTTTTTTAATAAATATACCTAAATTTAAGCTTGTTGAATTGCTTTTTAGTTGCTTTTTAGTTATTTTATTTTCGGACTTAATTACGTAAAATATCGGTGCTTGACCCTTTCCGGGGCTTTTTAATATAAACAAACTTTGCTGCTAAACGATGCCTAATAAGGCAATAATACGGGATATTTGATAAGATCGACCGATTTTAGCTTTATTTTAGTGGGAATAGACTAAAGCCAGCCGCCCGGAGTCTTGGGAATTGCCGTTAAAAAGACTTTTTTTTCGTTATTAATTAATGTTTTACCCGTTTATTTAGATATTTTGCTAATTAAAAGGATCGCCCTGCGGTTTTATAAACGCATTATATTTGTTTTTTAACTTTACGATTTTATAATTTTTCAGGGGACGTTAATACGTCGAAACGCTGCTATTATATAAATATTTATAGGCTTATTTAAAATAAAAATCAATATTAAAAAGGCAGAATAATATTATATTAGTCGCATAGCATAAAAAAGGAAGCTATTTGTGACTATCTGCCTTAAACGCTAGCTAATATAGCTAATACACGGACTAATCAGAATCGCCGCTCGGGCGCCTAATCCCTATACCCAGTCTTTTTTGTTTATATCTGCCAACAACTTTTCGTATTAAATTTAAATAAAAATTATTAAAAATACAGTTAGAAATTAATTTACAATCACTTAGCAGTCAACTTAACAAAAAACTGTATTAAACTAAATTAACTTAAATTAGTAACATTCCGGACTTAAACTAACTTATAACTTTATTAAATTAGCAAAATTCAGGACTTAAACTTAATAAGTTTAAGTTAACTTAAACTTCACCCACTAACTTCAAGCTTAATTCGCAACCTTGTAATAACTTAAACTTATAAGTTTCAAGTTAATTTTTAGTTACCTTAAAACTCAAAATAAATTAAATATAATTAATAAAATAATTAATTTTAGCTTTTTAGTAGCCGGGATCAGGGTTGGCAATTTGAGTTTGAGTTAAAGTTAGTATTTTTAACTAACTTATGAGTTTGAGTTAAGTTTGAGTTTTAATATCGTTGAGTTTGAGTTAACTCGATTGAGCTTGAGTTTTAAGGGTGACTCAACTCAATTAAGTTAACTCAAAGTTAACTTATTGCCAACCCTGGCCGGGATATATAAGTAAAAAAGTTATAAATACAGTATATAAGTTATTTTCATCTTATATTAACATTTCGAATTTTAATGGTTATTTATTTTATTGTTTTTAAATAAAAAAATAAAAAAGATTTCAATCTAGTTTTAAAATAAGTTTTAAAATTCGAAATATCGACATAAAATTAAAATACCCTAGATACGTTATTATTAACCTTTTTAACTTTATATCGTAGTTGTTAAATATTTAAATTTAAATAAAATGTTATTTAAATATTTATTCTTTCAGTTTTAAGTTAACTCAAACTCAATGAGTTAATAACTCAATCAAGTTTAACTCAAAGAAGTCAAAACTCAAACTCAACTTAACTTAATCGAGCTAATAAGTTAATTGACTCCACTGAGTTAAGTTAGCAAAAAGTGCTAACTGTTACTTAAGCTTGCAACCCTGGTTATTATAAAGCGAAAGAACATATTCAAAATCTTTAATCTTAATGAAATAATACTTCTTTAAAACAAATATTTAATTTTAAAAAGGAAAATCATTATATTTGAGTTTTGAGTTAATAACTTATAACTTATAAGTTATAAGCAGGGTTGCGACTTAAGTTTAAAGTTAGTGTGTGAAGTTTAAGTCCGGACTTTTGCTAACTTTATGCAGTTAGTAGTCAGTTTAAGTCTAGGTTTTAACTAACTTAAGTTAACTTAACTTAATGAAGTTTTTCGTTAAGTAAACTGCTAAGTGACTGCAAACTAACTTTTAACTGCATTTTATTATTTATTTTACTTATTTCTGTTTTATAAATAGCATTTTTCCTACAAAAAAGAATTAAATCTATCTTTTTTTAATCAAAACATTTATTTTTAAACGTTTTAAATATACTCAAGTCGTTTTAAATATATTAAATTAATATATCAATATTTTTCTATTTAAAATTTGAAATTTATGGATTATGTTTAATAAGTTAAATTGTACTTTTATTAATAAAACTAAGTAATTCATTAAAAAATAATATATTCTATTATAATAGTATCTTTAACAATTAAGTAATTGACATATTAGCAAAATAAAGTGCGTTTTATACTAAAAATGAAGTAAGCAGTTAGTATTATAAGTGAGTTAAGTTAGTGAAGTTAAGTTTAAGTCTGGATTTTACTAACTGTAGATCAGTTTAAGTTTAACATTTTACTAACTTCGCTCACTTTAAGTTAAGTTAATAACCTTGTTAAGTTAAATTAACCTCATTTAAGTGAGTGATCAACTCACTTTTTCGCAGCCCTGCTAAATAATTAAAATCCATACTAGAAAAAAAATAGTTTTTTTAGAGGGGTAGAAATCCTAATATAAAAATACAAATATAAAGTATAAAATAAATTCTATTATAAAAACAAAAATATAAGATAAATTCCATTATAAAAACAAAAATATAGGATAAATCCTATTATACAAATATAAAAATATAAAAATATAAAAATATAAAAATATAAAAATATAAAAATATAAAAATATAAAAATATAAAAATATAAAAATATAAAAATATA